>JAEIGD010000030.1:719754-1439509 GCA_018903425.1 Zaprionus nigranus | reverse complement strand
CATGGCCTAAAAACATAAACCAACCGACCGATTGTTCCTATGGGAGCTATATGTTATAGTTGTCCGATTTTGATAAAATGTTATATGCAAATTTTTTTATAGAGAGATTTTGTAAACAAACATGGTTAGATCGACACCCTGGCGATGCTGATTCAGAGTATATCGTATATACATACGTCCTGGGGTCTGAGATGTTTCCATCGTACCGAATGTTGTATACCTTTGCAGTTTAAAGAATGAGTTGATAAAACTAATTAAGGGATCGTAGAAAGTAATGAGAATCCACTTTAAAAGCCGAAGCTTTAAAGTCATTATAACTCAATATAATTTAATTAGCTCAATATAATTCAATTTAAAATGTAGGGACTAGTTGAAGAGTTGCAACAGGCAGAAAGACGCTTAAATATATATATATATATGTATTACAAATATACAAATATAATTACATAAGTATGTACTTAATTTAGTCGGATAGTCACTTTCTATGCATATCCAACTTGTGGCAAAACTTAAGAATTCTGCAATGTTTATTTTTAAGGAATGGGAAAGATCGATACGTCAAGCCCTTAAAAAAGTAATAAACAGAAATATTATATTTGCTTTTTCACAAATGGATATATAAATAAAATCAGCCAAATATGTTATTACTAGAGTGTGCAATATCCGCAACGTATTTTTAGAAAAAACAATCGATTTTTACGGCGCCTTTTTAAGTAAGAGGCATATAGTCTTACATATAAAGCAAGCCTACTTACTGCCTAGATTTGCTCTATTGATAACAAATTTCTCTCGTAAAAGGTTACTTAAAATGAGCTCGAGGCCAAAAATACTATTGTAAGATTATGTTTCCTTTTCCTTGAAACTCTAAAGATCGATACAAAACGTGGCATACAATGGCAAATACAAATCTAAAGAACTCGCATGAGCACATACTCATACAAATACCAAGACACCCACACACACACACACATACGTATACGTATGAACAGTCGAAAAAATAAAACCTTAAATTTCAATGGTCAACCACCGCCTCGGCTTACCACCGAGGTCTGATTGTGTGAGTGAATCCTGGGTTTCGGATCTTCGGGATCTGCTCGGGGATCCACTTAGGTAAACACGACCTTTTGCGTGTCCTACAAACAGATCTGTCTCTGCTTCCCTCGAGCTATTGTTGTTGTCAGCTTATTTGTCCTTCACCCATATTCATCTACATTCATCTGTATTTATCCATTTCTATTACATTTATTATATTTATGTGTTGCTCTTTACAATCGAAAAAATTTATTTTTTTATGTTTTGGATTGAATATCCTGAACTGAGCAATAAAAATACTGCATACAATAAATGTAGAATATAATAATAAATACAATCACTTTTCTTTCCGAGGATTGACATCTCATTGGATGATGAGGAAGATGTCGATATGTACATATGACACAATTATTTAATGACATTAGCTCTTCTTTAAACAGTAGGTCTGGCAGTCGGGAAAATATTTGACGAGTGTGCATTTGTAGGGTAAAACTGTTATGCACAAGTCTTGAAACATTGGGACAGCTACAAAAGTCCTTACAACGGACTATCTAAGCTATGGATTTAAAAAAATCATGGTCTATTGTGTTTGTCGGGCGAAGAATGTGCGTAACAGGCAGAAGGAGTAATCTCCGACCTTATCAAGTGTATAAATTCTGAAACAGCATCAACAGCCGAATTGATTTAGCCATGTTTGTCTGTCCGTCAAGCTATCTGTCCGATTGTCTGTGTGTCTATTTGAGTGCCTGTTTTCTTACAGAATATAAAAATCGGAATACAAGAATATCCGTCCGATCTGCCTCGTTCCGATTTATTTACAGCATTTAGCAAAAGAAGCATGTGCAACAAGTTTGATCAAGAAAGATTTCAAACTGAGAGACTAAATTGGGTTCCAACTGATGGATACACGGTTTGCTGCTGATTTGGGGTATATGGAGATGTCTCCTAGGGTGCGTGGCAATGTCTTAAAAATACCCCTTTTAAGGGTATACATTGCAAATCTTACATATTTATGAAAATTGGGTAATGGATTATTCCACATACATATCTGTCCGATCCGGGTCATTCTGACATACGATATTTATATCGTACCAAGTCAAATTAACTGAAAGACTAGTAAACCCCAGGGACCGTAACGGTTATAAGATTTATGCATAAAAATTATTTTTAACGATTATTTTTTGACTTTTATTATGAAAAAATTTTGAATTTTTTGATTTTTATTTAAGTTTAATTTAATGATTATTTAAAAAAATTGTAAAATTGACATAATTCATTCATCTAAAATGAATTATGTCTCGGACTCTTCTAGTTTTTATTTTAGAATCATTGAAAATGGTCAAAAAAAGTATACTAAATTTGCAAAAGAAAGAACATAAAGTATATATATTTGCTCGCACAGCGAGTCGATTGGCGGAACACAGATCTCAGCTATTAAAAAGCTAGAGTTACAGGCAGACCCTGGGGACAAGCAGATGTTTATTTCAAAGTTAGGTGCCACGCCCCACAAATCAATAATTAAATTTTTGAACTCACTTAAAAGATGAACTTTCTGACTTAACATATACAAAGCTGTGAAATTCTAAGTCTCCAACGCAATAATTACAAAAGTTATTTAAAAATAAGCAAAAACCAAGTGTGTCAGCTAACAAGGGAGCGGCGAGCGCGTGCAGAGCGCCATCTGTCGGGATTAATTTCAAAGCATTTTCATATGTGTTGAATTTAAAAAATTAAAACACGAACATATTGAAGGGTCCCACTGTCGCTGTTGCGCGCTGTGCTTTCTTTACTGTTTTTTAATTGAATTTTGAAAATAATTAAATTTACATGTATGTATGTATGATTGTTGTTGCGTTTTTTGTGTAAGGCGCCAGACTGCCTGCAACATTTTGTGACGGTACAGTGTCCCACAAACTGATTTATTTGAAATGAAAGCTGAGAAAAAGGTGCGCTGCAGGCGCGCCTGCGATAGCATCAAAACTGCTTCAGTCGCGGAACGATAAGCATGCGCGTGCTTCTTTGCGCTGTGCGATCGTTTCAATGTGTACGTGTATGTATGCGTTGCTTGTGAAGTTTGTCAACAGCCAAATGCTTCGGCCAGCGCACTGGCAGCTTGAAGTCAAAGTCACAGGGCTGTAGCAAGGCACTGGGGAATTGACCAGTTTTATTTACTGGTGTACCGGTATAAAGTGAGCGACAAGCTTCAAATGTCTCGATAGGGAACAGTTATTGTGATAGAGCCGTTATCTTTTTTTTATTTGCTTTCTTTGACAAGTGCGAAAAATATTTAGTATAGATCAAGTCAGTGAACGGACAAGATCATATTTTTTCTTCGTGTTAAATATGTCGACCTTTGTACCAGAAAGTGATGATTTGCGGAAAGCTTTAATTTTTTGTTTTCATTTGAAAAAAGTGCTGCAGAGTCTCATCGAATGCTTGTCCAGGCATATGGTGATCATGCTTTATCAGAAGCAACTTGCAAAAGATGGTTTCAACGGTTCAGAAATAATGATTTTGATGTAAAAATGAAGAACGTGGAAGACCACCAGAAAAGTTTGAAGACGCCGAATTGCAATCGATATTGGATGAAGATGACACTTTGAGCCAACAGCAAATGGCAGAAATATTAAATGTTGCACAGCAAACGATTTCTGACCGTTTAAGAGCTAAACAGTTAATACTGTTCGCTACCGGCAACAACTGATCGATTTGAACCATGCATTGATCAAGAAACGACCAGAATGGGCCAGAAGACACGGCAAGGTAATTTTGCTCCATGACAATGCTCCTGCACACAAAGCAAAACCGGTTCAGGATACTATCAAAGCACTTGGCTGGGAGCTGCTACCCCACCCGCCGTATTCACCAGACTTGGCTCCTTCCGATTACCATTTGTTTTCATCGATGGGACACGCATTGGCTGAGCAGCATTGATTCCCACGAGGAGGTCGAAAATTGGGTGTCTGATTGGTTTCTTCAAAGGAACAATTTTACTGGCGTGGTATCCAAAAATTGCCAGAAAGGTGGTCAAAATGTATAGAAAGCAATGGCCAATACTTTGAATAAAATGTTTTACTTTCCCGTTACTAAAGTCTAAAAAAAAACTCCCAAAGAAAGTACCCTTGGAAAAGTGCATACCCTCTGCCCCAAATTATTTTTGTTTTTTTTAAATGTTATTTATATTTGTAAAGTTCATTTTGGATTTCAATATTGTATAAAAATTCATAGTCGTCTTCCTCTTCACAATCATCACAGCTGAAGAATCGTTGCAGATTCAAATTCGATCTACAATCTCTTCTGGTGGAAGAAATAGTCGCTTGCGAACGCCCTAAGTTTATTGAAGATGGGGTCACTACCATAATATTTTGCTTCCTTGCACGGTCGCTGCTTTGGAAATCTTAACCTTTTTTTCTCAAATAGCGTGGACATTAACCATTTGTGCGCGCTGTCATTAGAACCATGGATATTTGTCAACAATAATTTGTCCAGTTGTATGGCAAAGTTGCTCATATTTAACAAGGTTTATGGGCAACTGACAAGACAAACATATGTATTAATATTGATCTCATATTAAAAAAAATGAGCTGCATGTCAACGCCTGTTGGGCGATAATTTCTGCCAAAACATATTTTTCGCTCTAAGACCAAAAAATTTTGTCGACTGCATCCACGATTCTCCACTTTTTTACGACAATTTTGTACCCTGTATAAAGTATAAATTGCAAAAATCGAATCCAACAATGAAGTGGACTTAATCCATATTTTAAATTTTTTAACACAGGAACAAACTCAAGACACTTAAAGTTTCTGTTTCCAAGAAAATCTTTAGGTGTGGCATTACATATTGGACAAGCTTGGGACGATTTGGTATTTGTTAAGGCGTTAAGCACTTGCCATCGATAACAGTTAAGTAAAGACTAAACTTTACATTATTGCATTTGTTATTATTGAGGATTACTTTGCATGGTATTCAATTTTTGATTTGCTCTTTTGTATATGCAAATTCTCTCTCATAATAACATCCTTTGTTTCTTTTTGGAACTTAAGTTTTAAGGGTCGACAAAGTCGTATACTCTGCGGAGTATAGTATATTATTGGATGAATCATCAAGACGGAGCGGCATAACTGTCGTAGCAAAGAATGCGGAATCTGCATTATATGACTGGCTGTCAGTAAATGCCTGATTATAATTTGCTTGTCCCGTACTATCAGGTTTCCTGCACCTTGCTTCCTCTCTTCTTTTGTGAAGCCTTAATCGAGCATTAAAGCCAAAGCTTCATTAGTAGAAGAACGCACCGGCAACTCACCGGTTCAACGGCCTTTATTATTGAATTTCTAATGCTTTTGGCCTTAGCTGGATTCAAAAAAAGCAATTTTAATATAACTGCAAGATCTAGCAAGCCGCGCTTCCGTGCAGTTAGCATTGCAGATTGAACCAAAAGACGTTTATTGTGATACTGCGCCCTTGCAAGTTCGTCTGCCTGCTAACTTCGGCCACTTGAACTTTTTAAATATGACGTTTTTGGGCGTTGACTTTCTTTGCTTTTTAAAATATCCTTTTACTTTTAGGTTTAAGTGTTCTTCTAACCAGTTTGAATTGAAAACTCATTAATTTTACGATTGCATTTTTGCCATTTTCGCATTAAATTGACGGAAAACATTCTTGATTTTTCCTTCAGGTATCTCTCATTAAATGTCAGATTGCTGTCAGACAAATGACCACTAATAAATAGAATTTGCCTTTTGACGAACACACGTTTGCTTGCGCTAAACTTCCAGCAGGGCCGCATTGGCAATCAAGATATTGCTCCCAAAAAAATTAAATTTTCTTGAAAAACCCGCAAAAACGCATATACGGCTATACGGCTTGAGTTAAGAATTAAACCCTCCACCATATGTATGCATGTATATAAACACTTACTGAACAAATTTGAACAATTTTTTGTACCTCTTCTCAAAGTTGAAATTTATTTCAAAAAAAAATTATTGTTAACACTACTTGCTAAATGTACAAGTTGTTAAAAGAACACGCACAAAACAAACAATTTATTAATAGCAGGACATAGTAAAAACATGGTAGATTGATTTCAAACTGTATTATTTTACGATCTTCTTTTGAAAATTAAGAACTTTGAAAATTTTGCTCCAATATTGCGCGCAATGAATGCAGCCACGTTGCGTTTGCTTTCAACAGATGCCTTTGACAGCTGTTTTATTAATAGTGCACTATTAAATTAACATTACTAATAATAATATACTGAAAATTTGCATACTTGTGAAAAACACATTATTGTAAAAAAACTGGTCAAATTGCCCATAGTGCAAGTGTTTTACGGGCCCTTGTTTAAAATTTCTCGGGGTTCTTAGTTTAATAACTTTACTTTGGATATATATGTGTTTACTAAGGAATTGAATTTTCCAAATATATCTCCATTAAAACCCTATCTATGTATGTTTGGTAGCCTCCCAGTCAGTTGAGTTGTTGTCATCGAGAGCTAAGAGACCAAATTACAGTGCA
The DNA here is from genome assembly GCA_018903425.1 of Zaprionus nigranus. Lineage (NCBI taxonomy): Eukaryota > Metazoa > Arthropoda > Insecta > Diptera > Drosophilidae > Zaprionus > Zaprionus nigranus. The sequence goes on along the minus strand of JAEIGD010000030.1, from coordinate 1,432,960 downwards.
CCAAAATGGTTATTTGTGTTCATTGCTTAGTGCTTATACTGAAGACTTTTATTAGAATAGTCCCTCAAAGACTTTTAAATCAAAAACATTTTAAATAAGTCTTGTCAAAAATAAATCTCTCAGATTTAAATAATAAAACTGTTTGCATTTAAATTGGTTCTGTCTACTTTAGGACCCAATCTGTCTACCGATATGTTTAAAAATTATTGTGCATAAATACAATAAATAACTGTGGAAAATTTTATTTTTTTGCTTCTATCTTCCATGCGGTATGCGGTATTCTTAAAATAGAAAAAGACTTATTTTTTCAGAAGACTTACATATATATTTTGAAAAAGTCTTTTGACTGACTTTTATTTCTGAGTAATATTTTTAAAAGTCTATAATAACTGTTATTTGTGATTTAGAATAATAAAACTTGTAAAATAACAGTTAACAATAACTTTTATAATAAAAATTAAAAATAATAATTATTTTGCAACTTTTATTTTTAAAAATCGTAAATGACGTTTATAACAAGACATTTTAAATAACAGTTGCAAAATATATGTTTATTATATTATTGATATAATGGGATTTTTATAAGATTTTTGGCGTCCTTGAAAAATGTTTAGGATGATCCCTTCAAAGGGAAATTTTCTATACCCATAACAGTTATTTACGGTCTCTAATTCTAATAAGGGATAATTAGTGCTCTACTCATATAAAATAAGTAAAACAGTGGGAGGCAAACTCTAATTGAAAACTTATTCATACTTCATTAGGGCTGATAACGATAACGCTCATTGTGGGTAAAGGAATTAACGTATCTTTCTATGATAACTATTCACAAATTATCAGAACCCTCCAACACTTTATCGTATCTTTCTAACTATTCAGCAATTATCAGAAACATCCTGCACTTTTGGTACGTGGTTAGATTTCTAACAGCAAAGTTCACATGTGATGAGAGATATGTGTAACCGATCTGGTTTACCAATTGAGGTACAAAATGATGACTGATCCATAGATAGTATACACTACTTGGGAGTTTATCCTAATCGCAGCTCCTATCGGGTAGATAACATGCAACACTTTAAGACGTCGAGCATATGAAGATATCCACATACATATATCATATACACATATCACCAGCTCACATGCTGTTCAGCTACTTTAGATTTATCTCTGTGCAATCTTGAATACTCTCACTCATTGTTATTTTTGGTGCACTTAGGGATTAAGAACAACGTAGCAGACTGCCAAAGATAATAATCAGTGAGGTATTTCAGGGCATTCGACATAAATATTTTGAGAATTTGTTTCTTTTACTTCACTTGCAAGATTTGTCTCTGTCGATAAGAAAAACAAGAGACACAGGATCAAATGACCAGCAAGCAAATGTTAGTCTTATCGCAAGTATAATGGGTAGAGAGATCTCTCTCAGAACAGTGCATGGATTTGCAGACCTTCTCTTGGAGTCTATGTAACATATTCTGTATCTAATTCTAATTGTAAGGGATATGTGCTAACTGTGAAATCATGTTTATAGTATATAGTGGGCAATTCAAGTTTCCATCTTGAGTTCAGTTTCCGCTGCTTTGTCTCTATCTCTATTGACTCGAGAGCAATTGAAAACGCAATTTGTTAGGGGTAAGTGACAAAGTACAATGCTCAACAAGTCGTAAAAAATATTTTCTTTTCGAGGATACTTTTAGTTACCTTGGAATTACTGAATTGGCATGTAAAATGCATCGTATTTGTTACGTATCCCCTGCGGAGCTATGCACGAGTGCCTATCAATGGCCAAATTGTCTATTGCTATTGCTATTGCTGGACTATAGATCGACTTCCGCTGGCATTCACACTCGACTGAAGAGTCTCTCACCATTGTTCCCAGAGTAGGCAGTCCCATTCAGAGTTTTCCGCACAAAGGAAACTATCTGCACATGCGCAACGAATGTCCACTCAATGGCGATCGTGTGTTGCCCTTACGTGCGTATTCCTGTGGCTAATTTCAGGTTCAGCGGGTTCAGTTTGCCATATGTACTACATATACTACCCATATACCCAGTCTTATGAATAGCGAATTGTCTCGGGCATGGCAAAAATTATTGTCCGTGTTTGCTGCAAATATGGGTGACAAACTCTAAATACATAGCCCATTTTAATAATATATAATGTTCATTTAAAAGTATACATGGCATTTAAGTATAGCCCATTTTAATAATATATAATGTTCATTTGAAAGTATACATGGCATTTAAGTATGTATGCATATAATATTCCTGCATTTTATCGATCACGTTCAATCACTCGTTCAATTAAATGAACTGCCGCGAATCTGACAATTCCAGCTAAAATTTGTCTGATTGTTGAATTCATTATCGTTGATTTTATGAGTGCACACCAGCATGAGAGACTTCAGTAAAAAGTCCACTCCAGCGTATCGAGTGTATTTTACAGAATTAAAAACAGAAACATTGCCAATCAGTTATAAAACAAGCACGAAAGCTACAATCGAGTGTGTTAGACTGCGATATACGCGCTACACACCTGACCACAACGATTTCTTCAAAATATATCTTTAATGCTTGCGTATTTTGTTTTGCATACTTGTAGGAAGGCGCTTCAAAAACAGTACATATTTAATAACACAGCCCCACAAAAAAAAAGTGTCATGATCTGGGTATGCGGCATATGCAATTATATATATTTTGGAGATATCCGAATCCGGGGTCCGATATTCTCCATGACGTCTGGATTTCGACCTAACGTCAAAAAACTGATTTCCGCGACCAAAATACATATGCCGCATACCCAGATAAAGACACTTTTTTGTGGGGCTGTGTAATCTTTCAATAACTTCTATCTCAATTATTCGATTACAACCAAATTTTATGAAATCATTTGTGCTTACCGAAAAAGATCTGTCCTGATATGCCGCGGACGGAAGTCAGCGATGCCAAAATATAAAATAAACTAGATCGAATTTGGTAGCAGTATTTCTTATAGTCTCTGAGATCTAAGTTTTCATACGGACGGACAGATAGACTGACGGACTTGGCTATATCGACATGGCTGAATTTATTTATTTATTGAATTTAATTTATTGAATTTATATTAAGAATATATTTTGTTTATAGGGTCTGCCACGCCTCTCTCTGCCTGTTGCCTGCCTGAGTTCAAAAATTAAATTATTGATTTGTGGGGGCGGTGGGCGTAACATTTGAAATAAACTTGATCTGCTTATAGTACACAGGAGTCTTCCTGCCAAATTTGGTAACTCTAGCTTTTGTAATAGCTGAGATCTGTGCGTGCATACAGACAGACAGACAGACAGACAGACAGACATGGCTCAATCGACTCGGCTTGTGATCCTGAGCAAGACTATATATACTTTATGGGGTCTCCCATACCTTCTTCTGCCTGTTACATGCATTTACACAAAGTTAGTATACCCTTTTTGACAATTTTCAATGGTCGAAGGGTATAAAAAGTAAGAACATAAAACCAAGTGCTTCTGTCAGCTACGAGTAATAAGGGAGGCTAGCGACCGCCATCTGTTGGGAATAATTGTAAAGCATGTGCATATGCATATGTGTATGAATTTAACAAATTAAACTTCACGGAAACATAGGTCGAAGGGAATCCCACTGTCGTGTTTTTGCGCGACTGTTGCTCTAGTTTTAACTAATTTGAATGCAAGAAAACACTATAACTGTCGACGCCTTTGTTTGCTATCGGATAATTGGCATAGAAGTTATATGAAAAAAGTTGAACCGATTTCCAAGCCGCTCACTGCAAAGTATGCAACACGAAATACGCTCAACCTACAAGTTATATATTTAAGAAATCGGTTTGGCTATGAGGGAATCGGGTATATGCATGTCGGGTACAGACACAACTTTAGCTTTCGTGCTTGTTTGTTAGAAAACTAGTATCAATCAAAGTTAGACAGAAATCGGCTGTTCCAATTTCATTAAGGTCGGACAACTATATCAAATTTTTATATTTTATAGGAACGATCGAACCTGTAATGGTTTAAAACTTTCCGCATGTTTGGAATACTGCATTTCCTCGACCAACTCCGATAGCTTATGTGCATGAGCTAATAGCAACAGAATGTTGTTGACAATTGTAATGCATGTGAAAAATTTACCAAAGGATATTTTACTGTTATTTTTATTGGCTTGTATTGTTGTAACGAGGTACAGAACACATAGAAAAATTGATATTCAAAGCCACTCAACTGTAAAATACCTAGTATTCGTTTTTTATTCTTTTGTATTGGAATATTCTTTGTGCGGTGTTTGGAAGCAGGAAAGTACTAATGAGATAGTGTAATATATAAATATGACTATAAAGTGGGATTACTAATTTTACAGTGTTACACAGCCTCAGGAGATCATAAGTATTTGTAGTTCGATAATTATTTATTAACTATATTATTTATTTATTATTGTTTATTAATTAAATTTAATCAGCAAAATGTTTGGTAAGTGTTCTGTTTTATATAACCAATATGATATTTTGCATTACGATTGTGTTCTTCAATGTAAAAAGATTTACTTTAAGTATGTACCTAAAGTGATCTTCAACTTGCTACGATTATCTGCAGTCTCATCCTAAGGGAGCGTTCAATAAATTGGGCCATTCAATTCCTGTCATTGTTGGCTATATTTCTGTCTATATAATTGGCAGATTGTGCGAACATCAAACGAAGCGAACCGAAGCGGAGAGAAGACCACCAAGCAAAATGAATTTTCCACTTTGATCCCGCCGTGTCGAGCACCCTCATTGCCGTAGGTAATCACACCAGGTGACGGATGCGTCGGCTTCGGCTGGGCACAATTGCCTTTGAGGCGGCACGACCGAAGTGACGAGAGAATAGTTTCGAGGTGTCTCTTTTCGTACGATGGGCATTGTGAGAAAAGTAGCAGTTTTTCCTCTCTGTCGATTTCCCTTTGTAATTCTGGGTGTGCGCAAAACTGTAGAATCCTTAGTTCGGTTCGAGTTCGGTTGCACCTCCCTTTTTCGGTGGGCCGACCAACTGTTAGAGTCTCTTTGATTTGCTCTAAAAATGCTGTCGATTTCTATTTAGTGCGGACCACCGGCATCGTGGTCAGTAGGTAACATAGGTTGATTTCGTCCATAACTTGGCCTTCTTGACTAGTATTTCCTAACCAGATACCAAATGTCGATCTATATTTATTCGAATCTTGCTTTGTAGTAGTCCACGGATTAATACACAGATATATGATGCTGGATACATTCCTACATTCCTAAGGACCTTTTTCTGTGGCAAGGGTGCCTGTGCATGCACGTGCAGGACGATCCCGGCTGTATCCCATTTGAAACGGTTGATTGAATTTCTAATAGGATTCATTCCTGGGTACGTTTCAGTTGCAAATCAATTCGTTGCACTTGGTTGGGATTCAATTAGGAGATTCTCGCTTACAGTGTCGACTCTCGGGTACCTTGTTGTTTGTTTGGTTCTGCCAATGTTCCAGGTGTTCGAGCAAGAAATCACGATTTTACGTTAGTTTTGTCGTGCCATTTAAACTACATAGTAATTAAGATTTTTTTATGATTGGCACGAATCGGAGTAATATGAACATTTAACTTGCATGATTGTTTATTAATAAAAGAAGATTAATTTTAAAGAGTTTAGTTGGTACTGACGATCTTTAGAGACAGAATATGAAAAAGTTAATACAAAAAAAAGTAGATATTGTTTTTTTATATATTGAGATTGTAGCAATACGAGTATATGAATGTACAGAAATATATACATCTTAAACCGTGCTAAGCAAATGTAAATAACACTTTGAATTCTATAAAATTATGCTAAGCTAAATTTCATGTTGGTTAAAGAAGTCGTCTAGACGATCAAATGATAAGAAAAATACTGTCTTTTGAATTCCAAAGAGTCTGCAGAGTTGTAATTACTGACCGAAACAATTACGAAGAAGCAAATTCCGATAGCTCATTTGTCTGAACAGACAGGAACCTGTCGGAATTATCCTTCGGCGCCTATCCGGCAATCTATGATCTAAGCAGTCTGTCTGTTTCTTGACGGATCGTTTAATTAAGGTTAAGGGTGGGTGCTTAATTGGTCCAACCCTTTCTCGGTGAAGCCCAATTAAATGATTACATTTAATAACCCATTAACAAGATCTGTCTATCCTAGAATACATTTGTTAGAGGCGTGTGAGATTAACAATTAACTATAAGTAGAAATGACTATACTGATTCCTTTAAATATTTCAAGTCATCATAAAAAAAACTTAAAAGATTTCTCCGTTTTCGTTTCAGGTAAGAGCCCCTGAAATTGATTAAGTGAATTACTACAGAATAAAGTAATCTTTTTGGAACTTAAGGACAAATTTAAATTGCCGTTTAAATTACAATTTTCACAGTACTTCGACGAGCCTTGATTCTATATCTCTCTATGTCCTAGTCTTCGATTTTGTACAGTTTATCTTCGGTTACAGGGTGACAATCTGAAAGAAGTGTGGCCACATATGACTGGCATACTCTGGCAATCGGAGAACAATCGGATCATAGTCATAGATCGTCACCCGTTTGGAACAAATTGATTTCTGTTTTACGGTCGACAAAATCGACCAGAACAGAAGAAAAAAACGTTGTGTTGCAACTGAGGATACGTGATCTTTGTGCCATAATTAAGAATACGTAGGCTCAAGCGTTGCAAATTGGAACCTGAAACAATAGATCCCGCTTGGCATTGGTGCACATCGAGGCCAGGCAAGGCATCTCCTTTCACTGGATGTACGAGTACGAGTACGAGGACAAAAAGGTAGCCCAAGCATAAAGGCGGTACACACTTCTGTCATTCTGTGTCTTTTGTGCGGGCGGAAACATACACATTCCTATAGAGAGAACCACGACTGGCTTCTGCATTGAATTCTCTGACTCTTATTCTACTTTATTCCCAGAAATAAACGCATGTTAAATCAATTTGTTCCAAATCGTTTGAATTCAATTGTCAAGATTTCATTCTCTCTTCTCATTGCACATCTTCTGATTTCGGCACGTACTGTTATTTTATTTTGTATATTCTGCTCGCATTTCTTCCAGTTAACCTCAAATTTGAGTTGGTTACGCGTATTCTGCGAAAATACCAAGAAAATGCCATTTACAGACACCGCGAAAATCGCAATTTTCACGTTAATCTCAATTTGTTTTCCCTCTCGAATGGCTTCATTAAATGACAATAAACATAAATGATTTTCCAAATGAAAGAGCAAATTACTGGTAAAAAGGCGATATATATTTATATATTATAGATTTATTATTACCTCAGAACTAGTTATTTAAATTATATACTTAATAAGTACTATTGATATCAAGGCAATGTAATACGACTGATTGATAGTAAGAAATAAATAAATAAACGATATTGTCTATAACCGGTTTACAAAGATCAATTTAAAAGTTGGCAAGGATCATAAAGTTCGAATCTCAAACTTTCCATATGAGCTCAATCATTATAAGTTTATTTATAGCCAAATTAAGCAATTAGCAATGGTTAGTTAGAAATCATTCATCCATTATTCCATTATTAAATATTCCTTCACTTGTTTTAAAGGTTTTACAACCTATACAGTCCGTTAATAATCAAGTGGTTGGGATAAGAATTTGTTTTCCTATATACAAATACGCGCTTTTTATGCTTCCTTCTTCTTGTTTAAGTATTTATCAACTTACAATGTTGATTCTTCAGTAGGAGCTCTTGACCAATGTAAATACGTTAGTCCTTCTGAGGGGTACAGCAAATTTTGACAAATATCAAAGTCAGATACATCAGTCATGGTTCATTATGGAAACACACTTAAAACGGAAAAGGGACACACGATTGTACGCTTGGTTTTTATCTGTAAGTAATTAAGTAGCATGACAACGGATATTTAAGAACCCATTAGCCAAAAAGGCAGTGAAGTATGCTACTATTTACTGTAAATACTAATAGACTTATGTACTTTATAGTGCCAGGTAAATGAAATTTGAAACTAAATATATAGTAGTTACTACTTTATTTCGACATAGTATTATTAGCTTAAGATTGTCTGTATATAACATATGTCTGTGGTATTCTTAAAGGTGGACATTTATTTTAACTCGACACGGTTGATCTTTGAAAGGTTTTAAGAGAAACCAAAACAAATACTATGTTGACCCAAGGAAGAGTGCAAATAGTAATTAGATATGCTTTTGATTTTACTATATAAAGAAAGATGTGGAAGGAATCGAAAACGTATGAACTTACCTATCTTTACTTTCAGTGATTCTATTATTTATTCTTAATCGACAGTGAAGAACTATGCTTAAATAAAGGAACCTAGCCAAAATACTGCGTTGAATCTATTTGTAGGCATAACAATTTCAGTCAAATCACAACAGATAATGCAGACAGTAATTAGATCTTCTTTTGATCCTCCACTCGCACCTCCTTTTAACTACTCGCATTACCCCTTAACTACAAGTTACAGAAATACAATCTTCTGGGCGTTCTCGCAACTTGATAAGGTTATAAGACACGACCAATGTTGCACGCATTACAGACATAAAATTTTTCATGTTTTATTAACGATCAGTAATTTATCTTTTTACCGACGGCCGTTACATTCCGCAGGTAGATTTCTTCTACCTGTCAGGACACGCAACGGGGGTTGCAACGCTCTCTCCGCTCTCTCTTCGCGTTAGGGGTTGCAACTCGGTGCCTACGGAATGGTATAAAAAGCCGTGCACTACGGCACAGAAGTATCATTCTTTCGACAACTCTCAAAGCGTACAGCAACCATTTCAACAATTTCAACATGATTTCTGAAAACACTTTGCGTGGAAATCTCATCGCTTCGGCCGAGAAGGCCTCGACTACTGGTGCCGCCGTCAATCTGAAGAAACTCCTCAAAACGGTGAAACGTATTTTCATCCAGTCAAAGCCGAAAATTGTCAAGGACGAAGCTGACACAATACCCTCTTTCGCTACCGAAGAGGAGTTCCAAAACTGGCTGAACGAGCAAACTGAAAACCAACAAGAGGCCGCCAACTAATGGAAAACACTTCCGATGCTTTGCAATATCTGTGATCCGAATGGAGTCCAGTGCTGCGACATGGCTTCAACAGTTCGATGGCTTTAATTATCATCTGTGATGGAGAGAGTACGAGACTGACTGGCGCGCTACATCTCTCGCAATTTTTGTACTAAAATTGCATATAATTCTTCAATTTAGTATTAAGTACCTAATCATTGTCTTCCATTAGTTATAAGAATTTGTCTTCCATGCTTGTTTGTCTAAATAAAATAGTTTTAACAAGAAATATGCATTCACTTCTTTTGAAAATTGCGCCAATCTGCCATGGGGGCTGCCAACCGAGCTATGAAATATACTAAGGCGTTGCCACCTCTGGGTTATCGTGAAACAGCTGACGATGTTTATTAATCGATATTTTGCTGAGCGCATCTCCAATAAGGCGCCAAAATTGTCACTTGATTTAACAAATTACGAATAAGAATATATGAGTGTCTTTTGTTAAAACGGTTTATTTATTTCAACGCTTATGTTAAAAGTTTCGTTAACAATATACATTAAATATATGTATATGTAAGTAATATTCAATATATGTTGAAGTGCACTTAGGTTTTTCGGTATTCATATGTGTCGTGTGGGTGTCCGAGTCACTGTTTTTTGTTTCTGTTTCTGTTTTGGTTTTTTGTTTCTGTTTCGCCTTTGTTTAAAAAAGATGGAACATATAATGGGAGCGCGAGATTATTCGGAAGATGGTCATGTAAGTACCTATAATGAATTAGAGCTGTATTCAAATTGTATATGTATGTAGTCACAGTATCCACCAGTGGCATCTTAGTCTGTCTGTCTGTTTCATGTTGTTATGGATAAACATAGGTGTATATCAACTAAGAGTGTACAAACGGAGGACGTTAAGGAAGATTCATCGGTATTTGGAAGCCAAGTTGGGTGTGCAACGGAGAATACGCTCAATATTTTGTTGTAGCTGTGTGAATTTTGGATCGACTGTCGACGGGTCTGGAAAACTTATGTATAATGTCTGTACTCGTGTTTAAGTTCATCAACTCTGTGCAATTATCTAATATAATAAGTATTTAACCAATGGGAAATGCTGGCCAATTGATTTTGTGTTGTTGCAATGCAAGCGAAGCCGCACAATGCGAAGAGGGTCTCGGATCGGGTAGGACAAGTTAGCAGCTACTGATACTCGATGGAATCGCTGTCCAGCAACGTGGAGGAGACCTGCGAGATACGTCGCCGATGCCAGTAATCCTGATAGCCCGCATCGTATTGTGAAGCAGAGCGCCACGGTGGCCATTTCAGCTATTCCTCAACAATGTCCCACACCATGAGCGAAGCGTCTGTGCCGCCCACAGTGATGAGTGTGTGATCTCCGCACAAGAAGCGGACGCAGGCCAACATGCCCGAGTAGACCTTGGACTCGTGGAATTCCGGCACGCGGTGAGATGCACGGATATCTGCCCGGGGCACAAGAGCACAAATGCGTTATTAAGCTGCAACGTGTTTGCGAGAGGGGGACTAGGGTAGCTACCTGTACAGACGCAAATATCCCTCGGCGTCACCGGAGGCAAGCATGTCGTGCGTGGACGAGCGACAGCAGGTGGCGATGATGGTGTTGGCGGTGCTGTAGTACCGATTGCTCCACTGTCCGGCAACCAAGAAGCCCACTGTGCAGTTGTTGGTCAACCACTTGACGTCCTTCATGGCAATGGGACTGCGTTCCGGCGACAGTGACTTGGCATCCCAGAACAGCAAGTCAAAGTCAATGGTCACCGTCTGCACAAAGTTGCCGTCCATGCTCCAATCGAGATGAGTCAGTGGCTGTGATCCCCGTATCTTGTTAACCTTCTTGTAGGAGAATCCATCGCGCGACACTCGGAACAGATAAATGCTGCCGTTCTGCGAGCCCATGGCAATCATATCGCCAACTGGAAGAGGCGAAGGGGAAATGGGAAATGGGATTTATGTGGACAGCAGCCCCGACATCATTTGCATTCCCTGCTTACCCTGATTGTATGACACGCAGTTCAGTGGCGAGCCACAAACACGCAGCGTCAACATGACTGCTCCGTTGTCACAGTTGATGACCAGCAAGTGGCCCTCAGTGCTGCCGGCAGCCAGCGCCGTGCCGAACGGATGGAAGGCCAGAGCGACGCACTCGTAGCCCGTCTGTATGGTCCAAATGAGTTTGTTCTTGCGCCACAGTGCCACGTGCTTGTCATGGCCGGCTGTCGCATACAGTTCGTCCTCGGGATGGGCGGCCAGACCCCACAGCTGCCGGCCATGGCCAAAGACAACTTGGGTGAAGCGACGTTGTAGTGACCCCTCCAAGATGTTGTTTCGCGTCGTGCCCACATAGATGTTGCCATCGTTGCGTCCTGGTCTCTGTGGGTAGATGGTTCTCACTCCACCTGCCGCCTCGGGGGAGCTACGGTTAACAATGTGGAAAGTTGATTAAGGTGTATCTAAGGAGGGCCAGCCCCATCTCAATTCTCTTACCTTTGTATCAGCGATTTTCTTGTAGTTCTGCAGTGAATCCCAGGCAGCAATCTTGCGATCTTTTTCGCCACCGGAGAGTAGAGTTCCCTCGCCCAGCATGATGAGGCAACCAATGCCTTTGTTGTGTGCCTCGAACTCAGTGCGCACAAAGTACGCACCATCTGAATCCACCGAGTAGATGGTAATGAAGCCATCCGAGTCGGCGGTAATCACATCTCCGTCTGGCTCGAACTGTACGCTGGTGACATGCGAACGCGAAGGCTGCTTCACGATGTCGGTGCGCTCAAAGAAGCCATCTTTGCGGCGATGCCAGAAGGCCAAGTGTCCCCGTCCGTGGGTGATGATCAGATTATCGTCGAGCGGATGAAAGGCAGAGCCGGAGAGTCCCTCTTGAAGTGTCTGCAAATGAAGTTGGAGTAAGTTATTCGACCCTCAAGAAGGGACCCTTTCAAGGGATATAAGGGATACTCACTGCCACCTTGCCCAGCAGATGACCCCATTGCCACTGCCAGACAGACAAGATGCTCTCGCGACCGCTGTCCACGGCCAGTATGTAGCTACCTCCGTTCTGGAAGAGACAAACAGAAACTGAAGCTGTGATGGAGCAACTCTTTATTTAGTTCGCTGGCCTTACCAGTTGCGAGAAGGCGACGGCGGTGACGCCAGTGTCCAACTCGCCCATGCCAAAGACGTAGAGTGTCTGCAAAGATTCGGTGCTCCAGATGCGCACATGCGCCTGTGACTTGCGATCCCGTCCTGCCTTCTGACCCGATGCAACCAGCTCCCGTGACGGATGCACATCCATGCTGAGTAAGAGAGAGTTCAGGAGTTATTTCCTAGCTAGGAGAGAGACCTGTTCTTGCTACTCACCACATAATGTCTTCGGTGTGTCCAATGTAATGACGCTGTGCATCTTCATCCCGATCGAACAGCACTGCCACGGCTGCTACATAGTAGAGCAGCTCGCCCGTTGGCAGCACCCACAAGTTGCGGCGTGCATCGATGCCGCGATAGCCATGACTACGTGGAGAAAGGAAGAACAACAATGATGAGTATGCTACCTAAATCTTCTTTATTCGCCCTTCTACTTACACCCACTGTAACTGCAGCTTTTTGTCCGGCGGCGAGTTGTCCGCCGGTGCATGGTGGACGGGCGGGTAGAAGGTGCGCCGCAGACCACGTATGGTGACCTTTGTGGGCTCCTCCTTCATGATGTCCAGCATTGTGTACTCTCCATTGGGTCGCAGTATCTCACTCTCCGGGGCGTAGAGGATGCGCGGGCGACTCTTGCTGCGCGGTCGTGTGCCGCGCAAAGGCACCTTCGGCAGCTCCTCTGTGGGCAGTATGGGAGCAGCGGCAACCACCGACGGACGCGAACGGGAGCGTCGAATGGGCGAGCCGGCGATCAGAGCTGTACCGGTGGCCAAGTAGAATGTGTCCACATCGGCGAATTCGTTGCGTAGCTGCGAAAAGCTGCGCACCTGCAGAGGTAAAGGGAGAGGAAGAAGGGAAAGAGAGAGAGAGAGAGTTAGAGAGTTCCACTTGGAGGTCTCGCTAAGGTTTACCTCCTGGCCGGTTCCCGTATACATTTTCTTGGCGCCATTAATTTTTAGCACTTGACCCAAATCCTCGAGCACTTCCTCAAACGGTTGCGAGGTGCGTAGGTTGAGTAGGACGCGACACTTAAATGAAACACACAAGCAAAGAGTTTTTACGAGGAGTTACTAGATGATGGGTGTGGGTGGGTGGATGGAATATGCTTTCTGTGGCAAAAGCTTTAGTCTACAAGCTGCGTAAGAGAGGCTCAAATCTCTAGGTACGCAGCGAGGCGTGTGCAGGATATGCATATCAGCAGGGCCCTGGCTACCCGGGGCTACCTGCTACTAGGAAAAATGGAACCAGTAGCCAAAGCTACTATTGTATACAGAAAGCTTCATGCCAAATTTGCTGTCATTAGTTTCTATAATAACTGAGATCTTCAAATTCTTCAAATTGACTACTATTAATACCTAACAAGAATATAAATACATGCATACATATATTGGGACTACGTATATATTTCATTAAGCTTGGTATATGTCAAATTATTAAATTATATCTTTTATACGACGCTTACAAATCGACTTTAAAAATTAAATTATTGATTTGCGCGGGCAATGGGCGTATAACCTAACATTTGAAATAGACTTGATTAGCATATAGTACACAGGAATTTTACTGCCAAATTTGGTAACTAGATCTCTGCGTTCACACAGACAGACAGACATGGCGCAATCAACTAGGCATGTGATCTTAAGCAAGAATATATATAGTTTATCACCCACGTCTCCTTCTGCCTGTTACATACATTTGCACAAAGTTAGTTAGCATACCTTTTTTGAACATTTTCAATGGTCGATATAATAATAGCTAAGATCTTTAGTTCAAATTGACTGCTCTCAATACTAAACAAGAATATAAATACATATATTTCTCAAAATTATTAATGATTTTACGAATATAAAATCCACAGAAGAGTTGATATAATTAGTATTAAATGTCTTCATTTTGTGATAAGTTTAACCTACATACTATATTTAAAAACAAAGCAATTACAATATAAATAGAACCCCCCGTGAAGTTGTGCATAAGGCCCTGTGGCTGCGGCCCTGCTCATCGGTCTTTTCCTTTCGTTATAATAAATGAAATGAACTTATAACCTCAACTCTAATAACATATTTACTGCATTGCCCTGTGTGTTATATAAATAAATAATGATATAGTTTTTGTTTTATTATGAAAACTCTTTTTGCTATATGCAAAATGCAGTTTAACCTCGGGTAGCAATTTTGTTTTTTAATGATATGATTCGAATCATTTTTTGCACTTTAAAAGACGTCAACTTAAGCGTTTGCATGCACGCACATGTCGTACACACACTCCCACACACACACACACACACACACACATGCATGTATGGTATGGCCGGCGAGCGCGGCCATAAGGCAAAGGGATGCGAGGCACCACCTAAATGCCTGATCTGCAGCAGTGAAGTGAACAGGAACCACACCACGGGTGGTTTTGCGTGCCCGACCTTCAAGGCGAGCCAAAAAGGAGCTAAGAGCCACTATAATGTTTGACCAAATAAACATTATCCAGCTCAATGTCAATCACTGCGCAGCTGCTCAGAGTCTTCTGACTCAGACAGCGGCGGAGCGCAATGCAGACATCATGCTCCTCAGCGAACCCTATTTCCAGGGTGGCGGTAACGCGGGTCTGATCCTTGATGAGTCGGGTAAGGCGGCTATCAAGTGTTGCAGTCCTCTCCATATACAGGATCGGGCGACCTCGCCAATGCGTGGCATTGCATATGCGAGGATCAAAGGCGTGCATATTTACAGCTGTTATGCGCCTCCTAGCGACAGCTCTGACCAATTTGATGATATGCTCAACATGCTCGTGAGCCATGCGAGAGGGCGCAGGCCAACGATTATAACAGGCGACTTCAATGCCTGGGCGACAGAATGGGGCAGCCGCGTCTCCAACTCCAGAGGACGAGCCGTGACTGACTCCATGATTCTGCTCGACCTGATCCTGCTGAATGACGGCCGCAAGCCGACCTTCAACAACGACAGGGGCACGTCATATATTGATGTTACCTTCGTCAGCAGAGGCTTAGTAGCAAACACAAATTGGACAGTCTCTGATGAGGTAACTCTGAGCGACCATGCTCTGATCACCTTTGCGTGCGACCAATGGGAGCGGTACGCAGTATGCGGAGGAACTCACCCGGTCAAGCTTGGGATGTTAGAAAGTTTGATAATGATATGCTGTCATATCAAATCGACTCCCTAACCATCTCAACTGGCCATGCGGAGATGATGGCGGCCAATCTGATGAAGCTGCTGGTATCAACTTGCGATGCTACGATGCCGAGAAAAAGCAAGGCAAAGCGCAAGTCTCCTGTCCACTGGTGGAATGAATCCTTACACCAGCTTCGGTTGGAATGCAACAGGACTAGGAGACGAGCGCAACGAGCCAGAGGAGACTCTAGCCACGCCGAACTTCTCCAGGTTTTCAGAGCCAAGCGCGCAGAGTTGAAAAAAAGGTATATCGGCTGCTAAAGCGCGCGCCTTTAAGGATCTGCTTGAGAGCGTAGATGACGACCCTTGGGGTCTCGCCTACAAAATCGTAAGTAATAAGTTAAGAAAGAGGGAGGGTACTCCATCTGAACCCAATGTGATGGCCAATCTTGTGGCGGAGCTGTTCCCTGAACAGACCACGTTATGGCAGCCACTAGAAGATACCCCTGCGTCTCCCTTCCCTTGCGTAACAGTAAGCGAAGTAGTCGAGGCTGCAAAGCGTATAAAGGCCAATAAATCTCCTGGCCTGGATGGAATTCCGGGAGTGGTGGTCAAGGCGGTGGCGCTTGCGCGACCCGAAATCTTCAGGGACACTTTTCAGCAGTGCCTCGTGGATGGGGTCTTTCCTAAGCGGTGGAAAAGCCAAAAGCTCGTACTATTGCCGAAAGGTAAGGGGCAAGCACAAGGTGCATGCAACTACCGCCCACTATGTATGCTTGACATAGTGGGTAAGCTATTCGAGCGTATTCTGTATGCTCGCATAGAGGCAATAACGGAGAGTCCCAATGGCCTGAGTAGGCATCAGTACGGCTTCCGCAAGGGAAAAAGTACACTTGATGCCCTCTCGGCTGTTGCAGATATAGCCAAGAACGCTCTCGATGGTGACAGATGGCTTGGCGGCAGAAAGGAGTACTGCGCAATCGTCACGCTGGACGTGAAGAACGCCTTCAACACTGCAAGATGGCCTACAATTTTAAGTGCTATGCACAATATGGGTATCCAGGAGTATTTAAGATTAGTGGTAGGTAGTTATTTCAGGGACCGAGTCCTTTGGTTCGACACGGATGCTGGCCCGAGAAGCTACCGAGTTTCGTCAGGTGTTCCCCCAAGGATCGGTACTTGGACCGATCCTGTGGAACATTATGTACGATGGGATCTTGGGCGTTAGCAAGCCCATCGGAGCTGAGCTGCACTGCTTTGCAGATGACGTGGCAATAACAGCGGTCGCCAAAACACTAACTGAGTTACAGGCAAAGTGCAACGCGACGATTAGATCGACCATCGACTGGCTGGAGAAAGTCGGTCTAAAAATCGCGGCGCACAAGACCGAGGCTGTTCTGCTGAGCAGCAGGAAAACTGTGGAGACTCTGCAGGTCTCAGTTAATGGGATCCAAGTTACTTCAGCGGGATCGTTAAAGTACCTGGGTATCCTTATAGACCACAGGCTCTCTTTTAAGGATCACGCAAACTATGCTAGCAGGAAGGCAGGGATAACATCTGCCTCATTGGCAAGGCTCATGCCAAACGTGGGTGGACCTAGGATGCCGGCTCGAAAGCTGCTGGTGGCGGTAGCAAAAGCAACGCTTTTATATGCTGCGCCTATCTGGAGCACAGCCACAAATAAGAGTACTTACCTTAAAGGCGCGCGATCGGTGATGCGGACTATGTCCCTCAGACTCATCAGAGGATTCAGAACGATTTCAGATGACGCAGCACTTGCCCTGGCAGGCATGCCGCCCATCGACCTCGAGATCAAGGCACTGGGCTTTATTCGAGATGGCGTTTCTCGGCTAGAGTCTCAAGAGTGGCTGAAGAGAGAGTGGCAGGCTAGATGGCAAACGTCGCACCGTGGGAGATGGACTTATCAGCTCATCCCAGTGTTAGCGGAATGGGCAGAGTGTCAACACAAAGAAGTGGACTACCACCTGACCCAGTTCCTTACTGACCATGGCTGCTTCCGTGCGTATCTATTTCGGTTTCGCCATGTAGATTCAGCCCAGTGCCTCTACTGCACCGACGCTGTGGAAACTGCGGAACATGTCCTTATGAATTGTTCCCGGTTTACTTTGGAGAGAGATCAGCTAAGGTCTCTGTCCGGAGTGCCGCTCAGCCCAAGAGGCTTGTTCTCTGCCATGTTGGCGAACAAGGATGCATGGGACGTGGGGCATGGCATCATCATTAACATGATGAAGAGGGTCCGAGCCGATGAGATGACCAATAGAGCTGGTACATAATTTTTGTTCTCAGGATAAATAGTATTCAGATTTTCTAATTTTATTTTCTATTTCTTTAGAGGTCGTTAGTAATTAGTAATATTTCAGTAGACAGTAGGCAATTTATACATTAAATAAGGAGATTTTTTTCCCTGTGTGGTGGCGGGGCTAGAATACTACCTCAGTGGGCTCGGCTTGTCGTAAAAGGCGACTAAAGAGTTAAGGAAGGGGAGTCACGCTACATGCTAACGCATCTAAGAGGGAGTGCGACCTGGCCTCACATCCTGCTCACCGAAGTATTACCTTGACTGGCAGTCCCGGTGAGCGCGTTAAGGACTGGTGAGTGTACGGAGGTTTTTTTTAGTACGTAGGCATAAACCTATTCTATAGGGGTATGAATCGTGCATGCCATCTCCGTATGGTATCTTTCGAAGATTTACTTTTCCTCCAGTATATGTATTATAAAAAAAAAAAAAAAAAAAAAATGGTATGTGACATGTGGAATATATAAAATCATGTGGCTAATCTAAAAAGTAAAGCCGTGGCCTGAGGCGATTGAATTTATGGCCGAGTAATTATTCCGAACCATAAAACGTGAATTATTATACTTTTCGCAAATATGACAAACACTTGCATGTGTGTTAGTGTGTGTAGATGTGTGTTGTACATATGTATGTGTAGATGTATGTGTGTGTGTGTCGCTGCTAGCACACTTAGTAGCTACGCGTCTTGTGGCATTGGCGGCGCGCGTTGACTTTTCAACACTTGCGTCAAGCGCGCGAATCTCGCCGTGACACGCGACTTCCGCTGCCCCCGCCCTCCGCCCACTTCCACAGCCAGTTCCACTGCCACTTTCACTGCGACTCAGCAGCAGCAACAAATATTTATAATTACATACATGTACATGTATATGTATGTATGTATGTATGTATTACATAAGTGTGGGCACACCTATGTACGTATGTGTGTGTGTGGGTGTGTGTGTGTCGCACCACAAGCCGAGGCTGTGACCCACTTTGCGCCTTTATTCCAATGCTTAATACTATTTTGCCCGTTGTTGCCAGAGGTCGCCAGAGGAGCCCGCCGGACCTGCTAGCTTTGTTTGCCATCTGCTCTTGTTCTTATGCCTCCTCTCCTCTCTATTTGTAGTTGCTGTTGTTGTTCCTTGCTGGCTCATAATTGCACCAGGTTACCCCAGGTCCTGTGGCATAGGCTGCCCTCCCTCCTGCCTCTCCTTGTAGGCCATGCTAGGCAACGCGCTTAGCTCCTTCTCCAGCTGCATCTTCAGCATCTCGAGTACGCCTGACCCCCAACTCGTAATAAATGTTATCCGCGTAAATGCCTGCTCCAAGTTGCATTCTGCATATCCCACTCCCCCTCTCTGGCATTATTAAAGCATCTGGCCTTGTTCCCGTGACAATTGCAAACAGCATCTGCTTAAATCGTGCCTAATTTACGTCCTTAGTTGATCCCTGAGCTGCCACATGCGCTGAAACTTTACTTCACTGCGAAAGTGTCTGCAGTTGGCAATTATTATGTCTTATTATTAAGAAACTTTGATATGAGCATATAGAAAAGTTCTTCCATGGATTTCTAGATTAAATAAGCTATGGAACAAGTTTAACTAGATAAGCAGTTCCTATTCTACCTGAAATGTAATTTATGCTTAATCTTAGGGCTTAGTGAAAGGGTTTCTACTTCTACAGCTGCGCCTACAATGTTTCTGTGTGCGTCAACTGTTTGTAAACTATCGAACATGTTGGGAGGCAGCTTTATGCCTGGACTTTTATGGTCGTCAATTTGATTTACTAAGCTATTGCACAAATGTGCGGAACGCTACCTTTTGCTAAGCGTGGCCTGGCCAGCTGCCCGTAATGGTCGTTAGGTTGGGTTTGAGGGGGGCAGTGGGTGTGGCCAGGTGCCGCAGCATGCCGAAACTGTTAGTCCTTTGGCACTATTAATCACGATCTGCTGATTGTTTATCGAATCGAAACACCTGAGCTGCAGCCCTACATTGATGTGTGCCAGGGCTACCCTCGAGGAGGAAACCAACCCGTCGCAAGTGCAATTAGTTGTCTGCTTAAAGCTTTATCTATATATAATATAGTACAACTGCTGTATACTTTATTATATTCTCGCATTCTCGTGTTATTTAAAGACAAACTCGAGGCATCTATTCAATAGTTGAATACATTCTAACTAAGTCAGCTAATTGATGCATTTAGCAATGGAAATTCCGTGATCTGGAACTCATTGATATGCAAACTATGCATAAATTATGTACGAACTCTACTTATTGGAAACGTCTTTGTGCGCGCACTGGGAGGTGTCTGTCCGTGTCTGTCTCTCCCTTTACGTGTGTGTGAATGTAAGCTCCCAATTCTCACATGGACTCGACGCAGCTGGGTGGGCTCAAGATGGCTGACGCCGTCGATTCTCGGTCGATTCGTACGCTTATGCATGCAGTATAAACAAATGTAATTATGTGCGCAAATAATTACATTACGTTGCCGGCTCCAATCACGTGACCCCAAACAAATGGCATTTGTTAGGCCAATTACGTGCACTTTTGGAGATGCTGGACAGGAAGGTGCAGGGAGCCAGGCCGGGATGGGCTACTGGTTGTCGGCAAACAGCCGCCGGAAGGAAGCGTGTATGGACAATTTTGTCATGCAATCATGTGTGCGAGAGAGTGTGTGTCCCTCTGTCTGTGTGTTTACTGTTTGCATACTGCATATATATATATATATACATGTATTGTACATATCTTCAGTGTGTGTGGGGGGGAGAGGACCACAGCTGTATGAATAAAATTTTCAACATTTTTTTAAAGTTCTTGTTTGTCTACTACTTGTCAAGGACTCTTTTTGGGGGCGGCGATGGCAACGGCGGTTGGTTCTCGGATCACCTCATGGTTGATTTCATCTCTCTGTGTGTGTGTTGGTGACGTCAGTAGCATGCACATTTTTTTATAAATAACTTCTGCGGCTCCTGCAGTCTTGGTCCGCACTGAAGAATTCCAATAAAAATCCATGCATAAAACAAAGGACAGCAAGGAACAAGGAAAAGCGTATATTTCAAGCTGGCTGACAGACTGGAGAATATCCTGCAGCCCTGTGCAGGCCTGTGCTAGTTTGCAATATTGCTTAAGTTTTTATTTTATTAAATTGTGTTTTCTTTTGCGTAGCAATCTTTTGAGCGGTATTTCAATTTGGAGATGAGTAAGTAAAACACGCGATACATCGATGAATTGAAAAACACTAAGCGCCTTATCGATAACGTGCACCCATCGAATGCAATTAAAACAAATATATCGATGATTGAAAATAAATACCAAACGGCTTATCGATGTTGCCTATCGATCTAACGTGCACCGCTAGTCAAATGCAATTAGAAGAGGAGTAAAAGAGATAACACACTCCCACACAAACGCTCACTTGCAATCTTTGAGAGACTGACAGGCAAAGAGTTTTTTTTCATAGCAGGTTAAATGGCACGCATAATAAAACTTCCAATACGTGCAGCAATCTGCTGGCAAAGTCAGCTTTAGTTTGTAAGCCTTTAAAAGGCCATTTCCAGGTGGTAAACTAGTAAGGTAAAAAGTAACTACAGCAGCTGGTTAGAGCTGCTTACGAGATACCGAGATACATAAGTTGCAATATGAGATTTCGATAGCTTAACTTGCTGCGACGCGTTTCTTCTCATCGCGCCATGCTCTTCATGTTTGCCTCCATTTAACGTGTATACACACACACACACAATGTGAACACAGATGGTAATGCAAGTATGCGCTGCCATCTTTGTTGTTCGCTCTCTCCTCCTTCTTGTTGACAGTTCGATGGAGCATATGGAGAACTGAACCAGTTTGCCAGTGTGTGAACATGTGTGTCTGTGTGTGTGTGTGCCGACATAATAAGTGAAAAGTAAAGTTGATCTGACGTCGACACGAAACTTCGGAGGACGAGCAAGTTGAAAGAGTCACACGATGCACATTGCGGCACGTTGCACGTGGCACTTTAGCTTGCCAAATATATATTAGCAGCAGTGGCAGGAGTACCTACACACACACACAAACACATACACAGGTAGGCAGGCAAGCCCTGCCTTATTATAATAAACCCTACATACGCACACACACAAATATGCGCGACAGAAACTCTCTTCCCCTCTTCGAGCATGACGTCATTATGCACAGCCATTTATTGCGGCTTTCAGCAGCAATGCAGACACAATACAAATTGGAGGAGGAGGTGTAGGAGCAGAGGACGACGCAGGACACAATCGAAATGCGGTGGCCAAGTGCCAATCGCCGAAGGCGTCTGTTCGTGCTGTGCCACGTCGTCGGGCCTGGCCTGGTCTCGCTTGCCCGTCTTGGTCGATGGATAATTTGGCAAGCGATTCACGCCGTACGTGGTGCCATGCCCTTGGCCTTGCTTGGTCATCGTCGTGGCAAGCGGGAGAGGTAGAGAAAGAAGCATCAACAAAAACAACAACAGCAACAATTACAAAGTACTTCAATTTCCTATTGTTGCCAGAAGTTTGTTAAAATTTGCATTGCAAACTTTTAGAGTGTCTCCAAAAGAAAGAGAGAGAGAGAGAGAGAGAGAAACAATGGACTCTCCATACCGGGAGCACTTCAAGCATCGCTTATAGAGATTCCATTAGTTTATTGCCGCAACTCTTCCGGCTAGACAATTGGCCATGGGAGTCATCGCTTCGATTTGCCCGCAAGGCATAGGCGACCTTCGACCCTGTTGACCCTGACAAACTGCACATGGACAGGGAGCAATGGGTCAGAACGAGCTTAGTCGACTGGCAGATGACCTGCAGTTCTGCTTAAGTTATTTGGATTACTTGGACTATTGTGTATGCTGCCTTGTGTATTCTCCTCTTACAGGGTATAGCAACCACAGTACTCCCTCGCACGTGCCACCATCATGTCTCAGTCCGACGCCCACACATAACGTGTTTTTATTCATAAAACATCTGCGAAGAGCGGACCAAAGAGTGGCAGCAAAATTGAGTTGCACTTTGCAAAATTACCATAAAACGATATTACCGCCTCAACCGTCGAACTGTAACCTAAACCTGCAGCAACTCTTGCCACACAAACAACCAAAGCCGACGGACTGTAAATACGTTACCAGCTGCGGGCAGAGGCATCGCATGCCAATTCATATTTTTTTTTGGGGGCTCCCATTTGAAGTGAAGGGGGAGGAGGTTGTGGAATTCCAACGGGACTTGCACTGGCCCGTGCGAGCGATGATTAGCGGGGTGTGACCTCACTTTTTGTGTGTCAGCGGAAATAAGCAAATTGGCCGTGGCTCCAATTTTCCCTCCATGGCGCCGACATCGACATGCTATGCATACACACACACACAGTACACACATAAACACACATGGCAATAAAGGAAAAATTGCAGACAATTGATTTTCCATATGATGATTGCTGCACACTTTCAACATGCGCCCAAAAGTAGGCAAAGGTTAATTGCGACTCCCTGCCATGTTTGCCATTCGCCTTGAACACCCACACACACACACGCATGTCAGCTGAATGTCAAAGTGAAACGCAGCTGTTGAACTCTCAGACAGTCTCACAGGAAGATGGAAGGGGAGGAGAGAGAGGGATCATAAATTAGACGAAAAAACTGAATATTTAATCCCAGCTATACAGAGAGATTTTGCGGGAATTATTTTGAAATTAATCTCGGCTGGTAAACATAATAACATCAGAATATATTAACATAAAATAATAACCCAAAAAAAAACAATAAATGAAGCTAATGAAGCTTAGCTGAATTTCAAGCGAGGGAGGCTTTTTAATGGATACTCTAATAACGCGTTTAATCACATTAAAAGCCATTTAAAAAATCAATTTTTATTAAAGAAGTTGTTGATTTTTTGCTCATGTTTTCAAACAGCTTAACCTGTATGCATTTGCATAATATTCACATATGCATACGTATACTTATACATACATATATAAGCAGCAGCTCTTCATTTATACGACACGCGAATGAATTTTTATTTATGGTAAATGGAATTCCAAATGGTAAAAATGAATCCCTGCATAATTATGGGATATTTACACTTGTCTGTCATGGTCAAATAAAACTTAAATGATATTATCAACTATTCCACGGGCAGATCTCGTAATGACGGCCATGTTAAGTCTGTTAAGTTCTGTCAGCTGTTTCAAAAAGCTGCAAAAGTGCTAAATATGAGCGGAAAACTGAAAAACGAGCAACGGCCGAGCCTCACATGGAGGCAAACATGGGGAAAACAATTCGTGATTCACACACAAAGAGCAAATAAATGGCTGACCATAAAATATTTGTTGAAAACCGACTATAGTTGTTTATTTGTGTGCCAGTGTGTGTGTGATTGTTTGCCAATAGTGAAAGTTACCTGCGGGGGAAGAATGCATAAATTGAATATTTTTGTGTACAAACACAATTCGGATTCGAAAGCGAATTTGTTAAAAATGCATTTGCTCTACACATACGCATACAGATGCGTATGTAGCATGTGTTCATCGATTTGGGCCCCCATTGAATATTCAATACTTTTTTATACAACATTTCACATCAAATAGTCAACTACTGCATGCGCAAAGTGAGGTTATGCATACGATATACACCATATGTGTGTAGATAGATAGTTTATTGAGTAGATCCATTAGAATATGCGACAGCATTTTGCGTAGTTTGCTCTTCCTTAAATATCAATGATGACAGCAAATCGATAGAATTGGGAAAATATTAGACTAGAGCTGAGATATTCAATATAAAAGATAAATAGGTTTAAATACCTTGCGTAGTTTACTTTCTACTAAAGATCGATATCACTTTTAATTAAATTGAATGTGCTTATCGATTAAATACAGTAGTCATTATAAAAGGTGATATATTTTAGCTATTATCTTTTTGGCAACACTGTTTTACAGTACGTTTCGTGTTTTGTTGCACTGTCAAATATCTACAGTTTGGTCTATAATTTAACCATGAATCGTCTTACAAACGAACAACGCTTGCAAAAAAAAGTTCATTGCGCGCTTCTTCCATTTTATGGTCAGTTTAATCGACCCACTAAAAAGGGCTATTCGGGCTATTGTGACTAAATTTCGCACCAAATTTACATTGTTAGACATTAAACCACCAACAATCTTACGTATACTACTATCACTAAGCATTGCTAAATGCTATCATTGTAGAGACAAAACCATATTACATAATAGCTGAGATATAACATATAAAAATGGTAGCATAGCTCGTTAAAATACCTTGCGCTGTTTGCTTTAACCTAAAAATCAATGGGAACCAATATAATATTAAATGCGCCTATCGATCTATTCATCGATAACTTAGTTTAGCCTGTATTTAAGTACTGCACAACATCAGAGTTTTTTGGCAAAGGCTTTTCCAATTTCGTTAACCTCGTGTATTGTGTTTTAAACTTTTGACCAACTGCAGTACCATTTGGTGTACAAAACATGTATGTGTGTATGTGAATGAGTCGTTGTGTATGTGTCCCTGTGCATGTGTTTGGGCTTCTGTATATTTGTATTGCATTCCCCTTTACTCACCTGCACCGAATGATCCAAATTATTGATGATTCGTATCACCCGACCGGCGCTGCGTTTTATCGAGCCCGATGTGGTCGATAATGTGCCCAAATCCGCTTCCATTATTGAAGGCTTTCGGCTGGCGGGCTTTGAGCCCCAGCCCTGATTTCCGGGCGAAGCGTACCACATTCCGTTCTTTTTTCCCGTAGCTGGCAGGCTGCAAAACCCGCCGCAAAACAGAAAGAGCAAGCGAGAGAGACGGAGAGAGAGAGAGAGAGGAGAGAGAGAGATAAGCAAATAGTTAAATACGAGATTTTTGGGTAAAGTCTGTCGCTGCCTGCATATAACATAAAGCCGTGTTGGCTTGTGGCGGCCTTCGGTGCCGCCACCATTCGTATCGCGATGTAGGGCGACGATTTTCGTCTTTTGTGAAAAAAATAAAATGTCGCGTAAATTTGGTTTTAATTAAACGCTTTTGTGGCACGCACCGAACAAGGTCCTCAGTGGTGACGACAAGCGTACGCCAACTTTAGTGCAGTCCATGTATCCATGGATATTTGCTTTGTATTATAGTTTTAAAACTAATGAGTCTGCTGCATGGCAGTCTTGGGGAAATACAAAACATAGCAGAAGTTTGTATAGTTTGGCATATTCTCATAAAGAATATAATAATGTATACGAGTACTATGCATCTTCTCGATATTAAAGAGATAAAGTTAATGAGTCCAGGAAAATTCATAAGAAAAACACGACTGATAAAGAATCCCTAAGATCAGCAGATGTACAATTATAGGTCACAGTATAGATCCCCTTTTCAAATAGTAATAATATTATAACTTTGTGTTCCTAATTCGATATACGAGTATCATATGCGATTTTATCTGCATGCTTATTGATAAACATTTTAATAATCTTCTCTTTGGATTAGTTTTTAATTTCTTCAGACAAGGTTCCAATGTATAAATTAAAATTTAAAATTTAAACTAGGATAATTAAAAGAAACCGATCCAACATTTGTTGCAAAGGATTAGGGAAAATTAAGTGAAACCCAATCAGTTTGGTAGATTAGTTTTAGTTGTTGGGATATAGTGTTAAGTAATTAA
Organism: Zaprionus nigranus; assembly: GCA_018903425.1. Classification (NCBI taxonomy): domain Eukaryota; kingdom Metazoa; phylum Arthropoda; class Insecta; order Diptera; family Drosophilidae; genus Zaprionus; species Zaprionus nigranus. The sequence goes on along the minus strand of JAEIGD010000030.1, from coordinate 1,406,680 downwards.
GAATGGACAGTTTTACAGAATTAAGGGAGGACTCTGAGTTGAAAACTGTAAACAGTCTATTGTAATCAGCACAGAAGATCATGAAAATTATAATTATTGAAACAAAGGTCCAAAGAAAGTGAAATAAATATACGAGTAACTCTAGAAGGAATACAGAAATCGATTTTGTTAAGCAGAGTAGGGAAATTAACGAAAAACGAGAAACGTTACACTTAACATAATACGACGATTAGTAAGAGAAGGAAAGATAATTAGAAGAAGTCTACTAGAACATATACACATGTATATACATGTATAGTCTTCTGTTCCAAAATTGTTAAACTATTATATTATATAATATGTAGGCTCTTTAATTTAAATTCCATATCTCTGCCTAGATAAGACAAATCTAGATATTATCTACTAATTGTCGCTTCCTTAATTTATATCTCAGTTTGTTTACATTGCTGTTTGAATTCATCTGAAACTTCTAATAAATATTTAGCCATATTTCATCTGTCACATACAGCAAACGCAACTGTTTGTCAGGAAGTTGAATTGTATTTTAATTCCCGATTACCCTTTGCAACTTGATCTTTTATTTTATTTGTTTCCGTTTTCTTAACGAGGAAGAATCCGACAAAAGGCCAAATTGAAATAAATGCAAATTCGTTTTAAAGACTTCGACTCACACAGAACATTTGCGCATCGCTTTGTGACAGGGCCGACAGCACACTGAGTGACCCCAATAACGCAGTCAGCAGAGTAGAAATATATACTATATATATATATATATATAAGTACGTATGTATGCGTATTCGTGTGCCACATCATGCACGCACTGGCAGTACAACGAAAATCAAGGTTTTTAATTGAAATTCAACAAAATTGCGAAATATTCGAGTGTGACAAGGCAAAGGGAGGGAAGAGAGTGGCGGGCATGGCGGCAGCGAATAGGGGCGTTGATTTCTCGATTTCTGCATAGAATGAAACCCAATATGTGCAGCCCGCACCTGGTCGCAATTAAAATGTCATAATAATCAGACCACATAAATCGCATGTTTGGCAAAGAATTTAAATTATTTACACGAGGCAAAATTCAAAGTCGCAGCAAATCGGGCAAGTAGTACTAAGTAGCACTTAGACGGGGCAAACACACACATACACACATATACATACACATATACATATACACATAGTATAGACGTATGTATGCACAGTTTAACTAACGCACTTCAGACTCGGCGAGCAGTTTAGCAAAAGCTTAAATTACGCGCACAATTAAACTTTGAGAAACTCCGGGGGAGCTCGATACCAAAGGAGGGGGGAGCAGGAGGTGCCTGAACGAGGGCGAGAATCTGAGCGTAACTTCAAAGCCCTTCGTTTGAGGTGCAGCCTGGCAGAAAATTCATTGGAGCTCTCAACAGAAGAAGGACAACAACATCAACAACATCTAACCAAAGTCGAGTTGAGTCGGGACGAAGGCAAATCTCAATCTCAGACGCGGCCCTTGGGCGACATTTTGCAGGAGAGTGTAGCAGGGGCCGCCCCCCCCGAATAGTTGTGATTATTATTGCTTGGGGATATTGAATTTTTATGGCCGAAAACAAATAAATAGCTAGACACATATTTTGAAAACAAATAAATACTGAGAAGTCTTCCCTTATTTCCCAGTCATCATCATCTTCTTTTGAGCAGACAAATCAACACATTCCTCTTAAGAATAAGAGAGGGAAAGACTGATAATATCTACGCATTGCGTCATCTCGTAACTTGGCACCTCGTTTATGTCTCGCTTCGATTTTACTTGCTTATAAACAACTCATTCTAGATGAGAATTTCCGCCTATTTTCGCATTAAAATCCACACAACTCTCGTCACATTCCGACACTCGAGAAATTGCGCTATGAGGAGCATGATATGTTGCTGAAGGGACAACTACGAGAGCTGAAGCGTCTCACAAAGGCTGTGCAGATGCTGTTCCCCCCCTCTCCGGCCTGCCTGCCTCACGTAGACCATTAAAAAACACTTAGAAAAACAACAAAAGTCATTTAAACTTTTTCCGCCAACTTCTCTATGCGCCTCTTTTTTTCTCTCAGTGTGTGTGTGCAAACGTCAAAATGACCGAGAGGGAGAAGAAAGAGAAGAGGAAAGAGCAGGGAAAAAGAAATGTGAAATTAGGAGACGTGTGCTGGCAGAGGAGTGGGTGGGCCGTGGGCTGTGTTAAATGGTAAAGTGGCACCGCCGCCCCCTTCATTGTTTACAGTGGAACTGAGAACTGACCCAAGACTTGGTCGGCGATGTGAGCATCACAAAGGGCGAACTTTCCTCGCTATCCTCGTCGATGTACATTTAAGCGAAAGTTTTCCCGCCTCTGCACGTTGATGATTTGCTCTTGCTGCTGCAGATCTGCTGTGCTGTGGCACGTTGTACGCTGCAAGTTACACGGTGCACGGTGCACAGTTCAGGCTGCTGCTGGTGGTGCTCCTCCTCGACGTTCGGCGTATCCTGCGGGTGCGTCTGTTTGCACACTTTAGTTGGCTTTTTGCTTTTAATTCACTTGCAGTTGCAGTTTTCGCACACAATAACAACAACAAAAAGCAGCAACAACAGTAACAACGGCAGCGGCAGCTACAACACTGAGCAGCATTAAGTTAATAATAAATAAACGCAATTTTCCCACGCGGGGCACGGGGGGACGGGGTTGGGGCTGCCTTTTAAAGTGAGTTAATTGAAAGCATTTAAATTTAATGGCACTTTAAATTAGTTGACTCGAGGCAACGGCAACGGTAACGTCGGCAATTCGCACTTATGCAACACTGGCTGCCACCTGGCTGAGTCCGGCTAATGCGTCGCTCGTATTTAGCTTTGGTTTACTCTTTGGCGTTCGCCCAGCGACTGTTTTGGAGTTACTGAAATTGCTCCAGCTACTCCATGCTACGTTACGCTACGCCATGTTCCATTACGTTACGCTATCCATCGTCAACTGACCAGGTAAGACGATAGCGTGCACAGTACACGTGTCGTCGTACATACAAATACATAAGCCATATTCAAATTGGCAACGCGACTCCTCGACTCCACTTTCTATATGTATGTATGTTGTGTGTGCGTGTATGTACATGTATTTATTTATTGTTCGGCCAAATCAGCGCCAGCAATCTCGAGTCGCGAACATTAGCTGCCATTTTGTTGTGTCCGCTAAGTGTTGTGTAGCGAGCGCTGTAGTTGAGAAGCAATTGCTGCCACTGTTTGTTTGTTTGTTTGCCTGTTCGCCAGGTTAGTACCGCCACTCGTCGCTAGGGCGCGTTTTGCACTCATGCAAAACAGTTTAGCACACGGCGCGGCAAACAATATTGCAAATTGGAGTGTGCTGGGTAAACTTTGTTGTTTGCAATATTGAAACAATGCGATATAGCAGGCTTAAATATCGATATGTTGATATTGATCATTGAAAGTAACGATACATCGCATTGCATGCAATCATGGGCTGATATTTTGTTGCTGCGCAATGCCTGCATCGATATAATATGCCTAAACAAGTTTTAATATGTATCGATATATTGATTATTGCAAGCATCGATGAATTGCATTGCAGTGATCTTCTGCAAGCAGTCAACTTTCAATGTAGGGAAATAATGAACAGCTTGCTGATACGAAATGCCAATTATCTTTGTGCTGATAATTGCATGTAACGATAAGTCACATAGCAGTGATCTTCTGCCATCAGTCAACTATCGATGCAAGGAAATATTGCAAAGTTTGTTGTTGCTGTATTTATTTAAATGTGTGTGTAAGGCAGCCGCACAATACCAACGTAATTCATAAATTTTCCCTATTGAATATTGGGTATGATTGCCTGTGCCCCGCTCAACAACTTTCACTTGGCCCAGCCCGAGTGGTGGCCAAACCTGATACCCAGTTCAGCTTAGCCTGAGTTAGCCGTGCGGCGCCCGAAGTGTTGTTGGCGAGCTACAAGTTACGAGTTATAGCACCAACACTTTTTGCGTGTCGCTTGGGTTTTCCCAACACACACACACTCACAAGCACAGGAGCGCACACACACAACGACAAACACCATGGGCCACCGTGGCACTTTCGCTGTTCGCCTCTGGCATTGTGTATTGGTATTGGGAAGTTCCTATGCTGCTGCTACTGTTGTTGTTGTTGTTGCTATTGGAATTCGCAGTGTGCTGCGCTGGTATTGGAGCTGGTATTGGTATGCATAGCAAACAGTTTCGCCCCGAATGCGTAGTTGTATTTACCGGCAACTGGCACCGCTGCTCCGCCTAGCCTCCACTCCACTTCACTCCTGGGCATAGCCTGGCGGGGCAGCAGGGCCAAGTTGATGTGGTAGTTTAGCTTATTGCTTTTCACTTTGAAGTGGCTTATACGAACATTTATTAGCATGTCGGTAGTATTTGTGCTTCACTCGCAAGTAGCACGCGCTCTCGCCGATTCTTCTCTTGGCCGCACTCAGAAACAAAACTATGTAAACAGGGGAAGGCAGTTTTGCTGGGCTTTTTCACTTTGATATCGTTGCCCTGGGCCCTGAGCCTCAACGTCCCCAATTCGACTGTTGTGTGTGGCTCACCGAGAGTTGCCCAGTTCCCACTTTGCAGATTTCTCGCCCATTTTCTCTCTCTCTTTCTTGGGTTCTTCACTGGGTGTGTAGTATACCCATGCAGACTTTTATAGTATATCGTGTTTGAGTTGTGAATGAAACTGCGTTACTTTGCCGTTATATACTGCTCTCTCGCTCTCATTCTCTACCTACCTCCCCTAGTTTCTTTGAAATTAACAAATACCAGCAGGCAACTGAAACTATTTCGTATTTGGCTCGTATATTTGATTTCTAGCAGCAGCAAAAGCACAAAATTTTGCTACCTTTTGTGGGTGAGTGAAAGACAAGAAATTGCTGAAATTCCTCATTGTTTAAACTATATAATTTAGTAGTTAGTTTTAATGGTTTCTAAACTCAAAACGATTCAACAAGAAAGAGAGATTCCTGAATTTGAAAAAAAACCAACCATTATGCAAATTAAAATGGCAATTTAAAAATTGTACAAAGTATAAGTTTGCTATTTGCTATATTTCATTTAAAATATTCTACACAATTTTGTGCAATTTCAAGCATCTTTGAGCTTGGAATGCAAGGCTTCGTAGCTTGAGCTGTCTATTCGTTTTTGAGGTTTGCCATAATTAAGTTTAAAGACAGCTACAGTCGAATGCATTGAACTGTTTCTTATTCCTCAAGTAGAGATATTTTACAATTTAAATAACATAAGTTTCTTATGATTAAAGGGAATCACTATGCCAAATTTAAAGTCAACATTTCATAGAGTTAGAAGGTTTTACTATATAAAATTTAAAGTAACCACAAGCTGTGCAAGAAATGAAAGCATCTTCATGCGAAATTTAATGTACGCACCTCTTATAATGACAGAGATCCCTTCATTCAATTCAATAAGCCTCTCGAATTACGATCAAAGTGTTCACTCACAATGTATGTTTATTTAATCTTAACCTGTCCACATTCCCATCAATTTGACATGACAGTAAACACGACACACACACACACAGGACACTTGATACAGTAATGTTAATGTTTTTCCAATCAATTGTGTCCCCAACACACAGCACACACAGAGACAGACAGACAAGAAGCCACGTGTGGTCGGATACATTTAATGGGCATTTTGTGTTTGAAGACAACAGCATCGCATACAGCAACAGCAACAACAAAAACACTAAAACAATAACAACAAGTGCAGTGACATGTTGCATGTTCCATGTACTATACGATGTATCTAACTGATCATCGCATGGAAATGGGAAATGGGAAAATAGAATACTCGAAATGACCAATTTCAGAGAAACGGACTTTGTGCACAGAGAGAGAAAAGCGCACACAGCATGCATATTGCTAGAATATACACACTATATAGTATGTATGTATATGTACATATATGTATATTGTAGAATACGTGTACACACAGTCAGCTTGTCAGCGAGAACCTTTTGTGTGGCCTGCGAGAGGCCGAGGGGGGCTGGCATTCGAAATATGTTCATAAAAGCGACACAATCGACCAGAATAATTCGCATTGTCGTCTGTCCCAAAGCAGTGTTGCCCATTTTTGCGAATAAAAACATGATATTTTTAACGGGAAATAATAAAATAAATCAGAAATAAACAAAAGAAGTAAAATCTTATGAATTCACGATAGAAAAGCTTTAAACATTGACAAATTTTGACTAAATAATTAATTAATTAATATAATAATGTAATATAATAACGTTAAAAACGTAACGTAGCTAAAAAAGCGAAAAATAGCTAAGTGTTTTTCTATAAAATTGACAAATTCCGAAACGAAAAGTAATAATAATAAAATACAAAACATAAAAAGCAGAAAACGGCTTATAAAATTGACAAATCCCTAAACGAAAAGTAACTAGAATATAAAACTAAAATATTATTTTGAAATAAAAGAGCAAAAAGCAAAATAGTCATTTAAAATATTAAAAAAATACAAATTTATATTAGCCTTAAAATTTAACTGCTTAAATTCAAGCTAGAGCTGCTTTAAACATCGTTATTTTTCGATACAAATAATTTATTTAACATAAAAAGCAGAAAACAGCTGACAGCTGCAAAATCCCACAAACAAAGTACGCAACTGGTCTTCAAAAAAAAGCCAGATTTGACGTGAAAAGGGCGAAATGAGCAGCACTGGAGCGAAACTATGGCAATGGTCAGCTTAGTGTGTGTTGCATAGTTCTCGGGGGCGCAGCTGGCCATATTTTCAATTTCTATTGTCGTTATCACAGACAGCTGGTTGTCTCTTTCGTTCTATCTCCACTCTCGCTCTTTGTCTCTTGCGGGCTCAACTTATTAATAAAACTTTACCGATTTGATGCCTTGGCGAAGTGATTACACTGCGAAGCACACACACAATTTAAAGTTTTCCGGCGCACATAAATCAAAAATCTCTCGCAAGCCGAAACCGCAAAAGAACACACAATTGCCGCCGCTGCAGACAGACTCTCTGCACTGACTCTGGCTTTCGCTCCGGGTACGGTTTCGGTTCCGGGCAACGCGTGCGTGCAAAGTTGTTTAGTGAAAAACTTGAACTGGACACAGGCGTCGTCTGCCTTCGAACTGAGCTGCGTACTGAAAAAGTGTGCAAAGTTGAGTTAAACAAAGGCGCCGCCACAGGGCAACAGCAGCTCGAAAGAAATAAAGTGAGGGAGAGAGAACGAGAGAGAGGGAAAGAGCAGGAGTGAAGAAAACAAAGAGGCAGCAGGGCAAGCAAAATTAATAAAAGTCATAATAATACTCGCAATTTCCTTTGTTCCGCCCACTTTTTGCATATTTGACTAGAAAAAATGCGTTGCCAGAGCAAACTATTTCTCCTCTCTCCTTTTCTTCTTCCCTCTCTGTTTCTACACAGAGCTGCATGCAGCTTTAGAGTTGCCCCTCTGGGCTGTTGTTATGATTTAAATAGTTTCAATTGGCATATTTCTGGCTCATTTGTGCGCCCTCAATAGTTTTATTATTATTTTATTTACGCGGGCATGTACTGCACGTATGTATATACCCTACAAAAAGAGAGAGAGAGGTATAAAAAAAGAGAGGTAGCCTAGCTTGATGACCTCGTCAAGTTCCGAATTTCGTGCGGAAGTGGCATGCCTGGTGACTTATCGCCGCCATTCCGTCGACCATCGACGTCCGTCCGTCCGTCCGTCCACAAGTCGCTTATTGTCAGCTACTGTGCGTGTGTGCGTGCGCGTATAAATAATTTGGGCATTTATTATTTGTTTTAGGTGTAAATATTTCAAGCTCACAAGCAGCAGCTCGACAGAGGAACGCAAGAAAGTTGTAGTAGTCCGAAAGAGGTCGAGGTTTATGGCTTAATTATTCCAATGCATGAAACGCGCGCCGTCGCCGTCGGCTGCGATTGCTATTGCTCCCAAGTCCAACTATTTGTGCCAACTGGGCACCCCTTTTTATGGTGCTTATGACCTAAGAAACTGATTGCCCACAAGGCCTGTGGCCATACATAGATTACGCTCCCATTCCCCCCAACCAACAAATTCCGTATCCCGCTTGCTTCTTTCATTCTTTTCCTTGCCAGCTTACTTTGTATGTTGTCGACTTCTGCTCCTGCTCCTTCTCTGTTCCTGCACACGCATATAATACATAATTTTTTTATGATTTATAAAACGAGAGCGTGGTACATTTTTTTGGTATATTATTTTTTTAATTACTTCCAACATGCGTGCGGTCTATTGAAGGCTATGGCTGACTTCATTTCCCGATATTAAAGCCCGAGTTTGAGTGCACTTATGAGGTCAACTTGTCAGCAACTCTGATTTACTTAAGATCGTAATAGAAAGCGGAAACGAATTTTTCTATGTACACTACTTTATTACCATATAATTAATTAATTAATGTTTTGCACAAGAAAGTATTTTTATTTCAATTCGACTTAAACCGCAAAAAGTAAGCTAAAATAGATTAAATTTATTAATAATTATTTATCGTTAAACAACAAGATTCACTTACATTCATTTAAAACTAAACTTGCATGCATTCATGCAGGACTCTAATATATACAAATACATATACATATTGTACATATGTATGTACATATCTTAAAGTCTGTCAAATTTACTCACTTTGGCAATTTGCTAAAGCAAAATAATTACAAACTGTCGTTGCTGCAGAATGAGAAATGTTAATTGCTTCCAGCCACATTGGGATGCGGACTGTCGCCATTTTTATTTACACAAAAATTTGTTCAGGTTTGCTCCGTATTGACCTTAGGGAAAATACTAGGTACACGAAAAACGATAAAAAAAAATACTGTGAGAGAATATTAACTTGGGAATATCGTTACAAAAACTCGCAAACTGATTTGAATTTAATTACGAATACCAAGCAAACCCCTTCTCCTTCTCTTCTTCCTTCTTCTCCTCTACCGTTCCTCTCTCTCATCCAACCACTCTCTCTATCACGCTCTGCCGCACGAGACTTTTTGCTTGACATTGGCGTCGTGCTTTGCGTTTGCCGATAAACGTTATGCAAATTGCCTGACCGACAACGTTCCTCATAATGCTGACAAATTGTTGATGAATGTGTTAAACATTTTTCGGAGTGGGGCATGGGCGATGGGCGGTGCCGAACTTTGGGAAGGGGGCGTGTGCGTCTAATTGCATTTCGTGCCGCAGCTTTGTCTCCACCAACGTCGTTGGCCACGTTAATGAGAGAGCGCCAGCGAACGCGTAGGAATGCCAACTTTAGTAAATCATTTTAGGCCGACAACAACTCGACGTTCGGCCCATGCACAAGTGGGCGGGGCCCAGTGACACGGTCACGCTGTAGTCAGGGGGGATTCTGCCCATATGTATATCAGACACACACGCTGATACACACGTCTTTGCCATTCCCAGTGACATTTTCTGCTCCATTATTTTCATCATGTCTGACAGACGACGCGTCAACATGCAAGTGGCAAAGGGGCAAAGAACGTAACTCAACGCGACGCAAGGCAACGCAACGTAATGTAACGTAACGTAACAGTAACCTCGACAGGGTCCACTTTGTATGCTCCCGCCCCTGCCCCTCCTCCGCAGCCTTGTCTGCCACCCTGCCTGCCTGGCAGAGACACAAATATATTATGCCATTGTGAGGTAGTATAAGTTGGCCGAGCCTGAATCGGACTTGACCCGCCCACACATGCTCTCAAAGCAGACAAATAGCTAAGTATGCAGTAAAGTATACACTTATTTGCTGCAACTTGCGCCCCGCCCACCCGGGCGGACAGTTCAACATCTCTCGTTGGAGTCAAAAGCAAATCAGCATTTTGCATTGGAAATTCAGCTTAGACGCCTTGAGGCGACGTTACTATTCTCCAGCTCGCCTTGCATATTAAAGAAGAGGATTGAATTTGTTGGCGGCATTGTTTTACACAAAGGACTTGTTAGTGCTCGCAGACATGTCGACACTTGAATGTACATATAGTGAATTAAAATCAAATACTGTTGGAATAAATATGTTATATTCAATTTTTTATAATAAACATATTTCACAACTGTTTAAAATAAGAACATTTCTTTTTATGCAACGATACCAATAACAAACAAATTAAATTTTAAAACATTTCTACAGTATCGATACCTTGTTGTATATCTACTTAAGGCATCGAATATCATTGCTGTGTTGGTACTTTACAGCACTCATCATGCACTCATCGATACTTTCGTAAACAATTTAAAAACTGCCAGCAATATCGATACATCGTTTACCGATTTTCTTTAAGCATCGAACTATCGTTGCGCCCAGTAACAATATGTAAGTTCTTTCCAGCACTAGAGCACTCATTTATGCTGCTGTCATGGACTGCGATTTAATTTATGCATTTCGATCGCTTGAAAATAACAAACTGCCATCGCAACAGACTGTGCATGCAAATTTGACACTCTGCCTCATTATTTGACACCATAATAATTTGCGACTTGCCGCGCCCAGCAGCCACAATATATTTTGTGCACATTGACACACACACACACACACACTCAGGCGCACTGGCACACACACACATGCACATGTTGCTGCGTCTGGGTTAATAAGGAAATATCCTTTTACACATGCGACCCCAATAATTTCCAGAGTTCTTAGAGCGAACTACGCGCTTGCATTACTAATAATAACCATTACTTGTATGCAAGTGTGTGTTTGTGTGTGCTTGCGTGCCACTCTGTATGTGTGTGTGAGTGAGTGGGGGAGTGTAGTCTGCGTTGTGTTGTGATTTATTGCATTCGTGTGCCAGATTTTACAAATGTAATGCGCCACACACCGCCACAGCAGTCTCAACGCCTCGCCCTCGCTCTTCCTTGGTTCGAGCCTCCTCCTCCGCCTGCTCCACCCGCACATCCTCCTATTACTCCTCATGCATATGCAAAGTTTCGAATATTTTGGTTGCCAACCATATGAGTGCGACATTGTACTAAGTACGGGTAAAAAGATGCAGATAGAGAGAGATGGCGATAGTGTGTGTAGCGAGCATAAATATTCCGCACAGAGTCATATTTCTTTCTGCGTTTTGTGTGCGTTTCATTCCAAAGTGGCCTGGACATACGTGTCGGAATTATTTGACTTGCGTTTGCGACTCGAGTGTAACCTGAGTGGAGTGTAAAAGAGGGAGGCGGAGGTGGGTTTATTCAAATTTGGCAAGCATCAACTCTTTTGCGAGTGCTGCCACCATGAATATCTGCAATTTTATTAGCTGTAAAGCATGCCAGATTGCGTGCCTATGCCTGACATATGGCAACCCCATGGGGAATACAGTGGGACAGCAGCAGCAGCAGCTGCTACTGCAGTTTAGTAATAAAATTAATCGAGAATTGTCAGCCCATTAAGCTGCAGAAATTCCCATAATTTCTTAGATATTTGCAACTCGTTTGCTGGCTGATTTAATTGAAAACTTCCATTGCATAAATATGCAACTCTCTGGCACAACAATCTGCCCCTCTCCCTCCCTCCTACTCTACCATATACATTCATATCTCTGCTGAAAACTGCCCCGAACTTGCGAAATCTGATAAATTATAACTGAGAAGTTTGTGTGTGTGTGTGTGTCGTGTGCAAGCAAAAGTTGAGCATTTTCAATTTATGACTGCACTCGTTGAGCGAGTACTCGCACTCATCCTATATTCATGTTGTGAATAGTTGTGAATTAGTTCAATCTGCGCTCTTTAAATGCCAGAAGTCAGTCCATATTTTTAATTAATGTTAGTGGACTGTAGGCTTGGGTACGGTATTATATTATTTATCGATATTCAAGAACACAAAATAATGTCATTTCCTTGAAGAATATCGATAGTATTGTATCGTATAGCAAGAAAACAACTTAAAAAATCCTATCGCCATAAATATGACGTATATTTTTTTCAAAATATGGATAATATCTCACGATATCGTGTCTATGGCAGGGAAATCACATGGAATGTTAAAATATGCCGATAGACTGTAGTATTATCGATGCATCTGGCATATACATACATATATCATCATTTTCGTAGAGCTATTGCATTGTCATAATAATATTTATTCACTAAACTAGACTTCGATGATATTAGATGAGGGCTATTATGATTAATATTGATAGTACACTAAGCGATTGTAGCAAAGCTAAATGCAAGTTGGAAAACCGATAAGCAGAATCACAATAACAAAGAAATCATATGAGATGACAAGAAATGCTTATAAATTGTAAGAAAAATTTTCTTAAAAGTATTGTATTGAAAATGATTTCCTCTTAGTTCTATCGCATTGCCAATTCAATATCCATCCCTGATCCGAACTTATCCGATCTTACATGATGTGTGTTTACGTGTGGTGAAGATGTCTGCAGAAAGGCGTTCACTGCCGATTCCTTAGCCCAGAAATCACGCAACGTGGACTTTTCGGGCGGCTCCCGGGCGGGGTAAGTGGTCATCTCCGTTGTGCTCGACTCGGCGTACATGAGGTCGGCAATTATGAGTGCTGCCACAGATGGAAGAGATGGGGAGGGCTACTTAGCCTAGATTTGTTATTTTTGGCACAAAGTATGCGCCTTGACTCGATTCGCGGACCACGTTGAGTACAGAGAGAGTAAATAAATGAATTTAGAGCACGTGACAATTTGCGTCCTGATTTATGCGCCAAGGTTTCTTTTGGTAATTTGAATAATTCGACGCGACGACGACGACCTTACGACACCATATGGACCGTGTAAGAAGACATTTATCAAAGTTGATATTATAAATGTCACTAGAACAGCACTGGCCATATAAATCATCTATATATAATATATATATGTATAGAGGACGTGGAAAATTACTAGCACGAGATCAGGCGCAAAACTTTCGAAAGGCTTTTCATGTTCGAGAGCGAGAACGTTGCCGTGTAACCGCAGAACACGCCGACGTTTTACTCGAACTGTTCGCAGTGTTTTGACTCTTTGTGCCACTTGGCCAGTTGCGCCTATGTCCGCCACAGTAGAAGAAGAACGTTGTCGACCACAGGCGGAATAGGGCGACAATATGGCACAATATATTGCAGTGCATACATAAACATCAGCGAACAAAGGAAAGGGGGTGGTGCTGCATGTCCTGACAGCGGCTGTGTGTGTGTGCGAGTGTGTGTGACATACCTAGTCTAATGGTATTTTGGAATGGCTTAGAAAGTAACTTTATATGAAACCCGCAACTCAGCCACAGGGTGGGAGCGGGGGGCAGGACGGGGGGCTAGGACGATGTCGCTGACACGTTAACCATCAGCAACGACGTCGGCGAGGACGGCACACACGACGACAATGGCGGCGTTTCAATTGCATTTCCGCTTGTACCAGTTTTCATTTCAAAACTCATAAGTTTCAGACGACGTCGACGACGACGACGACGACTGACGATGACGACGACGTGACCAAGTTGGGCCTTGCCGGCTTAGCTGGCAGCTTGGGCAGCCCACGATCTTGTGGTTGACAGTGCGGCACAACTGTTTACAAATTCAAAAACTTTTCAATATGCCGCACAGTGGCTGTGGCACATGAAATTGTGCAACAAATATATGTATATGATATAGATAAAATGTATATATTTCTCTTGGTCTTCAGTCAAGGCTGGTCGGAAATAGATGACACATTTTAATTGCAAAAATATTTAAATCTGTGAAAATAATTAAATCATTTTCGTGCGCGTCCATGTGCCACATGATTCCCTTTGTCTGAGCTTTTAGATGAAAAGTTGTCACGGAAAAACAAACGGAAGTGTACCCCAGCGCCCGCGCTATGCCTTGTCCCACCCTTCTCTCTGTTGCTCTTCCTCTCGAGCCGCCGCTTGACAACTTTCACCATTAGCGCACAATGGAAAACACAACACACAAGTCGAATTTGTTGTCTGCGCCATCAATTCAACTTGAAGACGTTTTCCGCTACCCCATCAACTCAGTCGAATGGCAACCCCATTCCATATTCCATATTCCACTCTGCCACCCTCCCACTGGGGGCGACACCATTGGCGCTTGCTGTTTGTCGCCTCGTCTGTGTTTTATTGCTCTGCGCTTTGGGGCAACACAAAAATCGTTGCCTACTTTGCAGCGCGCGCCCGGTGAATTGAGTTGTTTTGCATAGTTTGAACAAATCCCTCGACGTCAGGCTGGCTTAGGGGTTATGAAAATATGATAGGAACGGGAGCGAGAGCGGTAGCGGGAGGCGACACTGCAGTTTAGTCTGTTGACTGGGAAGGCGCCTGTGAATAATTTATTTATTTTGCAAATTTCGCCCTGCCTGCTGCTTAAATTGGATAAACAGTTTAGGTGCTTCACGTCGCTTCGCCTTGCGCTAGGGATGTGTATTGATATTGCGGTGTTCATAGTCAAAATAATGATAAGATTTTCAGCATTGTTTCTACACTATATATCGCTAGCTATTGTCATCTATCTTTATGCGATTCCATTGATTCATTTCTCAAGTGTGCTGTTCTTGTTTACAATCACATCGATATATGCCTGCCCATCCCTAGTTTAGGTATTTCCCTTACGCTAGGGATGGGAATCGAAATTGCACTAGGGATGGCAGTCAAAATTACGTTTAGATTTTCAGCATTGATATTGTCATCTATCTTTATGCGATTCCCTTGATTTCTTTCTCAACTGCTCTAATTTTGTTTACAATCACATCGATATTTGCTTGCCCATCCCTGGTTTAGGTGCTTCACGTCGCTTCGCTTTGCCTTTTGTCGCTGTATAAAATTTGTGATCATTTATTTCGGCTGCTGTTGCCAGTTGGCCACTTACTTCTTGGCAGTCGGAATGGTTACAGCCACAGCACGCCATGCAAAAAAAAGGCAGACTACAATTTCTAATTACTGTCATTTGGCTCGGAGTTTGCGGGGTAGCTACTCCTGCTCTGTGGTTGCCCATTAGCGTGGGGGGAGGGGCATGGACGGATGGGAATAGCACAGCTGGCAACGTTTATTTAAACTTTTATTTGCTCGAAAGCGTGAAATTTGGCTCAGAATTTGAAGCTTTTATGCGGTTCTTTCATCTTTCCACTCCCCATCTTCTCTCCCCACCCCTTTTGGTAATGATACTCCGCTGATTATCCATAGTATTAATGTGGATACAATATGCCCAGCCTCTTTCGTGTACACTCTTACAGCACATTTGGTCAGTCAATTAAGCTTTACACTTGTAGCTTAAACTGTCCTCGGCTATTTATTTAAGGACCCCCCTTTCCATCTCCCTTTCACGGGGATTGAAGGGCCGTTTATGCCACAGTTGCGATTGGGATTGCGATGGTTGTATTGCTGTTGATGTTGCTGGTGCTGCAATTAAAAACGCTGATATATGTTCTTTTTACAATTCAATAAATTCACGCAATGCTTTACTGCCCTGGGGCCAGTGAGGCCAGGCCAACCCAGCAGCCCGGTCCGGCGACTCTGTCTGTCTGTCTGTCCGTCCCATTTCGGTGCGTCCAATTGCAACATTTAATGCAATGTTTTTCTTTTTGCCCGCGCTGGCCTTGTATACAATTTATATTTGCACTATTTGCGCGCATGCAGTTCTGAATCTTGCAACCAATGACAGTTTAATTAATTGCCACACTGTAATGCGTTTTAAATTGTCATGTTTATACAGCACTGTCCGCCGGCTGTCCCCCTGTTGTGGCCCCCCGTTGTTGTTCGTTGCCTGACTGCCTGTTTCCAGCGAGTCCTATTATTGTGTGGGTGGATGTCGTTTGACTCCCGACGTCCGATGTCCGATAGCTGACGGCTGATGCC
The DNA here is from genome assembly GCA_018903425.1 of Zaprionus nigranus. Classification (NCBI taxonomy): domain Eukaryota; kingdom Metazoa; phylum Arthropoda; class Insecta; order Diptera; family Drosophilidae; genus Zaprionus; species Zaprionus nigranus. The sequence goes on along the minus strand of JAEIGD010000030.1, from coordinate 1,390,876 downwards.
GGTGGCACAATGGCCGACAATCGAACGTAATCAGACCGCATCGAAATAAAGAAAAATATTTGTAACAGCAGGCAACATTGCTCTGTGGGCGCAGCTCGCAACAATTTTATGCGAAATAATTACAAATTCGTTGACAAAACGAACATGTTAAAGTAATTAGTTCAGCAAAAAACACCGTTAACCACTCACAACGCTATTTTAATACACAAACGATAAGCTATGGATTATTTTAAATTTTTGGTATTTTATCTGAATTTTAAGGGAATTGGTATTGGAATCGATGATCAATTTACAGTTTCGATAAGATTTCAAATATTAATATATATTTGTAGTTGTATAAAATTGAAATACAATAGCAGATTAATAACGGAAAGGTATCCTGGTATTTTATTTGTTATTGTTCAAAAATTGAAATTTATGCTTATTGTAATATAAAAGACATCGAGTAAATATAATGCAACAATTGGTAACAATTTGAACTAGAAAGGAATCGAACTCCTCAACTAACACAGTTACATAGATGACTTTTACATTTAAATAAATAAGATATTATTTATGCAAATTTACAGTTTCGATAAGGTATCAAATATTTTAAATTGAAATAGAATAGCAGATCAACAACGGAAATGTATCAAATACTTCAAATTTCTAGTATTTTATTGATTGTTTAAAATTAAAATCATTGCTTATTAAAATACAATATAAAAGACATCGAGTACATATAATACAATCGATAACAATTTGAACTAGAAAGGAATGAAGCTCCACAAGTAACAGTTACATAGATAACTTTCACATTTACATGAATAAGTTAATATTTTTTGCAAATTTGCCTGCAGCTAAACGATTGTTGCCCACTGTAGTTCTCGTGCTGTTATGACGCAGCAGAGTTTGAGTTGTTTGGGCCCGTTGGCTTTATTATTTCAATTTGTGTTGCATTGCTTTTAATAATTGTTATTATTGGTCAGTTGCTGTGGCGTTGGCTATTTTCCTCATGTGTTTTTAATTTCAACACCTCCACATTTTCCCATGGCGTTGATTTATTTATTCCATCAGCAATTGTCCCTTACGCCCGCTGCATTTCAATTAAAGCAATGGATTAACGGTCAACCAGACTATGTGCATGCATGTATAGGCCACAAGTGTCTCTGTGTGCATGTTTATGTGCCCTGTGCATATCGACAAAGTGATCTAATGGCATGGCATGAATTGGCTGTGATTTAATAAGACCTCGTAATTGACGGGCGAGTAATTTATTAAAGTGCTTGTTAATGCCTCGTCAAAATCCTCTTCAAATCCGCATTGTATGCAGCAGCAGCAACAACAATAGCAACAGCGGCGACTGCAAGTGGGTCACATTTGCCAAGTCGCTGCGTCGGCTAACGCGGCGTATACGTAATATTAATAGGCGTTCAGCTTATGTACACGTAAGCAAATTCTCCGACGCTTGTTTGGCCGTCGCTGTCATCTGTGGGGCTTAAGCCATAATTCCAAGCGCCTTGAGGTCTGCAACGCACACACACACACGCGCACAGACACACACAAGCACGCACGCCCACGAGATTAGATACGCAGGCAGACACACTTTGTACGCGCTCCTAAGCAGGCTTTATTCTGCAACATTAAAATAACCAGTCTCTCTAATTGGCCCATAATAGACACATTTCACGTCTTGAAAGCCAAGAAAACTTGCTGCCGCAGGGGGATCGGCTTTCCACTTTGGCCAAATTAACTGGAAAATCCTTTTTCCAAGATTATATAAATAACAAAATTATATTGTAGATATCGCCCAAAACATATCCTAAATATCGGAAAGTCTTGATACCCATCTATAGCTTCATCAGCTGCGATACTATCGATAGTTTTTATTCAATGTTTATGATCAATATAATCCCGATTTTACTTAGAGCAGGAGTCGGCACAAGTCTTTGTAGAATTAATCCACTTCGTATCTATGTTGTATTGGTACCGACATTTGACTTAAAATATTCATGAAACAAAAATTTACTGAACCTCGTATCGTCTTTTATCAAAACGATTGCCGGGCACCAATATCAAATCAGTTAATCCTGATTTGACTAATTCCCCATCATTAGATTGCTTAAAATAGCCGCAACTCTGTAATTCCAAGAAATTTCTTCATATTTAAAGCCATCAATAACGCTTTAATTTATAAAACGCGCTCGTTGCCCAAAATATAAAAAAGAAATAGTGATGGACACTATCGTTCACTATCGAAACCAAAAAGTTGATAGTTGTCAGTCTCACTTATACGCGATATATTAAAACTATCGTGCGTGGTCGGCACAGCTCTACAAGTGTCATATTTACCAAGCCTGGCAAATTGCCCGAAGAGCATCGACAAATCGGTCTAAGTGCCCCATATCATAGCAATAACAGTGGCTACTGCAGCTGATACGAGATGAGCACAAATCGCTGCAGCTGCAAGCGAACGCGTAATTTGTGTCCACATCCCCAGCGCATGCATCACGTCTGAGAAATTCATCAAACGCCTTGTATGGCCTCGGGTGGCGCAGCACCAGATGCAAATGCGGTTCTGATTGGGGTAGACTATACATGTACCCGTCTCCCTCATGCTCACCCTCCCTCTCTCTCTCGCTTGCTTGTGTGTCACTATGCAGCTTGATGGCCATTATTTTAGTGGCTTTTGTTTTGGCCGCAACGACCAGAAAAAATAATTGACGTCAAATCTCATTCACTCGCCACACGTCTCTCTGCTTCCTTGTGACGCCTTACTTTGCTCCTCCTCAACCCTGCGTTCGTGTGCGCTTGTTTGCAGTTAATTATAATGTGCCCGATGCCTGAGCGACGATGCCGTCTGACCTTGCGTGCTGCATTCACGGCGCTGCCGCTGCAGAGGTTTCGCTTTTGGCTTTTGGCATGCCGCGCACGTTTGTGCCAAAAATCTTAATTTCTTTTGAGCTAGCTTGCAAGTCGTAAGCTCCTCGTGTCCATTTTGCTTGCTCCGCTTTAGGGTGCAGCACGCGGAACACGGTACAAGGCACAAATCACACGGGGCTCGCCTGCAGAGCGCACCCTTCTCAGCCAGCGCAGTGCAGCGCTCACTCCAGTTGGCGTCATTTTCCCGCATGCCATCTGTGTTACTTGCGCCCTGGTTATCATTCTTAATTGGACTTCTGCACCTGTGTGGCATATTTATGGTGCCTGCAAGCCAAAAACATTTGATTTCCTTATTTTAAGTGACAAATGCGTAACTTAAATGAACACCCTGTAGTGATGGAAGCACTTCTGTTTCCGGATACATCGATTAGATCAAGCACGAGAATGCTTTAAAAATATCGATTCTCTTATTGACGTTACTTGATAACTGTACGATACATCGATCGTTGCAGTAGATCAAGCACGATCATCGTTTACGTATATCGATACTCTTATTGACTCTTGTTGCCTGCACTAGTTGCTGGAATAAACAATGGAGCACTGTTATTCCAATTAGAATTGGCAACTATGGAACTGTTTATGGAATTTGGAGTAATTTAATATGAGGGGGGGGCACAGACAAACAATCCTCCCCCCAACTTGCTACTGACCTTGTTGCTCATGTGCTGCCATATGACCAATTACTTTTATGACCTAACAAGGCGACTGCAATTTGCTGCACCCCGAATGCATATCTCACATTAGCTAGAAGGAGCTGACGAGCCCAAGCGACGTCGGTCACGCACGGCATATGACGCATAAATTATCATAAATGCTTTGGCAAGCAGTTTTTGCTTGAAATTCAGTAGGACTTTCCGTGCCTTGGTCTACGCCCCACCCACGCCCACCTCCCCTCGGCCGAAAATGCAACCCGATTAATTTATATTATTAGCCATGCTCAGTGCGCTTTCAGCTCTTACGCCTTCTTGGTGCAAGGTTTAGCACTCATGCTGTCCTCCTCGCACTAGTACAATTCATAATGCTTTAGCTTTCTCTCTTGCATGCACACACTTTTGATTTCCCTAAGTGAAACGCCACAAGTTTCCAAATTGGCCCTATTCGTGCCACAGATGCAGGCAACGAGAATGGGGTCAAGGAGGAAGGGGGAGGATGCAGGACTGCGTTTTTCCATGCACTCTCATGCCATTTCATGGGGGGCACGGCTTGTGCTTGTGCTCTTGCTCGGGTATTGTTCTTTGTAGCCTTTGTGCACCCACGCCCGAGTCCACGTCCATGCCTCATGCTGCGCTACAGCCAACGCCAGTGGCGATGCGACTGCCACCGCCCGCACCGCCATAAGTTCTGATTCTTGAGGAGACTCCTGCTGCGCTTTTGTTTACCAGCCGCGGGCAATGTGCGCGGCTGCCTCGATGGACTGGCTGACTCCACAGGAGCAGCTCTGCATCTCCACCAGCGAGGGGACTTAGCTTGGCTTTTGCCCGGCCTTTGTCTTGCCGGCCCGCTTTTGACTGTGAAGCACATCAGGCCCGGCCCGGAGGAGTGCATTAGTCGACGGCGGATATGCGTTGCAGTTGCCGCGCTGCCTTTGTTCCTATCGATTATGGATGCATGAGCTCCTATCGGCATGAGCTCGTTCCATACACCCAGGGGAACAGCAAAGAAAAACTTGTTCAATAGTTGCACTGGGACATGAGGCAAGTGCAGTCTCTCGATTGCTTGAAATTTCAATTTGCGCTGCATGCAAATCGAACAACGATTTCGATTCAATTAATTCTCTCTAGCTGCAAAGTTCCCTAGTGTGTGAGAGAGCTGTAATGAGTTTCATATTATTTGCTCTCTTCCAATTAGAAATGGGAACAATGAGTCAGCTATCTCATTTTCACTCTCATTGCAAGCGTGTACTTAATTAAGTTGGTTGCGCGGATGACAATACATTCATTCGATACATCGGTACAAGGTTTTTATAAATTTTGTGCATCTCTAGCTGCGCTTCCTTGAGAGAGACGTTGTAGAGAGCTTCTGATGAGTCAGCTATTGTATCTCATTTCCACTATTATCGGGTAATTAATTAAGTTGGCTGTGCTAATGCCGATATATCATTGGATGCATCGATACAACTTTCTTTACACAGCACTTACAGCCAATTTTAAAAATATTTGCCAATAATTAAGTTTTCATTTGAGAAACTTACTAATAAAACACATAGTTGGGGTACCTCAATCCCATTTCAATTTGATTCAAATCACGTTTCACGTATAGGAAGTAAGTACCATTTCTAATCAGCACAAAGAGAACTGTTTCAGTAGTTGTATGTGCAGAACCGAACAAGTTGTCCTTTTGGTTCTCTTTGAGCTGCTTGGCACTCTCTTAGGACCTACATAAAAGTCGTAATAAAACTAGCCCCAATATCAAAGTTGTTCCCCAAACCAAGCTCAATAAGGGGGGTGGAGTTTTACAACTGAACTCCCACGAATGTTGTAAGGCGAAGTGCCTAACAACCAAAGGTGGAAGAGCGGGCGTCAACTGGGGTCAGTTAGCCCCCACATACACACGCACACACACTTGGGTGCCTAGTGTGTGTGTGCCAGAAATGAGTACAAGCCCCCAACCCACAAGGCGAAAGAGCTGAGAAAGTACTCGCATGCAAAAATGTGCCTTGGGGCGCCAAGAAAATGGAGCAAAACAAAAAGGAAAGTGAGAATTGCTGAGGTTTTTAGGCCAAGCGACCGTGCGACCAGGTGACCAAGCCAGGTGACGAGTTGTCGGCAGGGGAGCAGAGCAGAGCGCACAAGCCCCAATGGCGTATATATTTATATACACATATATATAATATATGCACCAACACCAACGGGGCACACGTATACGTATATTCCCCCTCTGCATATGTATGCAAAATTATACCAAAATATTCAAATTTCTATTGATTTTGCAGTAAAGTTGACGTGAAAAGCAACACTTAAACTTCAAAATGCATCGAGGAAGAAGGGGAGGGGAGACTAAACTAATGCAAATATGGTCAGGAATCGAGCTACTCACCTTGAAGGCCTTGAATGAGGAGACCACATAGAAGGCACCATCCTCTAGCTCATCGAGATGATACTTGCGATCGCCATCCATGGAGAAAACATAGCGTGCACCACGGGGCAGATCCATTTTGGGTGATATCTTGTCCAGCAGATTGTCCAATGAGGTAACATCGCGCCCTGGGCGATAGCGCAGTTCAACGCCCGGAAAGAAGGGATCGCCATTGCGATAGAAGACCACACGACGTGCCTTCCAGTAAGAGAGATTCGAGTAGCGCGATGCCGCTGCGCTGGATATCTCTGGACGAGATTTGGAACGTACAAAGGGGCACAACAGGCGGTTGCTCCGATGTCTCGCTCATGTTATCCAAGTAGCTGGGGCTGAGCGCACGACTCTGATGGCCGCTCCTCACGCCGCTTGCTTCTGCACCAGGACCAGGTGCCCCAGAGGGAGTAGCTCCACCGTTTCGCTGCTGCCAATAGTCGGGAAACTGAGAGGATCCAGCAGCACCACCACCTCCGCCGACGTGACGTCCAGCAACAGCTGCAGCTGCGTTCTTGGCATGCAAATCTCCGGCTGCTAAGTCATCTTCATCGTCGTCATACTGCCCACTCTGGGAATGTATCTGGAAGCTGCTCGAGTTGCCACGCTGTGGTGTGGGACTCTTCGTGGGGCTGTTGCGGTTGCTATCAATGTTGTTGGTGTTGCTGTTGTTGTTGTGGTTATTGCTTTGCCCCAGATGTGCCGCCGTGCTGCTTGCTTGATTGTTATTTACTTGGTTATCGTGGTTATCATCACCGAACTGGGTGCTCGTCGTCTGAGTAAACGTCGGCGAAACGTTTCCCTCGAGTTGTGAGTGCGAACTAATTTGCGGCATTGTTTGGCCACCAAGCCCGAGCTCGCCATCAGCCACAGCCGCATCACCAGCACCATCGCCAACGCCATTGCCATTGCCAACACCAGCAACAGCGCCCAGGCCACCGCCGTCCAGGTACTCGCTCTCTTCGTTGGACATTGTCCGTGGCGAAAATCTCTCTTAAGACGCCCGCGTTGCTGTGTTGCGTGACTTGCACGCTTTGTTGTGGTCAGAAGTCGCTACGGCAGCGGCAGTAGCAGCAGCAACTGTGCCAAGTCAGGCCTGCTCAGCAGTTGCAAATAAAGTTGGAGTTTCCAGTCTAGCCTGGCGCCGTGTGCTGCAAGGTACTCGGCGGCAGTTCACGTTGCCATCTTGGAAACAGAGAAAATTGTTAGCTGGAAGAAAGGAAAGAATACATATATGGATGAACATGTGTATATGATTTTGAATTTGGCAAGTGCCTGATCTGATCTCTTGCCCCCATGAAGAGTACTCGCCCCTATCTGGGGGGCCACTCACAATGTGTCCCTGTCATGTCCATTTGCCGATGGCTCTTCAGCTTGTGCTGCACTCGAGTCGCAGCTGACTAGCAACTCCACAGTGCCATTGTCGGTAAACAGAGAGGAAACAGTGTGTAAGGAGGCCACTCGTAGCCACTGTGGCATAAGGCGTGGCTATGGGCACCCCGCGTACACTTCAAATGGGGCAGGCCCCGTCCGGGTACGTCCTCGCCGGCTACGCTGCAAGTGGCTACTCCACTGCACTTTGAGCCGAATAACAGGCGAGTTGCCAAACTTCCTGGACAGCGGAGCCCGTCTATATGCACGGGTCTGTGTGTGTGTGTGTGCAGCTGACCAAAGGCGTTGTCGGTCACAGGGCTCAACGTGCTTCAAGTGGCAGGTGGTAAGTGGCAAGTAGCGACTGGGGAGTGCCAAAGGACTTTGTGTTGTGTCTTTTCACCCATTCATGCCGCATTCGCATGCGAAACTATTTCGACTGCATTGCAACTGCGAGTTGCTACTATGGGTGGGTGGGGCAATGGAGATACCCCCCCTCAGTGCTGTCCCTTCTTTTTTACCGTTAGCTTACCTGTTTTATGTAAATTGCTTTTATGGCAACACGTGGCACTTGTATTTATGGCCGGCTGGCCCGGCTCCGTTCACTTCCAATTAGGTTAATGACACTTGGCGCGCGTCCCGTTCGGGATGATGGTGATGATGTTGGTTATTATCGCACAAGTATTTGTTGCTCCAATTGCCGTTGTTGTTGTTGTTGTTGATTCAGCTTCCACTCGCCGTAATTGACCATCAATCAGTCCCGAATTGTCTCAACTTATTTGGGAGCAGGAGGGGAATCAGGAACTGGGCGCACTCGGATATCTTTCACAAACACTTGAATCGAATTTAATGAACTCCGCGAAAGTTTATTAAAATATCTTTCGCCAGAAAGTTGCTCAGCAGCAGCGGAAGCACAAAAGAAGAACAAAGTGTGTGCAACTTCTGGAGCCTTTTCCTCTTTTGGGGAGCTCTACGACTTGGCTTGGTGGACCAAGCAACCAACAGACGCCTCTCGCCCACCGACGTGTTCTGTGCACAATGCAGAAGAAATTCCGTCTGGCAACTTTGCCGGTCAAAGTGTTTTTTGAATTGTGTTTCATGTGCCTGTCCACTCTAAAGTCGTCCGCGTGGCCAATTTCAGTGAGAGAGCGACTCGGGCTCCTCCTCGTGGCGTTAACTTCCAGTCAGCAACATCGACGACGTCGTCGTCGTCGTCGGGCATTGAATTACGCCTTGTTGTTGTTTCGTTGCAAGTGCCCTGACTTATGGGCTAATGCTGCCACGCGACTTCTTCGGGTTTGCCTTTCAGAGCCCACGCCCTGTCGTCTAATTGCGCCCTGCTTCGAGCTACCCCCTCCTACCACCTACTCCTCACCCGCCCGCACCTGGCAGTGTGCCACGCTCACCACGTTCTCTAAACCGTTTTGCTGCGGGGTTCCCCATAACTGCCCCCCCTACCTCACCTCTAATAACTAGCGGGAGTTGTTGCCTTCTCGGCCACATTACGAGCACGAGCCCAGGGCTGAGAAACCTCCTGGCAGGTTACCACACGCCAGTTAATGCTGCTATATTGCACTGTGGTGCGAGCAATATGAAAAATGCAAATAAAAATGAGAAGGTAATAAAAGTAAAGGTAATGGGAATAATAACCTAACTATTTTATAAGTAACTGAACTGCAAATTAAACTTGCGAGGAACACATATCGATAAGTTATCAAAGCGCTAATAAAACTAAATAAATACTGAGTTTAAAATTACTAATCAAGCAAAGCGATACATATCGATGTCTAATCGAACTTTATTCGAATCAATAATAATAAATGCAAATAAATAAGTAAAAATTAAATTAAATCTAAACTGTACAGCTTTCTTAATATTTAAAAAACCCCCAGAATTGTGACTTAGTTTCGTTATATATGTTTGTATTTTCGCATAACTTAATAACTCCATAAATGATGCCAGAAATGCCAGAGAGAAATTTTAGCTATAACTAATCTTTATAACCTGAGGTTATCGTGCCAATATTGTCGTTCCTTGGGTTCTACTCGTGTCGTTTGCCTTGTCGTCGGGTGTCACGAGAGACGTCGGCGGCAACTCCCTTTCAGCTTATCGTGAGGGCGGGGGAGGGACTCAAACAAGCGTACTTCCCACTTGCTGCATGCAATCTCTTGGCCATACACTCTTTCGCTTGTGCACTGCAGTCCGCACCTTAGTCCTGCGATTTTCCTTTGTGTCACGCTGTTCGACCAGTTAGTGGAACCATTAAAGCAAGCAATAAAGCTTGCTTGACATTTCAGAGCCCCAATCTCTGAGCTCTCCACCTCCACTCCAGGCGAGGCAGTGGGTATTTTTCGTCGCACAATTAGGCCAACTGTTTTGGAAATTTGTTTTTATTACATTATTATTTTGTATATGCTGAGAAAGAGAGAGGAGAGAGTAACCAAGATTCCCAACTCACTGTACCTGCACAGTGGTGCGAGGTACCTTTCTTCACATTCTCTCCCACTCCACTTGCGTTCCTTTATTAATTATATTTTCCGTACTTACAATCGCGTGGGCGACGCAACGTTTGGTGAAGTTAATGTATTATTTTAATGTTATTTCCGGAATGTGCGTGATTTGCATATACGACGTATTTTCATCTGGCAGGGTATATACGATACGTTATTCCGACTTACGTCAGGCATATTTCGACATGCCAGCAGAGTTGCCTGGACTGCCACAAGAATTTCAAGTCATATTCACGTAATCCCACTGTGCATAATTCCGCAAGAAAGTCACAGCAAACTGCACAAAGTCTCAGCGTATATAGACTCAGCCAAAAAGCAGCTGAAAATCCCAACAGTAACCACATTTGGGGCGTTGTCCTCGCCCCACCACGCCTCGGCTACCCTGGCAAGGCAATGCAATAGAAAATATGGTGCAAGAGTGTGGCCAGACAGACTGCAACGACGACGACGACAGCGTCAGTGACAGTTACGACAACGACAACAATGAGGCCTTTTTTAATGTGACCATTAAACAATGGCAATGGGGACAAAGGATACAAAGCCTTGCTCACACAGAGACACACACACACACACACACACATACAAATACAACAAGTAGCTGCAGCACTTCGGCGTTCGCTCGTACGAGACCTCCATGCTTACCCAGTAAGCAAATTTGAAATGGTTTATTGCAGCATAGCGAAGCATATGTGTGTTTACGCTAAACGGGGTCAGTGCAACGAGTAATCGGAAACTCGGCAAACATTAAACTCCAACAAATATTCCAATCGTCGTTGCGAAAAATTATCGATGCTTGATATTACGATAGCTAAAGAAGATCTAAAGAAGATCACAGAAAATCTACTTCGATAGTTTTAGTTGTAAACGGGCGATGGTGTATCGGTTTAAAAACATCGCTGTATGTAGCAAGATTTGAAATATCGATGAAATATTATGATACTTGCAGAAGAGCTAAGTACATATCGATATATCCAATTGGAAAATAACGATGATTAATGGTCTTGAAAACATTTTCTTGAAGTGCGATAGAAATACCGATGTATATATTGTAATACTTGAAAAAACATCGACATATCTCTTGGAAAGAAACGGTGGTATACCGGTTTAAAAACATCACTGCTTGAAATGAGAAGGATATATCGATACTTCAAATTGGGATATTTAACTAGTTGGAATGTAGTCATTTATTGGAATGCTAACACTGCAATACTTGCATATTTATATCAATGTATATAGTTGGAAAGTGGAAATGGTATCGGCTTAAAGTAAGAAATGAATAGGATATCCTATTACTGCATTTTCAACTCCATCATCTTATTGCTACCTGAGTACGCAATAAAATGTTTTGTTGGGTTAGCGCTTGGTAAATTACGTTGGAATCCAGCTAGTGTATAAAAGCTTCAAATACAATGTATGATTATGATGCCCGTGATGATACTAAAGGGAGACGCTGAAAAATGCAGCAGCACTGCAACGACGCATTGACACTGGCGGCGCAATGAAGGGTCTCTGTGACTGAATGAACCACAACAAAGGCCAACTACGGCAGTTCCTGCACACAATAACAATTCCGAGTCCAAGTTCAGATGTGTCTGCTCTGGTGTGGCCCCCCACCTACTGGCATCAGGGGCTGCTATCAGCTATCGCTAGTTTTATTCGAAAGCAAACTGACCAATCTTCAATGGACACGCAGAGACGACCCACATCAGTTTGAAAGCGAGCAGGCATCTGCTTTGTCAAGGAGACGCATGACAAAATGAATGGATCGAAGACGGAGGGAGTGGAAAGGGTGAAGGAGGAGGAGTAGGAGGAGACGAGTGCGGAAGGCAACCACAAGCAGTCACCCACAGCTATTCTCGGTCAACGATATGTGCAGAGAACATGTCACACACACACACACAGACAGACGCCCATTGGTACTGGTAATGGTAATGTATAGTCGTCGACATGGTATGCCAACACATCGCAGCGATAATTTGGTCGCTCGCCGCCGGAGCAAAAGAAAAGTTGTCCTGTGTCGTCCCTCGTACTCGATAGTGTCCCCCGGAATGGGGACGGAAGAGTTTCAATTGTCTGCTGTGGCTGAAGATGTGCCAATGCGATTGTATAAGTTCTTCTTCTCCTTGCTGTGCTGCTTCCTGTTGCATGTGGGCACAATTAATTGTCATTGCGTGCGGCGGGACAGGTCCACAAATATCCACGCCACCCACGAACTGTGCATGATACTCGTCGTACTCGTAAAGTCAGCACTTGATTATGCCTTAGAAGACATGTGTGTTTGTGTGTGTTAATCGATTGGGTTGCATAGCCATCGAAAGGTTTTCTATTAAAAATCCCAATCAGAAAGTTTTAGCTCGAGAGCAGATAATTTCTTGCACTTTAATGCTACGTTCTCTTTTCCACTCATTGCACAAAGTAGGGATGTTACTAATATCGATATCAGTCCCTAAATAAAACACGTGAAATATCGATAAATACCAATATCCATATATAGTTTAAAGTTGTTCAGCGTGACAAGCAAATATCGATATCACTAACTAAATTAAACAACACGTGAAATATCGATACTATCTATCATACAATGATCGATCTTTGTTGAAATACCAATATCTATTTCTATTAAAAGCTGTTCAGCGTAAAAATTAACTTTATGACTGGTTGCTTAGCTGCCTATGATTGGTGACGCGATGCGAAAGGCTTTTCGTGCTTTTCGCGCCCTTTTTGCGCCACATTCTTTGGGCATTAAATTTGTTGCCTCTTTTTTTTTAATTTCAAGTTCGGCGACTGCTTTTAATATGATTGCAATTTGCGCTTACATATGGCTGCCAGCTGTGGTCGGGGCCGTGCTGGGAGAGTAAGGAAGGGGCTCTCTGCAGGCATTCGGAAAGTTGCTGGCTGGGTCAACTTTCCAGATGCAGCAGTAGCAACAACTCAGTAATGCCAAATGGCTGGCGCTTTTTCGTAGCATACTTTGGGGCGCATTAGTTTCGCATCACTTGCCGAAAATTGTGTGGCTCGACTTGGCGGCTTCCACTTTGCAAGCGCTTCGTGGTGTTTGATGTACGTGCGTGTGTGTGTGTGTGTGTACGTTAAAGGAAGTTCGTTTTTGTGTGTTGTGCCAATTATTTCGTTGGCCAATTACAAATTTCAGACTCGTATCGCAGCCAAGTTGTAACTCGCCCCGTTTTAGTTCGCAACTTTTCATTGGGAAAATATATTTGGTAAATCAATTTTGTGGCTTTCAATTGTATGTTGACCACTTTTAATTTATTTGATTTACTTAATTGAAGGCCTTTCCCATTTTCTTTGACTTTGATTTCGGTCTCTCTCTCCCTTTCTTTCTCTCTTTTTGTTCTTCGTTAATGGAAACCACAAGTTTTTGGGGTAAATGTGAATTTTCTTGTCTCTCTGGTATTTCTGTTTTTATTGCCGACAATCATTTGCCGCAACCAGCAAGTACGAATCTAATTAGCACTAAGTGTATCGTCGTAATTTGTTGTTAATTACTTTTTGCCAGCGCGGATTTTTATTGAAAATTAATGCCAGCAATGCGTCTGGTCATCTGGATGCGCAATGGAGTCGCTTTTAATTGAAATCAGCCACATAAACTGAAGTATAGGCATTTCATTTCGACCGCTAGGGATCTGAAATAACCATAAAAGCCAAGCTGATTGAAAAGTTGCTTTAATTTCAAAATTATACAGAATACAGCTTTTGCTTTAAACTTCACTCGTCAGATTTATAAGCTATAGAATATCGACAATAATGGAAATTAACTCGTCGAATTTACCAAGCGACGACTCTGTGAAAAAACACAAAAAGAAAGCCAAGGTAATCAAATCCAAGGAAAGCGATATATCCGAGGAACCTGCTACCTTTAATGAATGGTTACAACTGGCTATAAACACGGTTCTTCAAGTCATAGCGAGTTATCGTCAAGCCGAAGAAGACTGCGCAAAGGAAGAAAATCAGATCTCACATTCCATATGGTACAAGAGTCTCTGTCCCTGGCTTAACGTCATTAAACATTTAAAAGAGTTGATAATCCAAATGTATGAAAAGTATATACAAAAATCAGTTGTTAAAAAAAAGGACATTAATCTGGCAAAATGTTCGAGCTGTGGATATATTATTGGACGTGCCAACTTGGACTGTATGTCGAACCGACCTCGGTGGGTAATAAAAACTTAACTCTACTTCAGTTCTAGAATAACTACAAAGTTTTAATCAGTTTCAGCTTTACTGACTGTCTAAATAGCTATATATTCGGTGTGGTAACTTTAATAATAGTACTAATACTGTTTCTTGCATTGGGTCTATACCATGTGCGACGCTACAATCGTTCCTTTTCCTATGGCACTGGAGGCTGTCGAGCGACCTTGCTGTGGACTAGCTTCGATTGTCCGGTATTGGTGTGAGCCAATCTGGAACTCAAACTAGTTTATTAAAGCTGATTAAATGGTGTATTATTGCATTAAAGAGCTAAAGTAATTCCATTTTCACACTGAATTTGATTTAATCGGGTAATTTATAATATAAATAGTTCATTATCCATAAATAGTTAATTATCCTATTATCTGAAGGGATAAAATACTTATACTTTCACTTTCACTGCTGTAGCATTAGCAATTTTCCCGTTATCCCTTGTCACTCAATCAAGAGGGAACCCGCAGCGCACTAAGCAGAGCTCGCTAATTGGGCCGCAGGCAACGAGGCGCCATCTTGTATTTTTTGTCAGCGTTTTTTTGTAAGGTGCTGTCAATCATCACGTCGTTTAAATAATAAATCACTTTAAAATTAGTTTGCCAAGTTGAGCAAAATGAGCGGCGACAAATTAGTAAAAGTTAATTAAAACTATTTAAATTGCAAATTATTTTAACATTTTTCACCCACACGCAACAAAGCGAGCAGTTGATGTCGCGTAAAGCAGACAGACACACACACACGCAGACGACCGCAGTAGCGGAAAGCGCTAAGAAAATCCGCCTTGCCCTCCTATGCTTCACATTTCTCTGTGTATATCCACGCTCGGCTTTTCCCTTTCACAAAATGTTTAAACGAGGGAAATTAAAAAAGAGAGCGTCGTAGCTCTTCCCGTTAATATATAGCAGTATAGTCTGTGTGTATGTGTGTGTGTGTGTGTCGGGATGCAAGTACTGCGCACAAAAAATGTCAAGTTGTATGTTGGCTGACAGGTAGAGGTTGCTGCCGCTCCTGTCGAGCTGTCGGGGCGTGTGCGCGTGGCGCAACAATTTGCATATAAAAAGGGTTGTTAGACTTTAAAAGCGGCCTGGCCTATTATCTGCATTAGGGTAGATATGGCTGGCATTAAGATAAGGTGCTTACAGCTGCGCTTACAACCGGGCCAACGGAAACGGCAACGGCGCCTCCCTCGCAAGTGTAAAGTTAATTTATGCGGGTGAGGATCCAACTCCTCTTCTATGCTAGAGATACTTACATACCATACATACATATATTTGCGTGTCTGAATGTCTGTCTCTACATGCGCAGCTTGTTGAAATATTAATTAAGGGTAAAGTGTTGTGCAACTCTTTTCATTTACCTAAAATTTTAGCTTGAATATTAATCAAAATGGGTAGTTGAAAACGAACAGCATACTCTCCTAAGTGATGAAACATCGATTAGTTAATGTTTGGCATTTTATTCCAAACGATATACTACCTAGCTATGCTATACTCATCACTAATTATTTGCTAAGTAAATACAATAACAAAACAGAGTACTGTGTTTTTAATAATATTCCATTGATTAGTATCGACTTGTCATTCTACCCTAACTGATGTACCAGTAACCTGACTTTGTATCCTATAACGTACTGTTACATAAATAATAAAATAAAACGGAAGGAATACTTATTATACGCTTCGACCATTGAAAATGGTCAAAAAAGGGGTATACTAACTTTGTGCAAATGTATGTAACAGGCAGAAGGAGGCGTGGGAGACCCCATAAAGTATATATATTCTTGCTCAGGATCACAAGCCGAGTCGATTGAGCCATGTCTGTCTGTCTGTCCGTCTGTCTGTGTGAACGCACAGATCTCAGCTATTATAAAAGCTAGAGTTACCAAGTTTGGCAGGAAGACTCCTGTGTGGATCAAGCAGATCAAGTTTATTTCAAATGTTAGGTGCTACGCCCACCGACCCCGTAAATCAATAATTTAAATTTTGAACTCAATTTGTAAGCGCTGTATAAAAAAATAAACTTTCTAACTTTAACATATACTAAGCTGATAGTTATATCTACTTATTCTCAAAATTGCAATCCGATCGGATAATAATCACAGAAGTTATTTAAGAAAGTATGAGCATAAAACAAAATGCTTCTGTCATCTAACAAAAGAGGCGGGCGAGCGCGAAGCGCGAGCGCCATCTGTCGGGAATAATTGTAAAGCATGTGCATATGTATTTGTGTATGAATTTAACAAATTAAACTACACGGGAACATAAGGTCGAAGGGTATCCCACTGTCGCGTGCAGTGCGACTGTGGTTTTTCCTATTGGTTATACCCTTCGACCATTGAAAATGGTCAAAAAAGGGTATACTAACTTTGTGCAAATGTATGTAACAGGCAGAAGGAGGCGTCGGAGACCCCATAAAGTATATATATTCTTGCTCAGGATCACAAGCCGAGTCGATTGAGCCATGTCTGTCCGTCTGTCCGTCTGTATGAACGCACAGATCTCAGCTATTATAAAAGCTAGAGTTACCAAATTTGGCAGGAAGACTCCTGTGTGGATCAAGCAGATCAAGTTTATTTCAAATGTTAGGTGCCACGCCCACCGCCCCCACAAATCAATAATTTAATTTTTAACTCAATTTGTAAGCGCTGTTTAAAAGATAGAAATTTCTGACTTAACATATACTAAGCTTAATGAAATATCTACGTAGTCTCCAAATTTCAGTCCGATCGGACAATAAACACAAAAGTTATTTAAGAAAGTATGAGCATAAAACCAAGTGCGTCAGCTAACAAGGGAGGCGGGCGAGCGCGTAGCACGAGCGCCATCTGTCGGGATTAATTTCAAAGCATGTGCATATGCATATGTGTATGAATTTAAGAAATTAAACTACACGGGAACATACTAGGTCGAAGGGTATCCCACTGTCGCGTGTTGCGCGACTGTTGCTTTTTTTTACTGGTTTTTATTTTATTTATGACCATGCACTTATAACCGGACTATGTCACATATCTATCGAGCCTTCCGAATACACAAGAGAAACATCGATAGATGGTATAATATTTTTGATCACCGATAATTGCACTAATCAGCGGAATGCGCCATCGACTCTTCTCTACTGTTCTGCAGACTGCAATGAAATATCAGTTTAAGCAAATATTGATGGGCTGCCAGCATATATGGTAAGCCATGTGCCTTGCAGAAGAAGATAAACATACTTTCCGCTTGTTTTTCGGTCTTTCATTTCCGTTCACTGTGAAATTTCAAGCCATATGCATTATCCGAGCACTAACAACAACAACAACAGCAGCAGAACAGCAGGCTCAACATGCTGCCGCGATGCTGAGCATGCTTTCTTTCATAAAGACCATAAGTCAGCCAGTCGAGAGAGAGCAAATCGCCTTTCATAGGCATTTTTCGAGTTTTGAACGATGCTCAGCAATGTTCTGGCAGGATGCGGATTTGGCGAAAGTATCTCAATCGAGAAATACCTACCTGGCTGCTGCCTGTTTTCGTTGACGTCTGATGGCTGTGTGGATATCTGGCTGGCTGCCAAGGCAGAAAATTGAGTGCCGAACAGTGCCTGCTGAGTATTTACTTACACATCAGCCGTGGGCCTGTTTCTGACGCTGCTGGTTAATAACATCTCACAGTGAAACCTATTTGGCAGCCCCCTGTGCTCGTACTCTATTCAAAAGTACTCGTCATTATTTACATTAGTGCTCGTCTTCGCTTCGTTAAAGCGTTCTCTGTTCATTGCTCTGCGGTTAAGTGCTGCGCCGGAAAAGTACGACTGGGATATATACGTATATATAGTACACATACATAGTTTGACATTTGAAATTAATGAGCACTCAAGCACACCCATAAGACATTTGTTTAGTCTCCTTGTGCGTGCTGGCGACGTCCCGAGACCGAATAGCATCCAGCTAGGGAGTTAAAATCTAATAGGTTATATGCATGTACAGTGCATATATCTTTTAAGCTTATTAGATGTATATATTGCTAATCAGCGGCAGAGGTTATACCTTTGAAATTACTTTTCCAGAAATGGATAACATGATGAACATTTAAGGTTTTGTCACACTAACTCAACAGCAGAGCTTTCTCCATTCAACCCTAACCTCACCCCTAACTCGCACCCTCTGGCAACCGCAGAACTATTAGCTTGCCTGACTTCAGGTGAAACGGAAATTATGACAAAAGCCACGAGCAACACCCGAAGCAAACAAGCGAAAAGTTAATTGTAGGGAATCAACACGCTTAAAGTAAACAACGCCAGCAAATAGCGGGACGGGATGGGCATGTTGACAACAGTCGAGACAGTCTTAAGGGCGGGAATCAACCCGAGAAACGAAAGAGCCCCAGCCCCAGCTCCGAGACAGCCAAAGTCGCAGTCGTAGTCCCTGTCACAGTTACAGTCCTGGCCCCACAGTCCGATTCTCAACTGCAATTCAAGTCGGGCTAGTCAGACAGGGTTGCTAGGGACAACGGAGAGCGGGGCAGGGGCTGGGCGAGGGGACAGAGAGCAGCAGCAACAGGAGCCACAGCTAACGGCAGCTTATAAGCCGCAGCATCAGTCGTGCCAGCAGTAAGTACAAGTTGCAGCGACTGTGCCAAGGGTGGAGCAGGAACGAGGAAGGGTGCGAAAAATGATGAAGCAGTTCAGGAAAAAAGATGAAGTTGCGCTAGGTGTGGGCGAACTAAATGCCGACAAGTGCAACGGGAGCACGCAGTGCAGGGGAAAGGTCACGTTGCGATGCTTGCACTTAAGTAGTGCGAGAGTAGAAGCAGTTGAAGATAACCCACGCCCCTATGCCCGCCCTCGTCCCCCTGCACAGAGCGACAGACAAACAGACAGAGCCTGACAGAGATAAAGTCGGGAGACATACCTTGACACTGGCTTGGCCGGAAGAGAGACAGGAATAGTCATAGAAACATGCTCGAGCAAATCGTGTTAAATCGCGCTCAAGTGTTAAAGTAATAAGCACTTTCATAAAGAAATCGGTTCAAGGAGCTGCGAGCTCGGGCAGAAGCTCTTCAACGCCTCGCACAGAGAGCACAATAGACGATAGACAGGTGCCGCTAATAAGCGAAGTACAATAACGCACCTAATGATATAATAACAAAGGAATTCCAAGCTGAATTATATCATAATTGTTGTTTGAGGGTCTATAATTATCAATACATTTATATAACATACATATGTATGTATATTTATATACATATGTATATAAGCAAGCTTGAAGGTTTGTATATTGTCCCTTTAGCTAGATAAGTTTTTTTTTTTAATTTATACTTACTAAATTAGTAAATAGTCAAAATAATGTAGTAATATGTAGTACGTGTAGTTATAATTAGTGTGTAAGACTCTGTGTAATTGTATATATCGTTTATCGATCATGGCTCAACGCCATCTATTGTAAGTATTGTAAGTTAAACAGTTGTAGTTCACTTAGCGCCCTCTAGCAAGAACAAGAGGAGTAGAGAGAGAAGAGAAGCGACGCACTTCACTTTTCCTTGAAACGCAGAATTGTACGGACGCGAATGGTGAAATTAAAATAAATGAAACGCATAAAATAAAAACTTATTGATTAACAACTGAAAAAGGCTATCCGACTATTCTATCTACTAAAATTCAGAAGTGGTCGTGAATCTACGTTTATATTTCGTCAAAGTTTTCTAAAAGTATTATGGATGATATGGACATACAAAGTTTAAGCGGCGATTTAAGTGACTTTAGTTTACACGATTTAAAGTTGTGGTGCGAAAAGCTTAAATTACCAACCAAAGGCAGCAAATCGGCTTTAGTGTTGCAAATTCAAAGTATGCTACCGTCAACAAGTGCAAGTGCAGCAAGTCTGCGTGGCGAAGCACCCCTAAGCAGCAAAACTACCGTTTTGCCGGCCAGCGGAGCGCCTAACGACGGAATAACGGAAAAGGCTGACGACGAAAAACAGCGAGATGGCAACAGCGAGCAATATTGACGTCGTCATTACACTTCGTGATGAAATTCAAATTCAACAATCTGGCAACGATCACCTAATGTGCGAAGCTGGCAACACTGAAGAAATCGCTCACGGTACAAGTTCATTTGTGAACAATACGTTGGATGCTGTTCGTTTTTGCAAAGCAAACGCAATTAATAATAGCAATGTTGATTTCAACACTGCCAAGGAGTTTATACCTGAATATGATGGAGAAAAAAATGTAAATGAGTGGTTGACAGTGGCTAAAAATGTGCGAGCGGTATTCAATATCAGTGACGATATTATGCGCCCGCTTATTTGTGCTCGTGCCAAAGGAAAAAGCAAACTATTGGCTGTTGTCACAACCCTCACTGTTGTCAGGAGACATAGATGACATTTTTTCACAAATGCAAATCAGATTCGGAACGAACGGCAATCTTGTAAAGCTACGTCAAAGCTTAGAAAAACGTAAATGGCTCAATGACGAAGTGTTTGCAAGCTATTATTATGACAAACGGATGTTGGCAAACAAGTTAAATATTACCGATGACGAAATGGTGCTGTATATTCTGGAGGGTATACCGAATGTTGAACTCGGAAACCAAGGCAAGCTACAACGTTTTGCTACACCAGCTGCAGTTCTTGATGCGTTCCGTGATATTGAGATGCCACGTCCTACTGGGGGGAAAAGTCACTCTGGAGCTGTACCAAAGACTTCGACCCCGGACCAGAGGGTTGTTAAATGTTTTAACTGCAATTGTTCGGGACATAGAGCTACAGAGTGCCGAAAGCCGAAGCGTCCAGATGGAGCGTGCTATGCGTGCGGCAAAGTGGGACATTTGGCTAGAGAATGTTCACTATACAAGAAGACAACACCAAAGGACAATTATGTAAGATACTTTGATATACGTTTCTGTGATGAAAATAATTGTAAGTCAAATGTTGTCTCCATAGGGTGCCTCTTAGATTCAGGGAGTCCGATAACAATTTTAAGAAGATCTGCAATTCCTAAAGAATTACAGTTAAGCCACAATGAATCGGCTAATACTTATTTTGGTATTAATGAAAGTAAATTGAACGTACTTGGAAAAATTACTTGTTTATTTAAAAAATTCAAATAAAGTTATAACTATCGAATCTTTTGTTGTGAGTAATGAATCCATACGGCACCCAGTGGTTTTAGGCAGAGATTTTTTAAATATGAGTAATTATAAGTTAATTCAGGTTGATGAGAATATAAGCAATGAGTATGTGCAAAGTAAAAGTAATGTAAAAGAACAAAGACAAAGCAACGTGAATGAAATTAAAAGTAAAGACAAATTAAAAGACATGCAAAGTAAAGAAAAGTTAGAAGATGTACAAAGTAAAGGAAATGTAAAAGAACAAAGACAAAGAAGACAAAGACATGCAAAGTAAAGAAAGGAAGATGTACAAGGTACAAAGTTAGAAGATGTAAAAGAACAAAGACAAAACAACGTGAATGAAATTATAAGTAAAGGCAAATTAAATGACATACAAGGTAGAGAACAATTAGCTAATATGCAAAGCAAAAGTAGTGCAGAAAGTCGAAGACATAACAATATAGGAGAGACTCAGACTAAAGATAAAGTAAATAAAATGCAATTTCGAGAAAAGACAGACAATGTAAACGAAATGCTTAGTGGAAACGTTGAAGCAGAAAGTTTCGAAACGCAAATGTTGCTGATCGATGTAGACTGTGAAAATAGAAAAGAATACAAGGTGGGAGAAGAGATAAATAATGTGAACACGAAGAGATTAGAGAATCTGTTTGAGAATTATTATGTTAAACCTATTAGGCCAGTTGAACCCAAAATTAAAAGGTATATGAAAATTATTGTTGATAGCGAAAAACCGTTTCGATGCCCCCTCGACGACTATCGTACGCTGAAAAGGCAGAGGTACAAAGGATACTAGATGAGAATATAGCTAAAGGATATATACGTCCAAGTGAGTCAGAATATGTTTCGCCGATAGTACTTGTTAAAAAAGAAGACAGGGGAATTAAGAATGTGTGTAGATTACCGCCGTTTAAATAAAGTTACATCAAAAGATAGTTACCCCATACCACTGATAGATGATTTGTTAGATAGGTTAGTAAATAAAAGTTATTTTCAAAGTTAGATTTAAAGAGTGGCTTTAACCATGTTTTTATGGATAGTGATTCTACAAAGTATACGTCATTTATAACACCGTTAGACAATTCGAATATCTTCGAATGCCGTTCGGGTTGACAAACGCTCCTTCTACGTTTCAAAGATTTATAAATAAAATATTCGAAGATATGGTACGAGAAGGCAAAGTTATCATATATCTTGATGATATAATGATTGCTACAGAAGGACTAGAGGAACATTTTAATATCTTGAAAGAAGTTTTTCAATGCTTAGTAGAAAATAAATTAGAACTTAGACATGACAAGTGTGAGTTTTTGAAGTCGTTTATAGATTATTTAGGCTACACAGTAACAGGAGAAGGTATAAAAGCAAATGAGTCAGGTATAGAAGCCGTTAAATCGTTTCCGGTGCCAACCAAGGTTCACGAAGTACAAAGTTATATTGGTCTATGCTCATATTTTAGAAGATTCATTCAGGATTTCGCTCTAGTGGCAAAACCATTATGACCTTACAAGGAAAGATAAAAAATTCATGTTCGGAGAACAAGAGTTAGGAGCTTTCAATATGCTAAAAGAAAAACTAGTAGAAGCACCAATATTAGCAATATATGATCCGAAAGATGAGACCGAACTGCATTGTGATGCAAGCTCGCTAGGGTACGGTGCAATATTGTTACAACGAAAGAATGATGCGAAGTTACACCCAATTTTTTTACTTTTCAAAACGGACGACAGAAGTTGAGTCAAGGTATCACAGCTTCGAGTTAGAAACACTTGCAATAATCAACGCGTTGAAAAGGTTTCGGAGTTTATTTACAAGGGATTAACTTTAAAATAGTAACAGATTGCAATTCGCTTACGTTAACTTTAAACAAAAAAGAATTAAATCCACGAATTGCAAGGTGGGCTCTCGAACTACAAAATTATGATTACACTCTTGAACATAGGTCAGGGAAAAGAATGCAGCATGTGGATGCATTAAGTAGAAGTAATAGTATAATGATAATAGAAACAAACACGTTTGAAGAAAACTTAATAATATGCCAGGGAAAGGATCCAAATATAAGAAATATAAAGAAAAAATTGTCTGAACAGGAAAGTGAATATTATGAAATGCGCAATGGTGTCGTTTATAGAAAAAAAAGTCAGAGATTAATGTTTTATGTGCCAATGTCGATGGAAACCAATGTGTTTTTCAAATATCATGATGAGATGGGACATGTAGGTGTTGACAAAGTGGTGGACTCGATTACGAAAACTTATTGGATTCCGAACGTACGAAAAAAAGTAACAAATCACATTAACAATTGTCTCAAGTGTATTGCGTTTTCTAATAAGTCGGGTAGAGTAGAGGGGTTTTTACACTCGATTCCAAAAGGCAGTGATCCATTTGAAGTATTACATGTTGACCACTATGGACCCATCAATAGTAAAGATACGAAAAAGAGACATATACTGGTAGTACTCGTAATAGATGCATGTACGAAGTTTGTTAAACTATACCCAACCAAAACGACAAGTTCAAAGGAAGCTATTGAAGCTTTAAATAACTATTTTATTGCATATAGTAGGCCCAAAAATTTAATATCTGATCGAGGCAGTTGTTTCACTTCTAACGAGTTCGAAGACTTTCTAAAAGAAAATAACGTTAACCACATTAAAGTAGCTACAGCGTCTCCACAAGCTAATGGACAAGTAGAAAGAGTAAATAGAGATTTAGGTCCGATGATGGCTAAAAATAATAGATACAGAAAATAACGAGGCGTGGCATAAAGTTCTATACAAAGTGGAATACACTATGAACAATACAAGAAATAGAAGTACAAATGAATGTCCAAGCGTAATGCTTTTTGGGGTAAAACAGAAAGGAAATAGTGTCGATAGTCTGAAAGAAAAACGTCATAGATCCAAATAACCAAACGATAAGGGACTTAGAAGAAATTAGACGAAATGCGCAGAAAAGCCAAGAAAAGGCTCAAGCATATAATAATACCTATGTAAATGCAAAACGCCAAAAACCTAAAGTCTTTGCGGTAGGCGATTATGTAGTAGTTAAAAATTTTAATTCCTTGCTAGGCGCCTCTAGTAAACTTATACCAAAATTTAAAGGACCATACGTAGTGTCAAAAGTCTTAGACAATGATCGATATTTAATTGAAGACGTGGAAAATTTTCAACAGTCACAAATACCGTATTCAGGAATATGGGCTATACATAATCTTAAACAATGGATCAATTCAAAAGTGTTGCAATGTCTGAAAATGAACTAAGTGAAGAAAGTGATGAGTACAACGAAGAAAATATCGATATAACTCCAAAAAAATTATGTAAATAAAGAAGGTGATAATGTAAATTCAAATGATAATATTAATGTAGAAAAAGATAAAAAATAAACTTGTAAACAATAGAATTATAAATAAGTATGGTCAAAGCAATATTGTAACAAGAAGCAAATCAACGAGTATCAGGAGATCCTCAATGTCAGAACGGCCGAGTTGTAGTAATATGTAGTACGTGTAGTTATAATTAGTGTGTAAGACTCTGTGTAATTGTATATATCGTTTATCGATCATGGCTCAACGCCATCTATTGTAAGTATTGTAAGTTAAACAGTTGTAGTTCACTTAGCGCCCTCTAGCAAGAACAAGAGGAGTAGAGAGAGAAGAGAAGCGACGCACTTCACTTTTCCTTGAAACGCAGAATTGTACGGACGCGAATGGTGAAATTAAAATAAATGAAACGCATAAAATAAAAACTTATTGATTAACAACTGAAAAAGGCTATCCGACTATTCTATCTACTAAAATAATTACTTCTCTAATTGTTATAATATAACAATGATTTAAAATTAGAACTGTTATATTTAAAATAATTGTAATTAAAACTAATTGTAACTAGATTTAAATAATTTTAAATAGAAACGTAATTCAGAATATTTATTTTTAATTTTAACTTAGTTATGGCATTTTAACTGGTTATGGCATTTAAATCCACCCGTTTACCTTATAGTCTTATTATTAATATTGATATTATAATAATTGTTGTAATATAATTTTTTTTTATTTGTTAAATTCTGTATAAAAATTAAGTGCCATAGCGCCATAAAATTAGTTCTTACTTATGCGCTAGTATAATTAATAAATAAATAATAAACAAAAACTCTCTGCCTATGACATTTGAATTCTGATTTGCGAATAGTAATAATGCCTGATAATGCCAGTCAGCTTGATAATCAAGTTGGGATTATTTAACGGTTTTGTTTTCACGTGCCAAACATAACCGAAAACAATGTACATCACTTTAAGGCATAATTAAAACATATTCCCGGTATGCAAAAATAAAATATCTGCATGTTAACGAGGCCTCAGTCGAGCATGCTTGACGCTTTCATACCCTGTTGGCAGTCACACACAGCGCAATGTCTGGCTACTGTGTGCAGATATTTATGTTAATCAGTGTCATTATTCAGTTTGAATTGATATCGGAACAGCATACTCACTCGATCGATACCTATCGATACTTCATTTTGCATAAAGCGATATGCGGCAGCCCACAAAGTGCGATAGGTGGATGTGGTCGTGGCCACTGTGCGAAAACGGTGACAATCCCGCACAAAATATTGACTGACTTTGCCGTGGCGGCGCACACGTATTTAATTACGAGTATAATGGCAACTGCATTAACTCCGTAATTAACACTAATTATGCGCGTCCGGCATTTATGACGGCTATCGCATAATAATGAGAGCCGCGAGAGAGCAGCATACTCTGCACGGCATAATTCATGCATTATTTAAATATAGCATGCATTATAAATACATCCTCTCCATCCCGCTCAGCACTTGCCAAAATGATATAGAGTCCCATGTTGGTGTTTTAACTTTCGGTTTTCGCTACTTTATTTGCGTAATTGAAACGTTTTGCAATAATAATAAAAGTTACTCATCCGATTAGGAAAGTTGTAAGTTCCAAGTTTAGCCCCACATATATACATATGTATGTATGTATACGGAAAATTTCCCAGCTCATAATCAGCTTTTCTTGCTAATCACTTTAAAAACAATTTTCGCATACGGTTCCACTTAATGAAAATTCACTTGCGACTTTTGGACTTGCAGTCCGAAAATTAAACACGAAACCCTCTTAAATTTGCCAAAATTCGCACTTATAATCTTGTGCTTGCTTTTTTTAACTTCCACACACACACGTGCACACACACACTGATACAGGCACTTACGCTGTACGATGGCGTTGCGGCAATTGCTACTGCTGCTGCGGCTGCGACGGCTGCTGTTGCTGCTCTGCCACTGCCACTGCCTCTGCTGCCTGCCGTAATGCGCCATATTGTCAGCCATTATTGTCAGTGTACGGCAAACGGAAACAGGGTGTCATATTTTTCTGCCCGACAGTCTGTTCGTCCTTCCGTCCGTCCGTCCGTCCCTCTGTCTGGATGCTTGTGCAAAAATGCGTTAAGCTTCACTCGTGCTTAAGCGTATCAGCTGTGCGCACATACATATAATATAATACAGTTGTATGTATATACATATATGTATACGAGTTGCTATTGAGGAGGGGATCGTAATATATCATTAACCAGCTTAAGCAAATTTAACATTTCGCCATAATTAAGCAACCTTCCGTTGCCACACTGTGCATGTTTGGTAGTCTCCCTCTATCTACCTCCCTCTCTCCCTCTTTCGTTCCATCTATCACACACGCCTGTGCCGTCTGTCATACGAACAAAAATTAGCGTAGCATAATGAACTCCTTTTTTTTGAAGGTTATGTGGTCCTCTCTGTCAGTTTATCAAGCATGTTGCGGCTGACAGCACTCAAAGGCCATGAAAATATTTTAGCCACGCTGGAATTAGTGGGCGAGTCAGTCTATTGAACTCGTAAATACCAATTTATTTATGTAGGTAGGTATCTGTTGCCATAACCTCACTTTGTTTTAAGTATATGCTGATTTAACCTCACTCTGACCATAGCTTCTCTATTTCTTCACATTACTTAAATACATTGCATGCATCTGTTATTATTATAATATCAAACTCGACATCATAATACTCATTAAGAGTGTCAAAATATAAATATTCATATATATAACAGCATACTTAATTCACACACAATATGAATCATAATCATAATACGATATATGTATGTAGAACACACTCCCCAAGACGTTCTCAATTATTTGCGAGAATTCTGATTTAGACCCATTCAAGCACGCACGCATTTTCCTTGGCCAACAATTCAATTAGTACAAAGAAATAGTATTTATTGATGGTCGAAATAAAATTATATATACACATGTGTGTTAAGATTCGTTTGCATGTGTGTGTGTGTATGTGTGTTACAATGCACTAATTGTTATTATGAGTGCGATAATGTGCCCAAACTGTGTTTTGAGATTACATATATGTTTTACAGCACAATGAGCCAGTGTGTGTGTGTGTGTGGTGTGTGGTTGTGTGTCTCCCTCTTGCCCTCCCTTAACTTAACATACTTATTTGCGCTGAGCACGACGTCTCTGCTAACTCCCGAAACTCACGCAATGCCCTCACTCTCGTACCCAGACTCCTCTCTCTGACTTTGTGCTGCCGCCGTTGCTGGCTTCGTCGCCGTCGCTGCCTCCGTCTCTGTCGCTGTGCTCCACTTGGCTGACGGCCAGCCGACGGGGCTGTGGTGGCAACCGCGCTGCGCCGCGCCGGACAGAGACAGGCGACAAATTGCCTGTCCTCTTGTCGAAAATTAAAATTCGTAGGCCTGTGCCGCGGAGGAGGAGGAGGATTACAATGCGAAGTTGGAGATGGAGTTGGGCCGGAAATGGGCAACGCGGCGACATAAAAGAAACGGAAGATCGTAAAAAGATTTCTGTGTTAATGTAGATGGTGAAAAATTGATAACATTTTCAACTTGCACGGAAAACTCATAATATATACGGAAAAAAAACAGAAAGAAGAAAGAAAGATGAAGCGGAAGAGGCGTAACGAGATGGGGACAAGCAGCCACTAAAATATGCAATATATCGATATATGTTATACATATATCGATAGATATATCTCTCTCATCACATACTCACCCACTGCACTTTGACGCGCAGCGTATCTATTGTTGTTGTTTTTATACAGTATAATTATCATTGTTTTATTATTATTAAGTCGATTTCAGTTCATTTGCAGTAATTGTTTATCCAGAGGAAATACAAAAAAAAAAGAAGAAAAAAAAGGTTGAATAACATTTCTAACGTATTTTGCGGTCAACTTTCTAGTACGCCGCATTTAAGAGTATTATTATAGTATTATTTTTATTTCAATTTTTTATGGCAAGCTTAATTAGTGGAGCGATAAAAAACAAAATACAATGGCATATAAATCAAACATCACGATTTGCTTGTTTTATTTTAAGCTATATTTACTCTGCAATCGGATGAAAACGAGTTCAGGGACGATTGAGTTGAATAGAAATATGTAGTTTGGTTATAGTTTAAAGAGAATCAAAGTATTTGACGAAAGTACTCTCGATATTCTCACACAAAATATGCTTATACATTTTTGTAGTTTTGTCTACAAATTTTGCATATCAAATGCAAATATTTTGCTAGGCTTCTCATCCTTCAAACTCTGCACAAAATAAGCTGAGTTCATTCGAATGGCAGGATGAATATGAATGCATTCACTGGCACTTAAGCGTGTTGCATAATTCAAGAAGCGTTTATTCATAGACATCGCCCCATTCCAAGCTATGCAGGTCGTCAAGGAGCTGAAACGGAAGCAAAAGTCGACGTACAAAAAGAGTCTGAAGCGGAGATGTTGCATCTGCTCTCGAGCATGTTAAGGCCGGCTACAAAGCAAGTAAACAAGTTAGATGCGGGCATGCGCGACTGTTAAATACCCCGCATAATAGGTGATTGATATAAGCTACACTTAACTTGTTCCAAGTGCTACAAATGTCAATTGATTATGATTATCTGGTCCATTTCGTAACATATTCATCTGATGATGTTGCCAGTGTGTACACACTTGTGTCTCCATTATCATAATCCACGCGGAGTCGGAGTGTGGACTGAAATCCTCAATATACAACATATTTACGAATATATGAAGCACTTGTGCGCCAGCCGTATCGGCATCAGATTATAACGCATTAGGGCTTATCATGTCAGGCACAACTTACGCTGCGATATTCTAATAAAAGCGAATTTACATATCTCACAACGTATTCAGCGTTTTCTGGGGATTTCCTTTTTGTGATGCCATTTTCCTCACAGCTTGCGCCGCTGCCCTGGCAAACATGTCTTTGCATGTGTGCGTGTGTGTGTGTGTGTGTATTGCGTAAACACTAGTCGGCGCCCAGTCTTCATACTTGACTACCCCATTATGCCCCTACCCTTGCGACCCTCACCAACTGCCCGTATCAGCGCTGTTTGCCAGCACAGACAGGCAAAGACAAGCACACACATGCACACACACATGCAGAAGGCGCGCGCGCCCATGTGTTTTATTATTGTTTACTTCGCAGGGCACTGAACAAAAGGCAAAATGGGCACTAAGGCAGAAGGAGAAAAAGCACAGTGTGTGTGTGTTAGGGATGCGCATCGGCAAGAAAATATCGATAGTTACTACGACAATAATAAAAAAACGTATATACAATTAAATAGATGAATTCGAAAAATACTTGAATGCCACATCGCTTTCACGATATATTGCAATGTTTTGATACCTATCCCTAGGGCAATAAACTGTCATTTAATATAGCATACAAATGAGCGCATAGAATCTCATATCGATACATCAATGCATTCAAAATATACTCAAATACCGCCGACCCCTGTAGATGAGTCGTCTGAGGCGTTTGACTATTATACAGGGGGTTCCGGGTTCGAATCCCGGGGGAGGGCATGGTTTTTCAAAAAAACGGCAAGGCTTGCCAAGACAATTGTTCCTACTTCACTCATTTTGAAATGGTGTTTAGTAATTCTTAAGAATATTTCTCCCTGTGATGTTAAGATACAATATTATGTATGATGTATGGATTCTTCACTTAATAAATATAATAATTTAAAAAAAAAAAATCAAATACCGCATGTATCGATACCCATCCCTAGGTGAATGTCATTTAATATAGCATACAAATGAGAGCGCATATTTATGTATAGTACTTGATAGAGCGATCAGTTGATCTTACTCGCAGTAGCTCTAGCTTATGTTTATTACCAATTTAAATGTATTTTACATAATTTTCAATCACAGTTACATACTACAAATTTATTACGATTTTACTTGTCATATGCTACCCAATTATTTTCCTTTTTAGCAGTTTCTACGCGTGAGTTACCCAATAATTTCTCGCAGTGCACTAAGCGAGAGTCAGTGTGCGATCTGTGTGTGTGTTCGTGTGTGTCTGTGTGATTGTGATTGCGCTTCGCGCTGTTTACACGGCCTATGTCTACACTCGGCAACTGTGTGGGTGTATTTGGGAGTCTGGATGTGTGTCTCTGTCTGTGTCTGTGTGTGCGTCTGTTTGTCTGTCAGTGTGTGTGTGTGTGTAAGCCAGCTAGCTAAAGTTCGTTGTTGTTGGCCGCCTATGGCACAAGTTTCTTAAATCCAGCACCTTCTTGGCCAAGTTTGAGCTCTTCATAAATTGAGGGATTCACTTCGCTGCACTGCGTATTGCTGAGCGGATTGTGAAACTGATGCGCTGCCGCATCCTTGTCCCCTCCTCCGCCTCGTCCGCGATGGCCATTCCTCTGCCTGCCACCCCCATTGGCTGTGCTGCTCGTCCCCGTGTCAGGTGTCGATGTGGATGTCGTCATTGTGGCTGCATGGCCATTGTGGCTGCGGCTCTGCCCTGTGCCAGCTGTGCCATGTGTGAGATTGTTCCCATTGTGATGCTGCTGCTGCTGCTGATGTTGTTGTTGTTGGCTTGTGATGGCCGATGTCACAGTAGGTAGCTATAGAAAGATGAGAGATAGACAGAGAGAGAGAGAGAGAGAGAGAGGGCAAGCGAATGCGACAGTTATAACATAAGCCTGAATAAGCATATAGTCTGGGCCGACGCCAACGTCGTCTAATAGCCGCACACACACACACACACACATTATACACACCTGCACCTGCTCGAGTCCCCGTGTGTATGTCGGATTCTCGAACGCAACGTTGCCATTGCCGCCCGCCTTGCCGTGATGGGAGCGATGACGGCGATAGAACACAATGGCAGCCACTGCCAGTAGAATGGCCAAAATGCTGGCCACAATGCCGCTGATTGTGCCCACAGCACTGGAGTAGCTGCTCGTCGCCGAGGTCACATGTTGCTCCCCCCAGCGTAAACCTAATCGGATCGGTGAGCACGCTGGCACCTGCAATGGGAAGGAACGGAGAAGGGGGCGGGAAGAGAACAAGAGCGGGCAAATTAAGCCTGGTTGAGCTAAGCTCGCAATAGATAGGTAACTCTGCACGCACCATAGACATTGCCAGCCTTCACCACCAGCTCGTAGAGCACGTCCTTCTTGAGGCCGTTAATGCTTATTGTTGTGTCCTTCACATCGATGCGCTGAATCTCTAGCGTCGCCGGCTCCGTCGTCGTCACATTGGCCATGGAACTTGTTGCATTATTCATGGCGGGAGCAGTATCCATCGCAGACAATTCTGTCGACGTTTGTGGCGGCACAGCGGCGGCCTCGTGGTAATATATTCTATAGCCGTCGACGGCGTTTGGATTCTTTGTCGGTGCGTCCCATCTGTAACAAAATAGTTTTTCAGATCATGTAGAGCTAGAGGAGGGGGTAGGGGAGGGACAGGACGGAGCAGTATGTGTGTGGCGCCACATTATGAGTGGTAATATTGTTGCAGGCACAAGACTTGGCTGGAATTTTAATAAATTTAATGTGAAGAGAAGGAAGGGGAATGGGGAAGGGGGTTGGGAGGCAGGGCAGTCTAACCCAATCCACCCTGCTGCTGCTCCATCATTCAAGCTACCCCTCCATCCTTGCTCCGACTGCGTGGGCGTAACCTTTGACGTTGACTAAGTGTATTAAAGCAAGATAAGAATCTCGGCTTTAATGGATTTTGCGGTCTATTAGTGCAGTCGGAGCTGGAGCAGAGCAGAGCAGAGCATATGGAGGTAATGAATGTATTGGCCAAGCCAAGCTAAATGGATGACTTTGCTTCCGGCCAAGGCAACCGAACTTAGTTAAGAGCGAACGAACGAGAAAGAGATTCGATATGCGATAGCTTCAAATGAAACTGAATCCGAGAGATGAAGATGAAGTGAAATGGAAAAGTGTAAAGCAGAAACTAATCTGCACCTCCCCTCCCCTACCCCCTCTCTACTACGACCTACCTCACGTTGACCTCGTTGTCTGACATCACGCTGACCACAATATTCTCGGGCGGACCTGGCAATCGATCTCGATTCTTCTCAAAGCAACCCACGATGGTGCGTGCAAATTGCAGACTGCAGACTTCCTTGGAGCGCACAGACTCGCCACGGCACCAGTTGAGGCACTTGCGCGGCACCTGCTCGTCCGCACAGCACGAACGATGATCCGAGCCATCGGCAGCGCATTTCATCAGCTTGTCAAAGTCCACAATGCACTCGGGCCGATTGGCGATGGCATCGAAGTCGACGTAGTAGGTGCAGGCATCGCGGCAGGCAGGCGAGACGCTCTGCTCGTCGCAGCATTGCGAGACATTGCGATTCAGTGTGGGCGTATTGCGTATACGCACCGAGACAGGCGTCGTCGAGGAGCCGAAGGGATTCTCCGCGTGGCAGAAATAGTCGCCAACATCGTTCGCCTGCAGCTTGCTAATGCGCAGCGACATTGTGTATATCGAGGAGACATTGGAGACGGACACGTAGTAGTTGCCACCCTGCGGCACCGGCACCCTGCCATCGTGATCCCGCCAGAAGATTGTCTTCGGCGCAGGCTTTGAGTCCACAGTGCAACGCAGCTCCACCTCATCCCCTACAGAGGCTACGGTTATGCCCGCTGCTTGTATCTTGGGCGGATCTGCAAAGGGAGAATGAATGAGTGATTAGAAGGGTTTCCTGCTGCACAAGATTGGCGACTCACAGCAAATGTTAATGCGCCTGGTGGCCTGCATGGGCACTCCGTAGCCGTTGTCCGCATAGCAAGAAACGTGCTCCATGTCCGCCGTCACGTTGTGAATGACTGTCACCATGTGCCGCGCAGTGTCCTGGCGCAACAAGTGCCCGCCCACATAGAGGGAGATGGTAGGCGCTGGGTTGCCCAGTGCCAGACAGAGTATAGTCATTGAGCCGCCCTCGGGTATGTTGTCCGCGGGATGCACAGTAGGAGGCTGCGAGAGAGAGAGAGAGAGAGAGAGAGAGAGAAAGTGAAGATTGACAGACTTGACGTAATCATCAATTGCAGGCAAAATACATCGACAAAGGCCGGCAACGCCGGATCTGTCCAGGCCACCAGCGTCTCCGAGGGCAACGAGGTGGCGCGCTCGCCCACCGCCTCCACGAAGAGCACATGCTGTGAACTTGGCTTCAGGTTCGTCATGCGCAGCCAGGCCAACTTGGTTTCAATCTTGGTAAAGTCCGTAGCCTTCATTGCCTTGTGGTAAACTCTGAACAGAAGAAGGAAGGAAAGGGAGACTTGATTTAGTAAGGCACATTAAGCTCGTCGGGTGTAGAGAGGCCACTCACCTGTAGGTGATGCGTTCGTGCGGATGCGAATACTCTGGCGGCTGCCAAGTCAACTGCATCCAGGTGGCGCTGTGCGAGATCACGGTCAACGAATGTGGCGGCGACGGTGCACCCCAGCTCTCGCCTAAAGAGTTGCAGAGGGAGGGAGAGAGAGGGGGAGAGAAAGGCAAATAGATAATCCATCAATTTGGCAACTTGGCGAACTTGACAATTCGCCTCCAAGGTGATGCAACTTACCATTTTCGTTGCGCGCATTATTTGCAGCCGTCGTCGTGTTGAGCAGCAGCATCGACGCTGGCAGCGATGTGCCAAATTTTCCACGTGCCACAACCAAAATGCGATATAAGGCGTTCTCTTCCAAATTGGTCAGATCGATGCTGGTCTCGTTGGTGGTCAATTCCTAAGTGTAAAATTGCGTTGAATACCAAATAGGAACAAAGAGAAATAACTCTATATAGAGCTATATATATCACGTTGAGATTGGAACACTCGTGTAATTGCCGCGACGTAGCGCAATTTGTGGTATTTAGCCGCAAAATGACACCGCCAACAGTCGACGCTGCTGCTGGCTGCGCATGGCGTCAGATTGTTTCAAAAGTCATTACCAAAATTGACAGACACATAGATACGCAGATACCCAGTAATACTCTCTCCCTCTATTCCCCTCTTTCTGCACTGCGTTATTCCCCGGAACCATCTCGAGGCACATTAAAAATCGTTGCGCAAGCTGTGGCAACTCTCGTGTTGCAAGTTGCGGACAGTAATCGACAGTTAGAAGTAAATTAGTCAAACGACCAGACCCCAGAATGTGAATGGGGCACGGACAGTACGAAAACTCCGTCAGTAAAAGTTTTTGCCTTTGTAGGTGTATATAATTTATGCCACAGCTGCGATTACTTTATTGTTTACAGCCTCCCATTATGAATCTTTCTGTTTGCGACAGTTATTATACACAATTAATTACAGCAATATGTGAAGTATATAGAGGGGAATATAACGAATATTCTGTTAGTCTGCTCTGTCTAGTAACTTATACTAAATTTAAATAGGGAACTACATTTTTAATCACAGTTAGATGTCAGATCAAACTAACTACATTAAATAATCTGTTGTAAATATGATCTTCAATTCAAACATATGTATATAGTGCTGACATTTATGGCGATGTACCCTCAAATATGGCAGCTTTTTTTAACGATGTTTAGTATTTCGCACCACTGTCCCACCACTGAAAACAAATGGTGTACGTGCAAATTCTTAGCTTGCTATGAGACACCGATACACTGATTTTGATCTACTTAAACAATGGTATCGATTTACGATACATGTAAAAAAAAAACGTTTGAAAAATTACCGATTTACGGTATATTTAAAAAAGAAACGATCAAAAATTACTAGAGCAATTTGCAAATTTTTTCAGTTTTATTTTTGTAAGCTAAGGCAAATGTATTTGCTAAACTACACTAAACTACTATAGCCTATGGCGGCCTAAGTTTGCCGTCATAGATCCGCGTCAATTTGTTCGTTTTACGCTGCCAAGGGTATTCAATCTTCTATCTGTTTGAAGAAAAACTCGTTCGTCTATTTGTTATTGTAGTTTTAATGCTTCTTCTGGCGTAATCTATGTTCTCGTCTCATGTGGCATCACTATTTGGCAAGCAATGTACACAACATCGCTTAAGCGATTTGATTTACGTGACTTCTTCCACGCCCCTGCCCGTCCAGCAGCTTCACCCCTCAGCATGCGCCGCACCACATCACAGCTCGCGGTGCCATTGACATTTCGCTATGTGAGTCAATGTCATCACCGACTGACACAACACTGAAAATTGATCATACTTCTGATGCACTTTTGTAGTTGTTTTTGCTGTTGTTGCACATCTTCATTTTAAATAGTCAAAGATAGAGAATACATCAAATTCTCAAGTTACAACTAAGCCAAGTGCTTTATGGGTTGGGCTTACTGAATATTCTTAGCTATTCCGAATCTGTTTCACTTACTTTTCTTTAGAGCACTGAGGTCAGTAAAGTTAGCATAACTACTAAGTATGGTATAAGGTATATGTATTTCTAGTAACAGTAGTTTGTTTATAAGATATATATATTTACTATAGGTGGATGCAGTACATATAGTATGAGGTTTATTCC
Source organism: Zaprionus nigranus (assembly GCA_018903425.1). Lineage (NCBI taxonomy): Eukaryota > Metazoa > Arthropoda > Insecta > Diptera > Drosophilidae > Zaprionus > Zaprionus nigranus. The sequence goes on along the minus strand of JAEIGD010000030.1, from coordinate 1,354,880 downwards.
TTGTTGTTTAGATAAAGACCACAACTGTTTAGCATTTACACTAAAATCGTAACTTCATTCATTATTAAACATCGTTTTGTTATTCTCCTTTCGTTTCAGTCGACCAAGGATCCTCTTCATGCTCTCCTCCTACTCACTAATAGAGGCAAAACATCCAAGTTGCGACTTTGATGTCACTTTATCATATCCCTTTCGTGCAATAACCACGTTAGCCCGCAATCTAAATGGGTCACAGTCCCAGATGAATAATTAATACGGCCACAAACACGTGCACAGTCTGGCCAGCATTGGAGCTAGGTGAACATGTCCCGTTGTGGGGGAAGAGAAGAGGGGGTGTCCAAGTAGTTGCTGGCTGTGAATATGACTGAGCCGGAACTAAAGACTGTTTTATTTTTTTTTTTGAAAATATTCCTAGAGCAAAGTGCAAATTCCCTGGTTGCTCATTATTTGCCAGTTGTCCTGAAGTCAGTCCGAATAATATTGACGTTATCTTCCTCTTTACCCCTTTAAGGCACTCTGGAAATCTCTCAATAGGCATTTTTAATGCACCTAATTGGTAAACTGTTGTCTGTGCCGAGTTTTTACTGCGAGCACATTTCGTTTGCTGTGCGACCGTATTAAAAAGTTTTTATGGCCACAATTTCGGGTGTATTTGACAAGAAAGAAAAATAAAACACACATGTTGTTGTCAACTAACGGCGGCAGTAAAAATCATCAACGCCAAAGTTGAGCGGGCCCAAGTTCGCCCGCCTCCGTATTCCGCTCCTGCACGCAACAACAGTTAGAAAACCGTTGCGGATGGACGCAACTCTTTGACTGCCCTTCCGCAACGACTATCGGCCGCTGTCCATGCGCCGTACAGGGTTGTCACAAAATTGCCGATGCTGCCCGGGACTATTTCGTCGCGCACTGTCGTTGAATAGAAACTGCCGAATTATTGGCTCTGATTCAATCGAGCACGACAGCAGGAGGCACGACAGGAATACTCAAGGCACACGAGGCGCTTTAAACTTGCTCGGCTTCGGTGCACTATTAAATCGTACCTGTCTGTATGTGTGTAGCTTTGAGTTTAGCAGACTGTGTTTCAACTTTAATTCAAACAGTTTGCTTTGGCAAAATAATCAGTTTTATATATGATTTAAAATTCGAACTTATAATGGCTGCTCACTAGTGCTGGCATTTAAGGCGATGTACCATCAAATTCCGCTGCTTTCTAACCGATGTTTAGTATTTTCCACCACTCCCCCACCACTAAAAACAAATGGCATAAATGCAAATTCTCAGCTTGCTATAAGACACCGATACACTGATTTTGATCTACTTAAACAATGGTATCGATTTACGATACATGTAAAAAAAACCGTTTGAAAAATGATAGATTTACGGTATACATATGTAAAAAAGAAACGATCAAAAATTATCTTAAACCACTAGAGCAATTTCTTTAGTTTTATTTTCCGAAGCTAAGGCAAATGTATTTCCGATCTGTGCAAAAGCAATTAACGTTTTTATAAAGCAATACCCGAGGTCATATGCCAACTGCACGTGCCAATAAAAATCATGACCGCACAAAGAGTTGCAGATGCAATAAAATTATACGATAAAATAACGCTGCTGCAACAGCAGTCGAAAAGTCTGGGCCTGCACCGAGACGCATTTAAACCAATTGACACCAGTCGGGCCCAAAAAAACCTCCGAGAAAAAAAAGGAAAAAACAAATAATAAAAGAAAGCTAAGCCAACTGCCCAGCAACAGCTGCGTCCGCGCTGAGTCTGCTTGACCAGGCCAACAAAAGCGACGTGAACAGGCGAATGAATTTTGAACACAAGAACAAAAAAACCAAAAATAGTAAAAAAATGTGTACAAAAAGTAAAGCTGGCAGCAGCCGTAGTCGCTGTAGAGCTCTTCTCCAATATCGATTCCATTGCGGGCCAGAGGTGGAGGCGGACAGAGAGGAGAGCGTTGTGTGCTCACATTGAAAACATTTTGCGCGCATCAAAATCAACAACAGCAGCAGCAACAACAAGTGCAACAACGACAACAACAACAACAGCAACAGCAACGACACGCGACAAACACTTGCCAGTTATTCAGTTATTTTTTCTGCAGCATTTTTTAGCATTTGCAACTTTTTGAGGCCAATAACTCCGATGCCGATGGCCATGGCTGATGCAGCGGGCGCAGGTGGCGCTGCTGCTGCTGCAGTTGTTGTTGCTGCCGCTGCTGAGCTTTGATGTGTGACAACAACAAGAACAACAACAACAACAAGAACGACAACAGTCAATAACAGCAACAATGCCAATGGCAATTTATATGTATATTAAGCCAAGTTTGCTTCTATTGTTTGTCTGCCTCTTTAGCCTATTTTACCCAGTCAACACCCACTCCCCGCCCCACGTTTCTAAGTCCCTTCTGCTGCTGCTCGGATGCCAGCTGGATATCTTGACTAGTTATTGCCAACGTCGACTCCGTCGGCGACCCTTTGTTTTATAGCCGAAACTGGTTGCAGACATTGAGCACGTGCTGGCATATCGTGACATTGTTTATATAACTTGACTGCGGTGCTACGCAGGGCGACGCGATGCTGACTCACATAAGCAGTACATATAGCTATGATTTATAGAGTTTTCCTAAATAAAAGATACCCTTTGATTTATGGGTAGGTATACGAGTTGATATTGCGATATATATGCGTATCATATCGATATCTTATGACATTGGCGATGTTATTGATAGGAACGTGATTCTTATTTATGTTATATCGATATTTATATTCCGATAATCATTCGTACTCCATCAGCAATCATAATGAAATTCCAATTGGTATTTTTAGTCCAATAGATTTTATGAGTTAAGCGATATTATGCCAAGCAACGTGACTGAAATTTATGTTGTTAATACAAATATCGATATTCGCTTGCCGATACCCATCCCTACTCCAACTGCAGTCACTACTTAACCCAGTTAAATTGACATATCCCGATTTGGTAAGAGAATGGACTTGTTTGTTATCGGGGGGGTACTCACATTTTCTAATTTGGCAACTGTCTCGTACATGGTCATGTTATTGACTTTCCCGTATTGAACAACAAAATCGATATTTTCACCAGCACTAGCATCGGGCACACTTGTGGAGTCCGGTGACGTCGTAGATGTTGCCTCAGAAGCATCACCTGCAGCAGCCACAGCCGCACCGGCTGCCAGTTCATCGCCAGTCGCCAGGTCGGTTGGTGCGCTCTTAGACTGCTCGGCACTGTTGGTTGGAGCTGTCCAAGCCAGACTAATGCTTGTGTTTGCCACTGATGTGGCATGCACATCTTCTGGTGGTCCTGGTATATTATTTGTGCCTGGCAAACGGAAGACAAGAGAGAGAGAGAGAGGGAGAAGTAATGAGAAGTGCGTTTCATAATGCAAGTTTAATTGGCCAATATTGGTTTTGTCTGCCATTTTGTGGGCTAAGCCAAAGCAATGGCCAAATACTTTAGCCCACAATGTTGGGCAACAGTGCGTGTGCTCAACACGCACAGACACGCCATTAGGCAAACAGAGAATGGCAAACACACACAGACACGGACAAAGGAACCCACACAGCCGCACATTGGCAAACATGCTGGATTGTCGACTGCCCTGGCTACTTATTCGACTTACCTTCTTCGAAGCACTGTAGAATGTTTCCGGCATATGATAAACAATCTGGCGCATTGTTGGCCAGTGTCGATGGGACTGTTGCTCCCACGGGTGCCGCTGCTGCTGCTGTTGCCATTGCTGTGGCTCCTGTCGATTTAGTGGTCAGCGCAAGCGGCATGACGCCACGGCAGAGCGGCATGCAGGCGCTAATAACGCCACGTCGACTGCAACACGGACTGTGGTCGCGTCCACCGGCGGCGCAGCGCGCCAGGATAGCTAAGATCGGGAAGAGAAACGTTTCGAGAACAGTTAAAAAAATATCATCCATAAGAAATACTCTCACATAGTTGATCTTTAACCTATAATCGAAATTTCTCTTTTTTCTTTTGTTTTTAATTGGAAATTCGATAAGTTTCTGTTCCCTCTGTTTTAAATATAAAACATGATGAATCTATACTGATCTTTGAGAAACATTGAAATATCTATTCAAATAAACTTAAATTAAACTAAAAATAAATTGACTATTTTATTATTATTAGTGTCTAATAAGGTACAATATCAACGTGATACTTAAAAAAAAAGAGTATCGATTGCAGCCAATTTATTTCAGGTAATTAAAGTTGATTGAACTTTGTGATGAGAAGAGTTTACTTGTTTTAAAAACAGATGAAAAAATAGCATGGCAACAATACTTAATTTTATTGATTTAAAAACAATTATCTATATTTCCTTATTTCCCTCAGTTTCAAATTTAAAATTCGATAAGTTTCTTTTCCCCCTGTTTCAATTTTAAAATTCCAGGAATCGTATTGTACTATTTCCCTCTTTTAGGGGGCCCCCCCCCCCCCCGGGGGGGGGGGGGGGCGGGGGGCCGCCGCCCCCCCCCCCCCCCCGCCCCGCCCCGTGGGGCGGGCCGCGCCTCGCCCCGCGGGGGGGGGGGGGCGGGGCGCGGGGCGGGGGCCGCGCGGCCGCGGGGTTAATACCCGCCCGGGCCCCGGGGGGGGGGCCCCCCCCCGCGCGGCGCGCCTCCTTTCTTCGGCAAACTCGAAGTTCGATGAATCGATATTGCTACTTGATGAAATTATAAAATCTATAGTGACAAAAATTGATGCACACTAAATGAACGTGATATTTAAAAATTAATTATCGAAAACTGGAGCCAATTTATCGTAGGCAATTAAAGTTAATTGAAGTTCTCAAAAGTCACTGCGATTAGCAATTTGACAGGGAGCTAATGAGACCAAGCCACTGCCACTAGAGTGACACTAATTGGTGTTTGCTCTCTCTCTCTCTCTCTGTGTGTGTATGTGTGTGAGTTTGTCTCTCTACTCTATTCGGCTACTCACGCATTTGGGCACGGCATGCCGGGCCGAGATGCTCGATGTCCGACAGGCGTATGTTGTACGAGCAGAGGGGGGCGCACTGGGGCAGCAGGCCAGAAGCTTGGCAGCACGTCGTCATGTTGTACATGGGCATGGGGGGCGTGGTCAGCTGTATGGGCAGGGTACGCGTAATGAGGCGTGGCGATGGTTCGCTTTTTTCCATAAGCATTAATTGATACCACATAGAATTCATAATAGATGTCCGCCTCAAGTCCTTCCAGGATAAGTGGCGGTTGACGCTGCAAAGTTAATTAATTTAGTTGAGAACGGACCAGTCCTCCATCTATGTAAGACTTGCGACTTGCCTTCTCCACAGTCAGATAGTCATCGCCAACGCCAAGGCGGCGGAACTTGACATGAAATGTGGTCACTGTGTCCGGCAGACGTTTGGGATTATTCCAGTCCAGAATAACGAAATTATCCGCTTTGGCAACAGTGCGCAGCTTCGAGGGCGGATCGGCTAGCACGCCATAGCCCTGGAACAGGCAGCTGCTGTACTCGGACATAAATCGCAGGCATCTTGGGGAAGTAAAAGCTTCAATTAACAATTCTCCCCAAATTGTCATTAACCTTACTTAAAGAGACTGAAGTCCAGGGAGGTAAGCTTGCCAGCACAGAGTGGAAAACAGGCCGAGGGAATGCCACGGGCACGGCAACACGGCGTATGATCCATGTTGTTGGCCAGGCAGGTGAAGGTGATGTTCGACCAGGGAGCACAGACCATCAGATCGGGCAGCGTCGCTTGATCCGCCTTCTGCGGGTCGCACATCTTGTCCAGGCACAGGCGATTGTCCATCCCGTTGGACTCGCAGCAACCACGTATGTTGGGCAACAGGGGCATCTGCTGCTTGTCCGCACTGCCCGCCTGTGTCTCGGCCACCGATGAGCTGGTGTGCGTGAAGAATCGCAATCTCTCGCTGGGCAGACTCGAACCATACTCGTTCACAGCCACCAAGGTCACCGCGTACATGGTGAGGGGAGTGAGGGAGTCCAGGTGCAAGTATGTCTGATTGGCGGGCACAGTGTGCAGCATCACCTGCTCGAATTGCTCCCCCTGTCCGTTGGACACTTTGTGCTTCACTTCGCCGCTCAGCTCATCCTCGTCGAAGCTGTGCAGCACCGTGAGATTCACAGTGTAGTGAGAGACCTGGTCGGCCAACTGTTGGGGCGGTGCCCAGCTAATGTAGACGCTCCTCTCGCGCACATCGTCCAGATTGGGGTAGGTGGGTGTGCTCGGTATGAGCTGCACTCCCCTCAGGATGCACTGCAGCCCGCTCAGCGTGTGCTGCACACAGGAGACGCGCGTCCTTAGCTTGTCCGTAAACGGCGTATACTCGCCACGGCACATGTCCTGGCACAGATCTGGGATTTGCTTCTCCACACAGCACGGCACATGGTTCCGGCCATCGGCCATGCATCTGACTATGGCCGGAAAGTCTCGTTCACAGACCTCCGGATCGATGCCCGTGGTGCCGTCGAGGATGTTGTGAACATTGCAAAAGCCCATGCACTCCGACGAGATGTTCGCCCGTTCGCAGCACTCGGTGAAGTCGTGCGTCAGCACCGGAGGCAACTGACTGGGACGCCAGAAGCTGCGATTGTCCTGCGCATTGAGTGGGGGTGGCAGCAGGAAGACATCGCTAGACTCGGCTGCAGCGGGGCTGCTGCTATTGCCCTGTCCGTGCTCTGTCGCACTCGACAGTGGCTTCACTGCATCGCGGGTTCATGGGTTTATCAAGAGACGGGTTGCAACAACGTGACCAACTGAACAACTTACCCGTTAATATGTGAATGCTGCGCAGCACATCGTCGGAGTTGAGCTCACAGCTGTAGGCACCCGAGTCGCTCGTCTTCAGTGTCTTGATCAGTAGCACCCAGACCTCTCCCACCCGTCTCCAGGTTGCGTCCTTTGGGATCTGTGCGAGTAGGTGCCAGTTTAGTTGCAAGATCTCTTCCTGGCTTGCTCTACCCTCCCTCTCACTTACTTTCATCGTGCAGCACCCTGATGCGATGATCCTTGGTTACCCGCACCGTGCCTGCTGTGAGAATCTCGTCACCCTTCTTCCATATTACCGTGTTGTTGGCTTCGTTCTCGGAGACAACGCATGTCAGCAGCGCGTCCTTGTTCTCGAATATCAGCGATGGTCCACCAGTTCCTAAGAGAGTTGGTAAGGTTTGGGTTGGGTTGCAAAGATTGGAAGAACTCGGCACATACTACAGGCGAGTATGCATCTTATAGCTAGGATTATTCAAGGTCTTCACTCACCGATCGGTACACCTGAATTAACATTCGTTATAAATATGCATAGCGTTATTATTTTCAACACAAACAGCTGGAGCATTATTCCTTCTGGGGCCTGCAAATAGATTTAAAAACATTTCTAAATTATTTTATGCTTTAAAAACTTTTTTTAAATACGCAATGTTATTAATAACTAAAGTAAGTTTCTCTACTTTTTGGAATTCACCAAAATATTTGTTGGTAAATGTTTCTTTTTATAAATATTTCTTCATTGGAATGTCAAAAAATATGGAAGCGCCAAAATGGAAAAGCTTTCTTCTAGCCATTGCACCCAATCAATATTTTTCAATCATTTTTACGTGTGTGTTGGGGACGGGGCAGGGTGAGTAGAGTCGGTCACAGGCTCCTAGCTCGGACGCGCACAAACACACACACACACACCTCCTACACACCTGCACGCACATACATATATAAAGCCGGATGCACCTGTCAACTAACATCGCAAACAGCAACCCGTGCAGTTGCAAGAAGCGCCAGCTTGAGCGGAAGAAGGGAGAAGGTTCGTCGAGGGAGGGGGGAGGAGTGACGGCAACTGGCAGCGAGTTGACGTCGTTGTTGGGTACCGAAAAATAAAATCTACGTGACCGTCTGACGACGGACGACGGTATGTTTTGTTGCCATTTTGGAATAAATATTTTTGCAATATTTTCTCCTCTCTCTCTCTTTCGTTGATAAAATGTTTAACATTGCAATCGTCGATTCACGCTGACACGTTGCACGTTGCACGTTACGCAGCGTCGCTTTTATTGCCTCGCTTTACCGTTATGTCGGCTTCAAATCGATTAGAACTTTCTGATATTACGCAAAGTGAAAACAATGGAGTTTAGTTTGATGGTTTTTTAACTGACTTAAGTTTGAACTTATTATTATCAGAATAGATAGATAGAAAAGTAATCGATAGTTGAGTAAAAACTAAACAGTTGATTGATGTGAAAGTGTGACAGAAAAGTGTTTGAGTCACATAGGATAAGGTTGAAGTTCAGCTAAATGATCGAAAGTTGAGTACTTAACCGCATAATCCATCGATGGACTATCGTATTAAGTTTGATAGTGTTTTAATCATGATGGAAGACCATCCTGACCTTTGATATTATTCAATCAAGTTGAAGCTTAAATAATCAATCGATAGTTTAGTGACAAACTGAATAAGCCACTGATTAGTCATTGCTAGGTTAGTTTGAAAGTGTTTGACTATTGTTGAAGACGATCCCACCCTTGATATAATTGTAAAGAGTAATGTAGAAAAGAGTATTAGTGATGAAAGGAAGAAAAAGTAATCGAAAGTTAAGTATCAAACTGATTAATCTGCTAAGAATCTATTGAATTTGATTTGAAAGTGTTGAAGGAAGAGTAGTTGTAGTATCTCTATTACAAAGGTTACGCTTAATGCGTAGACATGCTAACGATAGTTAAGTAACAAACTGAATTATCAAACGATGAGCTGTCGATAGTTTTGTTTGATAGTATTTTATTATGGTGGAAGAACCTGCTAACCTCTCATTAATGATATTGAGTAATGAAAATTAATAGTTATGCAGTTTATAACAGAGGTTTAAATTAGGAAAAGTTATCGATAGTTAAGTAACTAACTGTTGAATCAATATCAATATTGATATCAATCTGATAGAGAGAACAATTTTATAGGGTAATGAATAGAAAAGTTGTTGTATTACAATTGATCAAATTGATTGAAAGTTGAGTAACAAAGAAAAAATTGGGGGAGTTTTTTAAAAAAAATGTATTTGTATGTGTATTACAACAGGTTATGATCATATAGTATCGAATATCATTACTATGTTATGATTATAAAGAATGGTCTTACTTAAATATATTTTGGTTCACTAGCTTTAAAGTAGAAAGATTTCCAGTTAACTGCAGCGATTTTGCCATTCTGTTTGCGCTTTCGCAGACATGCGACACGACATGTTGCTACTGGGGGTTTGTCATCGCTTTGATTCCGCGACCCCCGTTCTTCTGCTGTGGGTATTTGCTTGGCCATGGCCTCTGGTAATGGCACTTGTAGGGTCTCGAAATCTGTCGGCCCCTAGCCAAGGTGCCAACAGCGAGTCAAGACCAATGCCAGGCGGGGCGGGGGCAGTGCGACCGGGAGAAGACGAGGCTGACTGTACGCGACCAAAGATATTTTATGCGCTTTAAACGCATTTCAATTTGAATTTACAGAGTGAGAACGCGCTTGCCTCACGCCGTGCACTCCTCGCACCTGACCCCTCTACCCCCCCTACCCCTTTGTCTGTGATAGCCTGCAAGTCTCATGATACCGCTCTGGTCGCATCGCACAATGGAAAGCGTGCGTTGCGGCTGTGTGTGCTGTGTGTGTGTGCGGGACTCTCTCAATTGCAAGGGTGACAAATTTGATTAAATTATAGCGCTATTGCAAAGCGTTTTATCTTTCGCCCTGGCGCGCAGTTGCACTTTGCCGGCATGCGGCGTCTCGCGACACGTACGAAGACTCACTCAATTAATTGTTTTCGCTGCTCTTGCTGCTGTTGTTGCCCCATTTAGATGGGGCATGGTGCACACTCGCGCAGACACAGAGGCAGGCAGTGAAACTGGCAGTGCCACTCACACAGTCACAGACACGCAGGGCAGGCACACCAAGCCATCAGTCAGAGGTACGTGCCCTACATGGGATGCCATCTATTCGTCTTCATCTTTCCATCAGACAACGTTCTGCTCGTTGACGTTGTAAGTAAATTGTATAACGTGGCGTATGAGTAATGCGATATGCACGCTTCGATTCAGAACGCCACGCAACGCCCGCACCCCTCGCCCGCTCGCCCCCCACCCCCTCACGGCTTCTTCAAGTTGATGTGGTAATCAGTTTTGATTTTATTAGCATACGACGAGTCAAAAAGAGTGGTAAATGTCGTGAATCCTGCGAGTTTCCTAACATGTTAACAATGTTAAAACGGCAACATGATGGGAATATGCCTAATTGCCTTGATGTTCGTTAAACTCAGTTCCTGTCTTGATTAACTTAATCAAGTAATTTCTCTGCGTATATGATTTATACATTTCCTTAAAAATTCTTCGATATTTGAATACATTCCATAACTGAATCTGCTTCTCTACATGCGAGCATGATTAGAAATATTAAATCTAAATTAATACTAAATGATACTAATGATAATATAACAATTAACTAATATTTAATGCACTTATTTTATTATATCGATATGATTTATACATTCCATCACATGAAGATACTTATTTACATGCAAACAATCTATACATTGATGTGGCATAAAGATAATTAACAGTTATTTCGTTAATAAAAATTCGAAATATTAAATCTAAATTAATAATTAATGAAGTAATTTCATTTTATACCAATCAACTAGTATTTAAAGCATTTTTTTATTTTATCAATATATTTAAAACATTCCATCACTAAGTCGATGAAGGTTCATCAAAACATGCACGCAATCGATACATTGATTTCCCGCCAAGGTAAACAAAAATCGATAGCTCGTTATAGACCATGCAAAAAAATCGATACCACGAAATAGTGTCGTGCTGGCAGCACTAATTTAAACTGGTATTTTGAAGTTAGCTCAGGCAGCTTCATTAAATTCAAATTAATTATTCGAGGCAACGAAATCGGAGTTAGAAATGCAAATTACCCCGAGATATTTGTGCAAATGAAAATCAGATATATCAAAATGAGCTGCGTAGTCCATTGTGGCGGTAATTTGGACAAACAATCATAAAACTCGAGGGGTCGCAACAAATTACATCATATTTCGGCATTATCTGGCAAAGAAGAGAAAGGAGAGAGAGAGAGAGAGAGAGAAAGGTGAGCTGTGCAGGCAGCGGCGTCGCAATTGACAACAAGATATCCTGTTTGATAAATGAAAAATGCCGCAAAACATTTTAAAAGGCAACCGACAACACTTTCCACTTTGCTGCTAATTTAAAGTTAACACCAAAAAGTCCTGGCCACAAGAAACTGCTGAGGGACAGCCAGTTTTAGTCGGCACTGTGCACAGAGCACGGCACAACACAGTTGCTTGACAACCCTGTGCGGTCTGTCTACCTGTCCGGCCCGGTCCCATCTGTCCTTCGGTTTGTCTGTGTGTGGCTTTGCCTTACAATGTTTGGCCCACGTTGTTTTTGTTGATGTTGCTGTTGTTGCTGTTTTGTTTCTTCTTTGCAGTGTGTTTTTTTCTGTTTTTGTAGATTTTTATCCTCTTTTGCTTCTATTTTTGTTGTTGTATGTGCTTGGAGAAGAGGTAATTTTTCTTAATTACCTCAAAATGTTTACCTTGTTGCTTGTGTTTTGGCTTTGGATTTTTGGGGGCGCCTCCTAGATAAGGGCCGCGTCAGGGCGGCAGTTAAAAGTCTCCGTAAATTGTACCTTTGTGTAAAGGTGTAAAATATTTTCCGACGTGCCACAGCAAAACAGCATTTTCGCCTTTTTGCAAAATGTTGTTGTTTTTGTATTTAAGCAGCTTTTCTGTGGTCTAACTTGGGCTATGTTTAGGAGTCAAGGAGTACGAGGAGTATTGCATACTTAGGGGCGACAGCAAACACATACATGTGTGTGTGTGTGTGTTACACACCCTAACGACAAAGCATAGTTTTGTAGCATAGTGCAAGGTAAGTTACAGTCTTTAAACTATTCCAGGCACCCCCGTATCAGAGGCGGAACTTAGAGGTTGAGTTAACCCCCTCCTCTAGTCCTCCTGCCTAGGCCGTTGCTTTATTTAACAGGGCAAATATGATGATAACGAATTACCCGCATGTTGTGTGTGTGTGTATGTGTGAGATTACTTCTGGTCAACAGCCAAAACAAAAACAAACTTTGGGGGTGCGGAGGGTAAAAGTTTTTAACACTGATAAGCAGTCCGAAAAGCCATAGATGGGAACCACTATCTAGATGAAAGTTTTCAGCTTTAGCTTGCAAAACTTTTGTCAGCGTGTCGGCGTCGGTATTTTCGGTGGATGCGCATAGTTCACTTTGTTATATCGCCCCGTGTTGTTGCTGTTGTTGTTACTGCTGCCGAGAGGCTTATTAATAAAGTAAAACTGTGAAAAAGTCCTTCAAAAGAGAAATCCTATTAAGATTTTTATGAACATTTTTGCGATAGAAAAGTTAACAAAAGTATCGCAAGTAATCCAATTGGAATCATCATCTCATGGCAAGCAAAATAACTCAACTAATTAAAAGGCTTATTTCAAAGTTGAGTGTCAGATCAGTGAGCTAAAATCAATGAGCCTTATCGAATATCGATACCTTGAAGAGGTTAATCAATACTGAAATGAAAATAAGCTAGTTGCGTGCTCGATACTTTTTGATAACTCACATTCTTTACTCAACACTAAACTGACTATTCTTGAGGTGAATTTCCCTTTGTATTTTAAAATATGGGTTATACTTGAGTTGTATAAGGTTCAATCGTAAAAGTTTGGCGCAGCAAAAACATTAAAATTTCCCTATAGCCAACTCGCTCTCTCACACTATCATAAACACTATTTGCTTACTGTTTTGCTGTGCTGCATATGAATATGTATTTAAATAGGCGAGTCTGAGCAACCGCCACTAGCTGCATACAAAATAACTATGTCTATGTGTAAGCAAGCGTCGATGCGTTCGTAAATCAGACAGAAGTACGTAGTATATAACTGCATCAGGGGCTGTAAATGCACACACACTAACTCGGGCCTCCCTCTCCCACTCGATCTGTGCATTGAGTGAGTGAGTGAGAGAAAGAGGGACTGCTTGTTTATTTTGCATGCGCATTTCGCTGGGCAAAGCAGTGAAAACTTTTATGCACTTTTCATAATACGCTTCAAGCACAAATGCGCAATAATACCAACTGTGCAGCAGCAAAAGCAACAACAACAACAATAGTAATAACAACAAATACGACAAACGATAAAATGCGAATACAAGACACCAAACAACAGTGACAACAATGCCTCACAAATTTCACTGTTAGTGAGGAGCGCTATAGAGAGAGAGAGAAAGAGTGAGAGAAGTGGGAGCAAGTCAGCGATGTCAGCAGCAAAGACAAGGACAACAACAACAATGGTAGCAACAACAAAAAGGCATTGACTTTACATTTCCGCCTCTTTGCCGGCTAACTTCCGTTGCTGCCATTTCTACCGCAGTGTTTCTGCCTCATATCCATATGTGGCACGCACTTGTAGCAGCTGCAGCACGAGCAACTCTCACAAGAGCGAGGGGCGGGGACGGTGGCGATGTTCCATGTTCATGTGTGTGGCAAATAGTTACAGCATAAATAAAAATAAAATGGCAACCCTAAACAGTCCAAAACACATCCCACCCGCAAACTCACTAAAGACTGACGACGTAAACACACACGCACACATACATGCAAGCGAGTGCGTACACTCTGCGAAAATCAAGGGTTCATTTTCCAATAGAGTACCTTTGCCTTCGAAACAAGTATAAATATCGATCATTCAATATTCTTCTAAATGCGATATATCTATGTTGCTCTAAGTATCGATATTTATAAGTGAAAAGCATTAATACTATTAAAGTGTAATCGAATCGATAATCGATTCTGATATATAAAATAAATATTAATTTAGTCTAATCGACTTATCGATATGACTCAACAGTAAATACTTTTGTTATTTTTTTTAAGTGTATATATTGCATTGTTCGCTTACGTAGCATGTGTTAACTTTAGTTCGTAAAAGGCTTTAGCTGAAAAGTCGGTAAGCTCAAAATAGCAACAACTGACGCCTGTCGACGTCGAAGCTCTGCAGTTGACGCGTTCTGACGAAGTTGTCTAGAAGTTGCAGTTACATGGCCGAAGTGCCGCAAGCCGCTGAAACGGGCGCCGTGTGCGTGCACTAGTGTGTGTGTGTGCGTGGTTAGAAATTAGATTTACTAGTCTCACGACAACCCAGCAAAAGGCCATTTAAAGCCCTCAAATGTGGCAACATCTTCACACATGCCACAAGTAACTTTTAGCAAAAGTTGAACAAATGCTGTTAGCTCTTTCTTTGCCAGTCTCCTCCATTCGCTCGACTTCTTACTCCCTGCTTCTTGCTCCTTACTCCTAATCTGTGCTCTTTGTTCGTGTGCCCGGTTGTACCATTAAATTTTCCCCTCGAGACTGTGTTGACTTTGTTGTTGCCGTTGTTCTTGCTGTTAAAGTGCAACTGTTTGTTGCTCTTTTGGGCACAGAGGTCAGAGAACTTGTGAGGGGAGATTCTGTTATAAAGGTAACCCATGAAGGATTCACTTTTAATATTTTATGAACGAGTCAATCACCTGGAATCGCTACTTGATTGGCCAAGTGCCGCAACTTTTCGTAGCAGGAAAGTTGCAAAATATTTCAAGTGAGCACAAAGTTGAAGCCTCTGTTCGAGAGGAGAAAGGCAGCAGTTTTTGGTTAAGGGGACGGGCCAAGTGTTTAAGTAGGTTCGTGGTAGGTTCGTCTCTAAGTCAACTCTGCTACTTTGGCACGCAAGTGTGCACCCTTAAGTCTGCACTGCGGCGATAAACTCGATTTGAACAAAATGTTGCAGCAATTGGCAAGTTCTACAAGTGCTGCCGCCGTAACGCAGCCTTCTTGGAGTCAAGTCAACCGCAAGGCAGGTCTGGCTGGCACACCGTGAAACAGCGCGCAGCACTGCGGTAGCCACGAGGTGCTAATGAGCTGCAGCACGAGGCTGCCTCTGCTGCGACTACTGCCTGTTCCGCCTATGCGGGTTGGCAGCCATTTCGCTGTTGGCAACTTGTGCCGCCGTCGACGCTGCCGCTGCTGCTCCTACTGCTGCACTTGTCTTCATGTTTGTATGCGCCGCTGATGTTGCTGCTGTCGCTTGTTACTCACTGGCAGCACATAAAGGCTTTGTGGCAAACACAAACGCACACACTTACACGCACACAGGACCACCCGCACACACACACAGTCACTTCCACCCGCTGATACAGAAGACTTGCCAAACTGGCAACGCGCGACGAAGGCACAGCGCGTATGCTCTTGATATTTTCGACGTATGTGTTTGACATTTTTGTTGTTGCTGCTGCTGCTGCACAATTGCAATATTTTCATTTTTGTTTTAATTAAAATTTCGCATGTCAACGATTTTTGAAGGTACTCAACGCGCTGCTGCTGCTGCGTGTTGCACGGCTGTTGCAAGTTTACCAGTGAGTGGGTGCGCCATCGCTACCAATTGCCGTTTCATTTCCTTAACTAAACAGGGACGCTTCCCTTTCGAGTAGCAGTTTTTCGACAAGACTGTCAGCTGCATTTTGCAGCTGCCAATCTATCGACGACAACGTGTGGGTTAATGTCTTCTAGCAACTAGTGTTGGATAGCGTATGTGCTTTATAAGGAGTACGCCCTCCCACACTGAATTTTATTTACAGTAGAAGTCCGAGTGTGCAGTGTTGGAAAGCGTATGGGGCCCATATAAGCTTGTCGCCCTCACACTCGATACCGCAATCGAAGGAGTAAGAGTGTTTATTCGCCTTATTAGGAGCTCTCCCTCCTACACGATATCGATTCGTTCTGTTGAACCGCAATCAATACCTGAGCGACAGCAAAGAAGTGCGAATAAGCTGAATTCAATTAAAAAGCATAATTATTGTTATTCTATAGCTGCAGGTATTTTTTTTAATAAAACCATATTCAATTTCATTCTGCCGCCTGTCGTTTTAATTTCGATTTTAGGTAATATTTTATGATTTACGAATTGGGTCAAACATTTATTTGGTTTCTACGCGAAATTGATAATAATTATGCTGCTTAATGTGAGCAGCTGATGGTACAGTCGGCTATTGACGAAGCCATGTCCAATAATTGCCGCATTCCAGCTATATTTAATTCCATCCAGACTTGTGTACATTGCAAAACGCATTATACGTTTATGGATATTATGGGCACTTAGGTACGCCATACCAATTAGCATACATAAATGTTCTCGCTGATAATCTGATTCAATGTAAAAAAACTCATTATGATTGTTTGTTGTAAAAATTCCAAGTTTTAATTCGGTATGTATGGTCAATTTAGCAAGGTAATATATTCAATTCGGCTATACGTTGATTAACCAAATAATATGCATTAATCGATATAACAAATAATCGAGGCTCGTCGCATTAGCGATGGTCAAGTGTAGTGTAAACAATTCCCCAAGTTGTGTCTCTAATTTAACGCATAAATTATGGAATCGCTTAAAGTCGACAATCAAATCAAAAATATTGTGCGTGTGAGGGGTGTAAAAGAACCTATGAATTTCTGCCGGCCAAGACCCTTGACTATTATAAATGATTAATGGTGTGCGATAAAAAGAAACGCAAGACAGCTTCGTTCGTTTTTTAATCGAAAAAAAACGAAAACAGGAAATAATCGGCCGAACGGACATTGCTTTTGGCTATCTTAAGAAAAAGAAGAAAAAAATAGACGACGTCATCGAATTGTGTGTTTGTTGTTATTGCCGCTTCTTCTCAAGTTTTTCCTATGCTCAACTCGTTTAGAGCAAACAACGGGCGTGTTAATACGTACTGAAATTCAACTCACAGCGGACCAATCTGTTTTCTCAATAATTTCAACAAAATGCATGTAAATACGCTCAAATTCCATAGACTCAAGGCGAGTTTGTGCACTTGTCTCCACCTCTTCCCCCTAGCGAGAAAAAGTTGGTTGGGTACAACAAAAAAGCTGATTTATAAACAAACTTCTGGCAGAAAGAACTTGTAGTCTGTTGTCGACAAACTGAAGGCTGAAATACGCTCGTAAAATGGCCAACAAAAGTCGAAAACTTTGGTCAAGCAGTAGTCGAGCAGTTCCTGACTGTGAGTGATGAGAGATAGGGAATTGTGGTCATATTCATCGATACACACAATGCAAGAACAATACAATAAGAGTAATCGGAATCGAAAATCCGCTAACAAATGGCTCCAGCTGCCAAGATAAGTGATATTTGTAATTTAAGTACTTTTTCGTATACAAAAACCGCAAAAAGGTCTTATATATTTCGTTATAATCATGTGCTTTTGATGAACTTCCACACTTACCGAATAATTGACAAGCTTTTCTTATGACAAGCGACTACTTGTTTTTCTCCAAGTGCAAAATAGATGACAAGAGCAGGGCATAAAATCTACAAGAAACCGCATGATTTCCAAACGGGGGAAGTGGGTAACAACATCTTGCCATAACCAGCCCCCTGCCCTGCCCTGCCCCGTCTTTTGAGTTATCCGTTGTCTGCGCCAAAGTCCTCAGTCAAATCAGATGTTGGCACGAATTTTGCAACACAAAATCCAAGGAATAAAAAAGTTTTGATGCCGCCATCAACGCCGCAACCAGCGAAGAACGCGCGCACAATCGACAAGTTCTCCGCGTTGGCTTAACTTCTGCCACAAAATTTTAGTTTCCGCCTTTTGATGGCTTGCAGTTTGCTCTGGCAATATGTATTTCTTGGCTGTCGACTTGCGCATCCCCCTCTCCTATTCCCTGCCTCCTTTTCTCTTCTCGACTTTAACTTTTCGCACTGCAAAAGTTGTCGGTGCGGTGTTGCTTATTTGATTTTTACGCCGCTTTTGTTGCACAACAATCGGTTGGACAGCCAGACATGTGTACCACAACGCCAAGAATAAAGCAAAGAAAAACAAAAACAATTCATAATTTGCACAGCCGATAAACGAAAAAGCTGCGAAATGAGCAAAACTTGCAACACAATTCACGCTGCCATTTACAGAACTGGGCAAATAACTGTCCGCGCACGGCTTAAAATTGTTTAAATGGCAAATAAAGAAATAAATGCCGCGAAATGTGCCTATAAATTTTCATTTACGCTAATCCTCTCAATTGAAAAGTGCAAATTTTTTCCATACAATTCACTCATAACCTCACTTATTGCATGGCCAAGCAATGCGTGTTTTGAAGCGATAAATGTATCGGCGGAAAAACTGAAAAATTCTTTGCAAAAATTTAAATTTAAAAAGTTGAATAAACGGTGTGCTTCTGGTTACTGTAATTCGATATTATGTTTATTTTACTTTAAGAACTACGTGGAATACCAACAATATTATATAATTTATTTATTTTAAGTCAACTATAGACAGTTAACGGATTAAGATTTAAAATTAAAATTAAGATTTTTACATAGAAAATTAAAAGTTACGAGAACGAAGGCATGACGAAGGTTCTATACCCTTGAAGGTTATCTTATATCTTTCAGTGTTTCCAATACTATATATATTTAATGTTACCGGATGGAATGAGATTGTGTATATTCAATATTACTCACTTTGATTGGCACTGCGAAGTTATGTTATTTCGAAAAACAAAACTCATCTTCATACAAAAACCTTCATTTGGATCGATTGTTCTTACAGCAGATATATGTTAAAGTTATTCGATTTTGAAGAAATTGTACGTGCATATAATATATATAGAAAAAGTCAGATGTAGTAAATTTGGTTGCCATATCTTGACAAATAACAAAAATCGGTCGATAGTTTGTATGACATCTATACGATATATTAGTCGCATGCATCTTGTTGCGACTTACTCGTTTGTACGTGTAAATAAAGCGTGCAGCAATAAGAAGCATGTGTGCCATATTTCATCCGACCCACGGAAATAGGGACAGGGCCAGTTTGATTCATCTGTTGATGCTGAATCAGAATACAAATGCTTTATAGGGTTGGAAATGTCTTGTAAGGAAAGTTGCAAACTTCTGTCCAAAACTATTATACCCTCTGCAAGAGTATAAAAAGAAGAGGCACAACCGAAGAAGATACAAATATTTCAATTTTCATGGAAAGTTACCAAATTAAAGCGAAACTCAAGATCGAAATAGGTGAAACATTATTAATCATAGTTAGTTATGCAATGACCGGTACAAACGCGAATGCAGTCAGCGATATTGGCAGAATACAAGGGACGTACCGACTTCTTGGAAATAAATTTAAATATGCGCATAAAAATTTTTAAATAAAAAAGAAATCTTTAATATGTACATACATATAAGGAAACACTACCCGAAATGAATAGCAATGGAATCTCGATAACTTTATATGATATTAAATATCCGAATCAATATCAGATATCCGAAAACTCCCAAACTACTGCTTCAATGGAGTCTTCAAAGGATTTTTCGTCTTGTTCAATTAGTTTATGTTTACCTTTTGTATATACTATAATCACTAGCATATTAATATCGTCTGCTCTTCGTATAACTTGCATAATTATTTTCTGCTTTATTTATTTTTTTTTAACAAATACAAAGTTTCAAACGCAAATTCACAAATTTGTCTGACAATAATGTGCCTAAAAGAGCCTCAAATCCGCTCATTATATTTGTACAAATATGTTTACACATGCATGTGTGTTTATATGCCATGCATGCAGGTATAATTGGGGTTTGCTTATGACTTTCGTGCAATTAAAGTCAAGTTGCCGTAATGAGCAAACAAAGGCAGAAACCGAGGCAGACAGAGACGCAGAGCCGCCGCAGCAGATGATGCTTGCAGCGCCAAGTTGGCCTTGTGATAAGCTCAGCTTTTTTGGGGGAGACAACAAGAAAGAAAGGGCATTGCGTGCCGACTAGAGATGGGCAACGACAGCAAGAAAATATCGATATCGTACGAAAAGAATATAACGACTATTCTAGAGTTAAAAATATTAAACGCATGTAATGTCATGAATTACATGATGATATATTGTGAAAAATATTGATGAATATCGTTTATTACATTGTCATTGACTCAAATATAGTTCTGTGTTATCGATATGATAAATAACAATAAAGATAACTAGAAAAGGAGCTCGAAGCTCAGAAGGGAATGATCTAGATCTAGAAGGTCACGGCACAGCTTCCCACTTATAAATTATAATAATATCGATATACTATCGCTGCCCATCCCTAGCGCCGACTACTGTCTGCAAGCTGGTTATTTGCTTATGAAAATGAAGCGGCAGCAGAAGCCAAGAAGTTAAATTGGTTTTGTGTTTGTTAACTTTGTTGACTGGCCGTCAGTTACGCTCTGCTTCAACCTGTCTAAATACTTTAGACACACGTTATACACAGGCCACATACATATGTATGTCTCCTTGTGTGTCTGTATAATTGAAAAACGAAAGATTCGCAAATCCGTTCACTGACAACGAGGGCATTAACATAAGCAGGATATTAAGTGAAATATAAACCCGGCCATGAGCCTAAATACTGATTACGCCTTCATCCCCTCACTAATGTTCTATCCCTGGCATGTGGCAAAGTTTGGCGTTAAAATTGATGGGGCCAACCCGTCGGAGGGTTCAGCATCGTTCACTGACAAATACAAATACGTATACACACACCACATACACGCACACAGAGATAGAGAGACATCCACATACATATGTAATTGTGGGCGTCTGCATATTCTCATTTCGCATGCCATGCGGTCCTTTTCGAGAAGTTATGCGTTTGTCTAATATACAGTGACGCACACATATACACATACATGTATGTCTGTACAGATATGCAGACAAAGCTCTTAAGTTGGAATCTAAGTAGTTTCGGTAACTGTTTTTGATAATAAAAACTAATTTATTCCACAGTTTGCACTCATACAACTATATGGAATACTTAAGCATAAAGTTTTTTGCGAAAATCGATAATGATATTTACAAATATAAATAGCAAACATAGCAGAAGAAATTCAGCAAAATATTCCATAGGAAAACAGGTTCAAAAGTCTAAACAAATCCGCGCATAAATCTAAATAAATTTTGCTTTGATATCAATAACCCAGCGCATAGTCTATTGACTTAGTTCTGAGAATACGGAATGAGCAGCATATAATATAATAAATAAATAAATGTTTGCACACAAAGAAACTCACTTATTCAGAAGGTACTCGCTGGGGCCATAATTAAATTAAGCAAATAAAAAAGACGAGCCGTAGAACAAGTCAGCTACATCACACATTCAGATATATTCGTACATATGTACATGCGATATATTGTCTGTCTGGGTGTATGCTTGGCTTACTGCTATTACTTCGTCACATCGTGTCAGTCGATCAGAAACGTATTTAGAACCGGTTTCTACATCTACATCCCTTGAGCTCAGAGAGAGCTCAAACAATTAGTCGGACATGCGAAATTACTGAATCAAAAAGGTTTAATTAGCGACGCAGATACAATTAGACTTCCAGACGAACTATACAAATAATCTCAACTAAAGGAAATCACAGGGAATAACAAAGCTGCAGATCTGCTTAGTATTATTTATATTGATAGAATATTATTTTATTTAATTAGCTGAGGTAGACAAAGCAAAGCTTTAAGATTGTCGTGCCTTATTAAGCAGCTTGCATTACGCCCACTGCATACTGAATAGCTAAACAAATCGAAGGCAGCTCGACTTGTGTCGTCTATGTAGGGCTGTGCTTAGGGATGGGTGACGTCAAGACTTTATCGATGTAGATATCTTGTAATATGTTGAAGAGATATTGCAGGGGCAGAGACACACTACAATAAATAGAATATAATTAATAATATTGAATATATATACATATATTAATGTATAAAGAATACATAACAATATATCGCATCAAATATAGATTGGTCTATGTATTAAGCATCGCATTGCTCATCTCTAACTGCACTTGCTGTCGAGCGAAGCTAACAAATTGCATTAACTTGTTACATGTAGATGAACTGACCGCAGGCACTGTCAATGTCAGGTAGGGCTGCATGAGGTAACCAACTATTAAAGGTATTAAATGAATTCCAAATGAGAAGTAGGTGACTTTTAACGTATACTTAATAAGTCACTTATACGTACTGTTGGAATACACATTGAATCGAGCTATTTTTCTGTTATTCTTGTCCATTAAAACAGCTGACCCGCTCGATGAGAGTCGGGGCGATGCTGAATTTGAATGTGAATCGCATTTTAACTTGGCCCAGGCTCATTCACCAACTGGTTTTGGTGCGACACGGCACGACACGGCACGATACGACACGATACGACACGCTGCTGCATGTGCTTGACCTTGTGTCTGTTTAAAGTTCCACATCACGTGCAAAGTACTCGCGGGTACGCGCTGTGCTATTGTCGGAGGTGTTTATGACAGCTCATGGGTAATTTTCGACGAGGTGAGAAATGCGATGCGCCGAGCAAACTGTAGATCATGTTTGTAAGGTTTACTTAGGCACACATTATATACACATGGTATATATATATTATATGTAGACTGGTAGACTCGAATAACATGTAAAACTGCAAAAGATAAACAGTTTGCATGAGCTTACACTTGATAATCATTGTGGAAATCAATTTTTTATCTATGCTCAAGCGGCTTTAACTGCTAGGGTATCTCATAGCCGTGCATTGCCTGTTTACTTCGGCAAACCCACTCGAGCAGAGCTTGCTCGATTGTTTTAAATTGCAAATAGCCGAGCCAAGTCTTCGAAAACTCGTTTCCTACAGCAGCCAAAGGGTGGAAAGCGAGGTGTACTTGAAAGAAATGTTTGAAAACCTTGAGCGGAACCGGTTCACAGCGAAGCTGTCCGATATATTTACCTGCCTATAATAACTATCTAAGTGCACAAGTATCAGTCGTGAGTAATCTGCCTTTAATGATACCTGTTTACCGACAAATGGATCGATTTGTTTAATTGCGGGTACAGGTTCAGGTTAAGATGATACCTTAAGAACTTTATAGCTCTTCGCATAAGTGTATGGATAAAGGCAAAGCCAGAACTTTAATTCACTCATTAGTGTCGTATTAGGAATAGTTAGGTTGTGCTGGTAACTGATTGTAGAGATTTACCAAAGATGTTCCCCGGATTCCGATTTGAATCGCATAGTTTAAGTAAAGTTCGGGTTAATACAATACCTAAAGATCTTTATAGCTCTCTAAATAAAATGGAATCGATAAAGTACAATCATAACGTCGACTGCTTCCATTAGTGTCTGATTAGGAGTAGTTAGGGAGTACTAGTAACGGATTAAAGACATTGACCAAAGATCTTAACCTTACTTCGTTTAGAATCGTATAAATAAAATAAGTAGGGGTTCAGATGATACCTTAAGATCTTTATAGCTCTCTTAATAAAATTGGATGGATAAGGTAAAGTCCGGACTTGTTGATTGATTCTATTAGTGCCTGATTAGGAGTTGTTAGTGACTGCTGGTAACTGATTAAAGACATTGACCAAAGATCTTTCTCACACTCCGCAAAGATAAAGTGAAGACGGCTTAAGCTGTGGTTCAGAGTCGCTTGCTGCTGTAATCAGGATTTGAATAATAATTGGGAATGAAGGACTTCAGAAAAAAGTCAAGCCAAGCTAAAGCTAACCTCAAAGGGCAGCGGTGATAAGGCTACAGGGGAGCGTCGCATATTTAAAATGAGAAAGAGCTGAAATAAAATAATCAAAAGTGCCAAAGCAAAAACTAGATAAAGAGAGAGAGAGAGAGAGAGAGATCGAGCAAAAGAGAGAGAGAGATACATAGCAGAAGAGCGGGATAGACAGAGCAATAAGCAAGCGTAATCTCTGAACAGAGCACACAACGTGGCAAATGCAAAAAATGCAACAAAATCGGATTAAAAGAACTCTGAGTTGGGGTCTGGGGCGCTTTGGCCACCCCAGAGCCAAGCGCCGAACTGCGCGCGCGCTCTTGTTTTTTATTCGCTGCTGCTGCTAAAAGAGATACAAATTGCAATAAGACGGTATTTTATAGTTCAACGATGGATTTACAACGTGGCACGACTTTGAACTACATTTGTCCCGGCTTTGGATCGACCAGTAAGCCTGCCCTCGGTCAAGTTGTTGGCGGCAAAAGAAAAACAAACACACAAAAAAAACGCTAAGGCAACAAGAAAAACAACAACAACAACAACAGCATTAAACGTGGGTAAACTAGGGACAACTGTCTAGTTTCTTAAGGGCTGCAGGACCAGGACGAAGCTGCACTTGCGTGTGCGATAGACCATTCCGAATAGGTCATTAAGCAGGAACTGCTGCTGCTACTATGTAGATGCGCACGGCAAAGGCCGTAAAAGCCGAGCGCAACTTTGTTGCACTCAGTCTCCTCCTCCCCTCCCCTCCCATGCACACCGTCTACCTACTCCCCTGACGATGAGCTTAGGAAATTACGGATTCAAATTAGCGGCACTCAATCTCAATCTGAGTTCCGCCAGGAAGAGAGTAAAAGAGTGAGGATAGAGCAGGAGGGGGGCAGCCTGCACTGTCGCAGCACTCTCAACTGGCCGCTAATGCGTTCAATGCCACGCCCACACTTGCCCCACTTTGGTGTGCAATTTAATCAACTTATCGCGCAGGCAACTCTGCTCAAGTACCGTCGCTCGACTTGCCAAAGTAATCAATGATTTTTCTGAAATTATTCCGATTAAACTGAAACACGCTGCTCATTGCGGCTGTTTGCATATTTAGAGCTAATTAAATTAAGGCTTATTCCCCAGCAGAAGCCGAAGAGGGGGGGGAGGAGAAAGGAGAAACTATGTTGACAGTTGAAAGGATATGCCAGAAAGTAGATAAGTGCTTTGCTTTCTGTTAGTGCTGGCAGATACATCGATCGGTTTATGTTTGCATTCCCATTTAAAATATCGATTCTTTAATAAGCCCTTAACGTTCGATAATCGTGCTATTCAATTTACAATATATTAGTGCTGGCAGATACATCGATACGTTAAGGGTTGCCTTCTGGCAGATACATCGATACGTTAAGGGTTGCCTTCAAGTTAGAAATATCGATTCTTTAAAGCCGTCGTTTGATAACTCTTTTATTCGATTACTATAAGATCCATCAATAGGTTTCTGTTTGCCTTTCTATGACAAATATCGATTATTTTAAGCCAACTTTCTGTATTTTTCATTGAACCGATTGCAATTTTTATTGACAAATAATATAATAATAACAATATAATATATGTAAGAAAAACTATATTTACAATTTAAGTAAAGACGCATAAGCATAGAGTACCCACACTCCAACGAGACGAATAAGCACTTTAACCGATTGTATTCTGGTAAAAAAAAGATTCCAAGCTTCAAGTAAAAAAAGCTCTCTAAGAAATTGCTTTACCTTAGAGATTGACGCCTTGTACTTGTATACATATACGGACTATATAACAAATACGTATGTAGGTGTATAGAAGTGGCCGCTACAGAGTTGCCAGGCTATGAAAAGTGTAGCCATAGTGATTTCATTGAATCAATCTTGTTTCGGTTCTCATCTGGCTTTTGGCCTATTTGCAATATGAATTATTCATGTTTACCTTCTCCCCAGGACTGTAAACAAACAACGAAACGAAAGTACGAAACAAGTCTGCAGAAAATGCAACCGAAAGCAAAACAAAATATATACGGCAACCATATTTGAAGTTACCTTTAGCGAGAGCCAGTGGAAAGCGAAAAAACGCGAAAAGTGTTTGTCCGTATACAATTTATGAATATTATATTTGTAAACTCGCCGTGGAGTGTCCACACTGCCTGCTGCAAAAGTTTCGTTATAAACTTTGTATTGGGGCCTTGCCCAAAAAGAGTTTCGGGCTCTACTGTATGCCCACTGTACTTCACTTGAGGCTGTCATTATGGAAGAAGTGGTCTATTTACACTTAACAATTTTAATATCGTTAAACAAAGGATTAAAACAGGAATACATAAACTATATCTGAGTTCTCTTACTTTTTCAAATTCTAATTAAGTTGGCTGCGCTTTCATGCGCTGTCTTTAATCGATTGCTATCGATACAAGTAGTTGAAAGTATTATAATAGTCATTTACAGTATTTTCAAACTATTCTCACTGAAAAGTTGATTGTATATGCTGCGTTTAGAATATATCTGGATATCTCAAATTCTCTTACAGTCGAGTGCGTTGCGACTGTAGCTTGCCTTATTTGTTTTTGTTTTTGTTTATTTCGCCGGGCGGGCAAATTTCTTGATGGAGGAAGGAGAAGGGACAGGAGAATGCTTGGGGGCGGTACGCAAATTGTAGCGCCCTTTCAATGTAGCAAAGTTTTGAATGAAAATGGGGCGATGACTGTGTGGAATGAATGCAATGCTGATAAAATATGCAAGGAACGCACACTGGCATACAAAACACAAAGAATCGCACACACACTAAACATGGCAACAAGCGAAATGAAAAACGGCCGAGCAAATTAATTTAACGTGGAACGCAAAACCAACAGAAATAAAACATCTGCGACAGCGGCAAACAATTTGGCGGGACCGAGCAGCAGCAACAACAATGGAAGGCTCCTTTCCAAAAGCCCCAATACCTACATAAATACTACATGAAGTGATTACACACACACACACAAACAAACATTCAGTAGATACTATATGTATGTGTGTGTGTAAGTATTATAATTGAAATAGTAGCATAAAGATACACCATAGAGGAGATCTCTTTCGACTATAAATATCGCACGAAATATCGAAATTATTGTCATAAATCGTTTTCACATATGTGTATTGTAGCAACATATCGATGCAGTATTGATAGCTCATCTTCATGTCATGGCGGAGATCTCTTTCCATTATAAATATCGTTATAAATATCGCACGAAACATCAAAATTATGAATGATGATGAATTGTTTTACAAATATCGCATTAATATATAGATACAATTTTGATAGCTCAATTATTGGTATGTACGATATTAGCGATGGATGCTATTAAAGACTCTATACATTTTAAAGACAAACCTGAGATACCCTGCAGCTGCTACAGCATTCCCTCCATCTTGTTCTATCTGTTTACAGGAAGCAACTGAAGCGCAGCATGACACAGCAGATTGCATCAATTTACAGGAAATTACCAGAGATTTGATAACCATTAAGCGTAATTCTTCGATTCCAGCAAGTCATCATGCAATAACTTGACATAAGCCTAAGTATGCTCAAACTGCGCTTCAGCAATCGATACTAATTCGTGTTTCTTGAACCAATTAAAAATGGAATCAGCTAGAGTCCTGTCCGCTTCTGATAGTTCTTGTTAACTCGGCACAATTGGCTCATCCTTTCCATTCCGACAGTCAACTCCAATTTAACGCAATTTCAAAATACACAAAGAGGCAGCAAAAGAAATAAATCTTTCGTCTTCGCTTATGTAGTATGGCGATTAATTCAGTGTCTTCACGGCGGCGGAAATGACGAGGAAATTGTGTACGGCTAAATTGATTAAAGATAGCCAAGATTCTGTGCTAGTATTTATAGAGTAGCGTCAAGGATTTCCCCCCTTTCCCCTAATGGAAAAGTCACTTATAGCCTGTCTGCGTGGTTGTTACACAGCTTTTATTTAAATTTAATTTCTCCTGTGACAAAGCGCAACTTTTCATTGTCGTCGTTACCGTCTTCCTCACCGCTCTCCACCTCCGCCATCATCTTTAGCTACGCTGTCGACGACGTTGCCTGACAGCTCTTTGCGAAAAACAAAATTTATTACGAATAAAAATTAATTAATTTTAATGGAGCGTAAAAAGTTGAATATTACTCTTGCATGTGCATAAGTGCGTTTTTTTTTATAACTGCCCTACTATGTGCATTATTTTAAGGCTGCAAAATATATATCGATATGCCGATAAAACTCAAAATTCGATACTGTTCCCTACTTTCCTACTGAAAAAAAAGTGATTAACTGGTTGAACAATAATTAATGTCCAAGTTTTGTCTATGTTTTGTTCCATCAACCTTGGCAACTCATTATTTTTTCTCACTCTAGAACGATTATTTTATACAGCTGCTGAAGTACCTGTACTTTAAAACGTAGATTACAATCAAGTATATAATATAGCAAGGGTAAGTAAGGGTAATCGCAAGTCTTAATTGCTTTTGCGGTTCAGAAAATTACTTTGAGCGTATATCGTATACTTCACATTCACGAACGAACGAACAAACAAAAGGCCCTTGAAAAAATTACTCACCTAAACGAAATTTTCAACTTTAGCTTTTACGCTTTTTAAGAAATCCATTTGCGGGAAAACCAAAGAAAGTTTTCATGAATTAATAAATTAATTATACAATTTGTTAAAAAGTTGCTTGCACTCAAAACTCCTTTGTACCTAAGCAGAAACTCCTGTCAAAAGCATTGCTAGGGAATTTCTACAAGAATAAATTATATACATGTCGGAAAAGGAGATGTTGTTTTAAAAAGGGCGCCTTATTGAAGTTAATTTATGATTTATCAATAAGAGAACCAGGGTTGTATTTGATTGTGAAATCTTCATACATATTAAGATCGAGTCTGGCCCTAGTAGAGTTGCCAGAGAGTTGCTATGCGTGGGTATAAAAAGAAGAGTAACACGCGCTTAGAACAGTAAGAAAAAGGTAATTTAAGGGACTCACTACACAACGAGATAAATTAGGGAAGAAGCTAACAATAAGTCTCCGTCATACATTTTGTTGATGGGGTATCTTATAGTCGAGTTGTGATTCAAGCGCGTTTTCGGATGACTTAGCAGCGGCTAAAAAAGAAATAACGGCACAAAAACGTGTGGATATATAGCGTATATATAGTGGCAGATTTTTTTACACGCCTCTCTTTTTTTTAACAATAGCTTCAAATGCAAACAATCGCCAGGCCGCTTCGTCACAAATTCCAAGCACCGGGCCGGGCACACAATGCTGCAATTGCAGCAGTTAAATACTCAGAATGGAAGAGAACACACAGCCGCAACAACTGCGGCAACTAGTTTGCAGCCCGATTGCAAGTCGAATAGTGTGGCGTGGGCGTGCGAGTCTTGGTGGTGGAGGGAGCGTGTGCTTAAGCATTTTCGGCTGCTGTCCAAGTGGCTTTCCGAGTGGGCCAAGTTGGCTGGCTGTGGAGAAGGTGAAGGCAAGCAAGCCATGCTTTTTATCACCAACATAACCTCACAGACTCCATGGGCATATCTTGGCAGCATGTTTGCAAACAAATGTTCTGACGCGCGTGTTAGACACTGCAAAAAAAAGGTTCACAGTGGGTATCACTTGTTCGGATACCCAGCCTTACACAGGTTGTTTTCAATTCTAAGCCAAGTATTGCAGATCTTGTATAGGTATAGTAGTAATGAATATTATCGCATATTAATATAACAAAATAAATAAATAAACATTTGTAATTTTTAAATATTGTAAAACTTATATTTTTTATTTCATTCTTCCACGTCTATTCGTTTGGACTTTCTCGAGAAACTCTGATCGCACTTCGTTAATCGTGCAAGGTCGATGACAATATATCGAGTGCCCGTTTCTTATCGATAATTACAGTGTTACCTTATCTTTAGCTTACACTATTTATAATAAAAATATCAGTTAACTACTATCAAATAACGCGTAGAATAATCGAATAAGTAGCTTTAATCGCCAGAGAATAGAAGCCTGATGCAAAAATGCAAATAATAAATGATATCGATTATTAAGTAAGGAATAAGTAGTACAAGGAAAAGTAACAAGAAAAAAAGATGCAAGAAAGAATAAAATATGACTTAGCGATTATAGAGTAAGGAATAGAATAATCGAAGCAACAAGGTGTTATCAAATAGACGTGCCATCACTAATAAGATGCAACTAACGAAACATTGAAAGCATTTTGTGTTTTACTAATTGTGGAAATACGTTGAGAATTCCTAATATATAAATATATGTATATACATATATTTCTGCTTCCACACATAGAAATTGTGCCTATATTATTTACATGTAGCCATTATATCTGAAAAGGTAGTATAACTTTCAACTTTGGAATGCAATATCTGCAACCATTTCGTGGCTGCCCCAGCCACCAAAAGTGTGGTAGCTCTGAAAAGCGGAAATTCTCTTTGGAAAATTGCATTTCGGAAATCAACTTATAACCATAAACAACACCAGAGGAAAAGCCGCAAAAGCCTTTACGCTAAACTAGAAAACAGGAGGCTCTGCCGGCTCTGACACCAAAGCCGCTAGTCACGCCCCGCCTCCGCCACCTCCCTTGCACCACAGTTGCCTTCCGTTACCGGACGGGCGCGAATGAGATAAACTTTACGTCTTGAAACGCACATCAGCTCCTGGTCTCCTGGTCCATTTTGCACTTCAACTTTCTGGGGAATTCTGCGCCAATGTGTCTGCATAAAAATGTGTATGCTGCATCTGCATCTGCAGCATGCATGTGTGTGTGAGTGTGTTGTTTAAGCTGTGTGTATGTGTGTGTGTCTTTGACGCTGGCATTTTTGCATGTTTGTCTCGCAAATTATGCGTTGCGCACAAACAAAAGCGGAAGCCTCTCGCTGCGCGCTGCTCTGGAACACTTTTCGGTGCAGCTGATGACGACGGCTCTGGTGGAGCTGGTGGCGGC
This sequence comes from Zaprionus nigranus, assembly GCA_018903425.1. NCBI lineage: Eukaryota > Metazoa > Arthropoda > Insecta > Diptera > Drosophilidae > Zaprionus > Zaprionus nigranus. The sequence continues at coordinate 1,324,275 of JAEIGD010000030.1, read as the reverse complement.
GGCGCTTGGCGCTCTATGGGAATTGAGGTTGAGCCGTTTGCCAGGCTGCCTTTTTTTAACGCGCCTCTCTCTCCTTTTCTACGCGGCGTGTGTTGCTTCCTGCTCATTTTGTTTTTCGCTCCGAGCCGGAAATAATAATTGCAACATGGCGTTGCCCCCGCTAGCAGCAGCAGCACAGTTGCAGCAGGAAGCCTCGCACGAGGACATTAGCGAAATTCAACGAGCGAGGCAAGTGTCGCGCGTTGCAATCCACAACATAACCCAACATAAATTTTTTTACTACTTTTCAGAAGTTCATTTATTTGAAATTCTAGCGATGACTTTTGCTGCACATCAATTATGATCAATAAATCGATAACAATATTAAATAAGCAACGGTAGCAAGTGTCTGTGTTTTACAGCACTAACTTCTTTAACCCCGAGTTATCAATAACTACAAGAGTATAAAGTTTTAGTAGTTATCAACACTTCAATACACAGTATTTAATATGTGTTTTCATCAACTTCAAAAAAGGGGTGCAATTTAGTATCGATGTTAAACAACACTAAATGAAACTATTGTGAATGAGGGCACACACACTGCCTGCAAGAAGTATAGCTTGCGTTCTATTGGAGTTTGTGCGTAAATTAAAGCAGAAAAGGATTCCCGAACTGTGCAAATTTTATGGCCAACAGTCAAATCAGTATTATCTGTCGGCTAGAGACTCCTCCACTTGCCGTAGCCTGCAAGTACGGAAATCTGTCATATAAATAGAGCTTAACTGTCAGTCGAGCTGACATGTTTTGTAGAATAAAGCTCCATAACTATGACGAATGTCGAATGACGTGACGGGACGAAACGCACAGCTCGAGCTCTCTGCTCTTTCGCAGCCCATCTGTTAACCAGCCAGTGAGCCAACAAGCCAGCCAGGCCAGACCGTCAGTCAACCAGCCAGCCATACGAACATCCATCCATTAGCACTTCCGTTTCGAGCATGTTTTCCTATAGTTAAGCTTCCTCATTCATCCAACTGCCAACGGAACAGTTGTCATCGGCCTGCGGAAAAGTCGTCCTGAGTAACATTCACCGCTCGCCTCTTTTGGGCTGTCCCATATAGTATATTCATGTATATACTATTGTAGTGTGTATCTATGGCTCTTTATCTGAGCTTATTGTTGTCCCGACAATTGTTGTAGCTGCTTATGTAAGCACACACACACATTTTATCCCCCACGAAACAAGACAAAAAACTAACTGAGAACATCGTCTGTTGACTTTTTTACGTAGTTCTTATGCTGGTTCGTAATTGCTCTTAAAAGTTTTACATGTGTGTGCATATCTTGCAAATTGAAAGACCCTTAGTAAAGTATACGCTCTAGGAACCAAGGTACAGCAATATTTCCAGACCATCGACTGTGTTAAGCCAATTTTCATGTCCGAATTGGGGGAAGATATTTTCAATTGCACAAACGGAATTGAATGCATTTTTGACAGATAATAAAAGCAGTAAGTATCATCGTAATAATACCCCAAATCAACCGCAAATATCCCCTATACTTCACATCTTCAGTGTCAGCTTATTGCATTTCCGTGCGATTTAAACCTTTCAAAGCGTGTCACCAAAGTTCAATCCCACAAACGGATGTCTGCGATGTCGGGCCCTGCAATCAGAGGCACAACGACTCGGAGATTGCATTCCAACTCACAAATACATACATACGTAGGAGTTGATGTGTGAGTCTAGATAAGTATCTCCATCTACTTGAAGTTGCCTTGACTTCACAAAAGAGTAATGCAAAAATAAATTAAATTAATTTATGCCTGTCTGTACAAGTTCTGGATATTCCTCAACTAATTTGCAAAGTGACATCACTTTACAATTAACTTTAATAAATATATTTGGCATTGTTTTTTTGCGGGTAATTGGTTTTGCTAATTACTGATTTACAGAGTAAATTTAGTTAAATTTACATCTTGTACAAACTAGAATTTGTTTAACTAATTTGCGAGATGAATTTACATCTTGTACAAACTAGAATTTGTTTAACTAATTTGTGAGATGCCTAGCTTGATAACCTTTCCATCTATTTATTCCAGATGGTATATACTAAATGTAAAGAATACAGTGAAGCCTCCCTCGAATGATTATTAAAAAATTAAAATTGAAAAACTGAGCAGGTTAATTCAGATACTTTTAGATAATCCACAAATCAAATAGACATAAATATTAGTGGATATAATAAACAATCTCTCCTCCACAATCAAAACCCCACTCTGGCATTTTTATGACATGCACTGTGCGAGTCTGTCGGTTTTCAGAATCTCTCACATATATTTCTCGAGAGGGAGAGGGCGGCGGCGGGTCTAAGTTTGGCGTTACGTTCTATTGTAAACCGTTTGAAGGCCTAATGGAAATCAAATTTAAAGACCTGCAAACAACTCAGACTCGACGACTCACAGACTCAGAGCAGCTCAATGCAGCTGTGCGCGCAGTGCGAGCTCTCTGTGAGTTTGATTGTTGACGCTGCCGTTTCAACGTTTTTGTTGTTCAATTAAGTGTGCGAAGGGGCGGGATCTGCCAGCAGGCAGGGGCGGTGTGGGAGGTACTAGGGGTTGGGGAATTGCTCCATCTTCTGCTTGCGAAATGAACATATTAAAAAACTTTCTGAATTTTCATTTGCCGCACTGGCGAAATTAAAAGTGTAAGCGGGCAATGGAAAAATATATAATATATACACGTTATAGTATAGCAAGATCCAAACCTCATCGCTCTTACCACCCCTCCCCTACCCTATCCGCGCGCAGCGTTTCCGAACTAGTGCAAAAAGTCAAATAGTAAATCAAAGCAAACTGAGAATTGGTAAATTTTAATTATTGCACAAAGAAAGTTTTGCAATCGACTCGGTACTCGCGATAGCTATAGCCGGGCCTGTAGCTCTGAGTCTGGGGCCGGGCGCTCTTATGAGGCAATCCGCAAAATTAACGTCGAAAACTCTAAGCGAACTGCAAAGTTTTACTGCTTCTTCTTCTTCTACTTCTCCTCTAATTGCTTAATTTAATTTGCATGAAAAAAAAATGAATTTAATAAAAACGAAAAACAACATAAACAACAAAAAAATATTCGCAAAAACAAACAAAAACAACAAACGTACCTCAGTTCTTTTGTTCAGGCGTAGCAAAAAGTTTCGCAAGCACTTTGTACATAGGCGAATACATACATAAGCGACTGTGTGTGTGTTTTGGTTTTTATTTGTTTTGGTTTTTTTCAACACTTCACTTTGGTTTCTCAGAACACCATAAGAAACTTTATCGAACTTATCGAAGTGGTTAATCAATTGCGATTGCCTGTTGATTTTTTAAGTAGTTATATTACTGCAATACTTATCGCACTTTTACCTTAACACGCACACACACACATATATACAGCCAAGTTCCCAACTCCTCGCGGTGTTGTTTACGTTTCGAACGACGACAACGACAAGCGGATTTGCGCGAATTATTTAAACAACGAGGTACAACGCGTGATACAAAACCCGATACTGCGATGCAATGATAGACACAATAGACGTAGGCAATATAGTGGGCTGTGCGCAGCTTTAATTGCCATAAGCTCGCCAAGAACTTTTCTTCTGCCCAGCTAGTTGGAACTCCGTTAGACGACTGAATCGTGTCTGCCGCCAAACCACAATTTTATAAGCGTCTCGCTGCCGACCGACACACGAAGCTTATCTTCGTGCTGCGTGCACACTGCGCATGCGTCGCACGGCACGGGTGAAGAGGCCCAGAAGAGGGGAGGGGGTCAAATAAATATAAACACAAAGCAGCTGGTTCTTCAGCTCAGCTGTTTGCTGCTGCCAAAAACGCCGGCAACAATAAGAGCGAGACATGTGTCTTGATATGGCTTTGTATATGTGTTTGTGTGTGTTTGTATCTGTATGGTTGGCTGGACCAGTTGTTGTTATTGCAAAGCACAACACAGTTCGCTCGTTATTGTTGCATTGAAAAAAGCTCGCAGTGTACAACAGGTAGCACACGAATACACACATACATATACACACTCACACACATGTATAGCGTATGTATATTCCATATGTGCGTCAATACAGATGCAAGTCTTGATAAACTTTGGCAAACCTATGTTACTAATTTCATTTACAAACCGATGATTATGCTGTGATAGGCATGCAAAGCCATTCATGAAATCTATCGAAATTACCTTTAAACCCGATCACAGATACTCGTAAGCTTTTTTCAATTACTTGAGAGTTTTAAAAAGTTTAACCTTTTTAATTGATGCACATAAATATCGTTTAATTAATTATAATTCAGAGTAATTGTAATTGATTTCTATATAGTCTGTATAAACAATCCAAATGTTCATTGTGTATTTTTAATTAATTATTCTTTTCTTTAAGTTAAAAGATTTATTGCGAAGGTTGCACCCCTCGTGCATTTAACTAGGAAAACTAGGTTATTTCGTAGAACTCCATTGTAAAATTGTGAATAATTCTTGTCTTTAATAATTAACGAGTTCACGATTGATTTTTATGAACAGAATAATAACATAAAGGTGAACGTATCTTTTTTATATCAGCCAAAAAACTTCGTCTCTAAACGCTTTATGCGCAGTAACAAAGTAATTCAAGCCAAAAAAAAACTTGCTAAACTCGCTTTAATTAGATCGCAATATTCGTAAGTCCTGAATTTGATAAAATTGTTTATAAATTATTTTGTTTGTTATCAGATTCTTGAACTGCAAATAAGCTTTTGTCATTCTTCAATTACAGATATAAGAGTATTTTCGTTATATTAGCGTTAAATTTTTAACTCGTGACACCATAAAATTAAGTTTATTACCTTTATAAGCAAGTCAAATTTAGTTTCGCTCCGTACGCAAATAGGGTTCCAAATGTATTAAAATCTACATACCATTTAATTATAACAAATATTTTTCTATTGGGAACGGGATCGATCTATTATTCAAATTTAGCGGCAAGAGCAGAGATGCATACAAATGAATTGGTATATTTAACAATCGATAACAGTACACATCGATATCCGTAATGTTTTAAAATTATTTTCAATGTATCGATACCCAAATGTAAGTGCATCTGCCCTATAAAAGTCACATTTAGCAGATGTCTTTATTTAAATCATAACTACTATAAGAATATAATTTGATTATTAGTTAGGTTTTAAGAAAATTCACAAATCAACAATATTCAATTTTTCGATAACTCGATTTTGACAGCCTCAGTATCAATTGCACTACCACCACAATTTCAGTGCTCTAAAACATTTTTATAAACACAGTGATGGACGACCCAACACTAGTACATACATAGCTTATTTTTAACATTTTTCAACGTGAGATGTGCATTTTTTATCAGATTTGTGCTTAACCATGTAAAATTAAATTAGACTTTAGTGTAGCATCATTAACAGTTAGTGCAAAGGTAACTGAAAACTGTTTTTGCATTAAACTAAATACAGAAAAAAGAGAACTGTCTCTCCACCTCTTCGCTTGGCAAATGACAGCTGCTGCCCCTTTGCATTTTTCGGCTAGTAGAGATAAATTTCAGGAAAACTTTAAGAAAATTGTGAATATCGAGTGGCATATATGTATGTATGTATAGTATATTTTCACAGTATTTGGTATGAAAAGCGAATCTTGCTTTAACATATTTACATATGCCTGCCTCTCTGTGTAGTTTGCACATGTACATATGTATGCGAGTCGAGTCCATGTACATTTATATGGCAACATCATTGCGTATGGCCGTATCAAAAGCACTGGCTGTTAATTTGACATTTCGTTTTGTGTTGGAACACCGTCTAATTTTGCAGTACTTAAAAGCAAAAAATTTCGGAAGAAAACTTGCGAAAACTCACTTAGCCAAATTGGAAATTAATTTGCAAATTCGTGAAACAAGCAACGCCGCTCTCTGCCAACACAAAGACAAAGCATTTTCGCGTTCTCTGTGCAAGTCTGTGCCTGTCGTTCTCAAGTAACTTCTCGCCTGCGCTTAGTAATGCATTTCAAAATGCATCATAAGACAGAGAACGACAATAAGAAATGTATAAAAAAATATAAATTTGAATAGCAACTCAACACCAACGGCCTCAAAAGACCGCACGCATGTGTGCGTGCGTATATGCGTGTGAGTGAGTGGTGTGTGTGCGTATATGTGTGTATTTTTCTTTTAACAGAAGGCAGTCTGCGAGTTTAGTGTAAATAAATCCGCAACAACAAGAACAGACAACAGCCTCCGCTCGCACAAACAACACATATTGTATAGAAAGTACACTTACACATTATAAACACACAAATATATATTTTACACCAACTTACTACTCTATTTTACAATAGATGCAGATATGTTCTATGTAATTTAAAATAATTAAATGAAATTATAAGAAATGCCCTTTCTCCAACTCGTGAAATAGGACATTTTGTTAGCCTGTCAGCGCCTGTAAATATTCTTATTGCCGAAGTCACTTTTTTGGGTTCGGTAACCCGCTGAAAACGAGTCAAATTTACTTTCATAATCAGTTTCGGCATAAGAATCAACAAACATTCCATAAGAACATTGCCAGACAATGTAATAAACAATTAAATAGTTTTTTAGCTTTTTAAATCCAATTTCAATTTGTATTAAATGTTTCTCTTTCTACTTGTATATTTTCAGTAAACAGTAACTGTTCTATAACTGTAAATTGTTAACTTAAGGAAATAAGGAAGTTACCTACTCATTAAACATACATTATACATACTACTTATATAGATATATACCGAGAATACTTATATATAGCTCGAAAACAACAAGCAACATATTTAAGATACAATATCGATTTCGAAATATTCGTTAAACCTGATTACGCGAGCTGCCTTAAATGGCCGCCGAAAAGGAGATGCAGGCACACGACATGGTGCGACGGCGGAGCTGGGCACGTGCTGTAGCCTTATACGATCAAATACTCGCAGTCAGTGCAACGACGACGACGACGCCGCCGTCGCAGCTGCAGCAGGGCCAGCCAAATGGAACAACAACACGTGCCCAGAAGGATCAACAGATCGCCTGCCTGCTGGGACGCTGCGAGTGCCTGCTGGAGCTATGTCGATACGAGGGCTGCCTGGCCGATGCATACAAAGTCTTAACCCTCCTGGCCGAGCAGACAGAATGCTTGGCAAGCGTCTCCAGGGCGCGGCGCTGGCTAGTGCATGCGCTCTTTAAGCTGCACAAGTACTCGGTAAGTTAACAATACAATAATTTAAATTATATATCCCATTTTCATGTATGAATTGGTTTCCAGGATGCGGAGCACTTTCTGAGCAAGTGGATTAACGAGCTTAGTGGCCAGCAAATATTTTCGGACATTTCAAAGACGCTCGAACGTTACAAGTCGATCATACAGATGATTATGAATGGCCACAACAAGGCACAATCGCAGGCACAGAAAATTCCGCATGCACGACTGGAGGATGAGATGGCCATATTAGATACGAAGCTTGATCATTGGGCTACCAATAATCTGCCCCTGGACAAGTATAGTAAACTGCTGAGTAACAAAGGGCTGAAGAAGCGGGAACAACAACAGCATCAGCACCAACACCAGCAGCAGCAGCAACAAAATCAGCAACAGCAGCAAAATGGCAGTGGCAGCTTCAGTAGCAGCAGCAGCACTGGCAGCACCAGCACCATGTCCTCATCCAGCCTGGGAGCCAAGGGTAATAATGAGCTACTTTCGGCTATTAAACTTACCGGTGTCAAGCATCAGGCCATGGAAGCTGCTGCTGGACAAGAAGCTGCTGCGGAGCAAGCAACGGCACACTCAGCGACAGCAGCAACAACAACAACAACGTGTAGCTACTGCGCCATTAGCTTTCAAACAAGGAACGAGCTGAGGCAACACTGTCAGACCGAAAGTCATCAGAAAGTTATAATGAGTGACGAGGGTATGGATAGCTTGAGTTGTTGCTCTGGGTTTTCAAACGTTTCCAGTCAATATCTAAACACTATATATAAACATATATATGTATAAATATATATATATATTTATATATAAACTATTACAAGCTCACCTTGTTTTAAATGACGAATTTCTTTTGGTTTTTGGAGGGAAACCCAGAGACAAGAGCACTTTCTTTTGTAATGACTAAGTAACTATGTGTATAATATGTTTAAGGTCGCGATTGGAAGTGGCGTCCACCACCTCGTGGCTACACACTGGACACGTACAGCTTATGTGAGACATTCAGTGAAGCACAGACCTGTCACTATGGAGCGCAATGTGTGGAGGCGCACGGTAACGATGAGCTTAACGAATGGAAGGAACGCTTCGAGTATCGTCGCATGCGTGTGCAGAAGGCCTGCGAGAAGGAGCTGTATGGGAAGTCGTATACGGAACAAGTGCTCGAGCGTTGGATTCAGGCCACGGCGCCAGAGCGTGTCATGTGTGAGAAAGTGCCTGACATTAAAGCCAAGTGTGAGCAGGAATTGGTCACCAGCATTAGCTCCAAGACTTCGAAGCGTGAATGGCTTTTTCAGCTGGAGACGACACGGCCTTTGAAGGCGATTGCACTGCTGCAGGATGCGCATCGTAATCACTTCGCACTGAAGTCCATTAAGCTGGGCGAGGCGGAGGCCAGTGTTGAGCTAAAGTCTGATCAGGAATGGGTGGCTAGCAGTAGCAGCTCCGCTCTTGCTGTTGCTGCTGCTTCAGAGACGGCGGCAGTAGCAGCGACGTCATCGTCGTCGTCGGAAGAGAAGGACACAAGTTCACCAACAAAGGCTGCTGTGGTTCATTCGCACGAGATCACAATTGAATTTCATACAGAAATTTACGGTACGTTCCGTCAATCGATATGCTTTGACATTGGTCAGGAGCCACTGCTGGTGCGTCATCTATGCGTCGACGTGTTGCCCGTTAGCGATGCCGAGAAGATCGAGGAAATCAAGCGGGACATTATAAACAGTTCGGCGACACGTTGGGATGTTGCCAACACCGATTTGACGCGCTTTGAAACGACAATTGGTACACACCTGAAGACGGAGGCGTATCTGAGTGACCTGCAGCACGAGCGAGAGCTGCTCGAACGTTATCCCTGTCCACGTGCGGCGACATTTACGCTGACGCAGTCCACCATAGTGGAGAAGAGACTGACGCAAAACAATTATCGTTCGCGCATACATGAGTTGCTGTATGTGGAGGAGATTGCACGGTACGAGCAGATTGCACGCTTCAATGTCCGCACAAGATTGACAGTGGCCTCCAATTATATTCTCACGCCAGCGGGCATGGCCACCAGCACAGCGAAGTACTCGCTGGCTGGGGAACTGTTCGCCTTGATGCGTTTGGGCAAAGATATCTCAGAGGACACTTCGCCGGGCAGATTGATTCTATCGAACTGTAGCAGTGTGTATATCTCAGCGCCAGAGGATGCAATCAAGTCGGATAAAACGGACAAGGAGAAGGCGGAAAAAGCACGAGCTGTGTACGAGGCACTCATCGAGGATAAGGGCAAGAATGTCATCTATCTGAAGTTGTCCTCCAAGTGCGTGGAGGCAATGGCTCTGCAAGCGGATACGGAGCTTGAGGTGGACATACAGTTCCAATTGAATCGCATGCCATACTGCGAGTGGCATAATGCAGTGGACAAGATCACAGACTTCCGGCTTATATTCCCAGCCACCGAACTGGAACCTGCTATACCCTGGACCCCCAAGAAGCAGTGGGCCGACGCGTGTGAACCGAAGCTGAATGCCAAGCAGCGTGAAGCAGTGAATGCCATAACGACGGCTCTAAGTATTAAGTTGCCTCCCATTCTGCTGATCGGACCCTTTGGCACGGGCAAGACATACACACTGGCCCAGGCCATAAAGCAGTTGCTTGCCCAGCCGGAAGCCAAGATACTCATCTGCACGCATTCCAATTCGGCGGCAGACCTTTATATTAAGGAGTACCTGCATCCCTGGATCGAGGAGGGTCTGGAGGAGGCGACGCCGTTGCGTGTCTATTACCACAAGCGTTGGTCAGCCACTGTCAACAGTGTGGTGCAAAAGTATTGCATCACCGACGGTGTGGGCAACTTTAAGCGACCAAGTATTGAGGACATTATGCGGCATCGCATCATAGTCGTTACACTTAGCATTAGTATGGAGCTGGCCACGCTGGGACTGCCCAAGGGACTGTTCACTCACATCTTCTTGGACGAGGCGGCGCAGGCAATGGAATGTGAGGCGATAATGCCGCTGGCCTTGGCCAACGACTCGACACGCATTGTCCTTGCCGGAGATCACATGCAGATGAGTCCCGAACTCTTCTCGGCCTTTGCCAAGGAGCGCAAGTTGCATATATCATTGTTGGAACGTTTATACGATCATTATCCATCGAATTTCCCATGCAAGATTCTGTTGTGCGAGAATTATCGTGCCCACGAAGCCATCATCAAGTTCACCTCGGAGCTGTTCTACGAACAGAAGCTGATTGCTTCGGGTAAGCAACCACGGCATGAACGCTTCTATCCGCTCACGTTCTTCACCACACGTGGCGAGGATGTGCAGGACAAGAACTCCACGGCATTCTACAACAATGCGGAAGTCTATGAGGTCGTCGAACGCGTCTCGGAGCTAAGGAAGCGCTGGCCCTCGGCCTGGGGCAAATTGAACGACACCAGCATTGGCATAATGACGCCCTATGCAGATCAGGTGTTTCGCATACGCTCGGAGCTGCGGAAGCGACGCATGGGAGGCATCTCTGTGGAGCGTGTGCTCAATGTGCAGGGCAAACAGTTTCGCGCAGTGTTTCTCTCCACGGTGCGTACGAGGCGCACCTGCCTGCCACAGGCCGGCAGTGGACCGGGCGGAGGTGGAGGAGCAGGAGCAGCAGGTGGTGCCAGCATTGCCGCCGCCGGCAGCGTGGGGGATACAGATACCGACTATGGTTTTCTGAGTAACTCAAAGCTCCTCAACACGGCAATCACACGTGCCCAATCTCTTGTGGCCGTCGTTGGGGATCCAGTTGCACTCTGCTCGATTGGACGCTGCCGCAAGGTGTGGGAGCGTTTCATAGAAATATGCGATGAACACAAGTCTCTCTTTGGCCTCACCTGGTCGAACTTGCGCTCCCAACTGGACGGCGTGGAGATGAAACGTGGTTACGTTCTCAATCCTCTGGCGCCGGAGTTTGTGCCGCGTGCCATGCAACCGGAGGCGTATTTGCGTGAGCAGGCTGCCGTCTACTTGAATGCGCCTGCACATGTGCCTGGCGGACCTGGCGGGGGTGGGCAACCCAATCACTTTGGCGCTACTCCCGGCATGGGCCCTGGTCCGGCTGCTGCTCATCAGATGAATCAAATGGCCGCCATGACGAATCAGCAGTTGACACACATGTATTCAACGCATATGGCGGCGATGATGGCAGCTGCAGTTGCCGCCGGTGGTGGCAAGACACCGAACGGACCATCTCCCGGCCCAGGGCCAGGACCTGTGCCGCATGCTGCATTGCGTGGCCATATGGGAATGCGTGGTCCGCCGCCACAAGGACCGCCACCAGGGCCACCGCATCTGCGTCAGTCTCAGCCAGGTGCAGGTGGACCGCCGCCACCGCCCTACGGTCAATACGCAGCGCTGCAACATTGGCGACCGCCCGTGACGCCCCAACAGGCCCAGCAGCAGCAACAGAATCCGAATGCCAGTCTCTGGGGACCGCCGCCACAGACAAATCCATGGAGTGTTTTACCGCCGAACAAGCAACCGCCACCACAGCAGGCACAGGGAGTGCCCAACCGTGGACCGCCTGGACCAATGCCACCTCCCGTGAGTATATTAAATGTCAGGGAGTATTCACTTGTACTCACTTATCTTCCCTCCTTCATCTACAGACTCTTCGTGGCGGCAGCGTGCCACCGGCAGCGCCTAATGCCACCACAGCTGCACAGCTGCTGCGGAATCCAAGTGAGTTGGGTTATCTGGCCAAGAAGACGCTTTACAACCATGGCCAGGCGCCGCCGGCGCAGCAGCCTCCGCCTCCGCACCATCTGTACGGACAGCCACCCATGCCCATTCAGCGTGGCAGCAGTGTGCCCAACGGCCCCATGAGCCCCATGGAGAATGGGCCACCACCTTATCTACGCCACAATGGGGCGGCAAGTGCGTACAATAACTACGACAAGCCGGCAGCGGTGCCGCCACAGCAGCCTCCACCTGCACCCTACATGTATACGTCCGGCAAGCAGCCCTCGCCGAGCGCGTTGCGGTTTCCGGCTGCGCATGAACTGCTGCCACCCAACGTGAGCATCTACGAGATGGCGTTCAATCCAAAGGAAGAGCAATATAAATGGTACCTCAAGCTGCTGGAGTCTGTCGGCCAGGAAGCGGCCAACAAATTTGGCGATATGCTGCGCCAGGTGATGGCAACACTGCAGCAGCAGAGCCACCAGCAGCATCCGCAAGGTCACAAGCCACCACAGCCACCAACAGCTGGGCCAGGAGGGCCGCAGCAGATGCTTAACAATCCACACGCTGTAATGGGAGGACCACAAGCTCAGCAGCGGCCGCCTCAGCAGTACCCAATGATGTATCCTGGTGGGGCACCGGGACAGGCTCAGAGTCAACAGCATCCTGTCGAGTCGTCGCCGCCGCTGGACAACTTCAATCAGCAAATTGATCTTGTCTTCAATTCGATTATGAATGGCGCCAATGACATTGCGCAGCCCATTCTGAGGGATGTGCTTGGCATGGTGGGCGTTAATGCAGCTGCGGCCGGAGGCGCTAACGCTGTAGGAATTCCTGTTGCCAATGGCATGATAAATGGTGGCGAGCTGCAGCATGCACAGCAGCAGCATCAACAGCAGCATCAACAACAGCAGCAGCAGCAGCAACAACAGCAGCACCAACAGCAGCAGCAGCAGCACCAACAGCAGCAGCAGCAGCAACACCAACAGCAGCAGCAACACCAACAGCAGAGTCGCCTCTTTGCCATGATGCAAGGGCAACAGCAGCAGGCGCAACAAGCTGCGCTGGCTCCCCTGGCCAAGCATGTGCCACCCAATCAGGGCTTGCCGCCACAGGCACAGAATATGTATGCCAATCACATGGCAGGACCGCCACCAGGTGCGCCACCAGCTGGAGTACATCCGGGTGCCAGCATGCCAAACTTCATGAACAATGGTAAGCAATAGAGTAGAGAGATCATGCATCTATATACACTGTCTCCTCATTCTTTTTACTTCCCTTAGCCATGATGAACGAAAAGTCTTACAACAACTTCAACAGCCACGGCGGCAACAACAACACCGGCGGCGTCGGCGGTATCAATAGCAACGGTGTGCATAACAATAGTAATTCAGTGCCGCTCTATCGACGTCAGCCCATGACGGGAGCCGGCGGCAATGTGGGTCAGAATAACTATAACAATTTGCCTGGACTGTTTGCTGGCCTGGACACGGGCACCAATCTCATTGAGGCGTTGTTCCAGGCCAATAACGCAGCGGTTGGGGATCACGCTAGCAAGTCCGATCCACACAATCAGAGTTTGCTTTACAACAACTACAATGCGCTTAAGAACACACACGAATTAGATCTATTTGCATCGGTGGTACCACCGCCGGCACCGCAGCAAAATTCACAAGTGCCGCCGGGTGCTGCTGCTGTTGTGGACAACATTAATCATCCACAGTCATCAGCAGCAGCAGCTGCAGCAGCCACAACGTACGCAGCTGTGCTCAGCCAAGGACCGCAGCAACAGCAGGTGCAGCAGCAGCAACAGCGACCCCCTTTGCATGCCGCCTCCAAGTCGTCGCAGCCTAACAACGACCTCCTCGAGAAGGATCCCTTTGCGGCCATACGCGAATTGGGCCAGGCGACAACCGGATTTTATAACTACTTTCAATGAGCAAACGGCATGGCCCCCCTGGCAGCATCTGGTGGCATCTCCTCCTGCCTGCTGCAGAGTGTGGCATTAAAGTCTTAAATGATGAGACTCTAGCGTCTTAATACAAAAACAAAAAACAAAACAAAAATCAAGAAAAACACGAAAACGTAAAGAAAAATCACAAAAAAAAAAAAAAAATGCAAAATTAGTACTGAAAAAACCAACACCCAAAAACAGAAAACAATGAATTGCTTGTTAATTTTAGCTCTCCCGTTTTGCTTTTTTCAAAAATTGCAATTAATTTAAAAAACAAATATATATGTAGTCTTAATTATTACAATTATATACTATATTATATTATATGCATACTTTATATAGTAGTTTACAACAAATGCCGCAGCAGGCCGTTCCGCCCCGCCCCCTTCCCAACCCTCGAACCAGGCCCCGTTCCCGTCCCGCCCCCCAAGCACACACGCCCCAGGCGCTGTCATGTGTCGCAGGGTCGCTCTGAGCATCCTCCCAACCCTCTTAATATTTAGGTCCTTCGAAACTAAAAATACCCTATAATAATAATGAAAAAATCTACAAAAAAAAAAGAAAAAAAACAACAACAACAAACAAGCATAACAAAATAAAAACAAAAAACAATTTAGCTAGTTATAAGATAATTCAACAAAATTTGTATTTAATAAAATAATCATTCTCCATATTGGTCGTAGGTTTTTAAGCTACGAAAATGTTCAGTTTGGCCTAAGTGCTCTTGAGTTATACAGAAAACAAAAAACGAAAAAAATATCATACATATTTTGTACCTTAAGTTTTGTACAGCAGTTGACCACCATTCAAAAAACAAATTCAAGAAATTCGAAACTGAAAAATTATCATGTAATCAAATACATTATTAATTATTGTCTTTATTCAAACCCTTTAATTTATTTATGTACTTATATCGTACAAATATACTGCTTCTTAATTGTATACTTCAAAAATACTTTACTCTCCATGGGATATACTTCTAGGACAAATGGTTAAGTATGTGAACGATCGGAGATCTCTTTATTTCGTCCAAGCATACATATATACATATATGGATTATATATTGTTCCTCATTCATCTCACTCTTAATATGTACATGGCCAGCGACTTGAATGCATATATGCATATATGGATTATACAGATCTATATGCATGAATGTAATAAATTGTATAATCTAATCATTTTTTGCCATAATAACATTAGAGAATAGACACTTGTATAATTAATATTATTAAATAACAGTCACAAATAGGTATTATAACGTATGGTATCTGTATGTCTGTTTATCTTGACACATTTTATTAAGCACAAAAGAGAATAACTTTGAAAACTGATTTGAAACACGAAAGCATCCCAACTACACATTATTAAAAAAACTGTGTAATCCCCATTTATAAAATACGACACAAAAATTAAAAAAAAAAGATCCCCAAGGGACCGCCAAAAAACAACTGCTATTTTTTTTGCTCGTGATATCGGATGTTATAGAATATGTATGCATATTTATGTATTTATATTTTATAATCTTTGGTCGTATAGTATGTAGGGATTTTTCAGGAAGAAAAGGTGATAACTTCAATAAGGATTAAGGCACAAATTGAGGTCGGAAAGAAGCCCGAAATGTGTTAATTCAAATCTACTTAACCAGAATTCAGAAGTAGATAAAAAAACGAATGAATTATTTGATTTGTTATTAAATTTGTTTGCATATTTATGTTAATATACATATACGGGCTGGAGGTACATGTTCTTTCAAACTTAACTTAGCTTCTTATCTTAAGTATAAAACTTTGTGTAGGAGCTTAAACGGACACGTTGAGGGAAGAGAGTTCCTCCTTTATCTCATCGTAAAGGTCCTTGTATTCCTCATTTTGGCGAACAAGCAATGCAACTGTACCTCGCTTCACACCCATAGCAGCACCCAGATCGGCACGACTGGGGGTGTAGGCATAGGGAATACCCTTCTGCTCGCAAACAACGGGCAGGTGGCACATTTTGTCCACGGGTGTCACATCGCTGGCAAAGATGCAAATTCTGCGTGGACAATCGAAGGTTAGTTCAGCAGAGAGATGTCAAATGTATAGATAATACTCACCCCGTCTCGCCCTAGCGCAAACGTGTCTGTACATCTTTAAGTCCGTTTCTTAGATAAGTTTTATGTTTCATGACTTTCTTAACCAATTTGTAGCACTTCTTCGCCAGCTTCTTGCCTGCCATCGGCTTGGCAATGGCGTTAAAAAACAGTAGTTTGTCTTAGTAGGTCTCCTCATCTTTAACGGTTACACTCTCGATGACCTTAATCGATGTATATGCATCTTCGGCCTGTTCTACTTTTACTTTCACCATTTTCTTTACTATTTATTGCAAAAGTAAAATAAAATTTAAATACAAATTTCAGACTCGTTGGCTCGCAAACACGTGTGCCCGACAGTGTGACCAGGAATTTATTTTATTTCTTTTAGTATTTTTTCGACTTTGGCACGCAAGTATTTATTGCCAAATCTGTTGGTAAATTGAAATATCAAAAATACGCAATTTCTGCCTGGTTACACTGGTTCTTTCAGCTGGCAAATTGTACGACAAAGCGAGACTTGTCGGGGGCTATGTTTCCTAAATTAAGCCAAAAATGAATAAATGTTATTTAACATTTTTGTCTTAGCTCAGAAAGTTCTAGACGGATCAATAATTAAATCTTGGCGCCCGAAATCAGCAATTACCCCTCCAATTTGTGGGCTTGCTTGGCAACTAGTTTAAATGAACTTAACTGGAACTGATTCACTTCGTTTTATGTTCATAAACAAGATTTATTTACTTTATATGGTTGACATATATAATAGAGTATAATTTATAATATAAATATATCAAGGGTGTCACTACGCATTAACAAATACTGATGTCACTACAAATTTCCCTTAGTAACACAATTGCAGAGAACGTAAACAAAATTGTCGAATTACTCATTGATTTAATTTAATTTAATTTCAATAGTTATACGAGACTGAACACTGCGTTACATGTTATTCCCTTTTGTGTGGTGGCACATACACCTGTTGTTGGTGAGCCTGGCGATAGCGAGACTGTTGATGATGATGCTGCTGATTCTGATAGTGATGTTGGTGATGATGCTGCGGCTGGTGCTGATGCTGTGCCTGTAACTGGGTCTGTCCAACGTTAGACAAGGGTCTATTCTGCGCATCAGTTATGGGCAAAATGTCAGTTTGCAATACTTCTTCGTGATTTCCATAGCCGAGAAAGAATACTACGCAAGTTTTTTCCGAAACTGCCGTAACTTCGGCTTCATAGTACTGTGAATGGAGAAAAGAAATCAGGAGGTTTCTCCTTGTTTAGGATATTAGTTTACTCACCTGTCCATCATCCCAATACTTTGCCATGCACAAATCGCCACCCTTCCACATCCAAGCGTTGCCCGGTACCATGCCAAAGTCCTCGGGTGGGGATGATACCATAGTTGGAGTTGGCTGTGGCTTCGGCACCACCGGGGTAACCACTTGGGTAACTGAAATTCCTGTTTGCGATGAGTTGAATTTGTTGTTGCTCGCTGCTGTTGGCTTGGTCGGTGGGGACTGTTGTTGCAGTGTCTCCTTGGATGGCGCAATGCTTAGGCCCTGACTCTTCATCAAACTCAAGGCGAACTCGTTGGTTTCCTTGCTCTGGAATCCCATGATCTTGCTGGGATCATAGGTAAAGCCATTGGGCAATTGACTGTAATTGGCATGCGATGGCTGATGCTGTCGACTGGTGTGGTTCTCCTGCTGTCGTTGCTGCTGCTGCTGAGCTGCTTGTGGTTTCTCTACTGGCTTCGTGACCTTTTCCACTTGCCCCTGGGCTGAGGCTGGGCCTGTCTGGATTTCACGTGGCTCATATTGTTGCCGACTGGAATGTCCACCACCACTCTGCTTGACCCCACCGCGTCTATTCTCACGTTTGGGCGCAGCGATCTTAAGATTTGCTGTCTCCTCGACAACCTTATTCAATCGTGTATTGACATCTTCACTGGCGGTGTTAAACGGATTGCCAGCTCTGTGTGCGGGAGCACTTGAGCCACTTGCTCCATTCGCCTGTTGCTGCTGGCGACGCCTATTGTGATTATTGCTACCATTGCCGTTCTCCGCTTGGGAATATCCATTGCGATTCGAAGGGCGCTCGCTGTTGCGTCGATTGTTTCCAGCTTCTTTGTTAGCAGAACTCTGCTCCTGCTCAGCAGAAGCTTTACTGACGCTGCTGGGATGATCCTGGCCATTTTTATTACCACCTTTCCCATGTTGTTCTGCAGCACGAGGATTGCCTGAGTCCTGCTTTCGCGTGTTGCCGCCAGCTCCACCAGCTGCTGCCCGTTCGCTATGACTTGTTCCGCCTCCACGAGCTGAACGTCCGTCACGTGGAGGACGTTCTTCGCGAGGCGGTCGGTCTTCACGAGGCGGACGTTCGTCACGATGAGGACGTTCCTCACGGGGCGGACGTTCATCACGTCCCGAGCGATTGCGCATTCCTCCACGTGATCCACGGCCCGAATAGCCACCACGATTGGCAGCAAAGCTGCTCGAGACATTGTTCTCGAATCGTGAGCGTTCCCCCGAGGATTGGAATTTGTTAGGTTCTGGCACATGCACATTTGCCTGCTTATAGTCAATCTCAATGGGGTTGTCGTCAGTGGAAGTTGTTGTTGTTTTGCTGGCATCACCAGCTTTGCCCGCTGGCAATTTTGTTGTAAGGAAATCAAAGAGCGTTGCATTTTTAGCAGCAGGTTTAGCGGCTTCAGCTTCATCCTTCAGGCTGGCGCCTCGTTTGCCCTCTCTGCCAGGTCGCTCGCCACGTCCATTGCGTAACGGCGGCTCGGAACTGCCTGCAGCAATGTCCTTGCGCCGCTTGAGATTGAAGAGAGCACGCTCCAAGTTATTGCGGGTTGCCTCCAGTGCCAGTGTTGCTTCCTCCTTGCTGTAGCCCTTGTCCAGTATCTTCTTAATATTATGATCCACAATATTCTGACCACCGCCTCCAAATACTTTCTTCACACCTGCTTTGCTGGCCACGGCAATGGCTTCGCTTCGCATGTTGTTGAACTCATCGTTCTCCTTCGAGGGCTTATCCTTATCGGCGGCCAGTGCAAGGCTCTTGAAATTGGAATCTTCATTTGCATCGATACTTTTGCCGAAGGCAACCCAAGGGGGCGGGGCAGACGCACCATTCAATGGCCTGCCACTACGTGCGTATTTGAGCATTGTCCTGGCAAATTCCCATTTCTCGTACAGCGCATCCACGCGTCCTCCAAGCAGCTGAAGCTCATTGGACCGCAGCAATAGGAAGCCGTGCATTAGTTGCAGTTTTTCGGCTTTAAAGAATATTTTTGCGCCCGGGGCTACATTCAAACTCAATACGGGAACTGGTTCTAGCTCTAGGGCCTGTAGGGTTGCCTGGCCATCAGTTAAGTCCAACTGCAAGAGGCGTGGCGCAGCCTTTGACTCCTCATTGCTTTTGGGGGCTGCAATGTTTCGCACTCTTTGCACCTGAAGCACGATCCGGCCCGGCAGCGTCCCAGAGCTATCATCACGTTTATTCGGCAGTGCCCCACCCGCAACGTCGCGTAAGTCTCTCTGCAATTGTCATTAGTTTTAATGTACTTCTGTAATTATGTTTAATACTTACATTTAATGCTTCATCAATAATTTTGCGTGGGTCGAGGTCGTTGTTGACGGCGCTTGTTAATGTCTTTATTCCCTCCTCAGTGAAATGCCTATTCATTTTAATTGATATTGAACTATGTTTTTAATGCAGTTTAAGAACTTACCATCCGCTCGCTTGTAATTTTGTTGATATTTCCATTTTATTTGTGTAAATGTATTCCTATACATATATTTTTTAGCAAGCGCAGCACAAAACTGCTCAATTTCGCCGCAGCTAAACTTCTGTTCGCCGCAACATTATTTTGCTCGAATATTCGATAAATATATCGGTTGGTATTTATCCAGTCGATATGAATAAATAAACAAATTAATCACGGTAAAAGAATTTATTTATTTAAATGAATGAACAAACTTTTTTTGATATAAAGTGGCTGTTAAAGAAGGGATAAGAACATCCAGTAAGTCGTTGATGTCAGTTAAAATTAACTATAAAAGACCGCTAAATATATAGTTAGATTAAGTCTGGTGTTTTGTTGAACATACAGCTATATCAATTAAGTGTCATTCTTGTTTTAAATTGCTTATTAGCAGTTAAATAGAGAGTTGATATTCCATTTCTTTTGCAATAGTATTCGGGTGTTACTCTCGGCATGTTATTGATCATTCACAGCATTTACCTGCAGGATTCCAATCTGCAGGATATTAAAATACCATTGAGAATTCTGTTAAATTTATTTGGTTATTAATGTTTTAATTTTTATTTACAACTTAGTATGTACTAAAGTAAAATTTAAACTAAACTGCCGATTGCGGTATTTACTAATAATCACTTATTTAATCCCAAAATTTCTGAAGTTTGTACTAAAAATCGCTGGTTATCGATAATATACACCAGGCTATCGACGGTGACAATAGATCTTATTTCTTCATTGCTATCAAAGCAGCCGCGAGTAACGGTTGGACTTCGCTGCAGATGATTGAAAACGAGCAAAGGCTTAATTTGAACGTAAAAAATAGTTTGAGCTAAAATTTAATAAGTGAAAACGGAAAACAATAATATTTACACAGAAAAACTTTGTAATTGAAAAATTAAATCATTGTAATAAAAAAATATAAACAATACATATTAAAAATAATAAACAAAAACAAAGTTAAGAGAGACAAGTGAACATGAATTTATCTTTCGCTGGCTGTGGTTTCCTCGGAATATATCATGTCGGCGTTGCAGTGTCCTTTAAAAAGTACGCGCCCCACTTGCTACTGGAGAAAATTGGAGGAGCTTCCGCTGGCTCCTTAGCAGCCTGCTGCCTTCTCTGTGATTTACCACTGGGTATGTTATATTTAGAAAAAATAAATATATCAATTAATATTAACTTGTTTAACCAGCGTAACATATTCCTAGTAAGTAGCGCAGAAAAACATTAACATTTAACCCTGTCTGTATGTATATGAAACCCTCTGTTCGTTGCGTGTGTGCGTGTATGGCACACACCAATTTTTTGGGGGGCTCGTCACCGGAACTATTTGAAAGCATAAAAAACTACGACGCATATGCAAACAAAAACAACATTCCACACACACAAAAGCATATTTGTAACAGGCCCAAAAATAGATTTACATGCCCTCTATTGATATGCACACACTTATGCTTGTGCGTGTGAGTGCGTATGTATGTGTTTAATTGAATGATGTGAAGGTCGGACTTGTTTATCTAGAGGGGCTCGTGTTTATATGTATGTTTGTATTTACGTAACTATGATAGCAGCTGGGGCTGTACATAGGCCTATTTCTCTCCCGTTGCCCGTAAACAATTCTGGAATGTGTGCATACATACATACACACATATGTATATATGAATGTGAGTGTGTGTGTTAGGCCCACGGAACTTTGACGATTGTTTACGACGATTTGCATATACACTCGCATACATATTTACATCAAAACAGTGTTAACACAAGCATGTTTCGTAGAAAGAACATTATGTAAACACTTTATTATTGAAAATTCGATAATTCAGAATGCATAGTGTACGCCTATATTCTGACTACGAGTGTAAACACAAATATTTAAATATGTATACATACATATGTGTGTACATATAAAATTCTAATATTAATTTTAATACATATGTACATATGTATATAGTAGACATTTGAATATACATATACGTACACATCTGCCAAAATACATTTGTTATTGCAATAAATCTGTTATAAAAGAGCTAGATTGTCTCGCTGGGCAGACACTTTCATGCCTACACACATACACTTGCTTGCGTGTGTGTGTGTACCTGTTAACCACGATCTGTTTCTGGCTCACAGTAGAAAGTTCGGCAACAGGTAGAATGATTCATTGCAGTAGCCCGTCTGCCCAACTGCAATTCACTTTTAACAACTCGCGAGCTAGCGGCGCACTTTGAAGATGTATGTATATGTGAGTGCAAGCCACACATACGCATACATATGCAAACGCACATATGCAGTCGTGTACACATGTTTGTGTACCACTGTGACTTTGGTTCATCGGAAGTACCAATGACCTTTGAGACTTGTACACGTCAGTTATCGATGGGAAGGTGGAAAGTAAATTGATTACTTGTTGATTCTTGTTCGATTTATAGTTTTATAGTAAGTACAATAGTTAATGGGTGACCAATAATTAAAATGTGCACAACGACTTGACAAAAATGAGCTGTAAATAGGCACAACAGCTTACATACATACATACATACACACATACATACATACATACATACATACATACATACACACATACATACATACATCTATTCATCATACATATGTACAATAGCCTCCGCTATTGACGTCAATTCTGTTTGGCCTAAGTTTAGCAAATCAGCGAAATAAACTGAATGAGTTTCCTACTTGATTAGAAACATATAGTACACGCGTCTCCACGCACACATACACATTATATTTGTATGTATAGTATACCAAGTGTTTTTATTTACAATAATAAATTAGCAACCGTGTTTTGCACTGTGAGGCGGCTTATCAAACCATTTTATTATGACAATTGATACGTAAGGTCTTTTTCACATTCGCATGAAAACATATGATTATGCAGAGTGCTTTCTATATAATTTAGAAGCGTAAAACAAACGTATATACATATTGTGTATTGTGTATGTATGTACACCTAGTTTTTCAATTGTTTTAGTTTCAAGTTTAACCTTCACTGCAAATCTACATAAGTTATGATTAATCTCCGCCAGTAATCAAATTTATAAAGAATAAATATATAGATTTAATTCGCTTACGTAGAAAAATGCTCGTAAATACGAACCCCAGCTGGCTAGGCTCAGCTGACAGCTGTGTGACTGACCTATTAAACGATTTCAAAGTACAGCTGCATACACATGTATGTGTGTGTGTGTGTATTTGTGTACGTTTCTATGGATGCATGTTCATGGTTCCAGAACACAACCCAACATAAATACGGCAACCAACCCCCTTGACTGACTTTTCATTCTTCTTATTACAATAAGGTAATTGCCAGAAAAACTAAATTTATTTTTTGGGAACTTGTGCAGATAATTAACTAGACTACAAGTTGTTTTCGATAGAGATTCCTAACAAGGAGTCTTACATGTATAGAACAAATTAATTTCCTTAGTCATGAAACCATAAAACAGATATTTAACTTTCATTAACACACTTAGAACTGACCAAAAATCGTCAAAGCCCACAGGAAGTTGTAGCTTAATAACCATTCAAGATATATGTACAAATTAAATTATAACATCTGATTTACGCCTTCAAATTTCCTTATCACCTGTATGGGCCTTACCCATTGTTTCCATTATGGTGTGACTTTCTTCATACACATGTGTGCCTGCTGTAATCAGTTATTATAATCATATGTATGTATGAATGTATTCACAAAGAATGATCATACGCGTGTATAGTATATAGGAATAACAAAAGGGGGGTTCATACTATCAGCTGAGCCCTCGACAAAAAACGCAGCTGCTAGAGGAATTGAGAATGTTGTTTTGCTAAACTATAATAGAGTCGGGAAGGCGCATGGATTATGTATTTGTTATCAGTTATAGAACTCTCGAGTACGTAGTAATTATGGGTGCTTGGTGGGGGTCAGTGTATTAAATAAACCATGTGGAAATGCGTCATTCGAGTCATACGCGTGCTGCAATGATCATAAAACTAACTACGGGGTATATTTTTTGTTTGCTATTTGATATTGCAAAGTATTTTCGATTATAAGAAGAAGAATAACAAACAATATGATTCCGTAATAAATATCTAAATATATAATTTAATTCGATTTCTACTTGATTCTTATCTTATTACAGGTAGCATGGTGTCGGATTTCTTTCGAGTGGTGAATGAAGCCCGTCGCTATTCGCTTGGCCCTTTCAGTCCGTCCTTCAATATACAGACCTGCCTGCTCGAGGGTTTGCAGAAGCATCTACCTGAAGATGCTCACAAACGTGTCAGCGGCAGGCTTCACATCTCGATGACTCGTGTCTACGATGGGCAAAACGTCATTATCTCCGAGTTCGACTCGCGTGAGGAGGTGCTGCAAGCACTGCTCTGTGCCTGCTTTATACCTGGATTTTCGGGCATTTTTCCACCCCGTTTTCGTGGTGTACGCTATATGGATGGCGCATTTTCGGATAATCTGCCAATACTCGATGAGAATACGATAACGGTGTCGCCTTTTTGCGGCGAGAGCGACATCTGTCCACGCGACCAGAGCTCACAACTGTTTCACCTTAACTGGGCCAACACAAGCATTGAAATCTCCCGACAGAACATCAATCGCTTTGTTCGCATTCTATTCCCACCACGTGCTGAGTTTCTCTCCAAGTTCTGCCAGCAGGGCTTCGATGATGCTCTACAATTCCTGCATCGCAACAACCTGATCAATTGCACACGTTGCATAGCCGTCCAATCCCCATATGTCGTATCGGAAACAGTTACAAATCCCGAAGACTTCGATGCGGAGTGTCATGAATGCAAAGAGCACAGGAAGGCAAGTGTTCGCGATGAACAATCATTATTATAACAATTATCTAACTTAACTCTCTCACTTCATAGGTTGCATTGGCTTCCAATATGCCAGAGACTGTGCTGGATGTCATACAGGACTATATAGAGCAGGCGAACAAGGGCTTGGCCAATTGGATATTCAAGCATCGCGGCATCAAGCTGCTCTCGCTGCCTGCCACGGTCCCTATGGACTTTTTCTTGGCCACAGTATCAAAGTAAGGTCCACAGCAATGAATATACTTTATTTGTTTGTTAATTTATTTCTTTAAACTTTTGCAGAATCTCATCTTTGACTCCGAAACTGACGAAACACATGCGAAAACTGGTGGAGGAGTTGATTATTCAGCTCAACAACAGCATGCAACTTCGTCTGATCGACAAATTTACGGTGAGTTAAGATGGATATAGAATACATTACAGAATGCAATTTAATTTCAATTATATTTAACACAGCTCTACGATCAGCCACATTTCGATGCTACTGGAGTGCTGCATTCCAAGCGTCTCTACAGTCCACAGATATCCATATTGGTCGATGATGGGTAAGAATCTTATTGATATCATTGAACGAAAAAGCACATTCTAATAATGTTGAATCTATTAAAGTTGCACAGCGCCACAGCAGTTCGATGTGGAGACGGTGCTCGAAATGAGTACGCACAATGAGGCATTATATGCATACTATTATACAGATAATGGCAAAACGACAAGTACGGCTCAGGTGACTGAAATCTTTGATTTCGACGATGTAACAAAACAGGAAATGGAAAATGATATGCAAAGCTTCACAGGTGCGATTGAGACTCAACCTGTGGTCAGTGATTGGAATTGCAATGAATCAGGTAAGCTTAAATGTCAATTGAAGTCTCAACTCTGTTATTGATTGGGTTTTTTATTTGCAGATTTCTTTATTGATGCCCAAACACCAAACTTGCATTCCTCTGAGAATCTTGTGACTCAACCGTCCAACTACATCGCACGATACTCAAATGAAACCATCAATAGTTATCCTGAATCTGATCAGAACTTCAACGAACTGAACATAGAAATTAAATGAACAGCATTCTATACGTATCAGCTTTAATCTGAGATGGAAATCACCCAAAGCGGCTTCTAGCCAATACCCTAGAAAACTATGTACCTTACTTTAAATCTAATTGTTTAAGCTTAACAGTATCATGTAATTGTAAGTAGCAAATAATAAACTAAATACATCGATTCAATGTCTAAAAGATAAAATAAGCAACTTCGTATTTATTTTGTCAACTATAACCAATGAAAACACGTTTTGCATTCTCTTTATTCCGAAAAAAGGAAGTGAACAGAAAATTTTGATGAAAGTTTTCTAATTGAGATCACTCAAAATTTGACGAACTTACGGACAACTTACTATCCCGCTTGGACCCGCTTTGAACGCTGCTTTTACTCGAAATTCTCTCATTATACGATTGGCAAAGCTGAAAGAATTCGGTCAGTCTCTCGCACTTCAATTTTTCGGCAAGGTCAAGTGCATTTGCTATGGCCAATTTTGTGGCTTCCATCTTGCCAAGGGTTGCATTTGATTTAATGATTATAATGGTGGCTAACAGGTTCCACAGCCAGCTGTTGCAATTTCTTGACTCTATAAGATACGAATGTATATAAGAATGATAACACCCCTTATTCAGTGCGAACCATCTGTTGCCTTGCGGGCTCCAAAGCAGCACTGATCATAGCGATGTGCTTGGAGATGGATATTTGCGATTTGATGCAGTAAATAACATTTCTCTATCGAGTGCTTCGCGAAAACCAAACGGTTTTCCAAACGTAGCAACAAATCTCTGTGGATGTAAAATCAATTATTTTAATTTTCAACTATTTTGTGTTGTTTGAACCTTTTCTTATCACGAGTATCCAGACTTAAATATGTCGATCGATCTCCAAAGACAAAGCTCGGCGGATCCTTAGATTTATCCACAGTATGACGTAGTAGAATTAAAAGACTGCTCGGTCTAAAGTTTTTGGGAACATAATACTGCTCGGATAGGGCTAATGCATATGTATTGTATACTTCATTCATGAATTCAAATTTCCAAGGCATTATACGATGTGTTTTCAGGACAACATAGTCCCCCATTACTTCTTCAATATAACTACCAAGTTTCTGTAAAATTCAAATTGAATATTTATATCATATAATATGGATATGTTACCATTAAATTCTTTTTTGATTCTATATTCCCTTATAGTTCGCAATATCGTCATCATGTCTCTACGCGTTTGATACTGTATGCGGTACAAATTAGCTTGCTTGAATCCGGGAGACATTTGTTTAACGTAGCGCGCATAATACATAGGCGAACGAGCATTTAACATTGACTAGAATAAAGCATTATTAATATTTCAAATTAATTTGCAGTATGTATTTAAAAGAATATACCAAAAAACGTTGAACAGCGCTATAATGGCTTGCAGTATGTTTCTTTAGGTGTTCTTTGTTGCTGCATTGTTTCAAAAGTAAATTGGGGTTTCTGAAATTAAAAGGTGTTTGCTACTTATAACCTTGTACAAAGGTCATAAGATTCTGTACCTTTACTTACTTTCTTAATTCATTCATAAACAATACATCGTTCCATGATCGGTTCATATAAACTTGATTGCATATGTCAAAAGCTCGTTTTCTTCTAGCGATTTCCAGAGGAGGTAAACGTTCTTCCTAAGAATTTTGAATAAGTAAAAATATAATGAAAATTATGCTATTAAGAACCGACTTCTATCTCAGGAATACTTAGAACATCGCATTTATCTTGTTCCCTTAATTTTTTCCAAAGTGGTCGATCATCAATCTGCTTTTCAGCATTTTGAAGTTCCTTAACGTGTTTGAAAATTTTCTCATTTTGCAGCTCAAAAGAGTTTAGCGCATTGCCACAAGTATCTTTCAGAGTTTCATCCACCTTTGAGGAACTTCTTAGAAAGTTTTTTCAAAGGTAAATATTAAGTAGAACCTACCACAGTCAATCTGTCTTCGAAAATCCGTCTCCTGTTTCCTGAGAATAAGCGTGTGTCATGATGTAACTCAGACTTGGCATTTTCAAACTGATTGAGCTCGAAGAGTGCATCGCATATCTCGAGATTAACTGGGAATTTGCATGTATTCAAACCTTCTAGAATTTCTATTGTGCAGATAATATCATTATTTTAACATTCTCTTATCTACATATATTTATTTTACTTTGCGCTTGGCGGCAATCGGTCAAAGCCTCTGCAGTTTTCCCCCGCTCTCCGTTTACTCTGACTGCTATGATAAAGAGTTTCATAATCATCAGATTTAAGGACACGGGCCCTATCAAAGTAATCAACTGCTTTGCTTTCTCTGCGCCTTCGAGAGCAATATTTTCCCCAGTCTGTATAGAGTCTTTGTAACTGCTGCGGAGGCCACGCTATATCTGCATCAGTGCCCTTTGGCGGTGTTTGGTTAGTAAAAGAAGCCATAGTTCTCTTATTTCATATTTTAGAATTTATTTGTAAATTTATTGTACAAAAAAATATATTTTTTTTTTAAATTCTAACAATTTTGTGACTAAAATTCAAATGCCATTAAGAAAAGAAATACTAATCCCAAGTAAATTTTAAGATTCATTATTAATTCCATTTCAAATAGGGTCTCACATCTCCCGATTTGGACTGGGTATCTGGGAGTCGACTTATAGTTTAGTTAAGCCCAGCATCTATAAAATCGTGTTTGAATCTTAATTCCAATATTAAATTACTATTGTACAAAAGCCTTGCACTCAATTTTCATAACTTGTCACTGAGAAAAGGCAGCAGCGCAAGAAAAGTTATCGCATGAATAACCATCAATAACTGGAGACAGAAGCATATATAAGTTGACAGCCACATGAATATCATCAGTTATTTTCTTGATCTGCAGTAATCTAGTGAGTGTGTACCCTCATTATAGTTGGGATTTTTTAGATCAGCAGTTATTGATAATGCATTTATCATAAATCTTCTACTGGCCTACTAAGTCCTAATATAATGGGAGTAAAAACCTCAGGATGTGAATGTACCATCTAAAAAGGGATTAATTAAAGAATATACACACAGATCGGTTATATGATAGTTCAATATAAGTATTTAAATTTAAATAAAACTTAAACTCTTCAAAAACCAATAAGTTTTTATAAAAAATACTGTGTAATATCAAAAAAAGCGTACAACATAGGTGTTAATACTACAAACTGTGAAACTATATTATCATATATCTGTAGTATCCCTAGCATTGTGTAAATTTAACACCAGCTTCGATAGATGCCGAGTTATGCACTACGGAAACTGTGAAACTATATTATCATATATCTGTAGTATCCCTAGCATTGTGTAAATTTAACACCAGCTTCGATGGATGACGAGTTATGCACAACGGAAACGCACAAATGTTTGTTGTAGTTCAAACCACGTGGCAGCTGAAAAATATAATATTTTAGTATGTGAAATAACTATAAAGTATATCTCTATGTACCTTTGGTGTAACGAAAAGATATTGAGCAGAACCCGGTTTAGTAGCTTCCTTCAGAAGTAGCTCGAATATGTTGCGTTCATTTGTGGCATCCATGCCTTGATTTATCTCATCTACACATCTGTTTTAATAAATATTAGTCAGTTATTAACATAGAAACTAGCATTATATATATACCTGAATGGCACGTTTGTAACATGTTGCAATGATAATGAATATATTGCAATGGCCACGGCGCGTTCTCCTCCAGATTGTATATATTTATCCAGAGTTTGCAGCTTTGCATCTTTTCTGTACTGCACCATTATTTGAATGCCGTAAGAATCGAAATCATTCTGACGAAAACAAAACGATAAATATTTAATTCAAAGTTAGTGAAGAATATAATATATTTTTAGATTTAAGTATAAATATAATGAATGCCTATAATCTTGGTTACCCTCTCCCTTTCATGAGATATGCAAGCCTAACACACAGCAAGAACGCACACACACATTATAAACACAAGGACTAAAGAAGACATAAGGGACACCACAGGAACATCGACTTGGATAACAAACAGGATCAGAGGAATGAAAGAATAACAACGAAGGAAGAGTGTGTGTGTGAGAGAATAGGATACAATTGACAGTCCCGGTCTTAAAAACTATCTTTCAGTGTATGTACATATGTAAAACAAATGAGCAAACATACCTTGTCTTTCCGCGATAAAACCACTTCGCCCACATACGATATGGATTCCATAAAGTCACTGAACTTGCTGCTTATTGTTTCCACTAATTGGTTTAGTTTCGGTTCCCATTCATTATAAATACTCAGAATTTTGTTATCAACATTTCGTTCTTGATTGCTCTTTTGTTCAATCACTTTCTTTAGTCCCTCTACCTCGACTTGACGACGACGGAATTCATCAACTGTCTGTAAATAAAAATAATGAGCTTTCATATATACATATCTTAAGAACATTAAGTCATCTTACCTGCGAGTCCACATTTCGCATACACTCCAGTCTGGCCTGAAACTCCATTATGGCTTCACGAACTTGCTCTAAATTCAACATTGAGATTTCATTAAATTCGGATCTATAAGTAAAATCATTTTTGTGTGGGAAGTTTCCCATTACAGAGACTTCGAACTTCTTGTGTTTTCGATTCAATATCCTGTTTTTGATTTTCCAAAGACCTCTGCAAATTTTCCACTTTTTCCTGGAAACGATTGAAGATATAGATTAGACCTTAAATGGAAATTGTTATTGAAAACTTACTGCAGCTTTTTTGTATTGTTCCTCACTCTCTTTCAACGAATTCAATTGTGTTTCGTGTTCTTGCTTATGGACATTCTCCATTGCTTGATTGGTTTTCCGGAGTGTCTGCAATTCATCTACAGCCTCCAAAACTTTCACCAAATTGCATTCAATGCTAAACATTTTTCTTAAGTCTGACAACAAGCTGGTTTGAAAAGAACTTTGAATGGTTTCCAATGCTAAAAAAAGGAAATTTCGTTATTTTTAAAATTAAATTAATTTCGATTAACTTACGCATGTATGATCTGTTCATGATATCAACTCTTTCGAGTAGTTTCTTGACTTCTCCCTCTAGATTTCCATAATGTGCCAGTTTTTGTTCAATCTTCCTCTTTTTATCCCCCTCCTCGCGGAGTACTAATTGCAAGCGGTCAAACTTATTATCAACTTCCTGCAAACTGTTTCTTATTTGATCTCTTTGATATATGGCCTTTGCATGTCTAAAATCAAAATTGAATGACTTAATATTCATTGTTATGAGTCGGATTACACTCACCTCTCTTTCAAGTCTGTTAAAGATTTCTTGTCCAGACTAATCAATTGATTTTGTCTGCGAATTGTACCCTCGGTTAATATCAAATCCGACCGGTATCGGGATGTTGTGACCAAAAACCTATTTGTACCTAAATTCAAGAGAATTCGTATGAAAATACATTTTTAAAGTATTGTAATACACAATCAGAACTTACCTCCGAAATACAGTCGAATTGATTTTGGAATGCTCGAAGTATAATTACTAACTTCTTCTCCGCCAATCGGAATATTATGAATTTGATAAGTTCCACATAGTTTATTTATTATTGGTATGGGACCGGAGACTAGATCAACTAGATACGATTTAAATCCCATAGGCCTATAGCAAATAGAAAACAATTGGAGATCAAAGAATATCTGATTAGCTCTATGATGCTTACCTGATCTCCTCTATAGTTACCGTAGAAGTATACATTAAGCTCTCTGCTGGTGCACAATAAAGAATGTTAACGCCAAGCTTCTGTTTTACACATAACTCATTTATCAGATCAGACATATCCGATTTGTCTTCACAAATAAAGGCATTTAAATCACGTCGACTGACAACATTCTCCAAATACATCGCTGCCTCTTCACTTGCTATGTTTAACTGAAAAATAAAACACAATAATAAAAGGAAGAAAATTTAAAAGTAAACGGAATTACCTCAAATATCATGGGATCATAAATATTACGTTTGTATCTATGCTTGTTTTCAGCTACCCAACTCATTGCCTTAACCAGATTGGGATTTTGATTCCGCAGTTGCTGGGAGAGCATTAATAACATTGTAATAAATAAATATAAAATAAAATAACTATCTTACATCGATCTTTTGAGTCTTTACATTCTGCAGTCTCTCGATCTTGTGCAAGAGAGCTGCTACCTCAGGTGTCTTTTCATCATTAAGTTTTGTCTCCAGTTCCCTACGCTTATTGTACTGATTCATCGCCACATCACGACTCTTTTGTATCGCAATCTTTTGCTCTTCTAATTCATTAACAAATTGTGCTTTCTGATTTCTAAATTCTTCAAGCTCACATTGCTTGGCTTCCACAATCTGCATAAGATTATCCACTTCGCTTTTGGTCTTTGCGGAGTTTTGCATGTCTCTCTGGAAAATAGAAGACAAATGTGTTTTAAACTAAACTCACTCTGTGAAACTATAAACCCACCTCCAATTCACATTTACTTTTGTGTATTTTATGTTTTACTTGGTCGACTTGTGAACGCAGATCCCTTTTGGTAGTCATATGTCGGTTTATCAACTCACTCTGATTGAATATAAACATTAGTATGAGAAAGTGTATAAGGGATTTGAGGAAATAAACTTACTTGCTCTAGAGTTTTCTCCCTGAGTTCAGTATTTTTCTGCACAATCTCTTCCTGTGCTCGTTTAAGCAGTTCATATGCTCTCTTGACTGTGTTACATTCAGTTTTAGCTTTATCTCGTTGTGATTTATAACCATCTAGTTTCTCCTTTCCCGTAGTTACTTCACACCACAGTTTTTTCACTTGGTAAACTTTTATCTTTTCTAGCATCTCTTGGCGTTCTTGGAACTGGTCTACGGTAACGCGTAGTCTAAGATAAGAATTACAATTATTTAATGAAAATTAATATTAAATATGCATTGCACTTACTGTTCCAAACGTTTCTCCTCTTTCTGAAGGTTTTCTTTTTCCTTTTCCCGATCATTATGAGTGCTTACTTGCGAAACTCGTAGTTCCTTTAGCTCCTTGAATGTCTTTATAAAATCGTTGTCACATACGGACGACATTGTATTGGTTAAGAGCTCTTGGGGGTTCATTTTTGAGAAATCCTAAGAATTAATACAAATTAATGACTTTGATAGATTTCTGTTACTGCTCTGCCTTACCTGAACACGATCCTGAGGAAGGAACTGGCACAAATTACTGACTTGAATGTTGTATGAAGAAATTGTCTCCACAAATTTGGACTTGGAAATATCCTTTGAATTCACAGAAAAGCGAGATTCTCCGTTGGTGTTTATTGTGCGCTTGAAGGTCTCTAAAATGCCCTTGTTTTTGCCATTTATGGTGACAATGATTGTCGCAACACTTTTACCGCTCTTAACATAATCAGAGATGCTGGAGGAACGATCTAGCAACTGGGGGTCGCCACCAAGACCCAATATAATAGCAGATACAATTGTTGACTTCCCAGTTCCATTGGGTCCAGTTAAGACATTAAGGTACTCTTTCGGGTAGTATGTTATTTCATTGTAAGACCTGGAAACAAATACAAATTCATAATTAGTAAAATTCTGGAAGTGAACAGTTACAATGGGCGCACAAAGTTACCTGTGCGTAACTTACACAAAATCTTTGCAGTACACCGACTTGATTCGTCCAATCATACTCGGTTGACTTGAGTGTCCCGAAGCATTCATTTTGCCATACGAAATGCTGAATATATTGATCAACTACGTTGTAAATTAAGAAAAAGGAAGCCGCTGTAGGTTTGAAACCGCGGTAAATTCTTATGCCTATGCGCAAATCATATGTTGTCAAGATAGCGGCGGCAAATTGTTTTTCGTCTCGCACTGCCGCACATATCGATAGCTTTGTGAGGAAATCGATAAGCAAACTCGCGTTGTTTACGGGATAATAGCTGATTGGCAACGCACCGTGCTAAATTTTAAATATTATTAGCTATTCATTTCTGTATGTTGGAGTGGCAGACGTTATAATAAATATGTTTTTCTTAATTATTTTTAAGTTTATGGAATACCCGTAATGCAATATGTAAATTGTGTATTCCGCAGAGTTGCCACTCGACATCTAGGGCCAGCTGATCGCAGACGCAATGGGGATGTGGCAGCACTAAACCAACTTGAACGGAAAATCAATTTTTTTGCGTGACACCATGGAACACAAAGAACGTCGGCCGCAGTGAAGTTATTGCTGTTGAAAATCTTATAAAGGAACCATGCCCAGCAGTCTACTGTTTGCCACCAGTAGCGAGGGACGCGTTCATACGCTCTCCACTAACTCGGGAGGATGGCGCGAGTTTCCCTACCTTGGGTTGGAGTTCAAGAAAATAAGCGCTGTTCCCAACTATATGTGGGCTATTGGCGGGGACCGTCAGGTGTACGTGCATGTCCATGGCTTGGATGTTCCAATACGTGTCAAAGAAGAGTCATATGAGAATGAACGCTGGCTGCCCATCGAAGGCTTTTCCAAAACGCTGTTACCCACCGATCGTTATAAATATTCAAATATAGATGGCAGTATCGAGAGGAGTGTGGACAAAATCCGTTTACCCTCAATGGCCTGGCAGTGGGATGGGGATTGGCACTTGGACCTCGAACTGGATGGTCAGCAGTTGGCCGAAGATGGTTGGATGTACGCATTGGACTTCCCGGCCTCCTACTCGGCTAAAAAGTCATGGAACTCCTATGTGAGACGACGCAAATGGATACGCTTCCGACGATATGCAGCTCTGAACAGCTGGTGTGCCGTCGCTCCGCTGCACAAGGATCCCACTCAAGAGCCCTTCATCGATGTGGCCATAGGTGGCACCCACGTACCCAATGCACGCGCCGGAACATTGTGTGTGTGGGCCATAACTGCACATGGGAGGGTAATGTTTCGCACTGGCGTCAATGCCTTCGCACCGGAAGGCCTTCGCTGGACTGCCATCAACACACCCACGGGTAGTGAAATCTCTCAAATCAGCGTGGGTCCCACAGGTCTTGTCTGGGCTGTGCTCTACAATGGGCGTGTCATTGTGCGCACTGGGATTACGCGTGATAATCTCTCCGGCGAATCGTGGCTAGATGTTAAGTCACCAGTGGCTTCGAATGGACAGTCCGACAGTACGTCGGCTCGTGGTCTGCGTATTGTGCAGATCTCGGTGGGCACGGATGCGGTCTGGTGTATAACCAATGATAATCATGCTTGGTTTCGACGTGGCATCAAGGGAGATGCGGCCGGCATAAGCGAGGATGCAGCCATTGGTCGAGGCTGGGTAGAAATGGTGGGCAATCTGTCAATGATCTCTGTGGCGGCCAATGATCAGGTAAGACAATAATGAATAAACTTAGACTCATTCTAAACCCAATCCCATGTGCTCAACAGGTGTTTGCCATTGGGGCCGCAGACCGTGCTATATACTACAGATCCGGTGTTAGTGCTGCCGATCCCACCGGCAAAAAGTGGCTAAAGAATTCAATGCCCAATGCAAATTAGTCGATCCTCGAGTTCCCTATCCATCGTGTCACGCAAAAGTGGAGGGAGCAGCTCAACTCCTGGCTCCAAACATCAAAGCTTCTCAAATCTATATTCCAAGGAGAAAGAGAAGGGAGTTGTAGAGACATGCGCGGTCATCGAAACGATTAGCACCTCGTCAGCCAATGGAGTGAATCAGCGCTTGAGGAATGAACGCTGGAAATTGAGTGCCGACTCACCTCCAACCATTGGCAGCCTGAATCTGAACGAACGTCAAAAGCATAGGGCAACTGCTTTGAGGGAGCCTTCGTCTCATGCTTCTAGTGCGCCGGCGGCGGACGTGGCAGAGATTACGGGAAAATTTGAGACACAATTGAAGAATCCACGTGCTTGGTCACCAGTGCGCAGCGTTGGATCTGTAGTTGGGACTGAAGCGCATCCGGAAAGCGATTCAGCTGTCTTTGAATCCGAATCGGCACATGGATCCGATGCATTTCTCGGGGAAGATGACGATCACAATGGCTCACAGTTCTGGACAGAGTGTGCAGTGATGTGGAGTTGCATTGCGACTGGCGCTGTCACTGTGGATGCAAATAACATTCCCAACTGGTTCAATGATCATTTGTCCAACGATGGCAAAGCCGAAGAGAATCCCAATTGGCGCAACCATATACTGGACAAGCTGAAGCAACGACGCAAGAATGTAGTGAAGCTGCAGCAGGAGAGGCACTTCGAAAAGGCCGTCGAGCTGACCTCCTGGGTTAAGTCAGCCGACGCGCGATATCAACATCCAAATGGGGAGTTCGATGACTGCATCATTGAGTTGGAGTGGGTCAGTGGCAGCAGCGGGAGCAGTGCAGAGGGCAATACTGCAGACAGTGACTCAGGCACCTTTACAGTGCTCAGTCCCGATGGCTCTGCAACTAAGATTCAGTTCACCCTCTCCGACATTACCTGCGTGCAGTGCTGCAGCGAACCAGGAGCCCCGCGTCTGGCCATCCATGCGCATCATCTGCCCGTCAACTGCAGTCCAGTCAAGCTGCAGTTTGCCAGCGATGCTGAAATGGAAGATTGGCTCTCGCATCTCTCCTCGGTGTGCAGTCAAATCAATATGCTGATGGGCAAGCCCGCCAGCAATGCCATTTGGATAACCAGTGATTTGGGTGATGTATTCGTCTTCGATGCGGCCAACATGAAGGCTCAACAACTGGAGAAATCGGCAGATGGTCAGGATTATTACGTGGAACGCATGGATGTGTCCACCTGCGAGACACCCTACTACAACACGCTCTACAATGGGTAAGCAAGTGAAGACTTTCAACAAACATTTCTATAGTTTATTCCCTTGTCCTTTTGAAGCATGCCATGTGGCAGTGAGCTGGAGATTGTTGGCTGTGTCTACGATGACGCCGATCAGATCCGGTTTGACTTGCAGTGTCATTCGAGCATCAAGGCGCATCCACATCGAGTGGAGAAGTACCGCGTGATTGCGATGCATTTGAATCCGCGCTTCAATGAGCGCACAACCGTGCTCAACTCAATGGTCGACTCGGAGTGGCTCGATGAAATCCGCAATGATCATACAGTGTTTGCGCCTGGAGCAAGCTTTACGGTAAAAATCAGGTAAGTTCAGACTGATAAATCGACGTGAAACATATTCTATATATATACATATATATATAGATCGATCATACGAGTATTACAACGTTTCTTTAAGTCCTCAATTTATATACTATCTTATCAGAGAGCTTTGATTTAATACTATATAATAATCCTATTTTTGCAGGGCTCTTCAGAACCTTTATCAGATAATCGTGAACAATGTTCACTATGCTGATTACAAATATCGCACTGATCCGGCGGCTGTCACCTGTCTATATGTGAGTGGGCGTGTCAAGCTCTTTAGTGTTGTGTACCGTTCGCCCTCGGTGATCGTATCCATGCAGCAGATGCACTGGCGACAGATTGGTGGCCATGAGAAGCGTGTGTATAACAGTGGCGTCGATGTTGTCTGGGGCATAACTTGCGATAACACCGCGTGGGCGTATAACGGTGGCTGGGGCGGAATGTTTCTGCAAGGGCTTGAGGGATCGGGCAAGATTAACCCGATGATTGACACGCACACTTATTATGTATATGAGAACCAGCGCTGGAATCCCATCAGTGGATTTACTGCCAAGAGTTTGCCCACAGATCGGCACATGTGGAGCGATGCAACTGGCCGCCAGAAACGTAGCAAGGAGCACACAAAGCTGCTGTCCACGCACTGTGAATGGATATCCGACTGGGCTATTGACTACAATATACCCGGCGGTGCAGACAAGGAGGGCTGGCAATATGCAATTGACTTTCCAGCCACGTATCATGCGCATAAAAAGTTGACCGATTGCGTACGGCGGCGTCGTTGGATGAAGAAGTGTCGCCTCAGCAGCAGTGGGCCTTGGCAGGAGCTAAGTCATTCCAAGATACTCGATGCCGCATTGCAGGTGCTGGACGATGATGCAGACAGTGCCATAAATGTGGATGATGTGCGTGTGGCCGCTTGGGCAATTGCTTCGAATGGTGATGTGCTTATCCGGCATGGAGTATCTACACTGAATCCACGTGGGGACACCTGGGAGCACATTGCAAGTGATCAACCGCTGGTGGGCATAAGTGTGGCGCCTTCAGGTCAAGTCTGGGCTGTTGGTCGCAACGGAATGATCTTCTATCGTTATGGCATCAACAAGCACAATCTCTGTGGCGACGCATGGCAACAGGTGGAGGCACCCGCTGGCGTTACGTTTAAGGCCATAAGTGTGGGTCGTGCCGGGATCTGGGCATTGGATAACCAGCATAGACTGGCCGTACGCAAGGAAGTAACTCGCACATTTCCTGAGGGTTCGCATTGGCAATTTCTTCCAAATGCAGCCAATGTGCCACCACACACGGAGACCCACTGTGGTTTCCGATCAGTTTCGGTGGGCAAAGAGGTGTGGGCTATTTCCCTGAACGGCATTATTTGCCGACGATGTGGCATAACCAAAGAGAATCCAGCTGGAGCTGGCTGGAATCTGGGCATAGCGGTAAGTACTCGATATGCACATGTTAAAAAACAGATTTCAATTTAATAATTTTTAATTACAGGGGCAGTGGCAACACGTGTCGGTGGAGGGTTACATGTAACTAATTACATTCCGCTTTCAGTATTTATATATGTATGTGTGTGTATACCCTGTAAGAAAGGGTTATACATAAATGTATGATTGTTGACTAACAGAATAGTTGCCATTCTTTCATACCTTAATTTAAGTTAAACGGACAATTTCTCTCATATTGAAAATTATAATTAATATAAAATTGTTTGATGCAGATACTATTTTAGACGCTTGCATCATTCTTTCCTTTTAATTGTACTATTTATATACGTATTTATTACAAGTGTCAGGCTTCATATTATTTTAAACTCTGTTTTAGTTTGTTAATTTATATGTTGTCCTATTTTGTTGTGATTAGAGTTATGTACATTCCAAAGTGTATCCTATGCTTACATATAATAATTTATATTTATATTTACATATATTAAATGCATAACTTGTACAATTAAAACAAAAATTAAAATATGTTTTACTTGCGTAAGCTGCACCGATACCTATCGGAAACTTCACATTTCAAATGGGCGCGGGTATAAAATAAAGTATCGATAACATTTGTGGGTACTGAATGTAATGACATATCGATTAAGCAGTATTATCGGTATCTCGACAGCCCTGGAAAACATATAAAAAAAGAAACAACCACTAAGCAATGAACACATTGCAAATAACAGTTTGTATAAACAAGTAGTACAGAAATAAATATAAAAAAGATTAAGTAAAGAAAGTAATGTCTGACTACGATAGTGTGCGTATAAAGAAGTTGGTTTTGAAGGGAGAGAAACACAAGTAAGTAACAGACCAGTAAAAAGTAACAGAAGGAAAACTAACTTCGTTTTTTGTTTATAGGAAAAGCAAGAAGCGCAAGAAGGAAAAGGAACACAAGGATGAGGACACAGCCAAGCGAAGTAAGTCCGTTCCGGATGAGGATGCACTCAAGCACGGCGGTTGGTGGTCAGCGAAGACGACAGCGGAAATCGTTGGTTCTGTGGCCATCGAATTTGGAGAACGTTGCTACCTGAAGGCGCTGGACAATGGGTATGAACACTTATAAAGAGCATAAGTACATATAAATATAATGCCATTTTTATATAGATTGTTTACCTTGGGAGCGCCGCATAATCAAGGAGATGGCCCTGACCCGGAGGAGATATTCACAGCGTTTCCCATAAACGAGCGCAAGGTGTCCTTTAAATCCGGCTACGGAAAGTATCTCAGAATTGAAAAGGACGGCATGGTAACAGGACGTTCTGAGGCAGTTGGCAGCATGGAACAGTGGGAGCCCGTTTTCGAGGTAGTATTCAACAACATTTTAGCATCGACTTCAATTTATGTCGTTATGAATTTCCCTATGCAGGGCAAAGATATGGCACTTCTCTCAGAAACGGGTCACTTTATGTCAATCGATCCGGAAGACGATGCATGTGTGGCCCTCCACAAGAAAGTGGGAAAACAGGAAATCTGTTTCGTACGCACCAATGCAGCCCGTGATGTTGTCGTCGATGAGCAGCCGAAGGAAGAGAAAGGCGATTTGAACGAAGTTGAGAGAAACTACGTGTAAGTAGCACTCTCGCTACTCTGTTATATACATATGTTGATAATATACATATGTCTTACTCACACTGTAGCAAAAAGTTCCAAAAGTTCCAAGACAAGAAGATGCGCATTAATCAGAACACAGTCAAGGAACTGGAGGAGGCAAAGGCTCAGGGGTTGCTGCACGAGACCCTTTTGGACAGACGTAGCAAAATGAAAGCCGATCGTTATTGCAAATAAATCAAGATCGTTTCTTATATCTTAATTAAGGCTCTCTTTATGCCGGTATAGTCTTAATCTAATCATATTAAACAGTAGTGAAGCCTAGATAGATGACATTTGATACACAAGTTTATAAATTTAACACATTTTCCAGGCATCAAGGTTAAAAGGTTTCATTTTCAAGGCATTTGCTATAAAGATTCTAATGGAAATGGAAATGGAACACCG
Source organism: Zaprionus nigranus (assembly GCA_018903425.1). Lineage (NCBI taxonomy): Eukaryota > Metazoa > Arthropoda > Insecta > Diptera > Drosophilidae > Zaprionus > Zaprionus nigranus. The sequence goes on along the minus strand of JAEIGD010000030.1, from coordinate 1,284,084 downwards.
GCAATGGAATGTTAATTCTACCTGCGTAAATTTCAATCGGAATTCGGAACAACACAGCGGGAGATGCAGGGGAAACAATTAAATTTCTTTCTCTCAGAATTCTTTTATGAGCGCAAGAGAGAAACAAAGACAGGGAGAGAGAGCATGCCAGTAAACCGGTTATGGAGGGAGAGTAAGCAACTGCGAGTCGCGATCTCGAGCTCAACATTCAGTTGCAATTTGTTTGGAATCGGAGACGGAACACAAAGCGGAACAAACCTGTGGGAAAGAAGAACAAATAATAATAAAAACAATAAATAAAATAATAGAAATAAATGCGCAAGTCGCAGGGATTGGTGGACAGGCGACTGGGCCTGGACGCTTCGGAGACTTACTCGACGTCCAGTTCGTCGTTGAGCAGCTCCTTCAGCGACGGCAGCGACGCGGTCAATTGGGAGGAGTACGTGGCCGACGACGGCAGCCTGTTCTACGCCGAGTATGTGCCAAGTGTCAAGCCGAGTGTGGCTGCGGCGGAGCAGAGACGCGGGGAGTTGTTGCGCCGCTCACTGCGCCTGGGAAAAAAGACAACACGGCGGCAGCAGCAGCAGAAGCAGGCCAAGTCGCACAATGGCAGCAGCGGCAGCAGCAGCAACAACAACAAGCAGCTCGAATCAGAGAGCAACAACAATAACAACGGCAACAACGAGTTCCGATTCGCAGAGATAAAGAATTCGCACGCAGACGCCAACAATGAGAAACAGTTGGAATTGGTTATAACTGCCACAGATCGCTTCCGCTTTGGTCGTCGCTCGACTGCAGTCGAGTCTATACTGGGCTTCCGTGTGCAGCCCTTCCCCGACCAGCCCGAGTGCCTCATGGTGGACAGTTTCGTGCACGACATCAGCGCCATGCAGCACAACATCAAGCGTGGCGATTGGTTCAAGTCCCTCAATGGCATCGAACTCTACGCCAGCAATGTGGATGAGCTGCTGCAGCAGTTCCTAGAACCCACCCAGGTGTGCCTGCGTTTCCAAGGCCCAGGAAGTGGCAACTCTGCAGCGGCGGGAGCAGCAACAGATGAGGCCATTGGGGCTGTAGGTAATCCTCCCCAGCAAGTACAGAAGTTGATCAACTTTGCCATGTTCGCCGAGCAGTTCGCGCAGCTGATGCCACCAGCTGTCGCCGTGCCAGAAACGCTGACACCCTTCGGCATGTTGCTGCTCCCCCCGGAGTGTTATCAACAGGATGAGCACAAGGATTCGCTCTACTATTACCCGGAGAATGCATTAACCAATTTTCTGTACAAAGCACGGGGAAGCTTTTTAACGCTCTCTTCGGTGCTTAACGAGCTGCAGACGGAGCCGCTGACATCGCGTCTGCTGGTGGAGCAGGTTCCCTACTATGTCAACTATCGCCGCTTGAACGGCTTCCTGGTGCTCTTCGCCTATGCGGCAAGTCTGTACAGCTCCGCCGAGTGCAGCCTGAGATCGGATGAGCTCATTGGTTATATCCGTTTCTCGCTGCCCGGTCTTAATTTGGACAATTTCACGGCAGGCACAGGCTTGCGGCTCTTCCTGCATCATTTCTGTAGCATTCAACGGACGCGGCTGCTAGCTCATCCACGTGGGGAAGTGCAATTCGAGGAGCTGCTCAAGCAGTCGAGAAGTCTTCCACTGCCCAAGGAGGCACAGCTGCGCATCTTCGATGCACTCAGCGAAATGGAGGCCATGGACTACCGCAACTGGAACGACGAGCCACTGACAACGCATCGGGAGTTCTTCATCTATGGCTGCGCTCTCTACTACGACAGCTTCCTGCTGGCCAGCCTGCTGCCCGCCGAGGTGCGCTTCAACGTGGAGCTCTTCCTGCGCTGTCGCGGCATATTCCATTTCATTGGAGCTGCTCCAGCTGTCCGGGTGCGGGAGATGTACGTGTGGGAGGAGATTGTGCTGGCCAATGCGACGGGACGCTACTTTCTGTGCGTCTGCTCACGTAGCCACCTCATCCTGACCGTCATCCTGAAGATGTATGTGGATGAGCCCGAAATGGAAGCCTATGCCTCGGTGCCTCCTTCGCTCTTCTACATCGAGGAGATCCAGGAAACCCTCGATCATCTCATACAGTGTGGCATCGAGTCCTTGGCCCGGTTCTGGTCCATCTCTAACAAACGGCCAGAGGTATTGGATCAGCTAAAGATCGAGCAGCCTGGCGAGGAGCACGAGACGAGCAGCTCAAAGCTGGAGTCGTTTCTCAAACAGAAATCCAACACTGCCGGCAGCGGCGCAACGAACAACGATGAGGAGGCACAGATGTGCTCATCCCTGGGTGGCTCATCCATTCACAGCCTAACGCCCAGCGAGGATGACTTGTCTCGGCGACGTCTGACTCCAGCCGAGGACTCGGACAGCGGCTCCGACTGGGAGAACTTTGCAGAGCAGCATCCTCTGCACTATGGCCTCAATCTGAATGCCGAGAGCCAGAGCCAAATAACCACATCCCTCTGGAAGGAGATCAACAATGTGGTGCCCGTGAAGATATCTGCCGGCTGGAAGAACTCGGTGCTGCACTACGTTTACGTGGACATGACAAACGGGGTTCTCCTCTGCCCATTTACCCCCAGCTCGGAGAGTTTTCCATACCTATCGGAGATGCGCAGGGCATGTCACAGAATTCATTCGGTGCTGGAACGTTCGAAGCATCACCGAAGACAGCTAATGGAACCGGCGAGAGGCACATTAGGGCACAGTAGCAATGACATTACTCTGGTGAAGGAGCATGGCATAACCATGGAAGTGGCCAATGCCGTCAAGGATCAGGCAGCCATACGATTTGTTGTGGTCGGGCGACTCTTCCAGACGCCCACCAAGGAGGTCTACGTGTGCCACCGACCCGAGGTGCCGCAGAACATGGTCGAAATGGCTTTTCGTTTATCCTTCTTCTCCATGGGCTAAGAAATGGCAACTTACCTTTAGATAGTTTATAATATTTGCTATTTTTACTATTGTTTTTAAATAAACTGAAGTCTTAGTGCTCGAGATAAATCATCTGAATTCAGTTATATATTAAATTTAAATTAATTCCAAATTTTTGAATAAACTTCGATATATGTATCTATGTAACTAGTGAAAGTTAATTAACTTTAAGATAGCTCACTATTTTTTCTATGTACCTTAAGTGTTCTTAACATACGTATATATTTCCATTTTGATGTATCTGCTTGTCCAATGTATTGTGGCACCTTCAAAGCTCATCCACTTTACGGCCCTGCATAAGTTTTTTACGATCAACATATTTATATGTCTGCGGCTTTTCCATTTCATTGATATAAACATTGACACTAAATTTAGAAGATCGTGCTAGACGAGAATACACGACACGCGCCCTAGTCGCATATTTATAAACAGATCAAATACTGAGTGGATACTCTTCGTAGATCCGTCATACAATGTCAACGTTTCAGTCTGCGAAAATTCTTCCAACGTAACGTGGTCTCCCTAGACATTGGAACGATAATAATCCTAAAGTGTATAGTTCTGAAAATGCGAAAGTGGTTGCTGTGCGGAGCATGTGTTCTGTTGCTTCTAGCCTTGGCAGTTGCCCTGAATGAATCAGACCCTCAATTGGATAACAATCTGAATGGATATGACAACTCTCGAGACGAGCACACTCACGCCAAGTTGCCCAGCGAGGTGCAGAGGGCTGTGTGCACCGTCAATGCTGGCGATGTCAAGGCATCCGCGGAGGCAGTGACTACCAAGACATTGAAGGGAGTTTGCGGTTCGGGTAGGCACAAGATACTTATAAAATCTGAATAAGTTCTATCCACACACTTTTTAGATGAAATGAATTTGGCATTTCACAATCTGGAGGAGAAACTTTATAGGGAACTAAGCGAAATAAAAGAGTTGCTAGCGAAGCTAACAGAGGGACGGGAGCAACAGGACAGTAACTCGATTCCACTTATGCCAAGTGTGGATAAGATGCCTACACTGAAGCCAACTGCAGTCCAGCAGAGATTCAAGTTCGAGCAGATCACAGTGAAACCCAGTTTGGAGCTTAAATCAATGAAGCAGAGCAGGCAAAGGGAGATGGAATCAGAGCCAGAGCGGGATGACGAAGTCTACAAGTTCAACAACACGATGCTGTCCGATCAGGACTTTAGAATATTTACCTACTATTGGAAACTGGAGAACATCACAGAGCACATTGCCAATGATTCACCAAAGACACTCAAGAGTCCTATGTTCAGCATCAAAGGTGAGTGAAACGATTTGAAATGTGAAGCAGTTGACTGAGCGAAAGTTCTCCCAACCTCAGGCAAGACAGTCCAGTTGAAGTGCACGTTCCACCACCTACATCGTGAGATGATCTATCTGCAGCTGACCATGGCATATCCGTCCTCCGATCGTGGCAAAGGCAAGCAGAACAACATTGTGCTGGACATGGGCGGGCAATTGAAGCAACTGAAGTGGGCCGAGAATGTTTTATTCAAGCATAAGATTTCTATATTGGATCAGAGTCATCCTCGTGCACAAGACCTCAGCTCGCTGGAGCTGACCAAACTGGATATGGGATTTCCCATTCCGAATAGTGCAATCATGGGCAGCAATTACGTGAGACACAACTCGATACTTATACAAGTTATTTTATATTTGTGAAAGATCATACTAATAATTTTTATTAAAATTAAACAAAGCAACCCAAACCAATTAAAGAAGAATGAGAAATGAACTCAGGATTCCCTTATAGCTTGCTCCGTGCTCCCTTGGCCTTAATATCGAGGAATGGCATTGCAATCGGATACAATTCTTTGCACGATTTGAACGCCACAATATCGTTAATTGTTTTATGTCGCTCCATGCTGGTGGCAGTGCCTGCATCCTCCTCGCTGCCTTTGCCATTTTCATTCTTCAGTGTCGAGACAATGTGAACAGACAAGACTCTACGTTCGTCGCCATCTTTTGTTATGAATTTCTAAAATACGAATAATGATAAGTATATGATAGGAAGATCCCTGCTGCTTTGATATCCTCACCTTAAAGTACTCAACAAAGTCGGATTTTGTGATCTTGCGAAGTATTGCCACCTCTGCCTCCTCGCGCTCAAAATGATAGGTTTGCATGGCGATTTCCCCATAGAAGAGGTGGAACTGCTGGAATATGGTTTTCGGCTTCTCCAGTTTCTTGACTATCAACGCCTCCTTGTGGCGATCAAACTCATCCTGTGGCATGTCCTCAATTACTTGCTAAAGAGCGAAATGATTTAATGCACAAGTCATAAGAATTCTATTTAAATTTGCTTACCAAATATGTCTGCAAGAAGTTCTCAATGCGATCCTCAACGAATGAGGGATGCTTGGCAGATTGCACAATGATGCGAATGCCATTGGTCCCATTCACCTTGCGCAGCCCGCTAAAGACAATGTAGCCAAGCTGCTCCTTGGTGCGCAAGCAATCGTAACAAGGCTCCGACAGCACTTGCGATACTAAATTAACCATTATGTTTGTGTGATCTGTTTGTGCGCCACATTGCATATAGAGCTGCGTGCAGGAGCTCATGTGATACTCGTTCTCCTTCTCGAATAGATAACTGTCACCTGCACAAAGTAAGTTACAATATAAATAAATATTTGAATCGTTTAAAGACTCCACTTACCTGGCAGGAGTTTGTATTCGCGTTTCTTAAGCATTTGCCTTGCCAAGATGGGCAACTTGGTGGCGTTTGTTTCCTGCAGGCGGTTGTTGACGAGCCCAGCGATCTCTGCGGCTTGCTGCTTCGTGACGTTGCCAAAGATGAAGCACTCCGTGTGCAGACGTTGGAAAAACTCCTTGGCAAAGTTGAGAACACGATCGTAGGAAACAACTGTAAACAGGGGAAGGATTATAAAATTGTCGATATTCTACATAATCCTCGAATCCTGCTACTTACGTTCCATAGCATCTAATAGCTCCACATTGGCCCAGGCATTCTCGGTGAGCAGCAGGGCCAGATAATAAATGGAATGTTGATAGGGCTGTTCTGCCTTGAAATTCTTCAACGATCTTATATATTCCTCTTTGAGTATATCAAAACGCTTCTCGTCTATACTAAAATTGAACAGATGATCCAACAGCTTCTCCAGCAGCACAACTTGCTTATCATTAAAGCCTCTTATGGTAAACTATGAAATGGAAAGCGTCATATATATTAATCTTGATATATTCCGTCTTAACTCTTTACTTACATCGATGCCGCAAGATTTGGTGGAAACGCTGAGCACGAGACTCGCCAACTCGGCATCGTAGAGATATTCGTTGAGCTGATCTTTTAGCAGCATGACCAGCATGTGGTTCAAATTGGAATTCAGGGGGTCCAAGTAGGCAATGGGGTTGGACATGTCGAATGTCATGCACGCCTTGGGCTTGTTAAATTGATCGTCTTGCTTGTGCCACACACGCAGGATGGGTGTATCCATGATTATTGTCGGATGTGCGGGTGCATCGCAAGGCACTTCGGCTATGTCAAAATTGCTCGGTATAAAAGTGTTTGGCAGTGATAACTCTAGATTCGTATTCAAACCACAGGTGGACCAGCGCTATAAATGACAAGAGAAGATTAATAAATGCATTGAGTACGCTAGGCATCGCACTAACCGTGAGTGTTTCCTTGGGTATACGCTCCAGGCAATACTTTGTTTTGTAATATGGCTCCGATTCCGTTGCCTCCTCCTCAAAGCTTTGACTGACTATGGCAATCCTACTCTTTTCGGGCACCAGTTCACTCAACAACTTGAGTACCAACTCTGGACGCCACTCGTTGCTTAAGTATGGTGCCGTTAGCACTTCGTCCAGCGGAAATATTTGCATGGATGACACTGTGTGGGTAACCAGCGTCTCTGGCTGCTCCTTCTCCTTGAAACGGAAACGCATCTCGTTGAGCTTAACGCACTCATCGAATATCCATCTCTTTGGACCCTCCTGACGCAGCATTTTTAAATACTGGAATACTATGTTGACAATGTCGTCCACACGCTCCAAACCTTCCTGTGTCAAATTCACTACAATCTCAAAGAAACCAAACCCATTCTGTGTGTTTTGATGGCCAGCCATAAGACTAAAAAGAAAAGATAAATAAATAAATCAATTTGCCGGATAGTTGCAATTGCCTTACTCATTGCACCAGCCAAGTCTGCGTAACTCCGACAATATACTGCCCTTGCCCTCGTGTCCGATGAGGTGAGTCAAATAGTTGTCGGGCTGAAATGGCAATTTACATTGCATTTAAGAAGGTTCATGGTTATTAGAGTTTCCAATTTGTATTCTCTGTATCTTACAGCGGATTTGTACAACTGCGTCAGATCATCAGTCGTAAAGCTGATGGTAAGCGAGCGTGAATCCTTGATCGGCACAATCTTTAGCTTCTGCCCGTATTGCTCATCTGCGTAGGGATGGCGCGACCATTCAGGTACATTAACGTTCTTATTTTCGATTTCCGAAAACTTCTCTATTACCATTTCCTCTAGCTTATCCAGTGATTCTAAGCGGGGCATATCAATCGTGTAAGTATGGGTAATGCACTATGCTCAGTTCTTTAGATTTACCCTTTCCGATGACGGCCAAGCACATGATATTTGCGGAATACCATTTCTGGTGAAACTTCAGCAACTCATCGCGCACATCGATGCCCTCCGATTTGGGTAATTCGGAGAGCGTGGCCTTGTTGCCACTGCCAAACTTGCTGTAGGCGTGGTCTGACTTGGCCAAGTGCCGGTGCACCTGCTTGATGCGCCACAGATCACTTGATAGGTTCTTTTCATGCTCCGAGTTCACTGCATTGATTTCCCGCTCGGTTGCGCTAGGCGTGAACAAGGGAGCAATAAAGAATTGTGCAAAACGATCCAGTGCGCCATCCAGTTTATCGGGCGCAACATGAAAATGATACTTCGTCATCAGCGGATACGTGGCAGCATTGCTGCTCCCGCCACTCTGCGAGAGGTATGTGGTGTAGCCGTTCTCATGCGGATACTTCTCCGTGCCCAGGAAGAGCATGTGCTCGCAAAAGTGTGCCAAACCAGGCAGTTTCTCCGGGTCCGACATGTGACTGGCATAGAAGAAAAGATTAATACGAATCTAACGAGATAACACGATGACTTGCTAACTATCTGGGGTCTATATAAAGCAAACGTAGCTACAAGTCATCAGTGAATGATTTCTTACCCAACCTGCACGGAAAGTGCAGCTGCTGATACATCCGTGGTTGGATCAGAAATTAATAAGACTTTCAGTCCATTTTCCAACTGCAGTCCGCGATAATCACGAGTGTCCTGTTGCGACTTCTCGATGTTGTTGATGCTGAATAAAATATTTAGCTATATTCTATTATTTTTTAAAACCAATGCAAAACAAACCGCATAATAGGCTTCGATAGATCCGCCTTCTTAGGCTGCACCTTCTGATTGACTTCCGCCAACGTCATCTTCGGTTTTGCTGCTGATGAGGAGAATCTAAGTCCGTATACTCTGTTTATACACCGCTGGCCACTTCTATAGACACAAAAAATACGCTTTATTATGTTTATTACATATAATTATGTTGAGGCGTACTGTCGATTAAGGACAGCTGTTACGGCTACGGCAAAAATCGATTTGCGGCTGGAAAAACTGAGATACGTTTTCCTAATAAACATAGAAATGTCGTTGCTTCTAGCTGAATTGATGAAATTATACAATCGCAAGTATAATAAAAACAAACAAATTAATAATAATATTAAAATTTGAAAACCTTTGGACGCTAACTTTTTCCAATTTTTGCAAGCCAAAATAATTATGAATGTACCTCGTTTCGCAACAACACCAACAATTCAAAACATATGCGATATAGAGTTGCCACCTTTCCCAAAAATGTCGGGAATGACACTTGATAGTTTTTGTGTATTTTCAAGTATGCAGAGTGAAAAAAATGTTTGCAAGGTATTCATAAAAATTATAGAAAAACAAATATAGATACTTTACTAAACAATTAAAAATTAGATTAGCGATATTAGCGATATGTTCTATAAATTTAACGGGAAGATTTCTGTATCCAGGAGCCAAGTGGGATGATAGGCACGCAACTCTGATGGATCAATATACGGGTAAGTGAACTTTTCGAAACCTGGTCACACTAGTCAATTTGGCAGGTAAACTGTATGTAAAAATAAGACTCTTCTGAGGCTATTACTGGTAAACCAAGCTAGATTTTTAAATCTGTAATTTAATATTATCGTACTATTTTATCTATTAATCAATCGTCAAATTTAAACATCCCGGAGACAGAAATATTGACAAATTACTCGATAAATCTATGTTCATTCATTAATAGACAGAAAATATAATTATTCGATAATTATCGATTTTAAATTATAATTTAAAAATACTGTACAATCAGAGCCATTAGTTCATCTTATAAAACTGCGGTTAAAATAATAGCAATACTGCGGGTAAAAATTCTTCTTCCTATAAAAATCAATATTTTTACTCAACTTTTTTTTAACGTTCGACTGCTCGATGAATATGTACGATATGTTGGCAAGCTATTTTTACCATCACAATGTAACGCTTCTTTTTATTTTTGGGTACTCATTGCAAAAGCGCTCGAAATCAAGCTGTAACAAAATTAGCACTAATCAGGTGTTTGCTGTATAAAATTGGTTGAAGTGATTGCTTTCGGTTTATTGCACTCTATTTTAAAAAAGATTTGGATTAAGTTTTTTCGAAAGGAAAAAGATAAATTCTCTCAGTATGGGTCGCGGAAAGCATTGTACCGACGAAAAAGAAGTTTGATCAAAAACATGATCTCAGAAGGAAAGACTTATACTGAAATTAGTAAAATTGTTGGATGTTCAATTAAAATGATCCGCAATGCAATATTATTTGAAAAAAAGGAAGAAACACGTGGAAGAGAGCCTGCACTGACAAACTTTGAGGTCAATCAATGGTTCGGCAATGCAAGAAGGAGCCTTTAAAGCCGGATAAGGAGCTAAAAAGAGAGCTTCAGATAGCTGGAAGCGTGGAAACAGTCTGTAAATAACCTGAATGCCTGCAGCCCAAGAAAAGACCCGATTTAGACAGCGAAGCATGTGTCAAAATGCATTCAATTTTCCAAGTCACACCTGGATTGGCCCGTGGAGAAATGGCGCAACAGATTATGGTCGGATGCGAGCAAAATAGTTTTGTTTGGCGGTAAAGGCTCTCGTTCTTATGTTCGGCGTCCAAAAGCTGAATATAATCCTCGTTTTACATTTAAGTCGGTAAAACATAAAGGCTCAAATATCATGGTGTGTGCTTGTTTTTCATACCATGGAGTGTTCGGTTTACACCGACATATTAAAAAATATTATGTTGCCATATGCCGAGTACGAAATGCCTTTGATCTGGGTATTCCAGCAGTATAACGATCCTAAATATGCCAAGAAAGTTCGTAAATTGTTTGAGGATAATTTGATCTGCCTTATGAAATGGCCAGCTCAGTCACCGGATTTTAATCCTATTGAAAACCTTTGGGCAGACGTTAAAAAAAAGGTATCTGAAGCTAAACCCAAAAATAATCAGGACCTTTAGGCTGTTGTGAAGGATTCGTGGAACAAAATTTCTAAAGAACGGCGCCAAGACTTGGTCGACTTCATGCCTAGACGATGTGCAGCTGTGATAGCCAACAAAGGCCACGCAACTAAATATTGATATAAGACATTGATAAATATTGATATTAGATATAATTAATTTCCCGAATAAATACTTCTAATATTTAACCAACTTTGAACAATAGTTATATTTTTGTTACCGCCACAATTCGAAGGTTTTCTTTTGTTTTCGCAATTATTTTAACTCTAAACTACCAATGAGATCTGCTAACTTTGTTCGTCAATTCATTGTACCATTAAATTTTAGTAAAGAAAATAATAAAAAAGTGGTCGTCGAGAGCCAAGTCGTTAAGAAAATTGCTTGATAGAGAAACTAATACAGTAATAAAGACACCCCCCAAACAAGGACATAAAACAACAATTTAGATTTTCAATAAAGTTCGTTATTTAAAACATAACTTTACATATATATCTTATATACAAGAAAAGAACATTATCGATTTATAGTTTTTATTTGCTTAAAGAATATTATGCAAAATATTATTCATTGAATTCGCGTTTGAATGTTTATTGCTTGTTTGCTTTTTGTTTTAGATTTAAGCTAATGTGCCTGTGGATCACACTGTAATAACCGCACTATTGAAGGATCACTCTTTGCACCTTCTATAAACTCATCCAAACTTAATTTTCCATCCTTGTTTCGATCCATTTGTCGAAAGATTTTATCCGTTCTTTTCTCCGGTGTGCTCTCATCTTCTGGCATTTTCATAACAGATCCAACCATTTTATATATTGCCTAAAAATATTATGTTAATAAATGTGTTACTTTAAAGTTTTTATAGCAGATTAAAGATGTTTAAGTGAGATGCTACAAAGTTTTAACATAATTTCTACTAAAGTTGTACAGTTCTAAAAAAAAATCAAGCACGAAAGCTTCAATCGAGTGTGCTCGACTGTGATATATCCCATATCCACCTGACTTAAACTGATTCGTACATATTTAATAACTATGTTTAGTGCATTTTGTGCTGCATGCTTGGCAACGGCGGCTTGGAAATCAGTATTCCACTAAAATGTTTTCTTAAACATATGTATTAGAAATCATTGAACGACAATAGTTATTGTGTTTATCAACAATTAACTGTTTGGCATTAAAATTACGCTCGGAATTAGGTTTTTATCGTTGAGGAAAGGCGCGTAACCAAAATCTAAAATACACTTGATCTTCACGCGATATTGAGATGTCTTTTTTATTTATTTTTTTGTAGTCCTAGCTTTTATAGTCTTTGAGATTAAGATTTTCAAACGGAGGGACAGAGGGAAAAACAGACATTTCTATACGGACTCGGCTGTCAAACTTATTAATAATAAATATACTTTATGGGATCTAACACACCCCATTTTGCCTGTAAACACAAAGTTAGAAACTATATAATAATAATATATAATATAATTAGAAGTATTGAATAACTCACCGTTACAATTTCGAGCATTTCCTGCCGGGATATGTATCCGTTTCCATCTAAGTCGTACATTGAAAATGCCCACTTAAGTTTTTGTTCCAATTTCCCACGGGAAGTAACACTTAAAGCGCATAAAAACTCTCTAAAATCTATCGTTCCATCGCCATTTGCATCGAATGTTCTAAATACGTGCTCTGCAAACTAATTGAAGGTTATTGTAAAAAGTTTATTAGTTTATTAGAAAATTTACGTCGATAAGAATTGTTTGACCACGTGCGTTGAAAAACGAAAATGTGGAGATTCAGCTGACCTGCTTTGTAGTTTTGTCATATGGAATATAAAATAAAATATTGTTAGTTTATTTAAAACATGTTTATATACCTTGCTTGCATCGCCATATGGAAAAAAGTTTCCATAAATCTTTTTAAACTCTTCCACTGATAAATGCCCGCTAGGGCAATCCTTCAAAAATCCTTTGTACCATTCTTGGATTTCAGCATCTGAAATTTCGATAGGTGTTCATAACAAATTATTCGATAACAGCTAACAAAGTTCTCCCTATGGAAATCCGTCAATAAAAACCACAGTTATTCAATTAACTTCTATCAAAAAAAGACAACGGTATTCAACTATTAAACATGAGTTTATATTATTGAAAATCTTTCTTGAAAATTCTAATTATTCGAGTATGATGACTTTTATATTTACCTGTAAACTCCGTATTCTGTTTAAGATCTTCCAATACTTCAGGTTTGAGCTTACTATTTTGCTTACCCATTTTTAAAAGGTGATATCATTATCTTTGTTTCTGCAAGTATACAATAATAAATTTTTAAATAAAATGTTTATTAAAAAGAGAAATACTAACTTTCTCAGAAATAAATAGTTTAAATTAAAATAAAACATAGTCCAATAAAAATTTCTAGTCAGGCGCGCTTGATATAAATTAGGCTGTTTTCATAGGGTTTTCAGTATGTTGTCGCAATAGCAGAAGTGGATAGTGAGAGCGTTGCTTAATTTACGGAATTGTTTTCTCGAAATTATATTAAAATACATATGTAAACATTACACTTACACAATTATACATACTGCTTGTTTTGAACGTTTCCTCTCGCCAAGTAACAGTAAACGTAATATGTGTACATATGTATGTATAGTTTTTAGTGTGTATATCCTTTTTTAATAAGGCGATAATAATTTGATATTGTTCGTACGTATGTACATACAAACGCTGTCAACAATTGAACCGATCGATATTCAGACGTGTACATAGTTATATTTGGTCTGACATACTATAACAGTCATTTGATTTGATTTCATGTCTTGAAATAGAATAAAATCTGGCCACGCCCATCTCTCTTATTATTTTGGCTGTATTAAATATTAGGCAAGCCAGACAGAAAGGCGAATAAACGAACATAGACATTTTAACTTGCCTACTGATGTTTATCAAATATATACACATGTATATATTTTATAGGGTTGAGATGATTCCTCTTAGTTGCAAACATTTGACATAAATAAATATATTCTCGCGAACAGCTTAATTAACCCGCCTGTTAACGTTGATCAAGAACATATTCATGTACAGTATCTGGTCACAATTCATATTCCCTCTGCAAGAGTATATAAATATGTAAATTTAATTTTGATTACCGCACCTCTACCTTAAAAATAGAAGTACCACAACAAGATAAAGGGCCCATAACTGTAAAGCTCGACACAGTAACAGAATCAATCGAATTATTTTTATAGGGACTGAAAGAGCATAAAATTCTGTACAATTAATCATATCAAGAAATCGATAAATTCCAGATTCATGTTATTTACACCTAAATAACAAAAAGTTTTATGTTAAATGGGACGTTTTATCGAGAGCTGGTAAAACTACAATTTATTTGCTGTGCTGAATAAAAGAGCTATAAATATATTAATGAATACATTGTGTTCACCAGATTAAATGATCAATATTTTTATATAATTTTAGTATAAGAAATATAAATTAGATATTTATACATTTCATTACTGATTTCATCAAATACACACATATTATGAAGTACACGTATTTAAGGAGCCAGCATTTTAGACAACTCTTCATCTTGCAAACATCCTTTTAAAAATTCATCTTGAGTTAATTGACCGTCATTATTTTCATCCATTTTTGCAAATATGTTTTTAGCACGCTCCTCCGCAGAATCAGCGGGACGATTTGATGAGCATGCACCTAACATGTCATAAATAGCCTGAAAATAAATAAATAATATTATGGTCAGCATGTACTATACATATATGTAAATACATACATGGTATGTATATGAAAAGAATATATGTACCATATATATACCTATAGATACACAATATAATAAAATAGACTATACACGTGAGTTGGTAACATAATTAAGTTATTATTTTAATTTTCCTGCATGAGACTACAATTTGAAGAAGATAAAACATAAATTACCTTTTAAAGGCGAGAACCCGTTATAAATTACTTATGTTAGAATTGATAAATTAATCATACTAACTATTATGCAATAAAATTAATAACCAGAATATGTTCCCCTATTCATGTATAACAAGTATCTAAAGGCTAATTAAATAAAGACAAAAGATATACCCACAAAACAAAAATACAGTAAAAACACATTTAGCCTTCCTTAGAAATTTCAAGGTTTTTCTTTTAAATGTTTCAAAATGTCAAATATTACAAACCTGAACAATTTTTGTCATTTCTTGAATATCAATGACGCCGTTTCCATCGACATCATACATTCTAAAGGCCCACTTTAGTTTTTCCTCTGGTGTCCCGCTAGAAGTTACATCAATTGCGAGTAAAAATTCCTGTAGAAGTGTTTTGAAAATTAATATAGGGATATAAATTAATTAATCTATAATCAATCCAAAAAATATACAAAAAAAAAAACAAATTAAACACAGAACCCGGTACCAACCTGACCGTTCAACAAAACTGTTTCATTAAACTATAAAGTATATACCTTCTATTTTTAGCGGATTTTGTATTGCATACTTGCAGGCGCCGTAAAAATTAGTACCACCGCTAAAATTATTCTTATTTTAACAACTATATTAACTATCCAAACGCCAACAAATTTTATTTTTAAATTATCAAATTATTATCAGCACTTCTGTTGACGCTGATTATGAATATATATATACTTTAAGGATTCAGAGATGCTTCCATCTGACTGTTATGTACATATTCGGTTGGCAAATAGTTATACCCTAGGGTAAATTAGTATAAGTAAGTATATAAGTATTAGTAACCTTAATTCATGAATAAAGCGAAAAGAATTTGCAAAAAGCAAAAGAATTTGTGGCATTAAAAAATTAATCAAAGTTGGTCTTAGAGGTTTTTTAAAATACTATTTAAATTTGAAAGTCCGATTATTCAATCGTTCAAGTAGCTGGCATAAGAACTGTACACAGAGGTTAAGTTTAGTTTTCAAAAATAGAAATTAGTTCTTTAAAATACCCCTACAGTGAAAAGTTTATTATTATGACCTTAATAACTTACGAGTTTGTAAATAATATAATATATAAATTGGTCTAACAAAATGAACATCAAGCATACTTTTAATACGAACTGGTAACATAAGAATGATTGCATGTGTTGCGCCCTTAATAACTTACGAGTTTGTAAATAATAGAATACATAAATTGGTCTAAAAAATGATCATCAAGCATATTTTTAATACAAACTAGTAACATAAAAATGATTGCATGTGTTGCGCATTCATAAACAACCCTTTTACTTTTGGTCAGGTATCCCTCCAAGTAAAAACCCAAGGAATAATAAACGTAATATTTAATTGCAATATCTATGTATATGAGATTTTCATTTAAAAGTTTTGATATGACGAAATGTATTAATATGAAATATATTAATATATTTTTAGACTATTGGTGTTATTGTTTAAGCAAAATGAAATTGTAAATACCTTGAAGTCGATATATCCATTTTTATCCATATCAAATGTACGGAAAACATGGTCGCAAAACTCTTCCGCATTTCCAGATGGGAAAAACATCTTATACATATCAACGAATTTTGCAGGGGTCAAACGGCCATTAGGACAGTCTTGCTATATAATTTTGATATTCCAAAAGAAATGTAAATACATTGTTAGACTAACATTCATACAATTAACGTTTTAAGCAAAACTCACCTTAAAGCCTTTGTACCATTCTTTAATAGTAGCTTCGTCATATCGGGTATGAGTTTTTAAAAACTCCATATCCTCTTTTGTTAGGCGATCTTTACTACTCAAGCAGCCCATTGAATAGTTTTGATTTTCACTTATAACACTGCTATAAATTTATTTATAATTGAAAGACTTCTGATTTAAATGGTTACCTACTTTAGGAGTTTTCTTTGTTATTTAATTAATTGTGTTTAATCGTCCAAACAACATTTATTATGTTATTAATTTTTCACTATTTTTACGATATGTATGGATTTAATTTAGATTATATACAATTGCAGTTGTTTTCCATTAGTTTAAGGAATTTTTATTAAACTATTACCCAGAAAGCTGTAGCGTTAAGCGAGCCCAGGAAAATGTAAGGGATTAACAAATGCGCATGCGCAAAAATTGTCTGTATACTGACTGATTATTGAGTAACCAATTTTGTCTGTACACCGTAATAAATTCAGATGACTAGTTTGCAGGGTTGTCAACTTAAGATTTCAAAATAATATTTTATAAAATTTTGATTTTTTTTTTACTACCCCGTAATATGAATAATAATTAAATCCATTTAATTTGTTATTTCCAATAAGGAGTTATTTGTATCGAAGTCCTATCTATTTTAACAATTTAAATATACGAATCTATGAATATTGCAAAGATATCGCAAAATTGTTTTACCATTTACCATAGAAAAGAACGTACAAAATGAGGGTTTTTGTACAAAAATGCCTGTATATGTATATTTCTAAAAAACAAACGATTATAACATGCAATTCTGTAAAATTGGCATAGCAGCGATTGGAAAAGATTTATGCCATAAATAAGGTTATTAAAGCTTCAGCACGTAGAATTCATATTTACTTATCATATTTTAAATATCTGTGGGCTTTAAAAATCACACGTTTCTTAAACCCAAATTTAAAATTAATTCTTTAACTTTTACGTAAACATTCTTTTGAAAAAAAATTTCCTCTGGTCAATTTGGAATACCCCTTTACAGAACGAGCAGAAACAATTCCATAAAATTTGAGCTTCACTTTTTAAATTCCACATTCCGTAAACACCTAATTTCTTAATTTTTTTGGTGGATTGTATTGTGTTAAGCATAATTTAAACAAGCGGCAGAATTTAAATGTTTTTTTCACATTGAAATAGATAGTATAGTAAAAAAGCCGTATATGTGTACTTACAATATATTTTATTCTCTGATTTGAGATCTGAAATAAAAGAAGACATAATTATTTCATAAAAGTATATTTGTTTGGTCTGAATATAAAATTAAATATTTTCCGATATAAATTAAAAATTTATACCATAATGCAATATAATAGATTGAGTTCAAATTATTTGACTTTACAATTTTTTCTTAACACATTAGTTTGTTATACTTATAAAGCTCTGCTTATTTAATAAGGAAAATAACAATAACTTTGGCATGACTTTGAGATTATATATATTTTTTGAGTAGTTTTTTTTAAATTTAGTTACAGTTTTAAAGCTATTTTGGCAAAAATTTAGCATTTATGCTACTTATTACTGCACGCTGTAATTTACTTGGAATAGACAGAATCGAATGTATATCAAATATCTGCCCAAAAAGAACTATCGCCCAAACCGAATATTGTTATTGTTATTTTTAAAGAATATATATTTCCAATAAAATTTTGATATGCGCAGAGAAAATGATTGTATGTGCTATTATAGCAATTTTATTTACGTATTATAAATTTATATTTACTTACAATGTCTTTTTCCTAAGCGATTTTCGACCACTGAAATGAAAAAATAACAAAATAATTATTTTCCACTATCGGAACAACCTAAATGATATTAATACCAATAACAATTAATCATGAAACCTAATTATTATATTACTTTTCTACTTTAAATATTTCATGACCCATTGAGTTATTTTAATTCATTAATATATGTATGCATATTTTGCTCCAAGAATATTCTATTCACGATTTATTCTCTTTTAACTCTTGCAATTTCGGTATTAAAACTCTAAAATAGCAAAACATTTAGGCTCCTGAAAGGTGCCATCTGCAATTTTACAAATAATGTTAACTTGCATGCAACATTACGCTGTGTTATCTATTAATTTCGGTCCATACAACTTTTTTAAGCAATATACCCTTATATAATAATAATCCTACATGATCCGATATATCATTGAATCAATTTATATTTGACAAAACATCCCACTCTAATATATTATAGGTGATGTGAAAAAATGGCCTATGCTTTTAACGATTGTTCCTATTTTATGAGAAGTATGAAAATCGATTTACGTTTTTTGCTAATTAAGTGAACATACATTAATCTATTAATACAATCTCTATTATTCTGTAAAACCTTAATATAATAATGTTTTCTCTTCGATAATATTCGCGATTTATGTATGAAAAATTATTTGATTTGCCCTTAACTTAAATCTTTGCCAGTGGTTTAAGCAGAATATACACTCCTTAAAACAACTAACAAGGCTTTATGGAAAAGCTTTTTTAATTATTTGGTTCCAAATTAAAGCTTCAAATTAAAATAGACGGTGCACATGTATGTTTTTATTGCACTGACCGTTATTCGTGGCAAGTCCATTTTACATGTGTAAAATTCCCACTCAGTTGAAAGAGGCAATTATTTTAAGCGTTTGTAAAGGTCATTTTTATATTAACGACTTCGGATAAGCGTGCTCTGCAAATTAAGAAAATTAAATAAAATAAAATTATGATTAAATAAGGTTTGAATTATTTATTTTTTTAAATCCAACTAAAACTATGAGTTTCTCAAATACTTGAATACTTTTTTAATATGTACAGAACTACAGCTATAGTAGAGCAATATATATTCAACTACATATGAACAATACAATACATTTGAAACAAGTAAGGAAAGTTAGACATTCGCGTCTAGTTGGCGATGCTCACTCATTCTTTATAAATATGTATATGATTACTATATCCTATATCTTTTAAAGGAATAATCGATAGAAAATAAATATTGCACGTCAGTTAAAATTTATATACCTTTCTTAAACGCTTAAAAAGAGTTTATCATATTTAAGTTCGTTTCCATACACTGGAAGGGTATTAAACTTATACTTTTCAAAGGAACCTTCCGGTTTTATTTTGATTTTCCAAACATCTCGTTAAAATAATCGACTGTCTTGCTAAAGATTGTTATCACCAACCAAAGAAATATGTATCCATTTATATATTACGAAAACAATCCGATGTTCTTTGATAATAAACTTGAAGTTATATACATAGTATATACGCGTTTAACAGTTTTAAAAACAATGAATAAATGTAATGTTAAGGACATGCATACACATCTACATATGTATATACACTTGAACATACATACATGTACATACACAAATACATACTTAATACCTTCAATTATACTTTATTTAAATTTCAAGTTAACATATGTTCGGGAAAATATATATTTGTAGTATGTTTGTTAATAGGCATTGGGTGCATGTGTATAAAAATGCATACTTTGCTATACTTTGCATTTCCAATTAAGGCATAAACAAATGGAGCTATAAGCTGGTATACACATTTAACAAATATTTACAGCTCGAGTTATTCTTAATTTGCCTACCTCTTATCGGTCAGCACTGTCTTTAATGTTTATAAGCACTTAAAACGATTTTATAATTCATTTAATAGCAAAATAATGCCTTGAGCTAAACACAATCAATACAATCACACTTGGTTAGTGTTTGGTAATGCCTGGAAAATATCGCGCAATCGATAAATCATTGAATTATCGATATATTAAAATATTAATTATTTAATATTTTATTTATTTTAAAATTGTTATTAAATTTTAATTTTTTATTAAATTATGGAAACTGTTTTTATTACAATGAAGAATACGATATATATTTTTTTTTTATATTTTTATGTATGTGTACATGTATTTGCCGTCTAAGATATTAGTACTTAACGTAATTTTTGTTTGATCCACTACCGAAAACTAATAAGATAAAACAATTTGGATTTTTTAAACTGTAACAGATGGTAATTATTTTATTAATTTATTATTTATTTTTTATGTAAAGGTTGATATGCTTTACAAGTTTAAAAACTTTATAGTTTTATCAGTGGATTATATATTCTTAAACATTTTTTTGTGCATGTAAAAATAAAAAAAAATGATAAGTTTTACTTTAATTTAACCAAACAAAATTGAATCAAAAATTGGATTTAATTTATATAAGTCAAAAATAAGTAATTGCATAAATATTCCGATACTAAACCGTGATTTATCATACTAAAATCTATTATTTCCTTACCTATTTAATTACGATACATACTATATATGTGTCGCATTATAACAGTAAAAGAATAAAATATTATTTTATTGTTACTATATGTGAGTATAATATGTTCATATGTATTTGTCTCCCTAAAGGAATTCATTCACTGGGTCTCATAGAATCGACTATCTTACATGTAAGAATGTACCTGTCGCAGAACCATGATATTTTTTATGTTAAATTTGACCACAGCAAGGCAATATATAACAACACATATAAATATACATTCATTTGAGTACCTTAGTTTAGCTTTCAGTGTGAAAGTATAATTCGTACATATCGGAATTGGAATTCAAGTGATTTCAATTATCTATTTGCGTTTGAAGCACTTACAAGTAAATTGAAAATCAATTTACAAAATGCGTTTGCTTGGTATTAAATTGTTGCAAAGCGCTAGTATATTTTTGGGAAAAAATGCAATATAAGTCGTAAGTGCAGTTACAAAACTTATCAATTTATATAACCATACAGTGCTCATACTTCACATGTACTTGTGATAAAATCCGACAATTGCATTATGAAGGAAACTGTGTAAAGGCATACTCCACCAGTTTGGAACCAAAGGAACCAGCTGTACTTTCCAAAAGTATTCCTGGACCAAAATCTCTTGAGCTTAAGGCTCAATTGGGAGCAGTTCAGGTAAAGTAAAATTGAACTTCAAGTAGATTTAATAGTTACATCTGCATTATACATAAGCATAAAAATCAATAGTTGTTTTTATTTTATAAATTTTATGAACTCGTTAGTTACCTTTGTACGCTGTGGGCAAATCAAATTTTTAAAATGTATACATACATACCTGTAGAAAAGAGACTTTGCATTCACTACAATATATATTATTACAAATCAAAGTTTTTTTTGGGTACCAAATGTTTTGTACCCTTGCAGTTGTGGGTATAAAATTACAAAGTATCGTAATTTTATACCAAGAAAATGTATAGTAACAGTATACCATCAAAATATTTTCGAAAAGTATGGTTACGAGCGAATAAAAAAAGATGTTTATAAATAAAAAATTTCTCTGTCCGAACAAGTGAAGCTTTAGATAGTAGGTAAAAAAAATCGATCTGTTAAGGTTGTAAATTTTTAAATGAATGCTTTTCAAACTTTTTAGAAATTACTCACCAGTTATTTTTTACAGAGTACGGGGACTGTGCAATATTTTGCTGATTATGAAAAATCAACAGGAAATTATATTTTTGATGTTGACGGAAACAAATTACTTGATGTTTATACACAGATTTCGTCGGTGCCCTTGGGGTACAATCATCCCAGACTCTTGAATGTATTTAAGGATGATAAAAATATTAAAAGTAAGATTGCAAATTTTATTTTATTTTTATGACAAAGTCTAGTTCAATTATATAATTCTTTTGATTATTATAATTTTAGCTCTGATTAATAGACCCGCGTTGGGTGTATTTCCGGGTAAGGAATGGCCAGAGAAACTCCAATCGATATTGTTGAATATTGCTCCAAAGGGATTGAACAGAATTACTACCATGATGTGTGGATCATGTTCGAACGAGAATGCTTTTAAAAGTATTTTTATTTGGTATGTTTTATAGTATATGCTCCCAAAAACAACTAAAAAACGTAGCAATGCTAACAAAACAAGCTTTTTCATTGTATTATTTACCTTTTTCAGGTATCAAAATAAGCTTCGTGGATCTTCGGCAACGTTTACTGAAGAGGAGATAAACTCATGCATGGTGAATATGCCACCCGGAGCCCCAAAGCTTAGTATACTCTCATTCAATGGAGCATTCCATGGTCGCACCCTTGGCGCATTATCAACAACTCATTCGAAATACATTCATAAAATTGACGTTCCGTCATTCGATTGGCCAATTGCATCATTTCCTCAGTACAAATATCCACTAGAAGATAATGTAGAGGAAAATAGAAAAGAAGATGAGAAGTGCCTTGCTGAAGTACAAGAACTTATCCAGCTTTATAAGACAAAAGCCAACCCAGTTGCAGGTGTAATCGTGGAACCGATTCAAAGTGAAGGTGGTGATAATGAAGCTTCGCCTGAATTCTTTAGATCCCTTCAACGTATTTGCAAAAATAATGGTGTAGCTCTTTTGATTGATGAAGTTCAAACTGGAGGAGGAAGTACTGGAAAATTCTGGTGCCATGAGCACTTCAATCTTGAAAGTCCACCTGATGTCGTTACATTCAGTAAAAAATTACAGCTTGGTGGCTACTTCCACAATGAAGATTTCTTGCCGAAGGAGCCTTACAGAATTTTCAACACTTGGATGGGAGATCCAGGAAAAATAATTCTTCTGGAGGAAATTCTTAAAGTTATCCAAGAAGAACAGCTATTAGCAAATGTTGCTATTGCTGGAAAAGCCCTAAAGGACGGACTATTAAACTTGGAAAAGGAATTCCCCAATTTATTGAATTCCACACGTGGACGTGGTACCTTTTTGGCTGTTAACGCGAGCAATACAAAAGTGAGAGACTCGATTGTTAACTCATTAAAGCAACACGGTATTCAAACAGGTGGTTGCGGGGAAATTTCGATCCGTTTCCGCCCAGCATTGATATTTAAGGAATATCATGCAAACATTGTTTTGGATAGATTTAGAAAGGTTTTGAAATCAATCTAAACTAAAATTTTTGAATGTGCTCTGAACAATAAACAAACTATTCCGTTTACCAACTTGTTTTACTACTTCTTCCTTCACAATTTATGTTTTCAACCAATAAAATATATTCAGGTCGCCAAAACAACAATATACGAGTAATTTAATAGAACAATTTTAATTTTGAAATTACGGCTGTAGCAAATTACAGGCTTCTTTTTAGCCCAGATGGTTTAAAATTACAAATAAAATCCTAAGGATAGAAATGCTATTTGCTATTTGTTTAATTTACATTTTGGTAAGTATGGGAAAAAAACTACAGTCGGTACCAACCCACTCTAACCATGAAAATTATCAATGAAGGTATACATTTGTGTTAACTAGGAAAGCCCTACATAGCATATATCGACTATTGTTTTAAAAAACTCGAAAAAATGCCGTGCATCAACAATTAATACGATATATCATATTTCAGATCAGTTTTCAAATTATATATCATATTTCAAATTTGTATAACAATGAATTTTAACGGTATTTTAAACATTATATTACTGTCGAGTGCGCTCGACTGTAGCTTCTTAATTTGGTTTATTGTATTATTGTTTTTAGACATTTACAATACATAAGTATCGAAATTAATTGAGTTGTATTATAAAGCCCTTAAATACTATTTGTTGCAATATATATGCCAGGCTGTTCGGTTATTTTTCAAATATTATTCTAAATCATCAATGATGGCAGGTCCTGCATTTTCTAAATGAATTGACTGGTTGTCAACTGGGTTTGAACGTGACCCTGGACCGACTATCCCCTCGCCACCCTCTGCACTCCGACTGCCAAATTCTTGCATTTTGATTATTAACATTGCAAAGACTTGAGCCGGTAGGGAGGACTGAAGTACTTGCAGCAGACGTGCGGGTTGTCCACATACAACGATGGCATTAGCTAAATGCTCTACGCCACTTTCGAAGTCACCGCGTGCAATTAATGTCTCGCCCATCTGAATTTCCTGAAGGAAATATCTGGAAGAAATAAACAGTATTGTATTAATATAAAGATAATAAACAAATTGGTTTTAAATGACAACTGCTAATAGTAAACAGCTTGCGTTTGCAGGCAGCTTTCTATGTTTATAGTCTGGTCGTATTGCAATTTTATAAATATGTTCGTATTATATTCGGTATGTTTATGCCAAAGCACAAAGTGCTTAATTTAATATTTAATTCATAGCAATGACTGGATTTGGTATAGAGGAACCTTTTTGATATTTGTTATCTATAGCTTGTGAAAACGCACGTATTTTCGCTCGATAGGTCCTATGGCATTAATAGTTGTTGTGTATATATTTTTGATTGCGATAAAAGCTTTTATGGCAGCTATACAACCGGTTTGTTCGGATTCCTTCTATAAGAGTGTTAATGGACAACACTGGTGCGGTTCTTTAGTTGACGTTGATTAAGAGAAGGCTTCCTGGCCCTATTTAATATGCCATATGACTCATTTATATATTATTGAATGTGCGAGCTGTCATTCTTTTTATTCCCATTCTATTCTAACATCGTCTGACGATTGATTATTCGTTAGTATTACATTACCAAATAACAATATTGTGTTTAAATACTTCGGTAATTATTTAAAACTGTGAACATAGACATATTTCTCTAAATTCAGTCGATACTTTTCTACATAAGCCAATAAAAAACAATACTTTATAAACATATTCCGCTAAAAAACAAAAACTATGTAAAAAGCTCACCAATACAACTGTCAATATGATATACAGGGAAACGTTTAGATATGTACATGTATACATATAAATGTAGATAACTAATTTTATGCTTTAAAGCAACCTATTACACACATTTTATGTATTTTTTTTGACAAACATGAAATCTTATGTTTTTCCACTCTACATATGGACATGGACGCACGCACGTGCACCTTTCATTATGTAATTCTTAGTATTATAAATAATTACCTTTCAATAGCTTCGTGGTCATTCAAATTGGGCATTCCTTGCTTCGCTGATCCAGTTTTATGGTTACGGCGACGACCTAAAGTAAAACAATTAATTTACGAATATAATATAATTTAATATTCTTACGCTCGCGGACTTTTTTCTTATAATCCGGTTCATTGCGACGCTTTTTGTCGAAATAAATGCAATATCCTATGAATAAGGTTCCAGCCAGTCCAGCGGCTATCCCAATTGCCGTTTTATTTATTTCAATCATTTTATAATTACAACTTACTAATTATAAAACTCACTACACTAACATAGTGATGTAGAAGTAGCGATAACAAATATCGATTTCATTTCGATGTCAACATTGTCAAATTTCACATTAGACCCCGAAATATCGCAAACAGTGATGGAAATAAGATTAGGGCATAGTTACACGTTTATATCAAATCTACTTTTAAAATGTTTTAATTTAACATATTGTAGTAGTGCAAAACTCCGCATACCAATCATTTATTAATTAATATGTAATTAAATTATATAATTGTAAAACTACGATTGGAGAAATTGTTTGGCAAAATAATAATATTTGGCAGAAACTAGCGCGATAACTGACAAAATTTGTAACATTTTATTACCTCGTCCTCCATAAAAATTAGCCAGTAAGTTCTATACCACAAAATACTTCTTAGGTATGTTCTGCTTATATAGGGGCTGCAATCGGATTAAAACTTGACAGATGTGCGTGTTGGGAAATTTAAAAATATTTAGGTCAAAATTACAAGTTTTATGACCTATGACAGCTGCAACAAGATTGGTCGGGCAATCGAGGGACAGGTTAACTGTCGTTCAACAGGTAACTGGAATAGATCATCAGGTAGTTAAGGTTTCTATATAAATGTAGTTACGATACTCATGTCGTTATCAGTAATATTCAAAGCGTAAAAGACACAACATGTCACGTCACCGACAATCGTCTTTTTTATTTTCGAATAAGGGGAAATACTCGCACTTTCTGTCATAAGCCGTTATACCAAGAGTCGTCGGAATTGTGCCCGAGCTGCGAAAACCAGGTGGCCGCAGACGAGCCGTTCAGTCATCATTGGTTGACTGCCGACGATGCCCAGCACATCAAGTTGAGCCTGGCCGAGAAGTTACTGCTGAAGCGCATTGAGCGAGAGCACATTGAAACGTTTATGCTGTGCGACGAGAGCCCAGTGGAACGAACAAGCCAATTCCTGAACGAGGCCGGAATGGAGGCAATACCACAGCTGCTCCGATTCCTCAACTACAAAGCCAGCCGTCTCGAGGTGACCATTGGCTTCTATGTGAACATCCGTTTCCAGCAGCTGGTATATTACGAAATGTGTCCGGTGATAATCAACCATTTCCTGGATATCGAGGAAACGGTGGAATTAATCTATCAGGTGATGATGGAGCACATTTTGAGTTATATTGAAAGAACGAGCCTTGTTCACGGGGAAAATACCTGGAGCGTGAAGCGCTTGAAGGTGATAGTGAAGCGTTATTGGGAGCCCCAGCTGCAGATGCAGCTGCCAATGCAGTACCGGGTGAAGAACGATAAGCCCAACCCAGCTTGTGCTCGACCGCCAAAAGTGGACCTTGCTCTACTTACCGAGAGCTTCTTAAATTATCATGGCAAGCGATTTGCACAGTTTCCCGCCTCTCTACATGTGAATATATTTTGCCTGCGTGTCTGCGCCAACACCAAGGAGCTTTACACAGTTCCCTATTTGATCAGAAGTCACGAATTATCCAAGATGCCCACTTTCCTCATTCAAACCAATGTGGCTGGAGAATTTCAAGGATTTTATCAGATAAATCATGTGGGACGTTTTTTGAAGGCTGACACTATGGATCACTGCTACATTTGTCCAGATTGCTTTGCACACTTCAGCGAAACCTCGGTTTACAAAATACACAAGCTGATCAACTGTGGACTTAGCACTGTTGTTATGGAAATAGATACTGAGAGACCAGAGATATATGAAAATTGCGTGCCGCTGCCCAAAGAATTCTTCAAGTTTGCTTGGTATGGCATTGGGCCTACCATGCCTTTCTAAGCAAATATATTGAAAATAATATACTTATTATATGTCTTCAACAATTTTATCCTAATATACATTTATAAATAAATATTATTAATCACTTAAAAAGTTGAACTCGATTTTTAAACGGTTTAAGCAATGTGCCTTATCGCTTATCGATAACCGATAAACTGTTACGTACAATGTGAATGCTCAGATGCAAGCAACACTGATTGTCAGGCGTTCGTTGTGAATGAACACAACAGATCTAAGCAGAAACCAAGTCAAGTCGAAAAGCCGCCTTAGGAAAGAAATATGAATCCGTTGGATAAAATACACATACTCGATGAAATCGAAAAGGAAATAATACTTTGTATGCAAAGTGCAGGTAAATCTCCATTGCTTAAATAAGAATACGTATAAAACTCAATTGTTGTACAGGTCAGGCGCTGCAGGAACTTGGCAAAGAGAAGTCTTCTCAGAAGAGCGCCGAAACTCAATCCCAGCAATTCTTGAAGAGTCTGTCCAGCGTTGAGTCCAAGCTTTCCGAACAAATCAACTACCTCACACAAGTATCCACCGGCCAGCCACACGAAGGTTCCGGCTATGCTTCCGCCAAGGTGCTGCAAATGGCCTGGCATCGCATACAACACGCAAGGTCCCGCGTACGAGAACTGGAGGAGACCAAGGCTAAACATTCCCATGCAGCTAGACAACAACAAAAGCGACAACAGGAACATGCAGCCGCACAGCAGCAGCAACAGCAGGCAGCTGCAGCGGCAGCTCAACAGCAACAACAACAGGCAACAGGGTCAGGTGTAGGCGGAACTGCAGACGCTAGTGCCACAAGCAGTAGTGGATCCGCCACGGGCGGCGGCAGCAGCGGTGCGGGACCAGATTCAAGTGGAAGTATACCCACAAATTAAAAATAAAAACTAACAATAATATTTGTACTCTTGTTTTAATTAATCTTAAGTTGCTTTATCCGAACTCTGCGTAGGGGATTCACTGCTACCAATGCCAAAGAAGTTCTGTTCACAAACATATCGCACACACTGTAATAGCACGTTACGCTCATGCCTAATATCTGGCTCTAGAAGCTTGGAGAGCATCGTGTTTTGTTTGGTCATCTGACGCGCCTGCTTGTAGTTTAGCCCCAGGACCCTTTTCTTGGGTATTCGACGCTTGATAGCTCCTTTTTGGGATTCAGTACGTTGAATTGGCTTATCGGCTGCTTTCGATTTGCCTTCGGTGGTTGACCCAACAGGTGCTGGATCTGCAGATGGTTGTGTTTTTGCGCTCTATGGGAACTTCTTCAGGTGCTTCATCCGAGGAGGTGGACGCAACTTCAGGCTCAGGCTCTGACACCTCCGTAATATCTGTGGGCTTAGATTCTATTGAAATGGAAACTTCATCTGTCATTAATTGATCCTCCATCGGATTTTCGACTGTAGGTTCAGGCGTTGAATTCTTAATTTTGTCTTCTTCATCATCATTTGTTTGATCCTCATCGGTCTCCTCATCACTTTCTGATCCATACATTCCCAACAAGCTGGACAGAGCATTCGCCTCCGTCTTGACCTTCTGCTTAACATGCTGATAGTTTGCTAGTTTACTTGTGCCGCAAAACTTTCTGGCACTTGCGGGACTCTTGGGCGGTTCTATTGGGGAACTTTCTTTTACCACCGGCGCTGGCTGCGACTGCTGTGTGTCTTTGTTAGTTGTCTGCTTAACATTATTTCGCGGCCTTTTCTTTTGCCTTGGACGATTTTTGGTGTTGTCTTGTTGACGCGTGCGCCGTCGATCCTCAGGCTTGCCAAAACGTGCTTTATTCGCCTCTAGTCGCTCACCCCGCTTTAAACGTTGATCTCTGGCACGTTTAGCTAGCTCGACATTGGCTGCAGTTGGAAATCTATATCGGAAAACAATTATTTATGATGTTTAATAAATTGTTCATAAATTTTGATGTATTTACTTTTTCCTTCGCTCGGCTCGCCAAGCGGCAATGTCCTCTGGTGTCCACACTTTCTTAACAGTTTGGTAGAGGCCTGTTATGTGGTTTGCCTCTATGTGTCGCTCCAATATGTCAGTCAAGGCAGTGAAATCACAGTTCTCAGCGGGACATGCTTCATGCTGCTCTAAATGCCGCCGCATATCCTGAGCCGTGGCCAACTCCATGCCACAGTTAGAACAATACTCCGGACGCGACGGCGAATTGTAAATTGGTGGTTTTTCTGATATGACTTTTCCTGAGTCTTCCTGCTTATATATGTACAAAATTAAAAACACATATGGTTTGATTTTAAATATCTTACCTGCTGCTGCTGATCTTGGTTCAGATACTTGGCCGGCACCGTGCTTCCGCGTGCTCCATACATGGGAGGCGGCTGTTTTGAGCGAGGCAATAGTGTCATGCCGCATGGTGTTAAATAATGCAAATTGCTTTTGCTGGGCTCTTTACTGTTTTTATTAAAATTAGGCGAAGGCAAAAGAAATTTTGGCTCCATTGCGATTCAAACAACGACAACATGTGTCCTAGAGATGGGTAGCCGTAACGTTAAGAATATCTGAAACGATTACTGCGTGTAAATGAAATCACATTCACGCAAAATATAAATGATGCAAAATAATCTTTCATGTTTTTAAATGTATATTTTCTGTATTTTTTTTTTTTAAAGAAATATAAAAAATTATTTTTTATTGTATTGAACCCTTAATGTAAAAGCCTAAAATAAATGCCAGTTATAAAAGTAAAATCACTTGGAGTCATCTCTACCTAATAATTACACCCGGCGTAGAGTTTGTTTTCTGTTACTAATCAAAAACTGAAAACTTTTCCAAATTTTAGTTGTCTTAATCAATCATTTAAAATAACTCAAAAAATAAAATTTTAATCCCAAAAATATTATCAAAACATTTTAGTTTTTTCAAATCCAAAAAAATTCTATCACTCAAATTAACTAACTAAAATTTTTTAAAAATCAACATTTATTTTTTAACTTTAATAATAAAAAAAAATTTCAGTCATTATAAAAAAACAAAAAAAAGCATATCAAAATACTATCTTAACTTAAACTAAAATATCGATAGGCGATGCAACTCGGACACTTTCCAACACAGGGAACAGCTGTTCGTGCCTGGATTGCAGTGCTGAAAATCGTCTACGAATATAAAACCAAAAGAAAGTGGCAAGTGTGCAATTCAATAGAAAGTGGCATAAAAACAACGCATTTGCGTTTTAGCGTAGCATTAGAACACAGCAAATACTCAACTCGGCATAAACAATGCAAAGTGTACTAAATACGGTAAAAGGCACAGCACTGAATGTGGCCGAATACTTGACGCCAGTGCTAAAGGCAAGTACACACTTCTAGTGGATGTGGGGATGAGATGTAGATTGGAGATGAGCAACTGCGTGAATCACTGTGACTGGACCTGCGAACAAGAGCAAGCTATTGTTCAGCTATTGTTATCCGTTAATATAATCTCTATGTGCATTTATATATTATTGTAAAAATGTACATGTACATGTAAACTGCATAATATACGCATGCATATATTTAAAGCAAAAGAATTGCTTATTACGCGTTTGTTTTCCAGTGCAGTGATTCGTGACTCGTGATTTGTGAGTTGTCAACAAAACTTTCTCATCTCTGTCGGGGCGGGGACGGCGTCCAACTGGCGAGACTAGAGCAATTATCGCATGTGCACACACAAAAACTCATATGCATAACTAATTTTATTATTTCGCTTTATTTTAGGAGTCGAAATTTCGCGAAACAGGCGTATTGACGCCCGAGGAATTCGTAGCAGCTGGCGATCACCTAGTTCATCATTGCCCCACATGGCAGTGGGCGGCAGGGGACGAGAGCAAAACAAAGCCGTACTTGCCAAAGGGT
This sequence comes from Zaprionus nigranus, assembly GCA_018903425.1. Taxonomy (NCBI): domain Eukaryota; kingdom Metazoa; phylum Arthropoda; class Insecta; order Diptera; family Drosophilidae; genus Zaprionus; species Zaprionus nigranus. The sequence continues at coordinate 1,252,998 of JAEIGD010000030.1, read as the reverse complement.
AATTAACTAACTGTAATTGAAATAGGCGTAACACTGAAGCTAATTAAATTACAGATAAGCAATTCCTGATAACGCGAAATGTGCCATGCTATCGACGCTGCAAGCAAATGGAGTATGTGGGCGAGGAGACTCTGGTGGAAGAGGAATCCGGTGACGGTGGTTGGGTGGAGACACATCAATTAAACGATGACGGCACCACCAAACTCGATGACAAAATATGCGAACTGACGCTAGATGAGAGCAAGGTTTGATTGCCTCCGCTTATTATTGCGCGCTTCAGTTATTTACTTAATTGATTTTCTTTTCAGGATGAAATGCATACGCCGGACAGCGACAAATCTTCGCCAGGCGTAGCTGCTAATCAGCAGTTAGAGGATGAAGACGAGGACGACGATGAGGCCATTGACATGGATGCATTTGAGGAGAGCGGCATGCTGGAACTTGTCGATCCTGCTGTTGCGACCACAACGCGCAAGCTTAACAATGATGCGCAGCTGACAAGCGAAGGAGCTGCATCTGCAGCTGCTGCCGGCGAGGCAGCTGCAGCTGGCGGCGGCGACTCTGTATTGCATACACGCACCTACGATCTACACATCACATATGATAAATACTATCAAACACCTCGACTCTGGGTCGTTGGCTACGATGAGCAGCGCAAACCTCTTACAGTGGAGCAAATGTACGAGGATGTCTCACAGGATCATGCCAAAAAGACTGTTACCATGGAATCACATCCACATATGCCGGGCCCCAACATGGCCTCAGTGCATCCGTGTCGCCATGCTGATATTATGAAGAAGATCATCCAGACGGTCGAGGAGGGGGGCGGCCAGTTGGGCGTGCATTTATATTTGATTATATTCCTCAAGTTTGTGCAGACCGTTATACCCACAATTGAATATGATTTTACGCAGAACTTTAACATGTCCTAAGCGACGACGAGGACGAGACCAGACTAACTCACCCACACACTCTCTGCAATATGAAAACATTAATTATGCGCTAATTATATTAATAATACTGGAGTAGTAGACTCTCTCTCAATAAAGGCAAAAGGCTTGCGGCACAGCACAAAAACAAGGGATTCGTTTTATAATTACTTTTTATTACATTTTTGTTGTTGTTTGTTGGTTGGTTGGTTTTGCTTGGTTTGCTTGAAACATCTCTGAGATGACATTTATATGTTAACGTAATTATAATAAACAATATAATTATGCATGTAGTTTTTTAGGTAGTTTTGTTTTCGTTTCTCTTTTGTTTTTGCTTCTAATTAAATGATTTTCCTTACGCTGTTTGCTCTTGCTTCAACAATTTTCAGAACTTAAAACAGGTATGTGTGTGTCTGTTGCATTATACTTAGTAAACTTTAATGTATATATAACTTGGATTTACTTGTTATACTTCTTGTTTTGTTGTTATACTTCTTGTTTTGTTAATTGTTTGCATTTCGTTTTATTAATTGTATATTTATATATAGTATATATAGATTTTCTTAATAATTAAAATCACTTTTCATTTGCAATAACAGGTTCACATCGTAATCAATTTTACAATAAACATACCTAACGCCTTTCGCCTATATAATAAGACCCATTACAAGATTTTAACTCTGTACTTCCTGCAGAACCACCGCACAATATGCTCTCGCTTTCTCTTCAAAGATATAGATACAGACATACATATATGGCATACATATATATGGTATTTATATATATATACACATAAATTTCTTTAACTTGTTTTCAACAACACATGCCGCCACTTACGTTAGACGTCACAGCATATACATGTACATATACATATGTATATAGATCTATATCCATTTAACTGTATCTTTAATGCTGCTTAAACCTTGGCCTATCCTAACTTCTCTTCCTCCTCCTCCGATCTCTTATAACCCATTTTTAATGATTTTCCTTTTAGTTAATTTTACTTTTATATATTTTACAATACATACAGAAGTTAGACATACGATCTAGAGCTCTAAATACATATACATACATATATCTATATATATAGGTATATATACCTAGCTGATCTACAAGTATGTTTCCTATCCCGATCTGGATTTTCTCTGCTCATGCCCACAAATTTCTTGCGTCTAATAATAACTTTCATAACATGCTGAAATTTAGCTTGATTTTTTTTTACATTTATAACAATTTGTTTTTCATATTGTAATTTAATTTTTACATGCTGCCATTGAATTTTCAATTTTATTGTGTGTGTGTGAGTGTGTATGTGTAAGTGTGTGTGTGTAATTAATTGTTTAATTGTATAAGGTACATTTTGTTTAAGCGCAATGCAAAGCCAAAAATCGCAGGGCTTCGTTGAGGAAAATATATATACCATACATACATTAGTATATAGTTTTATATTTAAATAGGCAGCAAAATTTGTTTAAACTAATTATTTTATACAAATAGTACAAAAATATTCGAACCAAAAACCAACAAAGCAATTTCAATTAAAAATAAACTTAAAACTTTGACAAATTTATTTTATTTTGTACAATTTTGTTTTGAAACATTTTCCCATGCCCCTAAAATTTTTGGCTGTGCATTTTTAGTTAATAATTATTTCGATTTCAATTAACAATTAAACGTGTTGTATAAGCCCATTCTTAAACCGACAAAAACACGCCTGCAGTAGCCGAGAGAATAGCGAACTTGATCGAACAGATCGAGAAGAATATAGAAATACATTATATACGTATATAGAGCACTGCAAGTGTGTTTAATCTTCGACTGAGGCCGAAGAATCACTTCCAATTTAAATGTTCACATTCTGTTGCACAAAAATAAAACATATATATATATTATGTTTATGAATGTTTTCTTTTTCTTTTTACACATTTAACATTTAAACAATAAAATTACAAACATCTCAAACTTTGCAGCTAGATTTAATTATACAATTTACGTGTACGTGTGTGTGGCTGTATGTGTGTGTGTGTACGTATTTCTATGCTACAATTATAATTATATAATATTTAAACATTGTTTTTTAAGAGAATTTCTTTACGATTTTGTTGTTGTTGTTGTAGGTAGTTGTTTGCATTGTTTTTTAAACTTTAGACTTAAACAGAAGATTAAAAATAATTCATTTACATACAGATTAATTAGCAATTATTATTAGATTTACATTTTGTTTATTCTCTCCCCTCGTATCGTATCGTTATCGTATAATGAACACCTAAAATTTGCTTTGTTTTGTTTAGTTATTTCCTTTTAGAGTAGACGCAAATACTATGCAAGACACTTGGCGCGATTAAAGACTGGAAAAACAGGAAATCAAAGTTTTCTCATTCTTAAAACTGTCTGGGGGGGACGCTTAAAAAACGCAAATTTCTTCACGTAAAAATAATTACATATATTGTGTATATATATTTATATAGATTAAAATAAAATTTGTTATGCTCTTTGTTTTTATGTTCTAAAGAAAGTTTCCTTGTTCTTCTCATTTTTGCACTTTCCACAATTTTGTTGGGTAGATTTTAGTTTTAGTTTTCTTCTTTGTGTCTCTTTTTTTTTTTTTTTTTTTTATTTTTTTTTTCATTTGTTGAATTGCTTTTTATCAGAGGACAAGACTAAACATTAACACGAATTAATTTAAAGAAGAAATTAATTAATTAGTTAAACATAGGCTAAAGCTAGATCGATAAACGAAGTAATAATTAATTAACATTGAATCAACAAATGTGTGTGTGTGTATGTGTTGTTGTTGTTGTTGGTGGTTGTGGTGGTGGTGGGTAGTGATGATCTTTTTGCCTTATACATAAACAAATACATATATATATTATATATCTTCATATATATGTATATTCTCTCGATTTCTCGCATAGCAAACTAAAAGTTTTTCCCGTTCCTTATTTCTGTTTCTCGTTATTTACATATTTTGCATAGAATTCTTTAAGTATATCCCACTGTGCTGCTGCTGCTCTATTACACCTTCCGCTTGGCATGCAGCATCTCCATCAGCAGCGTCTGCGTCGGCGCTCCACCATCGCAGTGCATCGAGTACAGATGCGCCTCGCCGCGCGCGGCCATGGCGTGAATTCCCGGTAAAATGTCCAATAGCCTCTTGAATTTATCCTGCACAAGTAACATTATAGTTATATATAATATCTCTCTATATATGGTATATATTCTGATGTTGCTTACATTTACTGAGGGATAGCAGGTGAGCGTGTAGTCGAGTAGCGCTGCCTGCACACTCTCGTGTCCTTCCTGCACGGTCTTCTTGTTCACAATGCCTCGCACATCTGCAAAAAGCGAGGCTTAAGTCCATCTTCAACAACTTTTCCCGCTTTAATTGAGGTTCGCTGATACTCACCTGGATTTAACAGTATTAGGAATTTCATGCACACATAGTCGCCCATGTCGAACTTCAGATCCTGCAGCTTATTCTGCAGCTCTTTGAAATAGTCTCCCAGTTGCGGCACTCCCAACAGGCCCAGGCTCATCAGGTTGAACACTTGCCCATTGTTCAGCTGCGTCTCATCGGGCAGCCCATTGTGTATGCGATGGTGCAGATGATCCAAGACAAGCATATCGGACCACGAATGCTGTAGCAGCTTCATTTGGTCATCCACCTGCAATGCAAAATGGGGAAAAGGGCAGCGTGATTAGTTGTTGTTGTTCACGCCTCTTTCGACTCTGTGGGGTGGGGTGTTTTGCCATTTCGAGTGATAATTGCATGTGCAGTTGGACTACAAATACATTTGAGACGATTTCAAAACGACAGACATTTAACATATTTTTGAAATATGTATGTATGTATATGTATAAGTTTATATAATTTTATATTTAAATATATATCATTTGATATTTAAATATATATCATTTGATATTTAAATATATATGTATTATTTGATATTTCAAAATATATCATTTGATATTTAAATAAATATCATTTGATACTGAAAGATATTCAATCTTAATAATAGCTATTTAACTTTTATCAATGTTACATTCAATTTAATTTAATAATTATATGAAATAGTTACATATATATAATTTAATAATTATATTAAATATTTATATTTTATTTAATTTAATTATTATATAAAATATTTGTATTTCAATTAAAGTAATAATTATATAAAATATTTATATTTCATTTCATTTAATAATTATATTACGCATTTATATTTAATTTGATTTAATAATTATAATAAATTTTTATATTCATTTCATAATTATGTATGTATATCAATTATTTATATTTAATATTTAATTTAATTGCATAATTATATTAAATATTATTTATATTTCAGATTTAAATTTGTCATTTTAATAACGTCTCTTTCTCATTGCTATTTTTAGCTTACAAATATCAAATCGATGTATGATGAACTCTGATTTCTGACTTCCTTTTCTCTGAGTGTAACAAGTGTGGTGGGGTTAAGCCTAGCTCGATTACAACACGCGCTCAAAGCTCTCTCTAACGCTCGCTCTGCGCTCTTGCTGTCGTTCAGTCTGCGAGGCATGCTCTCTCTCTCTCTTGCCTGCCTGGGCTGGCTTGGCGTCGGCTTCAGCGGATGCATACATGTGTGTGTGTGCGTTGAGAGCGCACAAGAGAGCGCCGCATACATTATCGCTCAGTTGCGTCACTGACGAACAAACGTCGATGTCGATGTCGATGTCGCTGTCGACGTTGCAGTTGCCGTCACGTCGCGTCGCTGCTTGGCCTGACTGGTTCAGCTTTGCTTGCTAAGTAGGTCAGACGCCAAATGAAATCGAAATTCAATGCAGATTTAAGTAGCCGTCATCGCAGTCGCAGTCGCCGTCGCTGTCGTAGTCACTGCCTCTGCTAGCTACGTTGCGTTTGTTTGTTGTTGTTTTGGGTTTTTTTTTGTTGGTTGGTTGGTTTTACATAACACGTCGCAGATTTGGCCCCAAGCTTGAAAACTGGTTGTGGTTTGTGGCGAATGCTGTGGTGATGATATAGGGACGGTGGGAGGGGGTATGAGGGAGGGACAACATACCTTTAAATCCTTAAAGAAGACGGTGTTTCTTGCCCAATCGACCTGCGAGAACAGATTCTGATCGAGCACTTTGCACATTAACTCAAAGAGATCCACTTCGACCTGGTTGTACGTCTGCTTCTGCAGCAGAGCGAACAGCTGCGTCTGCCATTCCCGATCGTCGATCGATTGCACAAATTCGCGTATCATTGGCGAGACCCTGTACAGAGAGAGACATAGAGAAATTGGGGGTAGAAGGAGTAAAAGAAGAAACATAAAAGGAATTAGTATCAAGTACAGTGCGCGCCCCACACTCCTCTTCTCCTGCGCCTCACACACTCTCTCAATCTCACAGTCTTTCTCTCTCGCTCTCTCTCTCTCTCAGTCGCAACTCACCTCAGTGGCTCGATGAGCGCATCGGCTGTGCTCGATGGATGTGTGCCAGAATCGAAGCTTTAATTGTGAGAATAAAAGAGAAAGAGAATAGTAAAAAGTTGCATTGCCTTCGGTTGTGGGTGGTTGGGCAGGGGGGTAAGAAGCAAAGTGTGTTGGAAATTTCGATAGATAAACAGACTAAATTACGATAACACTCGACTTGAAACTGGTATATACTGCAACATAGCTATCGATAACAACTAATAGTCGAAAATCGCATACAGACATTTTAATTTGGGTTTATCGGACGGTACAAAATAGTATTTAATAGTTAGTATTAATCGATTGTAAACGCACTATAATGATAAAAAATACTTGGTATAAACTGAAGCATTTCTATGGCAATTGGCATTTGATTTATATATATCGTTATCGGACGGTAAAGTAAGTAATTAATAATTATTGCGTTTCAGTTTTTATCGCATTGAAGTTCTAAGAAGCTTCTCCTTGGCCATATCTATCGAGTTTTGCAGCCATTTCTACACATACATCACAATATTAAACTGCAAACTTTAGAAGACTATTCTGTCATATACAGTCAGTCTTATACAAACTGAGAATATTCTCTTATATCTTTATGCACTTTCAAGTATTTACAGAGTATTTATACTGATTGGACTACATATTGTCGATAGTTCTGTCCATTTACTACACTTAAACGATGACTATCGTCTGCTCTCTTCCTTTGCCGATTCAATGAGTAACTTTGCTGCACCTAAAAGACACTTTAGTAAGGACTCTTCCTCTTCCCGTTCATAACATAATTCTGTTCTTTTTGGTGTGGTATTTTTTTGGTATTTTTGTTGGGTTGTACTAGGTAAATACCACAATTTCGATTCGGCTGTGTTCTGCAGAGATCCCGTGCCAGTTTCATGGCAGCTGCTGTTGCTGTTGCCATTGCCACCATTTCCATTGCGTTGCAGACTATCGCCGCTGTTGTTGCCGCTGCCACCGCCGCCAGCGTTATTACCGCCGCCGCCACCTCCTCCTCCTCCACCGCCGCCGCCTGTACCGCTGTTGCTGCCTGTGCTGCTGCTGCTACTGCCGCTGTTGTTGTTGGAGTTGTTGATGCCCAGCGAGGAGTTGTTGCCATTGCCGCCGCCACTGATGCTGCCGGCATTCATGGGCGTGGCTATCACACCGCCCCCGCTCGCATTCACCTGACCCAGCGCAATGGCAATGGGGCTGGGCGACGAGTCTGGTGACTGTGTGAGTGAGGATACCTAAGGGAGAAAAGAGAAAGCAATTAGCATAAGGTTCTCTTCATCTCCCTCTCCATCTTCCTCTCTCTTACTCACCTGAGGTATTTGAATTTCTTGCTTAATGTTCATATTTGGATATGCTTGCTGATAGCCCGGCGACAGAGGCGTCGGCTTAATGTCCGTCCCCATCGAGGTGCGCAGCGCCTGAAGCGCCAATTGCCGCTGTCGCATCACCTGCAACTTTCGCGCCCGATCCCGTTTGTACATGGGGCCAAACTTATTGCGACCGCCTCGCATGCGATCCGCTCGTACAGCTACAAGAAAAGAGAGAGAGAGAGGAGCGATAAGTTATCGATTAATCACAACATTTTTAATAATTCATCATACATATGTGCTAAATATATGTACTAAATTAATAGAAGAGTTCTCTTTTCTCTCTTCTCTCTTAAGTAGCTAATCTAAATATATATTTTATTTTGAGTTAATGTTATTGTTATGATAGTGATGGAGAGAGTTGAGGTTACTGTGACGACCATAACACCTTTGAATATGAATATATAGAGACTATCTACACATCTATCTACTGCATTTTAGGCAAGTTTTTAGAAAAGTTAAAGTTACTGTTACTGCAATATCAGAATATGTTTATATTTATTTCTCTTTTGTTTTCAATTCATAGTGATCGATTAATTATTGAATTAATATGAATTTAGTAGAGGAACTAAATATATATTTTATAAGAGCTGATGCATTCCAAAAGTGTTATTAAGAGAAGTGAGGTTATTGTTACAACTATATCCGCATATATTTTTATCTCTATCAAGGCTTATAGTGACTCTTTACACTATATATATTGCAAATATAATATTTAAGACAAGTTCTTACGAATGTTGTAGTTGAGTATCCAAATACATTTCTCTGTATTTATCTCTTTCTCGTTTCTTTTACACAATGAACGATAAATGTGCATACACATAGAACATGAAGGATTTCTATACATTTTAGAAGAGTATAAGCATCTTAGCAGAGTTTTTAGTAGTGTTGAGTTGCAGTATTAGGTAATCGATACATTTTATAAGAACAAAGAAAAAGTGTTTAGAAGAGTTGAAGTGGAATTTAAAAGTAAGAGAACTTTTACTTTTTTATATCACAGTTAAAGCGAATATTTATGTGCGTTCTTATTGTAAATGATTATTTATCGATCTTTTCATTTCGATTGTTTTGATTATACAAATTCAAACTCATATTATATTGAAATATCCACAATAACACTGGCAAGTACTTGAATTTTTAAATAATGCAAACAGTCTTCTACTTTAAATATTGGAAGTTCATTTATATTGGAAGAAAAAAGTACAAAAAGAGGAAACACAAATAATGAATACAATGGGGAGATGGTGGTGCATCACTCCTATTATTTTGATATGAACAGCATTAATCTTCTATCTGTTTTCTTTACGTTTTTCACTGCAAATAGTTTTATATCTATATTTTATTCTTTTTTATCTTTCGTGTATGTTGATCAATTAGAAAATTCACTGAAGATCATATATGTATATATATATTATAATAGGATTATATCAAGGTTTCATTCTTCTCTGCAAATTAGAAATCCCGTAAATTTAAAAAGACTTTTGCAAGTTGCGCCATAAATCAATTTGCAATCCCCAGCATAAGGCAACATCCTTACCCCCTCCACAACACCACTAGCATAAATCAGACGATATATCCTTCCTTTTAGCAATACCAGCTAACCACGCCCACACACCCACCATCAACTACAACGCAGCATGAAAACAAAACACTGAAAACTGCAGAAAATACTAACGAAAAATTGTTACACACAGACAGACATACTGAACTGTGTAGCTATCTCTATCACTCCCTCTCTCCCTGTGTGTGTGTGTGTGTGGTAAACTATAACAAACTGAAACGCAATAAAAATGCGATTCTTATGGCGCAGACAACGCAGTGAGAAGGAGGCAGAGCAGAAGGGGAGAGAGAGAGCAGTGCGGGTGCTGTTCTGAGTAAAAGCAAAAGCGCGTTACGCACACGTACACACACACACACACACATACAGACGACAACAGAGACAACGACATAAATACAAAGACACCGGCCTCAGCTGCGCCGCATGATGCAGCGACAGCGCAGTCAACGCGTAGTTCATTAGAAGACGCAATAGAAGTGCATAGAAAACGCATAGAAAATACAAAAACAACTCACCGGCAGGTGGCGCTGTTGTTGACACACAGCCACACAACAACAACAAATATGCATTTGTAATGCAGCGCAGCAGCAAACACGAAAAATTGTAAAGTCGTTTTTTGTTTCACTCGAAACGAAACGAAACAAGTAACTGTAATTTAGGTCAAGCGTATTGTTTACAAATAATCAACGCGAGTGTGTGTGTATGTGTGTCTATATGTTTCTAAGCATGTAAATGCACACACACAGACACATATTACATACCAATGCGAATGTGCTTGGCAAATTGACGCTGGCGTCGCTGCCAACGTCACATGGCCAAGCCAAACGCACTCAGCGAGAGAGCGCGTGAGGGAGAGAGAGTGAGTGAGAGCGAACTAAAGAGAGCGCCAAGCAAATATGGCGCTGCTTGGCATGGCAACTCGAAAAGCTTTCCTATTACGACATTTCTCACTCGTTTGCCGCCGCACGCTCTGCCAACTCTTTTAGACACGCACACATCGACGACGACGACAGCAACAGAGCTCTGCCGCCGTTGTCGTCGCCGCATTAGACAACTTTGTTGAGTGGAGTAGGTCAAGGACAGTTTGTAAAAACTGGGACAACATGCGCGTTGTTGTTGCTGCCGCTGTTTGATTGAAACTCTCTCACACTCTCACTCTCTCTCTCTCTGTTGATGTAATAGAAAAACTCTCACTCACACTCACTGTCGCTCTCTTCTTGTGTTTGTTTGGCTTTGGCTTGTTGTGTTGTGGCGGTTTCCGGCCAAGCAAATTTATGTTGAGCGGGATTTCTAATGTGCATGTGTACGTGTGTGTGTGTGGGCAAGGTGTACCTATTATTTTTATAATATTTATAGGCACATTTTATTAGGGGCATAAATTATTGGGCTGGACCAGCAGCGCTTAAAAGGTAAGAGAGACTGAAATTGATTTAACATTTTGCTTTTTTTTTTTTTTTTTTTTAATTCTGCATTTGCATTTAGTGTTAGGGTTGATTGCCTTATATAATTTCCCCTGTTTTATTTACACTTTCGTTTTTATATTTTAAACATATTTTTCACTTGTAAAACGATTTTTCTCTGTTTCCCTGAGACCGCAAAGCAAATCAATAAATTACTTTGTATCAGTTGTTGTTGCTCTTTTTCTTTTGTATTGCGTGTGTGTGGGTGTGTGTGTGGGCGTTGCTGTCCGCCCACTGTTATTGTTTTTAAGCCACGTCTTAAAGGAACACACACAAAACTAAATTTAGGTCAATGGTGCGTATGAGTAATTTTTATATATTTTTATATTTTCCCATTTGGTTGCTCGTTTTCTTCCAGCTAATTAAAAAAGCCTCGATTCGTGAGTGGGCAACCCATTAAATTCAAGGGAAAGGGAAACGGAAAGGGAAAGGGATGGGAAAGGGCATTAGATTGATGTAATGCCAAATTGATTGTAGGCTTCCAGTGGGCGTGGATTGTAAAGGGAATGGGAAATTGGAAAGAGGGCGAATCAAATCGAAATAAAAAGAAAAGAAATAGAATGGGTAATTGTCATGTGAAAAATGTGGAAAGACAAGGAAAAATGCTTGAGAAAATCAATTGAAATCTTCTTCGTATTTTAGATATTCTACGTGTGCATATTGCGTATACGCCATGTGGCCTAGTTTCAAGAAAAAAGGTTCTATAAATGCAGCGAAGTTCATTACAAGTTGGAAACATCAAATTGTAAAGGAATTTGTTAAAATAAATATTTAATTAAATTAAATTCATTCGCAAATTGAATGAAAACTAAATTTATTTTATTTATTTAATATGTATTCAGTAAAAAAAGGTGATAAAAACATAATACTGAAAGTTAAAGCTTTGCAGAAAGTATTTCGTACTTATAAATAAATTAATATTAATAAAATAAATAATAAAATGAATATAATAAAATAAAATAAAATAAATAAAGAAAATAATATAAATAAAATGAATATTATATTAAATGAAATTATAATAAAAATAAAATTAATAATATAAATAAAATAATTAAAGTAAATAAAATAAATAAAACAAAATAGATAAAAATAAATAATAATAATAATAATAATAATAATAATATATAAAAAATGAAATAAAAGAAATAAGATAAAATAAGAGTAACAAAATAAATAAAATTATATAAAATAAATATAGTAAAAAACAAAATAATTAGATCTAAAAATTAATAAAATAAATAGTTAAAATAAATAATATTAAATAAAATAAATAAAAAACATATATTTAATTAAATAAATTCAATAAAATAAATAAATAATTATCAAAAATCCACATAAAATCTTCATTATGCAATGATATTTACAATCATTATTCAACATTTAGCAAACAAATAAATTTATATATTTATTTTTATTATATTATTTATTGGTTCATACCACCCTAACTGTACACAAATAAATATAATAAATAAATAATAAATTATAATTATATTTTCCTTGATTTTGTTTCAAGGCAACATGTTTGCAGGGCATAGTTAAGTCGTATACTGCCAACAATGTCATTGCATCGCATCGTCTCGTGCTCTGACTCATTTCTCCCTCCATTTCAACACACACGCGTCAACTCACCTTACCTGCCTCCCTCTCCCGCTCTCCTCTCCCACTACCCTTCCACTCTTCTCAACTGAGCCGCGTTCATTTGCAACAAGCTTAACGTAATTTGAACATTTTGTTCAATTCTCAATTGTTCCACGTTGCACATTTGTTGTTGTTATTATTGTTGTGAATTGTGTGAAGCACGTAATCCAAATCTCGCAGAGGGAGACAGAGCGAGACAGATGGACAGACAGTAATACAAATGGCAACAACAACACATGCTGTGACTCATTCGCATTCGATTTCAGCAACAACAACAACAACTAAAGGCAGCAGCTGATTTCCAAAGCTGAAGCTGCCAAAAGGCAAAGCAGCAAGCGCTATAAGCCAAAACCAAAGACCAAAACCAAAGTTAAAGTCAAACAGCACCTAAAATGAAAAAAAAAAGAAAAACAACAACAACAACAACAAGAAATGTGCCGCAATTATAAAAACGTTGCGCTTGGCAGAGAGCGCCGCTGCTGCTGCTGACGAAAGCGTCAAGAGATTACGACAGAGTTGACAGAGCAACAGCAGCAGCAGCAGAGCGTCGGCAGAGGCTGAGGCAGCGCAGCGGAAGGACGGAACGAGCGACAACGCAAACGTTCGAAATAATTCAACGAGTATTAAAAATAAAAGCAAGCAAAGGCAACAACAACAACGACAGCGACAAGGCGCTCTCTACATGTTGCATTGATTACACACACATACACTCACACACACAAACACGTTTTATATTTATATATCACGTGCACGCACACAACGATGCCATAGGAATCTAGGTCATGAGCGCAAGAGATGGCACGACGGGCCAAGTGCGCCAAGGCGGAAATGAGATGGCAATACGCGCCGACTAACTACATGTGCACGTTACAAATAAACACACCGTCTGTGTATGTGTGTGTTTGTCTGTGTGTGTTTGAGTTGAGAGAGCCAGTGCGCGCCTGACTCTCTGACTGTGTTTGCTTTGGAGCGCGTCATGCGTCGCAGCGCAGTCAGCGGCAAACGACGCAGCCAAAGGCAGAGAACGGGACAGAGGCAAAGGCAAAGGCAATGCGGCTAAGCCAACAAATCAAAGACAAAAACAATTTTTTTGACTGGCAAGTGGGTGCGCCTGGGGAGGAGAGGGGTAGGTCCAAGGCGGCAGTGGGGGTGGAGGCCTGTGTCAAGCTGTGAAAATGAGAACTGCCTTTGCCTCATGTGGTGCAAATGTGCGGAAGCACAACAACAACAACGACAACAATAACAATAACAAATCAACATTTGCATTTGAAATTGATTTTGGCAAAGTTCGAGAATTAAAGTTTATAGTATTTGAATATACTAAAAAACAGCATTAAATACAAATACTAAATAAAAAAATATAAATATAATAAAATATTTTAAATACCAAATATAACAATTTAATGGATTTATGCACTGTTTATGTTGAAAGAAAAATGAATTTGTAATATAAACCAGTAAGAAAAGCAACAGTCGCGCAGCACGCGACAGCGAGATACTCTTTGACCTATGTTCCCGTGTAGTTTAATTTGTTAAATTATTCTCAACAGATGTTAATATAAAAAACCAAAAAAAAAATAAAGTATTGATATATTTATACAATGGTAATAAAATAAATAAATAAAACGTAAAGACATAAAAATATATAATAGGTAAATAAAAATTAATAAATAAAATAAAAAATAATATAAAATAAATAAAATAAAAAATAAATAAAAATATAAAATAAAATAAAATAGAAATATAAGATAAATAAAATAAAATCCTTATATCACATAAAATGGTCAAACATGTCAAATAGGTCGTTCAGTCAATTACGTAATATAAATAAAAGTTAAAATAAATTGTAAAAAACTTATTTGAATCTCTGCAACGAATTAATAAACCTGTTAATCAAATAAATCCCACACAACAACCATAAAACAAAGGAAACATACATGGTAACCTATTGGAAACCTCAAAAGAAGCAATCCCGTATAACCTATACTCAGTTCTTCTTGTTCATCAGTTTCCCTTTACATATAACAATCGCATTGCTGTTATCGCTGTTAATCTCTCGACTCTCCACTGAGATTTCACCAACTCCACTTACATGTGAACACATGTTTTTCTTTTCTCCTCTTCCCCCTGCACGCTCCTCTCTACTCCATTTGTACACCCTACCCAAATCCACTTCGTACATAATTTTCACACTTTTCCACACTCGATATAAGGCAGCACTTTGCATAATAATTTACGCCTGTTTGTTGTCAATGGCTACCCCCTCCTCCTCTCTTTTCAACGCCTCTTGTGGCCCATTTAGCCCACTGTGTGTGAGCGCAAGTGAGCGTGCAAATGATAAAGCACAAAAAACAAAATTGCGCGCAGCATATGAACAAACAGAAAACGGAAAAAAATTATTACAAAATTCAAACAATGTTAAGAGCGCACGTAGACACAAACACACACACACACGCACACATACACAGAGAGAGAGACTCGCGCTCGCACACAAACTCTCGCAGCGCCATTTGCAGAGCAGCAGCAGCAGCCAGGCAGAGGCAGCGACAGTGGCAGAGGCAGCCACAGCTTGAATTCGGTTAAACATGCGCGGCCCTTTTGTATACTCTGTATGTGCGTGTGTTTCGAAGCTTGCCGCTGCTGCGTCGGCGTCTGTCAGTCAACGCCAAGAGTTGCTAAGTGCAGCGCAGCCTTTGCCTCTGCCGCAGTCGCTGCCTGTGATACGAATTTGTTTTAGAGCGCGGTTTAAGCGGCGCTTGTGGATGCCAGAGAGGGCAAGAGAGAGGGAGAGAGAGAAGGGACAACTGTGGGGATCTGGGGACCGGTGCATGGTGCACTAGCTTGAGCATTATATATGCATGTAATAAATACATGCATGTGCATGCATGAACATGAACATTCATGGCACATACATATGTACTGCAGGCACATATGTATGTATTACACACACACACACAGTCGGGGGCGAAAGCAAAAGTTTTATTTTTACTGCTGCTGCGTATGTGAGCCGTCTCTGCTTAAGGTTTGAATGAGCAAAGCAAGGAGAGGAAGGGAGAAGGAGAGGGATTCTCAAAAGAAAAAGTACTAAAAAGGGAAAAAGCAAAAGTGGAAAAAGAACATAATAAAAGCACAAACGAAGCTAATGTTCAAAAGTTTTGCAAAAAAAATAACATATTCTCATTAATTAGTTTTAAGGAGAGACGAAACAAAAACAAAGGGCCCTCTTTATAAAGCATCCCAGAGTATTAGAAGATCTAAAACTCTATATAATTAAAATGATGGTAATTTAACCAATAAAACAATGAAATCTCTTATAATGATGGTAAATGACCCTATAAATCTATAAAAATCCTTTATATAACATTAAACTATTTGAAAATTCTAATCATACAAAATATTTCCTACATTTCCTTATTATATAAAGTTTCCTATGTGAAAATTAATTATAATAATGAAACATATCGATTGTAATCGATTATCAATCGCATAAATATGTTATTAAGAAATATGTAATACTATAATATATTTTGCATAAAATCATTTAAAATTTCTCTAATTCTCAATTTTTATCCGCAGAGAACACTCGTTTAAAACTTAAACTCATTTATAATAATACCATAATCGATTATAATCGACAATAAAATGCAAAATTATAAAAAAATAACAAATCTTTAAAATATTTTTGCTAAATTTCATTAAAAATACTCATGTTTCTCAAGTTTATAAGGTTTATAAAACTCTCTTTCAACTAAAACTCATTTATAATAATACTTCAATCTATAAAACTGACCTATAATCAATCAAATCGAATATAATCGATAAAAAACGCAAAAATATTGAAAAAAATCGAAACTTCCAAACATATTTTGTTTAATTTCATTTAAAATTCCATTAAAACAATCAAAGTTCATCAAAGAAAAACTGGAAAATCAACAAAGAATAACAAAAACAAAACAGTAATAATGAATCAACACTTTTTTTCAGGCAAGAGAAAGAGGAACACAGAATGGGGGCACAGAATGGGGCGAATGAATGAGACTGTGGCATAAAATCCCCAGCGTAAAATCAACAATTCTGTCTCTTTTTGACAAAGAAGGAAGATGAGAGAGAGAGAGAGAGAGAGGGACGTGCAAAAACAAACTCAGCAGTTTTACAATATTTTCTGTTTATTTCTCTCTGTCTCTGCTTTACTTTCCGGGACAAAACTTGGGATAGGTCTGGAATATGTATACGTTAATGCAATATATAAACAAGCCGCGAAATGAGGCGGGAAATTTGAGTTGAACTTTTTAATTATTTACCGAATACATTTACATAATTTAACTATCTCTTCCTCTACCTCTCTGCTTTAATTGTTGAGCCCTTTTTGCAGGTTGATTCAAAGTTTGCCCCCGATGGAAAGAAAAACAATATTGCCCCAGAGTATTTGTGCCTGCCTGCCGCGCTTTTTGCCAGTTTTGGTGGGCATGGTGATGGTGCTGCCTTCTCCTCTTCCTACTCCTCCTCTTCTTCCGCTTCTACCTTCACTGTTTTTGTGCATTTATAAATAATAAAGAATATCGATTTAATTCCTTTGGTAGCGTACCGCGTTCGCTGCTGTCATATTGCCTATAGAGAGAGAGAGCAAAGACAGAGAATGAACCTATACTAGAGATGAGGTACCTTCTAAAGTCGATGGACAAAAACAACAATGCAACACTTTCTCGTTTGCAAATATGTCGAGATTTTGACAGCGAAGAAGGGCAAAGCAAAGTGAAAGCAAGAGAAACGCAGACAATTGAAATAAAAGACGTAATTCTTAAGTAATGAAAATATGCCAGAAAAGGGTTCTAAACACATCAATCTTTAGCGGCTCATTAATTTCTTAAAGACCTCATGGAAAATTAAAAGAAAAATCAAGAATTAAATGAAAACTGGCAAATTTGCGTCATTTGAGAATTGTAAATAAAGGAAACAAATAAAAAAATTAACGACAAATAAGAAGAGTAAGCTAAAAAAGCAAGAACAATTCACATGAATTAATCAGAAAAGATACAAAGTAATTCTATACAAACAAAAGCTAAGAAAACTTTGAAGTTTTACATTTCCTTTGCTACCTGATGCAAATTCCGGAACTTAAATTTCATCACAGATTCAATTTGTAACTCAATGCCTGAAAGTTACTCATGGAAGCAGCCAAAGAAATGAATCACAGAGGGTGTGAATCGGGAAAAACTTGCTAAATTGTGACATTTTTCACATGTGAAAGAGGAAAAAGAGGAGAAGAAAAGGAAGCACACAAATTTAAAAACAACAACAAATTAAAACATGAAACAAAACAATTGTCAGACTATTTGCAGAGTGCATATTAAAAAGCCTCTACACGTCTGTGAGGGTCAAAACGTATCGCTCATACGCAATGTTGTCAACAAATTGAGGGTCAATGGGAAAAACACACACACACAGCCACACACGTATATCCATATGTCTATATACAAGTGTGCGTGAGTCTAAGTATTTATGCATGCCCCAAGGTTGATCGAATTGTGCGTCGCGTCATGTAAAGTTGAGAATCTCTAGAAATCTCTAGACGTGCGAAGAACAACGCAACTTGACAGTCGAGTAAAATGAAGTACAGCTGATATATATAGATATAACAAGGTGGGAAACAAGTTGAAGTAGTTGGAAATGATTGAATATAAATATTAATCAACTAAGAAATCTTTAGTGGGGTTGTTGTCTTTGCGTATAGTTACTGTTCATGCCAAAACTTAGTGTGCTATCTTTTGAAAATACGGCTGCATAGTTATTTATAAGGGCGCAGGGGGGCGTGTACGTATTCTCAATGCTGAGTGCATTAATAAGATATGTTGTCAACAAATTTAATAGCTCTAGCTTGTATAGTCTAATAGGTCTATGTAAGTGTTGAAACGCATGAAGATATGGACAGACAGACAGACAGACAGACAAACAGAGAGACGGATAGACTGACAAACAGACGGAGACAGACAATGATACCTTCTTTTGTCTGTTCAATACCATCTTATTTATAAAACTCTTATATTCTATGGCTAGGACTCTCAGGCTTTAGAGAACTTATTCTCAAATAAAGAAACTATTTAAATACAGATTTCTGTGCACTCTAACACTATCTATCATAACTAACTGTATGATAGCTCCTTTTAAACTTTCCTACAATCATTTTTATTTCTTTTAATTCTTATAGTTATATTAGCTGTTTCCTCAATTTCTTAACTAGTATGAAACTATTTTTTTTTTTTTTATTTATTTAATAGGCCAATTATTAAGTTAAAACTTAATAATAAGTGTAGAAGAATAGCAGCATTGGCTGCTGTGCCCTTCAGCTTACAGACATTTGTAAATTTAACGTGTGGTGTTTATCGTTTACAAAACTACTTTTATACCTATTGATAATAAGGAAATAAATAAATAAATATTCTATATGAAGTTGATAGACGAATTCAAATGAATATGCATACCAACTATTAATGATTCTTTTAGATTTAACTAAATAGGTTAATGACTAAACGACCTATTTGTGTGATATGAGTATTTTCTAGCTAAGTCGAGGTCTAAAATTTGGTTAGAGTTCGCATTGAAGCTCATCATCTATCCGTAATGTTTCAAAGCTAAAAAATACTCAATTCTTTTAGATATTTATTTTTAATTCTTTACATGGAATCTTAAATATTATAAGTTTCTATTAATTCCTATTTTATTCCATCAATATCTATTGTATTATACGCATTATAAGAGGAATTCTTTTGTATATTAATACTTAATTAATACGAAATAATACTAGCAGAACCCTCTCATAGTATAGCGCACGAATTAATGCATACACCCAATATATTAAGAGCATATACTATAGTTGAACTTACCCTCCAGTTTCATGCCCACCTCGAGGCACTTTTGGAATCGACAGTAGGGACAACGTTTGCGCTGTGTCTTATCGATGTGACAGGATCGTTCGGCGACGCAGGTGTAGACCTTCTTGTTCTGCACGGTGCGCTTGAAGAAGCCCTTGCAGGACTCGCAGGTGAGCAGGCCATAATGATAGCCGCTCACCTTGTCCCCACACACGGGGCACAGCTCCTCGAAGAGATGCTTGAAATCGATGGCTTCGCCATTGCCGTTGCCACCTGAGGTGGCACTTGTGCCCCCATGATGGCCACCGCCGCCAGCTCCGGTGCCACCAACACCAGTTCCGCTAGAGCCTCCACCAGCTCCTCCGCTGGACATGTGAGCAGCAGCGGCGCCTGAGTTGGCACCGGCACCGGCACCAGGTGGCAGCAACATGTAGCTGCCAGCAGTACCAGCTGAATTGCCAGTGCCACTGCCAATGCCGTTCAACAATTGGCCAGCGTTGCCACTGGCTGAGGTGCCACCGTTGCCACTCTGCTGCGAGTGCGAGGAGTTTGTCTCCTGGTAGCCTGTCGGGAATATATACTGTGAGTCGAAATTGTATATATACGAGTAGGAGGAGGCATTAAATTGATTCGCATTGTTGTTGGCAATATTCTGTTGCTGCTGCTGTTGTGGTTGGTAATGTTGCTGCTGCTGCTGCTGTTGTTGTTGCTGCTGGTGCGTGTGATGTTGCTGCTGCTGGTGATGATTGCTCAGCTGCAGCGTGTATGCACTGTAATCGTTATCGGAATTGCTCAATGCATTTGTATCGTTGTCATTGTTGTTGCCACTTCCAGCACTGTTGTTGTTATTGTTGTTATTGTTGCTGCTGCTGTGCGCCGGACTGGCTGGCTGCTGCTGCTCCAGCTGCATGCTAAACGGCGACAGATTGAGCGACGATATAAACTGTACAGTCGCCTGTTGCTGATCCATTTCTAATAACATTTCATGGACTGTTTGCAATTGAAGAATCTGGACGGTTTTCTTTTTTCTCGGGGGAAAGCAATAAGGGAATTTGCTTCTCTCTCTCTCTTTCTATTTAATATTTACTTAACTTTTTGTAAATTTATTTTGTTTATCAGTTTTTTGTTGCTGTTATTATTATTGTTTCTCTTTTGGTTGTGCCCTTTTTGTCTATTTAATTTATTTGTTTAGTTGCTTCTCCCTTTTGTTATACGGTGGTCTGGCTTTTGCACTCAATTGTTGTTGTTGTATTCTTATCAGCAACATTTTCGGGTGCAGCAATTTAAAATTAACATTGAAATCGTGCAATTATTAAGCACATTTGTGTTTTGTTCTACTTCCAAAACTGTTATAATTATTTAATAATTATGTTAATATAATTCGAATTTAATATATACTTTTTTGTTATATTTTATTTTATGTATTTTATGTTGTTTTTTTATTATATTTTTTAATGCTTTGCAAGCATTTGGCAAATAATTTGCGGGTGTCTTAGAAGGGTTTTTTTTCTTTCTTGTGGGAATTTTTGGTTATAAATTTGAAATTTGAATTTTTCAGCACTTTAAAACAATTTTAGAAATTGCCTTTTTTTAAATTTACTTATTATAAATTGAATTTGTTGTTTGTTTTTTATGCTTTAAACACTTATATTTTGTTTTTATTTTATAGTTTTACGTTTGCAAATTGTATTTAGCAAACTTGTTAAACAGTTTTTATAATTTGTTAGATTTTATTTGATTTTAGAAATTGTAGAAATTCGTTTTTTTTGTTTAAACCTTTTGTTTTTATGTAGATTTCCTTGTCAGATCAGATTTGTTGTTTGTGTATTTTCTGATGTGTTTGTATTTTTTGCAGGTACTTTGACGAGGTGAGTGGAGAAGAAGGTATATATCTTTATATAGATTTATATATATATAAGTTACGATTGATCTGCTGATCTGTTGCTTGTTTAGGAGGTAGGGCTTTTATTTATTTATTAAACTTGTAAATTTTATAAAGAACGTTTTTCAACTTGTTTTTTTCAATTGATTTTCTTGGTATTTTCTTGGTATTTATCTGTGTGGTATTTGCGTAATTATTGAATTATTAATTTAAACAAACAAATTGGTGCATTGCTCCCCTTGTCGTCTTCTGTTGTCGCTGCTCTCTCTCTTAATTTACACGCCAAAGCAGAGAGAACATAATCCTGGGGCTGTTCCTGCAGTGGGCAATGCAAAGGAAGAAGAGAATGCAAGAAATGCAGCAAAACAGAACAGAAGAGAAGTAGAGAAGGAATATCGACAAATGAAGCGAATGCAATGTTTTGTTTTTTATGTTGATTGATTGATTGATGGATTGCCGATTGATTTATATATTGATGTATTGTAATCTTTTGTTGCTGCTACGTTTGTTGTTGCTGTTGTTGTTGTTATTATTATTGTGCTATTTGGGCCAAAAGCGAGCGCGCTATTGCTTTTCTATACACACACACACCCGCGCACGGTACACACACACACATGCACATTTGTTGTTGGTAATCACTTTGCTTGTTGTTGTTGCTGATGTTGCTGCTGCTGTTGTTATTATTGCTGTCGTTGTTGTTGTTCCTGCTGCTATGGTTGTTGTTGTTTTGGCATATGTAACATATACTGTGTAGAATTATAAATTTTTGTTTTTTATTTTTTGTACAGATTAATTTGCTATGCGAAAAACACGACCAACATCAACAACGTATCTCGATTGACTAAACCCAAGCAAACGGCGAGGATACCCGCCATACACTAAAGCGCTGCTGCTGCTGCTGCTCTGCTGTTGCCGCGTCGCAGTCGACGTTGCCGTTGGCAGCAGAAGCAGCACAGTATTACTCTCGCTCTCAGTAGCAGTCAAATGTTGCCATATTACGTATGCACTGGCTGTGTGTGTATGTGTGTGTGGAGCCAGTTTCACTTTCAATGCGCGCACTCGTACTCTCGCGCTCTCGTTTGCTGTTGCTCTCTTTGCTGCTGTCGCCACTCTCTTTGCTTGACTTGACTCAGTGTGGCCCCCTTTTAGCAGCTGCGTCGTCGTCGGCTGCTGCTGCATTGAATTTCAAACTGCGCTGAAAGCGAAAGTGAAACTTTTTGCCATAGCTTTTTTGAGCCACTCAGTTGACTCGAATCGAGTCATTCTTTTCGGATGTAGCACCGTTAACGCTGACGCTGACGTCGACGTCGACAATATTATGAAAGCGTTAAGCTTCGCTTTAAAGCTGCTGCTTTGGACTATTTTGTAATTTGGTACTCGCTTTTTTTTTTTTTCTTTCTTACTTCATTTGCCCAAGTGGGAATTTCTGTGAGTCGTTTTTGGTTTTCGGTTGTTGCCAAGTTGGCGGCTGCGCTTGCTTCAGTTATTGTTATTGTTGCTCTTGCTGCGCTTGTTGTTGTTGTTGCAGTTGTTGCTGCTCTTGTTGCTGTTGTTGTTAGTCGCGTCGTTTTTTTGGTCTCAATTAGTTGTGGGTTTTTGGCTGTTGCTGTTGTTGCATTTGTTCATGACACGGTTTTCATGTGGCGTGTTTTCGTTTCCTATTTCTCTTCTTCTTCATGTTTCTTTTTTGTTTTCTGCCTGCCTCTGCTGTTTCGTCTCTGAATTTAAGCTTATTGTCTATTTAGTTTTTGTTTTTTATGTTTTTTTGTTTTTAATGACATTTTGTCTTAGTTTTTCTATACAATTCAAGTCTGCTTTTATTTGGGGGAATATATTAATGGATTAGCTCGTTGGTAGCGCATAAATTAACTGATTAATTTGCTTAACTGTTCGTATGAACGCATAGATCTCTGCAACTATAAGAGCTAGTGCTGCCAAATTTGCTGACAATATTGCTTGGTATTCTACGCAAGTAATGTACTTTATAGCAATCGACCACGCCCTCTTACGCCCACGTAAATTGAAAAAAAACTGAATAACAAGCTTATTTTTAATTTTTTGTTTTACAACATTTATCAACTTCCAAAGGCTTTCTGCAAATTTGCTTGTGATTGCATAATAAACATAGAAGTTATTGAAGAAACAATTGTACTGGGGCCAACAGATTAACCCTTTGGGGTATGCCTTACTTTTTTAATTTTTAATTTCAGCCTATATTTTAATGTATTTTAATATTTTTTAATATGCTCTACCTCACTTAGTGGTTCATTGAAGTTTTTAAGCACATAAAATGCCGCCTTTTATTGCCACTGCCACATTCTGACCCCATTAACTTGGCGTATACGTAACTTGCAACAGGCAGACACAGCAGAGAAGGATGTGCGCCCCAAAGCAATAACAACAACAAGAGAAATAACATATTATATAAGTTGAGTATGGATTGCGAAAGGAGTTCGCAGTAAAAACGAAGCAAAGCGAACTTTCACTCGACTCCCAACAAATTCCCAATTCCCAATTCCTTAGCCCAATCGAACGGAACTAAATGAAGAGGAGACGCACCCGACGAGGTTCGAACTGCGAACAGCCATTAAAATGCAGCGAGAGAGCAAGCAGCGGAAGCAAGGGGAAGCGAGAAACAAGGAATACCCGAAAAATAACAAAGACAGACCGCAAAATATTGCCACATACTCGTATATTGTAAAAATGTTTGTGGGGGAAAACCCGCGTCGCAACGGAACCAAATGCAGTTTCAATATATTGAAAAACCTACAAAGAGAAACTGGAAATGCTAAAGAAGCTGAGCACGTGAAAAAGTAACTCAAATGTATAGTATCGCATTTTTGAAACACGTTTATGTAGCAGATTACAAAATATTTCAATCTGAGCTTACGAAACTGCAACGCACTGAAAAGAGATGCGAGACCAAAAAAGCATACAAAGGCAATTCTCATTTCCTTCCACAAATTTGTTCGTGACCGTAGCTGAAAGACAACAACAACAAAAAGAAGAAGATGAGAAGAAACAGAAACAAGACTACACTGTCTCTGTTTTTGGAGTCTCTCTCCTGCTCTTCTTCTCTGCATATGGACAAGGCAGGTAATGACAAAGCACAATGCGTTTGCTCTGTGTGTGTGTGTGGCAATCACCCAAGACACGCACAAACGCACACACACTCAACACGAACATAGTTTTCACTCTCACTCTCCGTTTTTGAATCATGCCAAAACAGGTTTAACTGAGGGAGAGAGAGGTATACGAACTACAAGATACGCGAGACCTACTTCTGCGCCTGCTGCCGCAGCTTCAGCTTCAACTTCAGCTTCAACTTCGACTTGGAGTTGAGCTTCCACTTCTGCCCAAAATACTCCAACTCCAAGTCCATTTAACTGGCTGTGTAACTGTTGCCAGTGTGTTGCCTCTTTTACCTGTGCCAGCTACCCTATTCACGCCCTCCCTCCCCCCAGCTGTCCTCTTACTCCTGGTTACCACAAAGAGATCTGTTAACTTTAGGTCCGTTGTCTGTTCTCGTTTTTATTTTATTTTCAGTTTTTTTGGTTTTTTTTTTTTGGCTTTTGCCTTTGACTTGTGCGCATGCGCAATGACTTTTTTCGACAGTTGTTTGTCAATCGCGACGTTGGCAGCACCACGCGGCAACAGCAACAACTGACTGACTGTACAGGCGACAAAAATAAAAACAAAAAAATTATTTGCAGTTTCAGTTAAGAGTAGAAATTGTACTTGAAATTGCTATTGAAATCTTGCAGAAATACTAAATCAAACTATGGTTTCACATAAACAATTTATAAAATGTTAAAATAATTAATGCTTTTAATTCACAAGTATTTAACAATAAATTGTTTATCCCAGATTTAATTAAATTAAATTCAATAAATTTAATTAAATTCAATTAAATTAAATTTATTTTAAAATTTAAACAACTTAAAATTTTCTTAACTTAAACTTTACGCTTATCTAGTATTTTAAATTGACTTTTTAAATAATTATTTGCATGAATATGTTTTCTAATTCAGTAAATTAAATTAAAATAATATGTTAATTTGTTACATAGCTATGATAAGTTTCTATATCCGATTAAAATTAAAAAAACAGTAACCACAATTTTAAATATTCTTATTATTGTTTCTTGTACGCTTTGTTTATTAGTTTATGCTTTTTAATGTTGTTCTTTTTATGTTACATCACTGTAATTCTTGTATATGTTCATACAAACAAATATAAAAATAATACGATGATTACAATGTTATTTCTAATATCCAAAACTTATTATTGTTAATGTTTTGCAAGTAAAAATTAACCGCTGTTTAATTATTATTGTACTTAGATAATGACCTAAGCATACGTAGCATTTATTATAAATAAAAACCTTAGATAAAGACCTAAGTATACGTATTTATTGTTATATCTTATTATTGTTTATATCTTATTTTTATATATTTTTTTTAATTGAATTATATTTTTGTGATCTATTTTAATCATTTGTTACATATTATTAAATTCCTTTTAAGGTAAAAAAATAGTTTACTTCTATAATCGTTTTTTTTCTATTATTTCTTTATTTCTTGAATATCCTTCAGGAATATCCTTATATTTCCTCATATTATATTATTGATTCGCTGTCATCTTCTCTATTTTCGCTCCATCCTTTATCTCAATAGTTCCCAGCACCTGCCTGAGCAATTACCTTTAATTCATTCAATTCCCTCATTGCCCTCCAACAAATCCAATGCAATTAACCCAAAATCGCTTTCGACGCATTTGTTGGTTGACTGCCAAAATAACTAAATGAATGTGTGTGGAAGTAAGGGGGCGTGGCAAAGGCGGAGGGGCTGGTTGCATGCGTTTTGTCGGCGCTGGTGGCACAAATGTTAATGTCGTGTGGTTCCAAGCGGACAGTCGACAATTATTTTTGGATTTTCTAGCTGTTTTTGTTGTTGTTAATGTTGTTGTTACTGTTGTTGTTGTCGTTACTGTTGTTGCTGTTGTTGCTCTCAATGTTGTTGCTGTTGTTGTCTCTTGCTTTGCTGCTGCCTTTTTGGGGTCTTTGCAGCGCGCGCGCTGATGACGCGACCTGCGACTTCAACTTTAACTCGGACTTCGACTTGGAATTTTGGACTCTGGCGCCCGTTTGTCGACGGATCGGATTGGATTGGATCTCTCTGGAAACACAGGCAGGCAGGCAGGGAGGAAGGCAGGCAGGCAGTTAGTCAGGCCAAGTCTGTGCCAGCTCTTTTTTAGTTTTTAGTTTTGTTTTCGCTTAATTTCATAATAAAACATTAAACGTATAAAATTTGCTTGGAACGTGCGCAGAATTCCAGTCGAGATCTCAATTGTTGTTGTTGTTTGGCTGCATTTTTTCCTTTTCAGTTTCGGTTTCGATTTCAATTTCGGTTTCTGTTTCGTTTTTGGGGACTCGAATTTCCTGGAGGAGGGGGGCTGTGACTGTGTGGTCATTTTATTTATTTTTCTCTTCTGTTTTGTCTTTTTTTCTTGGTGCCTTCGAAGGTTTTGTTTATTTTTTTCTGTTCACATTTTTCTTTCGCTGTCCGTTTTCTGTATTTTCTGCTGCCTTTTTTACGCAATCTACAGTTAATTCGGATTGTTGTATTTTTTTGGCGTTTTAATTCTGGAAACTTTTTGAATGCCCCTTTATGTGTGTGTGTGTGTGTGGGAGGAAGGGAGAGGGGGCGTAGTTTCGTAGCGTGCTAAATTTACTTGATTTTAATTTATGTGCAGATTGTGTAAAATGTTACGGGACAAATTTCGTAAGCTGCGTTTTGTATTTATTTTTTTGGGCATATGTTTTTAGTTGTTTTGGTTTGTTGTTGTTCTCGTTTTTGGGTCTATTAGTTAGGTTAGGTTTTTCTAGGGAACTAAACTCAACATATGGCTTAGTGACTGTGTAGACTGTGTAAGCTAAAAGTTGTTAACATGTTCTTGGAAGGCTAGGAAGATTTCAAAAACAGATTTCAGATTCATTTGTATTATAAAGTAAAATTGAGTTTAAATTTGGGTATAAAAACAAAGCAAAGTAAATGAAATCTAGTTAAATGCTCAGATTTGTATTTTTTTTTCATTTACATGTTATTTATTGTATCTTCTCTTTAGAAAGAAAGTTGTCGAATCTTAATCTATGTAAGGTTTCAATTCAGTGTTAAATTGTATTGGGGGTAGGCGGCTCTATCAAGTTATCGCTGGGCTGGTTGATCATTTCGCTGCCGACTTTAGCTGCTAACTCTCAGTAACAGTCTGTCAAAGGATTTGCATGTGCATCGAGCTTGCTTAAGTATTTAACTTTCCTTGCAGATATCTCATCTTTGACAAGCTTGACTTGTATTTAGAGTTACTTATTCACTGTCATAAATCAATGTAATTCATAATGTTTAATGAAGCAAACTCTTTTTTAATGAATATTAAGCTATGGTTAGCTGCATTTAGACTCTTCTATATTTTTGGATATCAATCAAATAATACGCTAAATTATACAAATAAATACTGTTAAATTTAATTAAATTATTCCTTATTTAGATGCATAGTATAGTTTGTAAAAGCAATATACATATTATCTATCATATCTTTAATAAAAAAAAAATTAATACGAATTCTAGTAAACTTATATACGCTTCGATCTTCGATCAAAAAAGGGTTTACTAACTTTGCTCTTATTTATTTTTACAATTACATTTATTTAAGATCTACATTTCTCTAAGCTGTGTTTAGTCACTTTTATGTCTTCACATAGCATCCTAATTCCATATATATTTTCAACTCTTGTTCAACTGTAGATTTTCAAGTTTCCCTTTCCCCTTTAACAATCTCACTAAAAGCTTTCCGCAGTTGCTCATTGCACTCATTACGTTGCTCATTCCACTGTCCAAGCGTACTCTTCCCACTGCTTCTCTTTTCTCCCTGCACTATACACCCTTGCTCACCACACTGCACTAGGAGGAAATGGAAGAGTGGCTAAACAAAACTCCATCCTTTATCTGCCCTTTGTTCCCCTCTGTCTCTTGTTCACCACTGTCCATGCGTGCTCTTCCCACTGCCTGCACTTCCTCATCCCACTCTGCACCCTTGGTCTCCACACTGTCCCTTTATCTTCACCTCTGCCTCTTGTTCACCACTGTCCACCACTGTCCACCTCTGTCTCTCTCATTCCCCACTGTCTCTCTCTCACTCTACCACTCCATGGTTGCATCCCGTTCCGTTGTTGTCCGCAAACAATTTTCAAATGAGGCAGGTCACTTATTTGACGACGACGGACGCACGTCATCGCCATCATCATCATCGTCTCTTCATCATTATCAACATTGTTAAAGTAGCCGAAGCAAAACAGACACACACACACACACAGCAACAACAAGAAATACAAGCGGCAGCTAAATTTAGAAAACGAAAAATGTTTTCATACACACTCACACACACACACTCGTACTGTGCTCAAAACTCAAACCACAAACACAACAACAACAACTGCAGCAGCAGCAACAAATGGCAACAAGAAACCCAAAAACACAAAAAATAAAAATATGTACGAAACAAAAAAAAAACAAAACAACAACAAAAACTAAAAACTCGTCTTAACCTGAAACGAAACCTTGTAACATTTTCCCCAGCTTGGCGACGCCGCTACTGCGCTGCTTCTCAAGCTTAATTGACGTGCCGGTTTACACACGTTGCGTGGCAAAGAGAAGAGGGAGAGAGGCAGCGCCAGCGGCAGAGAGCAGCGAATGCAAGGCAGCAACAGCAGCAGCAGCACTCACTCAAGAGAGCATCACAGCTCTCTCTCTCTCTCAACGCAACGTTGATCACTTTTGCTTTCAATATGAAATAATCGACAGCGCTGTCGACAGTGGCAGCAAAGAAACGAGAGCGCACGAACAAGTTTTGCGCCCACATACAACTTCGCCTCATTGTCGGAAATGGAGCGCGGCGAGAGAGAGAGAGAGCCACACGAAGTGACTCTCTCATTGCTGTTCTCTTAGTGCTGCCGCAGTCGACGCTGTTGGGTGCACTTTTTGGGGCCTGCCTGGCATCATTGAATAATGTAATAAGTGAAAGTGTGTGGCGCTGTGTGTGTATCTCAGTCGCAGTCAGCGTCGCAATTCGCTGCGCTGCCACAGCTGACCTACTTTTCTGTCGTACAGATTCAGGTCTATGTTAGAGAGATTAATTTCGATTTCGTTTTGTTACGTTTCGTTTTTATGCCTATGCGAGGCCTACACATACACACGCACACACAGACAGAGGCATGTGCGTGTGTGTGTTATATGTGCTAATAAAGTGGGGCAGGGCATGACAGCGCGCGTGTAAGAGAAAGAGAGAAAGAGAGAGAGAGGGAGAGAGAAAAGGGGCTTATGCTGTGCGCATTGTAATGGAAAACTGTTGCCATGTTGATGTAGGCCTACAACAACAACAGCGAGAGAACTCCAACTGTGCGTGTGTACGCATACAACAACTAAAGCCTTAGGATAGGTTCGAAGAGACTTTGACTCTATTTTTTGTGGGTTTTTTTCGCACCCCCTCGTCCCACAGTGCTTCTGCTTGCGCTTTTAATGTTAATAGGTCAATGGGAACTTCAGTAGGACGCGTGTGTCGCGACCACTGGAGTGCGGCATGGAGGGGTGTGGAAGGTAACATATGTGCGTGTGTGTTCATCTGTTTCTAAGTGCGTGTGCTTCTTCATCAGTTTCTTCTTCTTCTCAGTTCAATTGACTTGCTGAATTGTTGTTGATTAGTTTCTCAACTAGCAAATACCCTGTAAAGTATGCTATAATTAACTGTAGCAAATTCACAAACTGCAATTAGAAGAAGAGAGCAACACACTCTCTCCACACACACTTCACTCAATTAACCTAACCTACCTCACTCATTCAATCAAAACCCCCCACTGCTGCTGCGCTGCCACTGCCACTGCCTCTGCTGCTGCGCTGACTTTGCTCAATTGGCAACCCATTAACACAATTCTGCTTATCAGGCAGTGAAGCAGCTGACAACGTCTGATTGGCAAATGCAACTATACACACACACACACACACACATGCATATAATAAACCCACTTAAAATTGAATTAAATTCATCGCAAGTCAACAATAAATAAATATTAAGCTTACAATGCACAATTAAATCAAAATAAAAACGAAACACACACACACATGCATACATACATATATTATATTATAAGTAAATAAAATAAAATAAATACAGCGATGAGACAACGCACAATGAGCAGAAGCAGCAGCAGCGGTAGCGCAACGCGCTCAAATACAAACAGCCAGCGACGTCGACAGCGGCAGCGACGTCGACAGTGGCAGCAACAGAGCGCAGTCCACAAAAGAGAGCGATGTCGATTACAACAGCAACAAACACACACACAAATCAAAAGCTTTGAAATGTACTAAAAGGAGAGCTGGGAGGTAGGTGGCGCTGCTGCTACTGCTGACGTCGCTGCTGGCGTTGCTGCTTCTGTACGTAAACGTTAACGCTGCACAAAATATTATTCAAAAAACCTTGACACACTTTTGTGCGCGCGTCGCACACACAGACACACATACACAGCAAGCGCATATACAGTGAGAGATACTCGCCCAGGGACGGTTTCGACCGCAATTCATCGTCGTCGTCGCAGTCGTCGTTGGCGTCGGCGTCGTCAATGTTTGTGAGGTCAGTTTAACGTAGATTTGTATACTAGTATGTGTGCCTGCGTATGTGTACATGTGTGTGTGCGTGTGTTTATATAGAGTGCAATTCTGAGCGATGCGCAATAAATTGCATTTTGACTCAACAAAAGCAACAACAACTACAACAACAACTACAACAGCAACAACAACTACAACATATAAATTAATTAACGCATATAATTTATACACAATATTTACATTTATTATATGCACACACACACACACACATATATAATCCATATATAAAATGCATTTATAATTTTGCTACTTTATTTATTAGCACTCATTGCAATTGAGGTCAGGCCACAATAACAACAACAATAAGAACAACAAAAGCACTGTAAACGGGCACAGACCACACAAAAATTACTCAGTATTTTTTTTTGTAGATCGCGCAAAGCGTTGACGCTGACGTTTTCAATATGTCGATATGTCTGTCACACTGTCTCTCTCACTGTCTGCCTCTGTCTCACTTCATCTCTCTTTGTCTGTCTCTGTCTGTCTATCTGTTTGTCTGTCTATTTGTCCTATTGTCTGTCCCACTGTCTGTCCTACTGTCTGTCTCACCGTATGTCCCACTGTCTGACTTTATATCTTTGTCTGTCCCACTGTCTGTAGCACTCTCTGTCCCACTATCTTTCAGTTTGTCCCACTGACTATCTCTCCTTCTATCTCCGTCTGTCTATCTGTTTGGCTGTCTATCTATTTGTCTGTCTCTCCGTCCCACTGTCTTTCAGTCTGTCCCACTGACTGTCTGTCTATCTCCCAGTGTCTGTCTGTCTGTCTAACCATCAGTCTGTCCTATTGTCTGTCTCTCTGTATCACTGTCTGTCAGTCTGTTCTACTATCTGTCTGTCTATCTCTCTCTATGTCCCTCTGTCTGTCTAAATATCAGTCTGTTCTTATGTCTGTCTGTTTATCTGTCCATCCCTCTCGGTTTCTCTCTCTCTCTCTCTCTCTCTCTCTCTCTCTCTTTCTCCTTCTCTCTCTCCCTCTGTGTGTCAGAATCGAAATTGTAACAGGTGCGGCCTCCGTTTTGTTTTTGTATTTCTGCTGCTCTTGTTGTTTTTTCTTTTTTTTTGTTATTTTCCTTACAGCGCTTGCAATTTCCATTGTCGCGTGCTGCTTCTGCTTGTTCTTTTTTCTTTGTGCTTGTTCTTATTCTTGTTGTTGTTCTTGTTCTTTAACAATCTTCTTCTTCTATCATGTGTGCCTTGTGGTTTGGTGTCACATGTGATAAGGTGAGGAATGCAATTTAAGTTGATTATTAAATTATTACAATGATTATATTTCCATCTGATCTAAGACTGAGCAAAAATATGGGAGACATTTTACATATTTTAACATAGTTTTAAGTCGATAAATTTCAGAACTGCTTAGAATTGTGCAGTATCTTAATTGGCCAGTATAATAGACAGACTTCCGAGACACCTAGAATGAGGCGAGTATATTATGTATTGTATAGTGGTAAGATACTTAAACTTCATTAAATAATCGAGGAAACTGTTTTAATTACATTAAAGAATATTTAATTTATCTTAGATTATCGAACTGTGTTTAAGAATCTTACTACTACTCAATATATATATATATATTTCTAGGTGTACATATATACATATATTAAATTGCTGTCTACTATAAATTGTTACGTTATGTATGATCTCATTGTAACCACCTGCTATGCAAGTGCAATCATGTTCGTTATCTTATACATCATATATTGTATATGATTTACAGACACGTTTTATTAACTTTTTATTCCAAGCATGTATTATTTATAAGGTCTTACTTCAATGGCATAACATAATATGTTAATTAATCTTTTTATTCATATATAAAACTCTTCAATTTAATTTATTTTAATACACAAAATGGGAACACTTTGCAGTAATGTCATTTATGATCTTTCTTACTCATTCTTTTCCTGGTAATCTGGTTTTATTTCTTCTCATAACTTCCTGATATTCCTTTCCCGTTCTCCTGTATATATATACATATATCTGTATTTCTTTTCTTCTCTCTGTCACTCTGTCTTCTGCTGTATCGGTCTCCCTCTCTCTTTCTCTCTGCATATCTTCACATTGCCAATTGTTGACTAATAATACAAATTCCATAATAATATCAGTCTCTGTACCCTACTCCATCTTTCCTCCTCTTCTTCTTCCTCTTCCTTCATCCCTTCCTTCATTGTTATTGTTGTTATATTCCTCGACTTTACACCATATTTTATTATTATGCCATTTTATTTAGCTTCTGTTGTTGTTGTTGGTGTTGTAGATGTTTTCTTTTTTTCGCTGCAATTCATTTAAACGTCTCAGGCGCGCGTCTGTGGAGACGATGCTGACGCCGCTGTCGACTTCGCTGCTACTGCTGCGTCGCTGCGCCGCGCCGTCATCGACTTCGTCGTCGTTGCAGTTGACGAAGCTTGAAACTAGGTCACGAGGCCACAAAAACAATTGCAGCAGCAGCAGCAGCAATGGGGAGGGGGCCGTCGGGGGCGGTAGAAAGACTTGCTTAAAATGCAATGCGCGTTTTTTAGTTGGGCAAGTGGGCGTGGCAGGTGGAGGGGGCAAGGGGGAAGGGGATGGTGGTCCATTGCGTACAGACAAATGAGCTGCCAGAGGCGCAGGCAGTAGGGTCAGGAGAGGGGGAGAGTGGTGGGGCATAAGGAGGCAGTGGCAGGGCTGGTAACTGGAACGATGGGGCAGGAGTGGGTTGTTTTGTGGAATTGATGCTAGACCAGGATTGGATGTGGGTCGCTATAAAGCGCGACTCGACTCTCGCGCCTTAATTAAAAATATTGTTTTGCTTTTGACGCGTTTTAATTAAGAAAATTTAACATTTTTATATTCCTACATAATACTTGAAATTTCTATACAGTGTTTTATATTCCTATATAAAAGTGTATATTCCTATATAATACTATTTATTCGTATATATCCCCATAGAATATTATAAATTTCTATATATCGTTACATTTCTTTTAATTTCTTTATTATTATTATTTATACTTATTAAGGATCATAATAAAGTTCATATTAGTTCCAGATATTATTTCAAGCTTTATATACTTTAATTTCTAAATCTTTAACAAGAAATTACACAAATTTGTCAATTCATAACTATTGAAAATGCATATTGTTTATATATATTTGTTTATTGTTTACAGTTTTTGTATTTCTTTTTATCGCTGACTTATTGCTGCAATTTTAACAATTTGCTGCTGTGCCAAAAACCTACAAAATGAACAACGTGAAGCGTAAAAAGCAAAACAAGAATGAATGCGAATGCGATGCTGACATAGCAGCAAGTCGACAAATGAATTCACTAACAATAATAATATATAATATATAGTAGTGTAATTAACTTATATTCCATTCGTATTTAATACTCAGATACATTTACTCATCAATGCATTTATATTGAAAGGCAAAATGAGGCATCTTCGTATATTTAGTGGTTTTTCTGTCTGTATGAACAATTAGATCTCAGGAACTAGAAGAGTTTGAGCTTCCAAATTTGCTGACAATATATCTGTTTAATGCAGTTAAAGTAGTTTTTTGAATACAGCCACACCCCCCACCACCTTCGTTAATTGATAAAATCCAATTACAAGCATTATTTTAAAGCTAGAAGATTTATTTTTGGTGTCTAGCAATAGCACCATCCAATAAACATATGGAACTCGACTTTAGCTTTCTTACTTGTTTTATACACATTTATTATCAATCTTATTATCAATTAAGTGATATATCAATTCGTTAACCGTCCTGCAATTAACAAGCTTTTGTTCTCATTTTAAAAAGTGTAGTGAATTTGTAGTCTATAATACCCTGCCTACAGTCTTCCCTCTCTCTCTCTCTCTCTCTCTCCTCCCTCTCTCTCTCTCTCTCTCTCTATCTTCAAATGCGCCCAACAAGCAACATTGTAGATCTGCATAAAAACATAAAAATATTTGTTGTTGTTTCTTTAATTATTGCTTGAGGCCCAAGGTGGCTGCAGTCCAAGAAACACCAACAACAACTAATTAGACACATTTTCTTTTGATTTCTGTTGTTGATTTTCTTGTTGTGTTTCTTTTTTGATAATTAAGCATATAAATATAAATGTTAAATTTATTAACATTAATATAAAGATATCTTGCCCCCGAATACAATGTACAATGGGCAGAGTGAAAAACAGAGACATTATAAAATTATAAAAAAAACAGATACAAACATACATTATGAGCGTGCCAATCAGATAAGAAATTACTAAGTTTTTCCATGTATTCAATTTGCCACACCAGTCCGTACATTGTTTAATCGGGTTCGCGCATTCGTATTCAACATTCATTTAGTTTTAAATACCCGCTCATATTGATTCCCATTTATAGTTTGTATATTTATTCAATTTTTAAATATCTTTATTGTATATTTACTAAATTTCGATTTCCCCAAAACACCTAACCTCAAAATAGGTGTTACAGTGAAAACTACTTAAAATTCTTATGATTTTTAAACTTTCATTGGTTGATACCATAGAATATTTACATTTCCGTTTATAGTTTGTGTATTTAAATAATTTTTTAAAATCTTTTTTGTATATTTACTAAATTTCAATTTCCCCTTAAAATCTAACCTCAAAATAGGCCTTATACTCATTTGTTTGCATAAAATAAACGCAAAAAGGCGATAAATAAACAAAAATCTTTTTACATCTCATTAAAAAAAAAACTATATATAAACAACGACAAATTTTGCACTAAAGCAGACAAAAGAAAGGCAGCATAAAAAGAAGAAGAAGCGAACGAGAACACGAGAGAACGAGACAAAACATAAATCAAAATGGACTCGAAATCTTAAACAGAAATTGTAAGAAATATAAGAAAAAACATAAACGTAGGAAAACCAAATCAAAATACACAGAGAGCAACAAAAACAACAACAAATTTGCTACGTCTGGCCAACTGACGCTGACGCTGGCGTCGCTGTCGCTGACGACGTCGCAGTTGACGTCGCAGTTGTCGCTGTTAGATACGGTGACCCACTAACCTACTTTATTCAAAGCGTTCAAGCTTTTTACGTACACACACACACACACTGACTCTGTCACACACACACACACAGACAGAGGCAGCTTTACTGCTTTTTTTTTGATTAAAATTATATAAACAAAGTGGAAATATTCAACAACGCAATCGACACAGAAACAAAAAAAAAACCGAGATGAAAAAAAAACCAACACGAAATAATGAAAATGAAAACGAAACACAACAACAACAACAAAAGTCTGAAGAAGAGACAATTCTATCTATCTCGCTCTTCCTCCCACTTGCGCGCTTTGCGTTAGTTGCGTAGCGAGCGATAGATAGAGGAAAAAGACGAGAGAAGGGGGTGATGGCGAGCGCCAGCACATGAAGCTTTTTCTTTGTTTTGCTGTTGTTGTTGCTGTTGTTTTTGCCTTGAGCAATGAACAAACCGCAACGAGAGATTCCCACACGGCGACGCTTCAGCAAACACGCACACTCACACACACACACGCAGTAAGAAAAAAAACAAAGGCAACGCAACAAAAACAATTCACGCCTCGCACGCACCGCGTACACACACACACAAACACATACGCACACAGAGCACTCTCCCAATATTGAACCTAACCCAACAAAAAATGCCGAAAATTGTTACACACGCACATTGCAGCGCGCTCTCTTTGAATTTTGTTCGCTCTCCCGCCCTCTCTCTCTCTCTCTTTTTCTGTGCGTGATATTTTTTGGCTTCAACAACAACAACTACAGCACACGTTCGACGTCGCGCACGCTGCTCACGATCGCAGTCGCCGCTTGCGCAATTCTGCCCATTCATCGCACGCACTTTCGTTTTGTTTCGTCTGTTTGGGCTGTGCAAATACCCTATAAAATGAGTTGTATATTTTTAAGCTGTATAAACGTGGATTATTAAGACAGATAGCCAAACTATTTCTATATTTCTTAATACTTTTATGCATGGATGTAATATATTTTTACTAAAAATTATATGACAATTTTGTATAAGATATTAATAATATAATATTAGCAAATTAAACAGTAGAAGATTTATTTTATATATTATTTCATTGAGTTTCTATTTTTAACAATATTTCTATATGTTTTTATGTTTCCATCCAAATATAATAAAATATCTTTGTAATCTCAAGGTATTTTACTAAAAATGATATGATACTTTTTATAAGAAACTATTAAGGATATTTTGAAAAGTTCTATACTTCTTTATAAAAAGGTATTAAAGATATTTTGATAAGTTAAAGACCAATTTAAAAATAAGAGAATGTATTTTATACATTAGTTTATTGCATTTCTATTTGTAATAATTTATTTTTAATTTTTTTTGTATTTTTATGCATAGCTATAGAAAACATCTTTAAAATATCCAGGAATTGTTGTCCTAAAACATTAGTAACGAGTTTTTGATAATGTTTAGACTAATATAAATAATTAAAAGATTAAATTATTTTAATATTTTATTAAATTTCAATACTATAAGAAATTTTAAAATTCTTACGATTGTGATATAATTAAATTTATGTATTTCCTAATACTTTCAATGCATTGTTAATGAAATATCTTCGATAACTCAACTTATTTAACCAAAATATGTATTATGTATATGTACTTTTACTAATATTTCAACTAACTTAAATAATTAAAAGCTCAATTCTTTCTTAAATTTCCACTGATATCCATTTTGTTAAAAATGTTGCCGGATATGAATTCTTATTTATCAAAAAAGTGAATTTAAACTTCGTTGAAACTCCAGTTAATTTTACGTTTCGTATATCGTTTTGTTTTGAAATACATTTACCTTTTTTCGAAGATTGTATATTTTGCTTGCATTATTTTTTTTGTTGTTTTCTTTGCAATGGTCTTTACTCATTGTCTTCATGCCTGCCCCATCTGTTTTTTACGTACGTTTTTCCAATCAATTTCATCAATTTACGTTAAATTTCAATTTTAACATAAATTTCAGTTTTTTTTTGATATTTCACTTTTATTTTTCTTTGGCTTTTTTGGTCTTGTGGTCCCTTTTTCCTTTTAGGGACTGTACTGTATACATAATGGTTACCATATGGTCGATGCTTTCTTATGACGTGTTTTTACAAAGTTGACCCACTTTTCAGATTTTTTTTGCAACTATAACCGAGTGAGTTGATCATTTACTACTATATCAAATGTATTTATATAATTTTATTTTAATTAATTTAATTTCTACAAATTAAGACTGTAAATCTTAAGTAAAGGAACAACGAAATTTTTCATAAACTTTAAAGCCGTTTTTTGCTGTAATTACAATAGACAAAAACTCCGTTAACCTTCTGTTGCATTAATTAGTATGCATAATTGAAGAGCCAAAAGTTTAAGATTGTCCCCATGACATCGTCAACAATAACAGCAACAGCAACAACAGCAACTCGAACTGCCTCAACAAAACAAACAACTTGAAGTGCATTTGTCATTGCAGCTTTTTAGACGAAATTGTCCTTCACATAAAACATTCCACGTACCACAAAAATAAACAACAGCAGCAACAACAACAACAATTGTTTATTAAGCTGTTGTTTTTGTTGTTGGTTGTTTTAATATGAAAACTTTAAACGCAACGCCAAGCCATCAAATTAAACAGCTCTGTAGCTGTGCGTGCCGCTAATTTCGAATGTGGCTTAAATAAGTACGCCACATATACTTGCTGAACCCTCCTCTAAATAGCCCCCATATATAAGATAGTTCCCCTCTCTATGTACCCTCATATACTATATGATATGTACCCTCACTTGCTTTATATTCTCTCTAAATATTTAAATGTATTTTCGTATAATAGCAAAAGTTTCTATTGCGCATTTGATCTCAAAGGTCGCATTTGTCTTTCGTACAGGACCAAAAGGAGTCTACCATGGAGTGAAGGTGAAAGGGGAGGGGGTGGTGGAGTCGTGTAGCGTAGTAGGGTGGCTGCCTTGTAAACTAGGTCAGTGCAATTTGGGTCACCTAGATTTGATTACCAAACACCAGTCGAGTCGAGTCGGTTGTCGCGTCACAGTCGAGTCGAGTCAGCCCGAAAGCTGTGAGTCAAGCCGAGGCAAGAGAGCAAAAGATGACAGAAAGAGAGAGAGAGAGAGAGAGAGAGAGAGAGAGAGAGAGAGAGAGAGAGAGAGAGAGAGAGGGAGAAAGAGAGCCATACATTGTAAGATACTTGTATAAGAGAATAGTTGATGCGTTACAAACAGCTTGCAATATCATGGCTTTGCTTTTATATCATATAACAAATACATAAGAAAATAATATTTTATAGTAGTAAAATAATATCCAAAGCTGTACATATCATTATGTTTAACCTGTCCATCCCACAAAAATATATTAATTAATATTTTTAATAAAAAATAGCAACCAAATGCTTCGAAATCATTGGGATGGTGATAATAAAGGGTGATTTCTTAGCTGTTATCTTTTTGGCAATACGGATTTAAACAGCCGACGCACGTTTCGTATTTTATTTAACTGTCAAACATCTTCAGTTTGGTCTATAATTTAACCATGAGTCGTCTTAAAAACAAGACGGTGCTACATGCAACACACCACTCGTAATAATGGACTTATTGAGAGACGAGTTCAGTGAACATTTTATTTCACGGGTCAACATTTGCATGAAATAATCTTCAAATATTAAATTATATGGACCGTACTATCGATTCAAATAAGGATATTATGCATTTCTCTGAATTTCATGTGTTTTTTTTTTAACTTTTCTATAGCTCTCAAAAAATCACCCTTTAGTTGTATACATCAAAATTAAATGATATTAGTTTTCAAATAAAGCTTATAATTCTATATTTTTTCCGATTAACGGGGCAGAAAAGGGCGTACCCAAGTTTAAAAATAAAGTTTACCTGCAAGCAATACTCAATAATATAGTGAGCAAATTTGATAGCCTTAGCTCTTATAGTCTCCGATATCTAGACATGCAGAATAAGGCAGCTTCTACTGTTTGGAGGTGCCTTATTCTGCCTTTTTCCATACCTTTTTCAGTTGGCACAAAGTTATAATATCCTTGAGATCATGCCTTTCTTTCCATATTTTTATATATATTTAAATTTATATATTTTTATATATATTTTCATATTTTTTATAGGTTGTTAAACCTTTTTCAAAACTAAACATAATACCTCAACTCAATAAAAAGGCGAATATTTTATTTATATTCTATTTATGGGTTGGGGTAGCTTGCCACCGTTTTTCTCTGCCCAGCACCTTCTCCCCTCCCCTCCGATTAAATCTAACATATAATTCACATACTATAAAATTTCGACAATCAATTAGCCACAAAATCTCAAGCCGACAAACGCATTTGCACAATAAACAAATCGAGTGCCAAAACCAAAATCATTTACAAATAGACCCAAAAAAAACTGAAACTAAAATTTTTTTTTTTGAGATTTCAAAATTGAACGCACAGCAACAGAAAGCCAAAATAATCATAAAAATTGAACAAAACTCTTTACGCAATTTTTGCGCAGTGTGTAAAATAGGATTATGTAAGTGTACGTGAAAAGCAAAAACAACAACAACAACAATAACAAATGCAAATATATATAAAATAAGCATAAACAAATGCAAGAAGAGTTGTAAAAGAAGCAGCAGGGGAAGAGAAGAAACCAGGGGCAGAGAAGGAAACAGATGAAGAGGCTGGCAATAGGGAAAATTCAATTTCAGTTTCTGTTTAATGTTTTGTTTGGTTCTTCAATTTATATTTTAGTTTTTTTGGTTTGTTTAGCTGTCGCTGATCTTTGTCGGTGTGTGTGTGTGTGTGCTTGCAATTATTATTACAACATTTAAATGGCTGCCATGATCTACATTTGCCAACTAATTACACGTTGTGCAAAATATGATTCGTTTCAAATGGTATCACACAGCAGCAACTGCGACTACACTGCGTATGAGTAATTCATGTTTTCTTCATTTTTTTTGGGTTTTTTATTTCGTATTTGACATTCGCTTATCAGCAAACAACGAAACGAAACAAAAAGAGCAAAGGAAACCAAACGAAACGCGACGAAACGTAACAAAAGGCGACGTCTTTAACAAAAAAAAAGAAAAGAAAAAAGAAAAAACATTAATTGTTAAAGAAATAAAAACTATTGTTTGCGTCTCGCTCACTCGTTCGCGTCGATCTCTTTCTTCATTTTGGGCACAGGTGTATGTGTGAGCGAGACAAAAACTTGGCCAAGTGCAGTAGGCCATGCAAATGGCAAAGTGGGTCAGCGCTATCAACTACGCACTCGTATTTTAATACTTTGCCGAGCAACGACGACAGAGACGGAGACGAAGATGACGACGACTATCAGCAGCAATGGCTGACACGCACACACACACACACACACACACACACACGCACACGCACGAACAACGCTCGACACCAGCGACAACAACACACAATTGTTGCCGTATCAGCAACAAACACTACAACAATAACAACAATAATGAACAACATTGTAAGCAAAAATTTTAAAAATAAATAACGACAAAAAATCTACAAAAAATAATTTAAATATAAAGTCGAAAAAGCAACAACAACAATGTATGACAAAGTTGCTGGAGAATTTAAACTAAAAGCAAGACGCACTTTTAAATACACTTACAGAACTAACGAGTGATAGCGAAAATTGTCAAAGTTCTTCTGGTTTTTTGGATTTAATCTCTGCAATTCCTTTTTTGTACTCCTCATAAGTGCTCTATCAGATTTATGTACGGTGATGGATCGAACTGCTTCAATTTATTAAGTTTTTGATCTTGCAAGCATTTCCTAGACTTAGCCAGGCCTCCTTTTGCCAGTTACATGCATTTGCCCTTTTTTAACCTTTTTCAATGCTGGAATAGTGTAAAAACACAAATGAAGATGTTGAAATTGCATCAGGTAAGAAGTTTCACTATACTCTATAGAACTCTTTTACAGGGGAACTGTATATATCGTACATACTATATACATACATATATACATACATATATATCTATTATTTCTTCAGTAGAGCAGTTTCACTGTACCTTATTAAATCCTCTTACAGTTCCCCTATACTATACATACATTAAATTGTTTCAAGTGCTCCCAACAACGTAATATCTTTTTGTAGAGCTGCTATGGTTGTGAAATTTGGCAGTTGAACACTTGGAATACTGTAAAATTGATTCGCTAATCATATTCCAAAAAAGAAGATTCCCAAGTAAACAAAATATGTTTACAAGATCGAATATAACAAATATCATTGCCTAGTTCTAAATACCCTAAAGTTAGGGCATACACAGTTACATCATCAGCACAGACAGTTGGAGGCGCACACACACACACACAGAGCTAAGCAAACAGACAGACAGACAGAGGTGGCGACTCACCCAATGCACAGTGGGCTGCAAGGGGGGGGAGGGGGAGGGGGTTGACATCGCACAGACAAATGGTGTAAATTTGTTTTTTATTTATTTATTTTTTTATTATTATTTGTCGTAATAATTTTTTTGGTTTGTTAAGGTCTTTCAGTAGCTCTGTGTGTGTGTGTTTAATTATGAAATATGCACATGATTTTATTTAAATAAATGACACATAATATTTTACATTAGTTGGAAATACTCCTAACCTTGAATTTCTATAAGAGCAAAAGATAAAACTGGAAATTTTTATTGTTGTTCAGTTTTAATCACGTGACTAATGTAAAATCAATGAAAATCGAAGATGGAAGTACAAAAAGCAGCAGTTCCGGTTTTAATTGGAGGTTATTTATATAGAAAACAGGAAATACAAATATGAGAAAAGATAAAAATAGATAATTATTTCTAGAATTATAAATGTTTCTATATAAAACGTATTCAAAACGTAAACTAAGCCAATAAACAGGCGTAAACCAACTTACGCTTAGGTAACAAAGCACATACATACATTACTCACTCTTTATAGCACCTACCCCCACCCCCACACACCAATACCCTCCCCCTCTCCGCCTCTTGCTGGCCAATTTGCAATGCCCATTGAACATTTTGCAGTTGAGCGACAGAAAAAAGCAACAGCAACAAACAGAAACTTATTACGAAAGTTTTGAAAGGGTTTTTTCAATTTACAACTACAAAAGGCATAAATAAACATAATTGCTGCATAAACAATATAAACACTGACAACAAACTGAGTAAAGAGGTATAAAGAGAGAGGGGGATGGAGAGAGGGGGGAAACATTTACACAAAATTTAACAATGAAGTAAATAAATAAAAATCAAGACCTGCCGCAACAATTTAAATATGCCTACCATTTTATTTCTGCTCTTAAACAAAAGAGAAAAGCTTTCACTTGAGCCATAACGAACTGCAGATACCCTAGAAAGGGAGGTAGAAGCAGAGGCATAAATATTACATATTTACAGGGTATACTTCTTCATCTTAAGATTCCCTTTCTATACTTCATTCCTTTCTTCATGCCTTTCATTAATGATTGTTGAGTGAAATTCAGTACATATTGCCATGGAAGTCGCCCCTCCCATCTTTTTCAGACGATGCGACTGCGCCGCTGCCTCTGCTTATCAATGCGTCGCAGTCGCTGCTGTCGACCCATTTTACCTAAAAAAAAAAGTAAACTGCAAGTTTTCTGTCATTGTGAGCTTTTGCTCTCCGACAAAAGCTTCCACATGCGTTTCTCGTCTGTTTCGGCGTAGTTTGCACTCACAGCACATGCACATATGCTAGTTTCCACATCGGTGTGTGTGTGTGTG
Source organism: Zaprionus nigranus (assembly GCA_018903425.1). Classification (NCBI taxonomy): domain Eukaryota; kingdom Metazoa; phylum Arthropoda; class Insecta; order Diptera; family Drosophilidae; genus Zaprionus; species Zaprionus nigranus. The sequence goes on along the minus strand of JAEIGD010000030.1, from coordinate 1,209,363 downwards.
TGTGTATATACTGTATAAAGCTATACGTATGTTCTCTCTATATGTGTGTGTGCCTGTGTGTTTCTTGCTATCTCTTCTCTGTCGATTTCGTTGTTCTTGTTCTGTTTGCCTGAGGATCGCTACAGTTTCTGTTTCTGTTTTGTGTTTCTTCTTCTTTGCTTATTCTTGTTGTTTCTTGTTGTTGTTGCTGCTTTGCAGCGACGCCCAACTATGCACACACACACCGCTGAGTACGCATAGCCAACGTACACGCATGCAGCTGCAAAAGCTCTACGAAAGCTCTCTACTACGTTGCTATACGTAATCTTTGAGTGAGTGTGTGTGTGGCCCGCCTGCAAAGCATTTTAAACGTTTTTTTTTATATTTTCTCATTTTCAGTAAAAACAAAAACAACAATGTAGGGTAGACTAGGGTGATTGCCAAATGCGCTACACACTGCAGAGAGAAGAATCTTTTCGATTTTAGAAATTTTATAATTTATACATTAAATATAAAGTGAAAATATTGAAGAAGTGGGAATTATTTATGAGTATACATAATATACATAATACTATAATATACATATATAATATAATAAAATACTATATAATAATACCATATGTATTTATTCCATTGAATTCTAAAATACATTTCAGTTTAAAATCAACAAATCTTTGCCATTAATATTGAAAATGAAGTTTACCATTTCTGTTTTTTTCGACACCGCCAATTTGTGTAATTGTCATTGCCTGTTTAACGTACGTTCGCGGGGAGTTATCAGTTCTTCCTCTCTCGTTCTCTCTCTCTCATTCTCTCTTTCACATGCCGTATACGTAATAAACGCTTCACAAACTGTGCATTACGTATACGCGGCGTGATAAGCAAAGATAAGACAAAAGTCAAAGCAAAAAAGCACAACAGCATATAAAAGAAACCGCATTGCATTAAAGTCAAGGCACTTATGTAATGGCAAATGCATGTGGATCTATATAATAGCTATACTTATATAGATATACTATATACATATATTTATAAGATATGGACAGAGCCAGAATGCGGAAAGTTGCTGTCTCTCTGTCCCGGAAGGCGTCATTTCAATTTGAGAACAGGTCATTGGCTAGAAAAAAACCCGATCAAATTGAACAATTACTCGAGAGCACAACAACAACAGCAACCAAGCAACTTGATTAAGATGCATAGAAAAAAGTCTGCAAAGTTGTTTATTAAAATGTCAGCAGAAGAGGGAACTAAAATAAAATCTTGTAAATTAATAAAATTGCTAGTAAAATGGGGGGAAACGAATGAAACGAATGTGTATATACAATATTATGTCTCACTTTGATTGGCAATGATAAGTTGTTTTCTAACGATGACTCACAAAATAGAAAAAGGCCGCTAACATAATCTTGTCATATAATAAAAATCACCCGATAGTTTGTATGGCAATTATACGATATATCGTTCCAATCAGGCTCGCTTCGACTTATTTACAGCGTGCAGCAATAAGAGGCATGTGCGCCAACTTTCAACAAGATAGCTCAGACAGACGAACGAATAAAGATAGATGGACTGCACAGGTGATGCTGAATCAGATCATATAAAGTATATACTATGTATGTACTTTATATGATCGGAGATGTCTCCCAAGTGTTGCCATATGTGTCATATACCCTCTGCAAGCATATGATCAATATATAAATAATAATATCTGTATATAAAAATGTATTTATGCAGAAGAAACTTCTTAAGGGTAAGACAGCAAAAAACATCCTATAAATAAAGTTTTTCAATTCTGCCTCTCTCTTCAGGTTCATGACAAATATAATATTAATCATTAATTAGTGTTTATTGTTATAAACAAAAGATGCCAATTTGCTGGCACTATTTATTAAGTATTTTTGTTGCACTTGTTTGTTGTTGTTGTTGTTGTCCTTTTGTAGAATGCGCAAATAATATTTGTGTAAAGAAGAAATATAATGCATGCGCCGCTTGTAACTAGGTCAGGGTGCAGGCCCCCACAGACACACAAACACACACACAGAGAGCACGAGAGAGGGAATGAGAGAGAGAGACACGTGCGCTGCACAAAATGAGGCGCGGCAGCGATAGCAACAACAACAAACAGAGGGAAAATCAATGCAGTGCAAGCTCGCGCGCGCATTCTACGCTTCACTCTCTCGTGTTCACTACCCCTTTCACCCCCTCTCTCTCTCTCTATACTGCTCTCGGCTGCATAAAAGCACATACAGTTCCACCTCCCCTCCTTCGCGCAGTGGCGCCCTCTGTTGCCTCGCACAGCTCGCCCACATTTGGAGAATTGCAATTTCCATGCAAAATTAGTGCATGCAGCGCAGCTGGCGTCAACGCCGACGTCGCTTGAGATATCTAGCACAGGGTCAACTGGCGACCCATTAGCACACTTTTCCACCAGAGACTCGAGACAGAAAACGCCCCCCGCCCACGCCCCCCTCGACGAGACGAGACGAGACGCGACGCGGCAGAGGCAGCCCCATTCAGCCAAAACTCTCAATGGCAGTTTTTCATTTGTGAGTTAAGGTCAACAGCAAAATGCGAGAAAATCAACATAGACCCAGACACACATAGTATATACACAATAAAAGAGACAGGCAGAGAGCGAGAGAGAGATGCCAATAACAACAACAAAAATAAACACTGCAAAATCATTTGCACTTTAAATAATATTCAAAAGAGCAATCAAAATATAAAAAATTGTTTTTGGAATTTTTGCATTCTGCAAACGGCAAATTGTTGATTAACTTTTAATATTACAAAGTTAATTTCTGAATATTTATAGCAAGATATTAACTAGTGTAAAATGATTTATAGAACATATAGAATTATAATAGGAAGATATATTATTTATTAGCATAAAAAGTTATTAAAATGATTTAAAGTAAATATTTATCTTTCTACCCCTTTCTTTCTTGCAACGTAATTTATAATATTACAAAATTAAATTTTATATTACTAGAAAAAGTGAAGCTTATAATTACAATTACATTTTAATTTATTTCTTTTTTTTCTCATTTAAGGTTTTACCTCTAATTCAAAATTATTCTTAGTTTTATTTAATATTTCAATTTAAAATTTACAAACAATTATGATTATTAATTGGTTTTTACTTTTAAACAGTCAACTGACCATAGTTTGGCTATAAATTACATTAAAATTAAAGAATGATTTATAAAATGTAATTTTCTTTTTTTTAAATTATAATTTATAGCCTTGAAGTTAAGTTGCTGACGAGCAAAGGAAATATATATGTATATATATATATTTTTAATTTCTACTCTTGATAAAATCAATCATGATTACACACCTGTTTACTTTTAACTAATATTAGTAGGCTGTAAAGTTACCAAATCATTTATTTTCGTCAACTTTTCATTGATGTTTTCGAGTTTTTGATCTGAAGTCAGTATGTACGGCACCCATAGATAGGATAGCTTTTTCATATGCAAATCCTTGATCAGAATCTAGCTTGTGGCTCAGTACTGATCCTAATGGCATCTGCTATTCTCAGGCACCTTCATTTTCCTGTCTGCCTCCCATGGATTAATTGATATTTTACTCTGTACCCACATCGAAGAACCAGCCATTGCGGACTTCATCAGTTGTAGAGTTTCAAACACAATTGAATTCTTAAAACCGATATTATACAGTATAATCTGACAGAACATCATACCCATAATATATGTCTAACTATTCTTTGTTTAATGAGAGCACGAAACTTGTTTCTTTCCCATAAACACGTCGATACTATGGTATAAAATAGCTTATTGAATTAATAGTGCATAAGTAGGATACATAAGTATAATTCCTTTTAATTCCAAGACTCTTTGAGGTTTTCAGGATTTCTACGACTTTGTTTCTTATAAAGCAATTATTAAAAAAAAAAGATTTGTCCGCTTATCGTATAATAATTTAATTTAATAAAAATTATTTCCAATCTTGTATTTCTATTATAATTTGTATTTATATTATAAAGCATAGTCTTTCTTTACTCCTTACAGCCTAAAAATAGATTTCAAGTATTTCTTATATATTTCTACCTCTTTCTATGCTATAAAGAAAAGTAAGCAATTATTGGACAACAAGAATCGACCTATTAATTCCTAATTAAGTGCATTAAATATTACAAATATACATTATTCCCCTTTTAACAACGAATTTCAATTCATAAATTAGCAAATCAATTGTCAGAAGGTGCACTGTAATTACACTAAATCGAGTCGAGGGGTTTGTTGCCCATTTTCGAGGGCGTTAACGGCTTGAAACTCTATCTATATAACTAAACTGAATAATGCATATCGAACAATAACAATACAATAACATTTAATATGTTATTGTTTACTTGATAGAGTTATAGTTATAGTTGATAGTTTCAATGTTGCATCCTTGGTTGCATTTGCAAGATTTCTGATCGCTTGACTTAACGCCAATTTGTATTTCAATTACGATTTGCGGTCTGCTTCTGAGGTTTCTAGGTATTATAATAATATCACTAGACTTGCTTGCGAGTTGTAAGCCCATATAAATGCAATGGCGGGTGTGAATGACCATTCTGGAGGATATTACCAGACATTAATAGTCGATTAATTGCTGTAGAAATAGTTAAGGTGTAACAACCATGAGAACTGAACTCAATTCAACTAGCTATGAAACCGGTATTATTCTATTCAATTCCAAAGCAAACTTATGCATATAAGAAAAGGTTTAAATTTGATACTGTTCTTTAACTTAAATGATTTCTGTTTATAAACATGCATACACATTAATATATTACACATAAAGTGGAATGTCTTGAGTAGAAACATATTACAATGTTATCTTTTTTTATTCAATGTCTATCTGTGCATTTATCGATCGTCAACAATTGTTAACGCAGCGTAATTTAACTTGTTTCATTCATAGTTCAATTAGTATTGTCTAATATCAGTAATTGATCATGATTTGAAGTGCTATCGATATGATTTAATCGATAATCGATGTAAATAACTGAATTAAAAGAATTTACACTAAAGAAAGCAAGTGGTGCATTCATAAATCTATTTAAATCGCTAAACGATTAAAAGTCAGCATTAAATAAATTATTATCTTCAATTCAATGTCCAGCTGTGCAGTTATCGATAATATTAAATCGATAATTCATTTAAATATCACAATTAAATTTATGTTCACTATTTATTTGCCTTCATCGACAGACTCAAATCAATAATTGATCAAAAATCAGCATAATATATATTATAATCTCTTCAATTCAACGTCTAGGTGTAAAGTAATCGATAACGGTAAATCGATAATTCATAAAAATATCACATCTAAAGTAATGTTCGGTATTTAATAAATATTCATGCCTTTATCGATAGACTCAAATCGATAATTGAGCAAAAATCTGTATAATCGATATTATTTTGACAATCAGTTTGTTAAAACCCACTGTATGCTACCATTTCTTCTTGCATTTCGTCTCTTGAAGCCCACACAAGTCCACCAAGGCTGCCACAAATCCTGTTGCAATGTCAAATCACTGCGATTCTTCTTGTGCCACACACGAATTTTAAAGGGCTCACTTAAAGCAGATAACGGTGGCGTTGCCGACCTTGCCACAAAAAAAAAAACGGCAACACAGAACAGACCTGTGGCAAGTCGTGGTGGAGCCAACAAGGACATGCAACATTGTCCTTGTCCGCGAAACCTTCAGTAAAAATTAGAACCTTGTAATGCATTTTACATGTTGGAGAAACAACAACAACAACACAAACGGAGGCAGCGGCGGCAACAACTATGCAATGTCATGCCCCAATTTGCGTCGTCGGCGACCTCGTTAGCTATTTCCAAACTGCAGCTGCGACGGCGACGACGCCAGCGCAACAAGCTGCTGACTTTGACCCATTTAAATCCTTAGAGGTAAGCGCAACAGAGAGAGAGAGAGAGAGAGAGAGACGCGTCGCTCCAGCGTCAGCGTCGACTACGACTGCGACTGCGACGTCACAAACATTGCAATAATCTATGTCAATGTCAGCCGGCGTCAGCTGCAGTGGGCGGCGACGCGGCGTTAAATCAACTGAGGCAGAACATGTGTAAGCCAAAGCTCGACAGCGAGCGAGAGAGAGAGAGCGCATGCTATACACTGCACACACACATACACACAAGCATGCTCGTCTGCTGCACACACACAGGCAGGCAGACAGACAAACCACAACACAAAGTGACCCTCAAATTTCTATGCAATTTCTGTGCTGTCTGTGTGTGTATGTGTGTGTGTGCATCCTTGTGCCCAATCTCCAATATTAGAAAAGGCAGCGAGTGCGCAAGCGAGATAGAGATACAGAGAGAAAGAGAGAGAGAGAACAAAAGCAACGCGCGTTGCCCTTGACCCAAATTCTAACGCGCCGCGCCGCACAGCGACCTTGCTTCATTTTCAACGCAAAGGATTGTAATGACGCCCCTGCACTTGTGGGTATTCAATACACACACACACACATGCACACAGTCATATCTATATATATACGCATATCTATGTTTATATGCTGCATACATTTGATATGCTATAGTGCACATAGAGAGTGCGTTCGAAGGTCAACAAAATGGGCGAAGCGTCTCGCCTGACATTGCTGAATGTCAAGCCAGCAACAACAACAATTGCAGCAATAACAACAGCAGCAACTAGTTGCAACTGCGTACGCTGCTTGCTGACGCAGCAACTACAACAACAACTGCAAAAATTGCCTCAAGTTAGACGCGTCTCCGTCTACGTTCTCTACGCATTGTTCGCGCTCAATTGATGGAATGCAGCGCGTTTTATTTGCATGGTGAGAATACCCCTTGTTTAAGGGGTGTTCATGTATAAGTGGGTATATATGGACATATAGGAAAGAGGTAAAAACTATATAATTTTAATATAATTTATTTATTTATATTTAATATATAATATAAATTATTAGTTTAGGTGTAATCTTATTGCACGCATTTAAACATATTTTAACAAGTAGATCAATCCAAATTATCTGTGTATATATCGTTTACCCCCTTTTTAATAGTAAACCTTATTTTCCCGCTTACTTTAATGCTTAAAATTTGCTTGTCCTACTATATAAACCACCTATCCATATCCAGAAGTATATAATAACTTAGTGCCAACCGAAAATGTATGTAACAGGCAGTTGGAGGCGTTGCAGAACCCACAATCTATATATATTCTCAATCAGCATCAACAGGCCAGTCTATAGTAGATAGCCATGTTCGTCTTTCACCCTGTTTGTCTGTCTGTCCTTTCGTATGAAAACTTATATCTCAAAGACTATACTTTCGGTGTCAATATGTGTTATTATTGAACGCAGATCAAGGTTATTTTAGATTTTGGCCACGACCCCGTCGAAAATCGAATTCCAAGCCTAATTTTAATGCACAATGTTTCAATTTGAGTAAACATAATAACTATGTAATGCCAAATGATTTCTAAAAATTTGGTTGCAATCGTATAATTAAGATAGAAGTTATTTAATAAATATTAAATATGTGCTGATTTTGAAGACCCACCCTAAAAGTATGCAACACAAAACACGCAAACATAGAAATTATATATTGAACAAATCGAACATACTCGACTGTAGCTTACGTGTTGTTTTTTACCAATGCACAGTGGGAAAAAAGTCGATTATTTTGGCATTTTTACAATTTTAAAGTTGTTGCAAATTTAAAAAAATATTTAGTTTAGTTTAACCACATTTCAAACTACTTAAAAAATATTTTTGTTGATTTTTACCGCCTTCAGCAACAGTTCAATTGTCGATTAAAGTTGACTAAATTGAACTAGGTATTTGCTTTAAATTAGTATTTAAAAATCTTTTATTACTTCAAAGGCGATTTTCTGACAAACCGTGCCAATAAAAATAAATTTTTAAAATGGAAAAAAAACAATTATGGTGTGTTCTATTAGTTTTTTAACACAAAGTCCGCATTAAATGTGCGTTTATATCCATTTTCTGATGTGTTGCTGACATATTTGTTAGACTTTAATTAAGTATTGAAATTGTAATTTGTGTGGTCTGTAACTTTAGTTGAGTCGAGTTGAGACAAAAGTTAAAAATGAGAAGTTGTTAAATAAACTATTCGTAATTGACATGCATTTTAGTTTTTTGCCCGTTTTTGCCCCTTTTTCCAAAAAACTTCATGTTGCAGCTGCATAAACAGCAAAAATAATCGCCAAAAAACAGTTTTATAGATATGTAATTGGGAAAATCTTATTTAGAAGCATCTTTATAAGGAACAACATAATTTAATAACACAAAATAGAGAAGCATCGTCTTTACATTAAGCTATAATGACCAAAATGAGATACATTTTGGAGCACTTCAAGAAAATTAATTAACAATTGCTTGCGTACCACATATCGATATACATATATAATTTACTAGAAATAAAATGCAAGAGAAATGTTGTAATACAATTGAGTTACACGAATGCAGGTCCGCAACTCGAGCGAAAGAATATCAATAAATTATTGTTTTTATATTTATCTCCGTAAGTATAAAGTGGACGTGGACTAAAACAAAACCGAAATTCAGTCATACTTTCAGTAATACACCACGAAAATTTCAGTCTGTATCTTTAAAATTGGAGTTGATGCCGAAAAAGACGACTTTTTTTCCCACTGTGCAATGGAAACAAGTCAAGCTTTAATTGTTCAATTTGATACAATTTCAAAAAGTTAGTTTAGTTATTTAAATAAATATAATTGTTTTCCTTTATATTTCAATAATTTGTTTTGATAGTTTAAAAAACATGGTAAAGTTATTTCGAAAACAATTGAAATTAACATAGTCTTGGAAATATGTAGAAGTATTTCTAAGTGAAACATTAAGAGTTTATTGAGAAAAATTTAATAAAAAGTTTATTTGCTAAGATCCAAACAAAGTGTAAGAGTTTCTCTTTAAATTTTTCTAGCTCAGCCTGCAGGGTATTTGCAGGTCTCCCACCAATACATTAGTTTTTAGCATTATCAGCAGTTTTTTTGTTGTTGTTGCTTTTGAGTTTTATTTGCATGCAGCTTGTGCCATAAAAGTGGGTTATACTCACAGTTGCATTGCAATGGGCGTTTTATGGCTGCTACAGCTACAGCTACTGCTGCTGCATGCGGCATGCAAGTGTTGTTATTGCAGCATGTGCTACGTTTTACGATCTCGCTCCATGTGGTACGAATATGGGGACTTGCATGTCTATGTGTGTGTGTGTGTGCTGTCAAATTTAACATTGCACTTGGCAAACAGTTGACGGCAATCAAGAAATTAAAAACTCAAAGCAATAGCCAAAGCCAAGTGCCAAGTTCCAAGGGTACTCCAAACTCATCGGCAACTGCAACTGCAACTCATCTTCATCAACGTGGGGCGAGAGAGCAAAGTAAACACTCAGTAGAGATTAATGTAGAGTTTGCAAATTGGAAAAGTATATTCGCCTGACAACCAAGGCAAATTGAAAAATTAAATTGTTTTGTGGAGTTTTGAAATTGAATTTTAGTTGGGAAAAATATAAGAATAGAGGAAGAGCATTTTCAGTTCTTATATTTTGAGCTAATGTTATTAAATAATTAATCTGGCATGTTTAAGTTGTTCTTCTGTTCAGTATATTATAAAAACTGTGCGCTCTTCTACACAACTTGCATTATTTTTTCCATCAAAACTTTGTTTTACTCTTATTGTATTTATTTTGTTTATATAAAGTAGTTTTAATTATTCACTCCGCCATCTAATTTATTCATTAACAACTTTCCCATAAACATTTTTTTGTGTTTGTATCTAAAAAAAACGTTATTGTATCTATTATATTATGTATTATTATGTATTATATTTTTCATTGTTTCAACGTCTTTTCATTATAACATTTATTAATTTATTAATTATAAATCTAGCATTCATTATCACTTATTTATATATCATTCATTAAATATCGCTGATTAATATTTCATTTTTTGTTTATCACTTATTAATATATCATTCATTTTTTGTCACTTATTTCTTATTACGTCATTTATTAATATATCGTTTATTATAAATTAATTTTTTGTACATCACTTATTAATATATCATACATTATTTATCACTTATTTTTGTTTTGTCATTGATTATTATATTGTTTATTATTTTATATCAATATATCAATTTATATTATTTCATTTATTATTATATTGCTTATTATTTCATCTTTTATTATATTATCATTTATTAGTGCATCATTTTTTTTTGTATATCTTTAATTTATTTACCATTTACTACAATATAATTTAATTTTAAATAAACTTTTATTTACATTGCGTTGTATTTTCCTTCTGATTTTAATTTATTAATTCATTTCTCCATCACTTTGATTTATACGTTTATTTTCCTTATGCTTCCACACATTATCCTAAAAACTTTCCACATCCAGCAGAAACCAGAATATTGCCAACACACACTTTTCGAGTCAAACAATACATATAAAGAAAGAAATGAAAACTGCGACTTACCCCCTTGATCATCAATCTCCAGACCGAACTCATCCTCTGACATGGATTCATCCTCCGAACTGAGATTGGAACCACTTAGGTTGCCTGCTTGATGATGTTGCTGATGCTGCAGTTGCTGTTGTTGTTGTGTTGTACTTGTTGTATTGCTGTTGTTGCTGTTTGTGGTTGCTTTGGTGGCACACGAACTTGCTGCAAGTTCCTCAATGCTATGCAACGATCGACGATTGTTGTTGTTGTGGTTGGCAGTGCTAGCAGCTGTTGTTGCTGCTGTTGTTGCTGATGTTGTTGTTGTTGTTGGTGAAGTGGTGATTGTTGTTGTATTGGTTGTGGTGTCAGCAGCTAAGCCACCAGCAGCAACTACATCCTTATTATTGACCTCAAAATCCAAAAGCTGTGCTGTGCTAGAGCTGAGGAAACTTGAGGAAACTCCACCACTTCCAGTGGCTCCTACAGTTCCATTTTCCAGTGGTTTCAACTGATGATACTCAACAATTGATTGTGATTTTTGCATTAACATTGCTGGATCAATGGAAGCTGTTGTTGTTGTTGTTATTGCTGGACCAGCGCTGTTGTTGTTGTGATTACGATTGTTGTTGAAGAGCAAATTGGCAAACGATGGCATTGTGACAGATTCTATAACCACAGCACCACCACCAGCACCGCCAGATGACGCTTTGGCATCCACATTGTTGTTGTTGTTGTTGTTGTTATTGTTGTTGTGATTGCTGTTGCTGTGGGGATTGGGACTGGCAAAGATGCGTTCACAGAGTCCACTGAGGGAGACGCCTCCATCCAATTGACTCGCATCGATGGAACCAAAATTCTCTGGATTCGAATTGGAGTTATGATTGTGTTGTTGTTGTTGTTGCTGCGTGTCCTTGGGCAGCTGTGAGGAGTGTGTGCTGTAATTGATGAAGGAGGGCATAAGGGGTGTGCTACCTGCGGCAAGCATTTGATCCTTGTGATGATGTTGTTGTTGTGGCAACAATTGTTGCAACTGTTGTTGTTGGTGATGGTGATGTTGTTGATGTTGCAGATGCTGTTGCTGCTGCTGCTGTTGGCTGCTGTTGCCGTAGCTGACAATGGTGCTGCTGCTGCTCTCGGCCAGCAAAGGAACATTAAATGCATCCATTGCTAATTTCTTTGTACGTTAATCGTGATGTTCTTGTTGTTGTTTGTAACTGTTGTTGGTGATGTAATTGAGTTGTTGTTGTTGGCAGGTAACGATAGTTGTTGTTGTTGTAGTTGTAGTTACTTAAGACATTCAGCTGCAACTGCAAAGCAAAAGAAAATGCCATAAATTATCAACAGTAAACAAAAGTACAAGAGAGAGAGAGAGAGAGAGTGGGATAGGCAGAGCTTTGCAGTAGCCCAAAGGGCACGCCGCAAGCTCGGTCAAAGCTTTTTTACATGAAAGTCATTGAGAGCAGGTGGTCGAATGTAGGTCAAGGTCAAATTGTCATTCATACAAACTTCACACAAAGCTTTCTTGCTGTCCGGGAGGAAGAGCATTAATTATTTAGAGTTTTTGAAAGCTTTTAAAGCTTGGCTTAGAGTATTACGAGAGGGAGTAGGTAAAGTAGATGAAATTAAGGGAAATACTTTGAGAAACAAACAAAATAAAACCTTTAATATACTCTTGAAGAACAAATACAGGAACAAGCTTTAATGACTGGTTATTTATTATTAAATGTGGACAAGGGAATCACGAATAATAAGAGCCTAGACTTACATAATTCATTTCTTATGAATAATCATAAATATTTAAGATTGTTCCTGGAGTGATTGTCCTTATCTCTATAATTTAGAGAAGGCTCATCCCAAGTGTTGCACATCTTATACAGTTCTAGCCGACAGACATATTGAGATTAAACATATCGTATTGCTAATTATTCCTAGTTTGCTATGGCATGTGAGAAGGCTCTTAAGAATTCGTAGAAAGTTCTTACTTAGCGCCTGAATAACGACAAATTCTTCATATCGTAAACGCAATCGAAGAAAGCTTTAATTCATAATGATTTTTCAAGATAAATAAAGTAAAAACACTAAGAAATAATACAATGATCTTCAATAACTACGATTTCTTTTGCAAATCACTAGTAATTTAGACTTTAAAAGCTTTGTAAAGCTCGATTTAAAACAGAATAAAGTAAATAAAGTGAATACACTAAGAAATACAAAAAAAACATTACAATACAAGCAAGCTTAAATTTATAAAAGAAATAGTGCGAATACCTCAAGAAACAATAAAAGAAAAATTGCAATAAGTAAGAAATATTTTTTCTTCTTTTTTTAATGCAAAATCATTATTATATGCTGATATTTAATATTATCAAAAGCTTTTAAACGTCATTTTACTATTAAGGCAGTTCAGCTTTCTTATAAGCTGCAAATAAATCCAATTAGCTACAGTTATAAGTTCTAGTTTCAATTTCAATTATCTTCTTCTTCTACTTCTTTCCACCAAAGCACAATTAACTCCCCAACTTCTTCCAGTGCTTCCAATGATTGCCAAACCAACTAGAAAGCCCTCACTGAGGCATGTTCCAGAACTTAATTAACTTCATTCAACTTATGCCATTCTCCTTTTTCTCGTTTTGACAGTCGCTCGCTGTCTGCGTCGCAGCCATCGTCGCTGCTCAAAAAAAGCTCACCCCAACTAGACAAAAGATCTCTCTCTCTCTTGCGGGGCAAAGAGGTGTGGAACGGGGGCAAGGGGCAGTAGGAAACATGAACTTACCTTATAACATGCAAAATATTTAAAAGCAACAGCAGCTGCTGCCGCTGGTGCTGCTGCTGTGACGTCGACAGCGACGCTTTAGCGCATGCGCCGCTACCCCAACAGCGATCTTCACGAAAATGAAGAAGAGAAGCCGCTGCTGCTGCTGTTGTTGTTGTTGCTTTTGGGGCGCTTCGTTTACTTTGCTTTTGCTCTTTTGTCGTTCTTTAAAACCAGTTGGGACCGAAAGCAAAAGTGCTATTATTATTGTTGTTGCTGTTGTTATTGTCGTGCTGTTGCCGTTCGCCTTCTCTATTTGTTTGTGCACTTCACACGGCTATTCGCAGACACACACATACAAAGCAAAGCAAAGCCAAAGCAGAACTTGCGTGATTCATCTCGCCCCTTGCGGCCCCGACCCGGCAACGATCGGCACTGATGCAGTTTCCGCCTGCGCCAGCAGCAGCTGCGACGTCGTTGTCGTCGTCGTTTTTGTTGTTGTCGAAAGCTTTTTCAGCATATTTTTTTTGCGCTGCTCACACACATTTGTGTTGCTCTCTCTCTCTCGACAGCTCTCTCACTCTCTTGCTCACTCACTCACTCACTTGTACGTTTCGCACACTGTTATTGCTTTTGCTTTTATTGTTGCTGTTGTTATTCTCACTAGTGTATGTTCTTATTATTTGCGCTGCGCCAATTCTCTTGCTATTTCGTTCGTTTTTGTTCGCTTGTTCTTTGCTTTGCCTATTCGCTATTCGCTTTTAGTGTTGTCTTTCGCACATGGGATTTGTTTTTGCATGACGTTTGCGTCGGCGTTTGCTGCTTCCTTTTATGTATTAAAAAAACAAAGCAAATTTATTGCAATTATGCCGAACCCGACGACGGCGACAGCGACGGCGACGACAACTTCTTGCACAACGGCGACGGCGACAAGACGAGACGATGACGATGACGGTGACCGAGACGAAGAGGAAGACGAGCACGCGCAACAAGCGAAAAGCTCTTCCTCTACAAAAACAACAAATTGCAATTCCCTATTACACACACACACGCGTTCACACTATTATACGATGAGAACAGCGCGCATTTATTTTCACGCATACACATACATAATTTGCAAACATTTGTTGTTGTTTCTCACTGGCAGGGGGCGCTCTGCTAATTTCTGTTGCGCTGTAGTTGTTGTTGCTGCTCTGCTCCAATTCTATGACACAACAACAACATGCATTCAATACGCACATACACACATGCACGCGCGCGATAATATGTGTGTACGTACAGATGTGAATTTTATTCTATATTTTACACAATTTGCACTACCGTTATGGACGCACACACACACATATACATATGATTTTCAGTGGCTTCTCTTATTGTGTTGTTGCTTCCACAGTTGATGTTGTTATTGCTGCCCCTGCTGCTGTTCTTGAAGTTGCATAGCGCGCTTCGCTTTTTATGTGTAATTTCACTTTCCACGCCTCGCTGTGTGTGTTTGTTGTTAGTTTTTACGCTTTTACTTTCGATTCCTCTTTTTTGTTTATTGTGCCTGCCTTTTTTTCGGGAAAAACTATGCACGGCGCACGGGACAGACACACAACACACGCAAAAATTAGGTCTGTAGGCCAACACGAACGGGAACACAGTAAGAGTAGCAAAGTTGTTGGCGTAGGTAGAAGAAGAGGAAAAGCACACACGCACACTCTCTCACACATACACACATGGGCACACTCTCTGCGTTCGTGTGTGTAGAGATAGACAGATCGAGTGCGGTGCGGGGCCAAGGACGTGTAAAGAGGCAGGCTGGCAGCGCTGCAGCAGCGACAGCGTCAAAATTATTCTTGGCCTTTAAACGCGCATTTGAAGAACAAGGACGGCAATCATATGGCGCTGGCAAGCAGAGCGAACGAAAGCTTTCAGCTGAAAGCACGGCGAACACACCGAAGCAACTGTGTGGTTCAAGCGAAAGCGCCATCTGACGGAAAATTAATGCAACTATCCCTGCGCGAGAGCTTTCGACAGTTTGCAATTCAAATTGAAAGAATTCGTTAAATTTTGTTGTTAAGAAAATAGTTTGCATATCCGTTTATTGAATTATTACAAAGTACGTTTCTGTTTTTTTTCTGTTATAAATACATATACAATCATTAAACATTGTTGCTGTGTTTCTCATGTACAATACAATACACCTATCATATACAATATATCATATAAATTGCCAAAAATTAATTATCTTTTAGTTGCACAAATCCTTACAAATACCTAGAACATTACATCGAAAATTACAAATCCTACAAATCTAGATGCAAAATTGATTTACGATAATTATTCATATATAATATATGTATATATATTAAAAACGTTACTATTACTAAGCATATATATGCACACTTGCTCTGCTTATCTCTTACATTGTATACATATATCATATATATATTCATAAAATTGTTTATGTGTAATAATTTCATTTAAAATACATAATACATAAATACGCCTTTGTTGCTTTGCTTAACAACTAACTCTATATATGTTTTATATGTTTCAATTATGTTTATATAGATTATTTTGCTAACACATTCCATTTTAAAAACCATAGATTACAATTACAATTATTCTTATTATTCTTATATAGCTGGTAGGGGGTGCTCGCTGGCTATCAAAACTAGTTCTTAACCGATTCACGTTGCTCGTTTCCCGTTTCATCATTTCTTAGTGTGTGTGTGTAGTGTTGTTTGTGTGTGTGTGTTTTTTGTTGTGTGTGTATAGCACCTTTGTATCACTTTGCACTTAGCTCTCTAATTGTTTTTGTTCACATAGATATAAAAGACTCTTCTCTTTGTCTTCCAAAGACAACTAAAATATACATACAATGTGCTTACATTATAGATTTCTTCCTTATATATATTGTTATATTAACTAAGTTTGACGTATTATTAAAATTTCATTAAAATGGTTTTCACGCCCAGCAAATTTCTGACGCTCTCGTTGTAACGGATGAGCACAACCTTCGAGGAGCTGAAGACATTTAACTTTTCACCGGCGCAGAGCAATTGCAGGCATGTGGCCTGTTTCAGGAACTCCTCGATCTTGAATTCCCGCAGCAATTGCTTCTGTGTATTCACCATTGTATTGTTGTTTGGACAGATCTGTACAGATAGAGAGAGAGAATACTCATTAATATTGTAATTATTATGTTTATAGTATATTATTGTATTAATCGTATATTATATATTGATATATGGTATGTCGGAAAGGGAGATGTTGTTTTAAAAACGGCGCCTTATTGAAGTTTATTTAACATTTATCGATAAGAGAACCAGGGTTGTATTTGATTGTGGAATTATCCTACATATTAATATCGAGTGTGGCCCTAGTAGAGTAGCTACGGGTGGGTATAAGAACAAGAGTAACACGCGCCTAGAACAATAAGAAAAAGGCAATAAAAGGGACTCACTAAACAATTCAAAAAAAGTATTAAAGTACTCTATATTATTATATTTCCTTCTACTTTACCTTATTCAGCAGTGTATCCTTTGACTTGACCTTAAGTAAATTGCACAAATCATTTAGTAGTACCCATTTATCACTGCCCTCGTCTTTGAGCAAGTACAGTGGTGGCAGGGGCACATCGGCCTCTTCAAATTCAAAAATATCACCGTTCACATCGTCCGTCAACGTTCCTCTTTCTCCTACATCATCATCCACACTATCATCCGCACTATCATCATCATCATCATCATCGTCGTCGTCATTGTCTTCCACATCATCATTATCGTTGTTTACTTCGTTATTATTGTGCATATCAATATCGTTAGCATTATCATTCGAATTTACAATTTGTTCATTCATATTCTCAATATTATCCTGATTCACATTCACAATTTCTTTCTTCTGCTCCTCCTTCACTTCTTCCTCGTCACGTGGCTCCAGTTTAACCTCACTTTTGACATTCACAACACTTGTTACATTTTGTTGTTCTTGCTCATCGTTGCTGTTGCTGTTCCTGTTGTTATTGCTATCCTCTGTACCAGGCTCTAGTTTAACCATTGTTAACATCGTTGTTGTTGTTGTTGCAGCTCCTCCAGTTCCAGTTCCAGTTTCTGTGGTTGTTGTTGCAGTCTTTGCACTTGTCTCCCCATTTTGTTTAATTGTCTCCTTGCTCTCCACCTTCAGCAACATTCCATTGCTGTTGCTATTGTTGTTGTGGTTCTTCGCTCTCTTTGCATTCTTCTTCTTTGTCATTCTTCGCCTTCGCCTTCTTTCTCTCCTTTCTCTACGTAGAGCTCGGCTCATATCACATGCTGTATTCGGTACATTATCGAATATATCAAAACCATTTTCCTTTTCATCTATTAAATAAAGTACAGTGGGATATGTAAGTCTATCTCTCTTAGGGTTCTTTCTTATACACAATGTCTACTTACCAAATATCTGCCAGGGTCCCTGAAACCTTATCGGTTTTATGTCGGCGGCCGCACTTTGTGCATCGCTGAGATGAGACCGCAAAATACCGCACATCAATTTGCTTGAAGCTAACATAAGTGGGGTTTGACCTGAAACAACAAGTGGGAATATTAATTTTAATAATTCATTTTTGATTCTTAAATAACTGCTAGGAATCATTTTGGAGGTGATAATGTTTATACATAACTTGCATAGACTGGAATTCGTTTTTTTCGACTCAAGTTGGTGAAAGGGGGTTCATTGGGGGCAAATTGTTCATCATCTACAGTAAGACCTGTCGTCAACAAAATTTGGTAGCTCTAGCGCTTATACTCTCTGAGATATTGATGTTCATACAGACAGACGGACGATGAAGACGCGCTAAAAGAATATAATGAAGACCTTATATTGTTATGAAATCATAACCCTCAATTTAAAATTCTTCAAAAACAAATGCTTATCCGTCGCACTATAACTAAAAAACTATATTTTAAACCACCACTAGACATGTTTACTTATTTAGTTGTAGTTATTTAGTACTATTTTCAAATTTTTGATTAAATCGATTCTCAAAAATTAAATCGATGCATTGGAGAAAATTGAAAATATCGATTAATCCAATCGAGAATCGATTTAACTTCTAATTTGGGTGTCCGTTTGGACCCCAAACTCAAGTTTTGTAATCATGTATCGTCAATGGTCAATAAAGCTATGCTCGTGTTCGACTTTATAAAGAGATGGTCTAAGTAGTTTGACGATGCTTATTTAACAAAAACCTATCTATACCTCACTTGTTCGAATCCTCAAGTATACGGTTAATGCGTTTGGTGTCATCAATAGTCTGTACAAATAAACTTTCTAATTTTCGCCTTACGTGGCCTTAATTGGGATGCTGACAAGTTGATATTGCTAGTGATGACGACCTGGTGTTAACCGGTTACACTTCTCTGTCCCTTGTAGAATTAATCGTAATTTTTCACCACTAACTCTTCCTTTTTTTTGTAGATTGAACTATGCCCTGCACGAGCCTTTCAGAGTATGTTGTATGCGGACTATAATAAACTCTACTGTATGGTATCTAGCACTAACACTCTTCCTTTAAAACTTTTCATCCTATCTCACTTATCTAGCAACTAAACTAACTTTCCTCGAAACAACTTTATTACACTATCCATACTATCCATCTATTTTCGTGTATTTTATTCGCGTATTGCGACATCGCCCTTGACAAAGTTTTAAGCATGTCTATTTAGAAATTCTTCTAAATTATTAATTTTTTAATAATTATTAACTCTACTACTACCTAACTTTCCTTATTTTAGCATTTTAAGCGCTATTTAGAAATCCTAAATTTATTTTTATAATTATTAACTCTACTACTACCTAACTTTCCTTATCTGATTGGGGTTTAATAATTAATTAGTCGATCTATTGTAGAAAACCCACAAAAACCTAAACAGATCAGGAGAATTATATATTGGTTGTTTAGATAAAGTTCAGAATGCACAGTTTGATAGCAAAGAGACAGGTCTCTAAGTTAAATACTCTAAAAAGTACTCTAAGAGAACTCGTAGAGGATCGTGCGAACTATAATTATTACAACTGAAAACCATAGAGAAGAAATACAAAAATGTGAATGGTTAAGTTGGCATCTGTATATCACATTTAACTTATGTATATGTTAATCAAGTGTTGATCTTGATTCCTTTCTTACCTGAGTACGTTGCCAGCAACGGATCGGCACCGTAGGAGAGCAGCAGACGCACCACCTCCTCGTGATCATTCTCGATGGCACCGTGCAGTGGCCGTATACCCGATTGTGCTGCCTCCGAGTGATTGGCACCGAACTGCAAGAGGATTCTTGCTATCTCCAGCCAACCCTGTGTGCAGGCCTCATGCAGTGGCGTATAGCCAGCATTATCCTTCAGATCGGGATTCATGCCCATGCGATCCAGACAATAGACAATAACATCGATCAATCCCTGCCTGGCTGCCTTGTGCATTGTGCTCTGACCCACACCCTTGTTGAGCACCCACTTCTGTATCTCGCGGCACACATCGTGCTCTGTCTTCACCTTCAGCGGTGGCAGGTGGTGCTGGCAGTTGGTGGTGCTGCCAGCAATGGTGCTATCGGTGTCTTCTAGATGATCCAGATCCATGGCAGCATCTGCAGCATGCTCGCTGTGGTTGACATCAATTGTATTGTGGTGGTGCTGCTGCTGCTGTTGCTGTGGTGTGGGTCGCTTCTTCTTGCGTATGTAGTCGAAACCAGAGCTACCCTTGCGACGCAAATACTTTCGTTTATGTGTACAGTGTGGTGTGCTATTGGTGGTGCTGGCAGTGCTGTTGGCCAGTGCCACCACCTGCTGCTGTTGCTCCTTCTGACTATGCCTGGCTAGCTTATTATTCTTGGCACTCACCATGCTATTCATTTGCTCAAGAAACTCCTCATATTGCGCATAACTCAAGCCATCCTGCTGCTGCTCCTCCTTGGCACACTCTGGTGGTGCGGAGGCTGGGCGCTCGCTGCCTACAAATATCTCACGTATAATCTCTCGACGTTGTTGCAACTTGGACTCGGTGCGTGTTTTACTTTGCAACACTTTTGTATCAAAGATGCTAAAGTGTCGCTTGCCCAGCGCATCCTCCTCCCACCATCGTCGTTTCCTGCTGGTGCTGCTGTGGTTGCTCATACAGTGAATTCGATGCAGAGGTCTGTGAGGTTTCACTGTAGTTGTGCAAGAGATTTGTAGACAAATTACTCGAGTTGCAGTGATTGTTGTGCTTGTTGTTGTTGTTGTTGCTGTGCAGGCTGGAGGCACCATTGCTTGTGACACGCAGATGCAGCACATCAATAATGGACTTGGGTGTCTGCTGTAGCGGTTGCTGTTGCTGCTGCTGTGCCACCTTCTGTCGTGGCTTGCGTCCACGTTGCTGCTGCTGCTGCTTGAAGCATGCCAGCTCTTGCCGCAGCTCACGAGCACGCTCCAAGTCTGGCAGGGAGGCGGCAACTTGTGGCAGCTTGTTCAGCTGCTTGTTCATGGAGATCAAACGTTGTGGTATTTTCAGTGCCAGCTTGTAGCGATATTCCTCAAGAAACAGTTGCTGCTGTGGCGTGGTCTTCTTGCTGTTGCTGTTGTTGTTGCTTTTAGCCTTGACCCGCTTCAGCTCCACAGTGCGTTCTATGCGTTTGTTGCGCAGTCGCGTCACCATCATCTCCTTCTTGCTGCCACCATCGGGCGCCAGTTTGCGCACATATTTCCTTTTGATCTTTGTCGTTGAGTTCCGTATGATCTTCTCGTTCCGGAGCACCTTGCTATTGGCCAATTGTAGTTCCAGTTCCTGCTTGCGCTTCGAGCGTGTCATCGTGTTGAGTGCAATGCGATTTTTCAGTGTGGATTTTGTGCAGGATTTGCTGGCTTTGCTGGCGGTGGATTGCCGTGCACGTTGCTGCTCCTCTTCTTCATCCTCATCATTGTCGTCGTCATCATCTTCTTCCTCTTCTTCTTCCTCTTCTTCTTGCTCTTCTTCTTCTTGCTCCTCTTCCTCCTCTTCTTCCTGCTCTTGTTCATCATCTACTTCAACATTGTCTGCATTCAGCTTGCCTTGCTGCTGCTCCTCTTCGCTGCTGCTGCTGCTCTGTTGCTTTCCCTTCGGCTTCGCCTTCCCCTTTGCTTTATGCCCCCACTTTCTCTTTTTCCACTTGTGCTTTGCTCTTCACTTTCGCTTTACACTTTGCTTGACTCTTTGCTTTGCCACACGCTGTATGCTGGCTCTGCTCAGGCTGCTCCTCCTCATCTTCTTCCTGCTCTTCTTCTTCGCTGCTCTGCAACTGTTTATCCTGCTCCTCCCGCTGCTGCTGCTCCCCCCCTGCGTGCCTTACTCTTGCGCATCATTAGCGGCTTCTTCTGCCTTGCCCTCTTGCGTTTATGCAACTCGGTGGTGTCACTCTCTGAGCTGCTACTCTGCCCCGCTGCCGGCGCCAGACGCGCTGCTATTCTTTGCTCCTGCACCAGACGCTTCTTCTCGCGCTCCATTTTGCTCAGCTTCTTCTGCGCACTGCCAGCACCACCACCATTTGTGGTTGTGGTGGTTGCTGTATTGTTGGTGGCTGGCGACTCCATGCCAGCCACATCAGCCACTGTGGGCTGTGTGGGTTGTCGCTTTAGTATTCGCGCCACAGGCAGATCATCTTCGCTTAGTTCCAGCTTGACAGGCGTGGTTGGTGTTTGCACCACCTTGTTTAACAGCTGCTCCACCAGATTATTGCAGGTGCTGCTCCAGTCCAACAGGCTGTGACTATTGAACTCAACCTCCAGAGCAAGTTCCGCTGGTGCTGCTGGTGGTGCAGGTAGAGTTGCAGTTATTTGTGGTGCAGGCTCTAATTTAATTTGTATATGATTTGTCTGCAGCTGGCAGGCAGGTACAGTTATTGTAGTTGCTGGTGGTGCAGCTGCCACTGTGCTGCTGGTGGTGGAGCTAGCTGGCGCCAGCACTGGTGGTGTGAAGGTAAAACCCTTCAGCTCCGCCTTGGTGCGTATGCGTGGCTCCACTTTGGGCAACATCAGCTGCTTGACGGGCGGACAGACTATAATGCCACTGCTGCTGGTGGTGGTGCTCTGCTTAGCCTGTGCATTGTAGGCTATGACAGGCACTGCTGTAGGTGGTGCTGCAATAGCAGGTTGCACTGCAACTGCTGGTGGTGCTGCTGGTGCCTCAACTCTCATTTGCTTAGCTGCTGCTGCAGCTGCCTCCGCTGCCGCAGCTTGATTGTATTCCTGCAAATGCCGCTTGCGTCCCAAATAATTTGGATTGCTGCTGTTGTGTAGGCTGCTGCTGGTGGTGCTGCTACTGCTGCTGTTGCTGGTGGTGCTGGTTAACGCGCTGCTGCTGCTGGTGGTGCTGTTTAATGCTCTGCAGCTAGTCTCTGCTGGCAGCTGTGCACGCTTGGCAAATGGATTTGTTTCCAAGACGCTGGCACGCAATTGTTGTGCAGCCTTAATGACAAGCGGCGAGGCAACCACAGCAGGCAAAGCTGCTGGTGCTGCTGCTGGTGGTGGTGCCTGGCGTATAACTGCAGCTGTACTATATGCGCTGGTGGTGGTGCTGCTGCTGCTATTTCTGGCAAAATTTGGTGTAATATCAAAGCGTGGCAGGCCCAACCCAGTGGCTGCGGCTGCCGCGGACTTTGGCTGATATTTATAGTCCGTAGAATCCGCTGTCTGCTTGACAGTGCGCATGGACAGATCCAGTGGCGAATGGGCGGCGGGTGGTGCAGGCAGTTGTTGTATAACTGCAGCAGGCAGCGAGCAGGTGGTGGTGGAGGAAGACGAGGAGGCAGCGGGCTGTATAAGTGGAACTGTAGGCGATTGACGTTGTTGTTGATGCTGCTGCTGGTTGTGTGTGGGCAGCAGCATGGGTAAACGAGTGTGCAGTGGTGCAGGCAACACTTGAACTACACCAGCTTGTGTCTCCATGTTCAATGTCTTCTTTATGATCTGCAGATTGAGTTCCTTTTCGCTCAGTGTATTCCTTTTGGCAATATGCTCGTCAATAAGGTCGCGATAGTTGGGTTTGGTGGTTGCCAGCGTCTTCTTGGGTGCTGCTGCTAGTGGTGGTGCAGCCGCCTTGCCCGCCTGCACTGGCTGACAACAAATGTCTGGACCATGTGCATAAACTTGCAAGGTGGAATAATTTGTTGCTGGCGCTGTTGTTGTTGTACTTGCACCACCCAGCACAGTGGGTGGTGGTGTATGATTGTACAACTGCTGGGCGGGTGTGGGTGATGCTACTTGTGCGGCAGCAGGCGATGGTGGTGCGCCATGTGTATGTGGATGAGGATAATAACTTGAGTTGCGTGACATGCTCTGCACCACTGTGGCTGCTGGTGGTGCTGGCACTGTTGTGGCACTGGTGGTGCTGCCATGCTGTTGCAACAGCTTGCCATATTTGGTGGGATAACCATGTGGTGCAGCTGGCGAAGGATCCCGCGAGTTTGTAGCCACTTGTGGTTCCTTATCCAGCGTGGTGCTGCTGTTGCTTGCATTATAGGGATTGTGATAGAGCGAGGCACGATTCAGTAGAGGTGGTGGTTCTGGCTCCAGCTTGGCATATGCACCACCCATGGCTGCTTTGCCATAGTAGCTGCTATTGGCGCGTGCATAACTGGCTGAAGTATCTGCAGGTGGTGCTGCACCACCAGCACCACCACCACCTGCACCACTGCCACGCCTATAATCAAAACTAGGCGCTGGCGCTGTTTCCCGCACATATTTCTCTATGGCCGAGTTCACAGTGCTCTGAAAGTTCAACGGCATATAGAGACTCTGATGCTGTTGCTGTGGTGGTGCTGGTGGTGGTGCTGCTGCTGCTGCACCACGCTGCTCGGTGGGTGGTTCATAGTGTTGTGGACATTTGCGTGCATAATTGGGACTTGGCTGCTGTTCGCTGGTGGTGCCAAGCAGCGCGTTGCTGGGATTAACCACATGATCACGCAACTCATAGCCACCAACTGCACCACCAGCTGCTGCGTAGCTCAAAGCCTTGTTGGAGTATTTAATGCTATCCTCGTAATAACGTTGACTGTTGCTGGCATTTCTAATTGCACCACTGATGGCACCACCAGCTGCACCACCACTGCTGGAGCTGCCTGCACTTGACTTGTTGTTGTAGCCCACATAACGTGGCTGTTGTGGTTGCAGCAGCTGCGTTGCATGCTGTGGTGGTGGTGCTGCTGAGGGTGGTGGTGCTGCTGCTGGTGGTGCTTGCACCTCTGGCTGTGGTTGCCAGTAAGGCGTGCTATACATGGAGCTGCTGCTGCCACTGCTGCCCTGCTGACGCACCACTGTAGGCTGTGGCAGCGTCTTATACTGATGCCAGTTGGCTGGTGGTGGCTCCACCACCAACGTCTTCTTGCCCGCTGACAATTCACGATTTGAGGTGTAGTATTGCATATGTGGATCGCCGCCAGCACTTGCACCACCTGCACCAGCAGCAGCACCTGTTGGTGGCATTACAGTTGCTGCTGCACCACCCACAGAGCGACCACTTAATACATATGCAGCATGTGTATTGTGGTAACTGCTGGTGGTGCTGGCAGCGGTGCTGCTGCTGCTTAAAGGCTGGTGGTGCTGATGATGCTGCTGCTGATGATGCGTGCTGTGGTGTGGATGTGGCAACGTTGGCAGATTGTGATGTTGTGGCGCTGCTGGTGGTGCTGTTCCTGCTGCTGTTGGTGGTGGTTGTGGCTGTTGTTGTTGTTGGTGGTGGTGATGTTGCATGTGTTGATGTACGGCACGATGCGCATAAGCATGTTGTGGCAGCTGCAGCTGCTGTAGTTGGTGGTGCTGGTGGTGGTTGCTCTGTTGATGATGCGTTTGATATTCGTGATGTTTGTTGGGTTCCATGATGCCTAAAATGAACAGGAAGACAAGAAAGAGAGTTAATATTTCGACTTCAAAGAGACATAACAAGTAAGTAAACAATATTATTATTGATTATACACTATACGTTCTGGAATACCCACAATGTTTATTATAGGATAGCAACAAAGTTTGTCTGGGATTATTTAATTTGTGGTAATTACCCATAATAAACAATCTTACTTCAAAGTTGCGCTTTTAAGTTTGTTTTAATGGCCTTCGACCATTCGAAATACTCACAAAAGGGAAAACTAACTCTGTGCAAATGTACATATGTATTTTTATTCTTGCTCAGGATCACTAGTGCGGTTGATTGAGCCTGTCTGTCTGACCAAAAGAACACACAGATCTCATCTATTAAATGTCTTGTTGAAGCCACATGTCATTTCTTAACAGAGAGCACGCATTTTGTTTTTAAAATTCAATAATTTGCAAGCGTTGTTCGTTTGTAAGACGATTAATGGTTAAATTATACTCGTAGACAAATCTGAAGACGTTTGACAGTTAAACAAAACACGAAACGTGCGTCAGCTGTTTAAACCAGTGTTGCCAAAAAGATAATAACTAAAAAATCACCCTGTGTGTGAATTTCACAGCATAGGTCGAAGGGTATTCCACTGTCGCTCTCGTTTGGATTTAAATGTGCATTCTAAAAGTAAATCGATTGCGTGCAAATTTGATAGCCCTGACTCATATAATCTCTAAGATATAGTTATTTATAAAGACAGACACTCGACTGTTGATGATAATCAAGCGTACTGTGAACTTCACAAATTCTTACACCATCTGACGACACGATGATGACATATACAAAATAAAATAAAAACAAAAATCAATTTCTCTCAAAAGTTCAATGTATTTCCAAAGAATTTAATCTTGCCAAGAAGGTGAATCACATTGAGATTTTATATTTAACCTCAAGTCGGAGAGTTGATTTGACGGAAATGGAATTATTAATATACGAATAAGTACGATAAACCACTATAAAATAAAAGCGAAATATTCTAGCGTTGTGATTAATGAGATTCCTTGAAACCTGCAGAAAATACACAAGTAAAGCATAAATAATTAATTTCATACTTTATGGAAATGCAAATTGTCCCACGTTCACAAATGGAAGCCTAGATAAGCGACTCTCTCGGGTTTTCGATGAGTTCGTTGGCCATTTTGATTTGAAACATGTGTGGAAGGTTAGTGGAGGAGAGATAACACACACAGTGAATGCGATACACACACACACAGTGATTCTCAAATATGTTCTACAAACAACATTAAATAGTTGTTAAACAGGTGCAAAACGAAATGGGAACACAGTCTTCCCGCCTTTCCTCCTCCAGAGCTGTTGAGCTCACGTGTCGCTGATAAAACTATCTTGAACAGCAACTATATCAACAAAACTTGAAAAGAATATATACACAGAGATAGATACACACACACACACACGCACGCACATAGACGAAGCGACCTCGCAATCACTTCTCAACATAAACAAAAATAAATAGAAGAGAGAAATAAAAAAAAATGAGTAAAAGAGCAAAACTATTTCTGTTGAACGTTTTACATTTTTCATATATTGTTTATAAACTTTTAACGATTTGTTGTTCGCATGAAATTCTTTCCATTTGTTGTTGTTATTTGTCATCTTATTTATGCCAACTATTTATAACAGTTGTTGGTGGGGGCGTGTTCGACACTGTTAATTGCCATTTGTTTATTATGCGATCAGAGAAGTTTGACGTCCAAGCAATGCAAGCAATCTATCAGAGTATTAGACAAAATAATATAAATACACGAATATACAATGCGAATATATCGTGTAGCTTTGTCGATAATGTCTACAATATATAGTATATAAAGCTGTCCGCTTTTGTTTTCACAGAGCTCTACAAATTGTTTGCCAGGTTAGATAATAGATTAACTTATTCTTCACCATAAGCAATTCTAGATGTTCTATGTATATTACGTGTTGAACACAACGATGAGTTGCTAGAATTCTTTTCAATTATGTTTACAATTCTACAATTCCGGTTTCTCTTCAGTGTAACCTGTTAATTTGGAATTCTTCAAAAGTTTATTGGAAATGAAATAAAGTTAACTTTGTTTGCTCAATGTTATAAACAACATTCTACTATAGAAAAAGTTAATTTTTTTTGACATTTTTACAATTAATAAGTTGTTTCAAATTTAAAAAATATGTACAATTTGTTTGTAACCACATTTCAAGCTACATGATGCAAATTGTTATTTGTTGATATTTACCGCCTTCAGCAACAGCTAAATTATCGCTTAAAGTTAACTAAATTGATCTAGTTATTTGCTGTAAATTAGTGGTAAAAAAATCTTCTATTATTTCAAAAGCAAATAAATTTTGAAAATGAAAAAAAAAAAAAAACAATAAAGGCGTGCTCTACATATAATTCTTATTTATTATTATTAAATACAAAGTTCGCAGTAAATGTGCGTTAATATACATTTTCTTATGCATTTTTTAGACTTTAATTAAGTATTGAATTTGTGTGTTCTGTAACTTTAATTAAGTCGAGTTGAGCCAAAAGTTAAAAATGAGAAGTTGTTAAATAAACTACTCACAATTGATATACATTTCAGTTGTTTGCCCGTTTTTGCCCTCTTTTTCCAAAATACAACATGTTGCAGCTGCATAAAAAGCAACAATAATCACCAAAAAAATAGTTTTATAGATATTTAATTTGGAAAATATTATTTAGAAGCATCTTTATAAGGAACAACATAATTTAATAATATAAAATAGAGACTTCTCTTCGTCTTTACATTCAAGAATAATAATTAATAATTGCTTGCGTTTCATATATCGATATACTAAATTTACTAGGAATCAAATGCAAGAGAAAGATTGGAGTTGATGCCGGAAAAAAACACTTTTTTCCCCACTGTGCAGTGCAGCAATGAAAGTCGGACTTCTTCAATATTTTATTGGGATTGGAATGAAGTTAACTTTGTTTGCTCAATATTATAAACAACATTCCTAACCTAGACAATGTACTATATTATAATAATAAAATATTTTAAACTGGTTTGCGTTGATATTTAACTCAAGTTATGTAAAGTTTGTGTTAATTTGTTAATAATTTAACACACGAAGTTTCTGATAAAGAGTTTTTAAAGTACTTAAAACAATATTCTTTAAATGTTTCTTTATGAAGAACAGTTATTGTTAGCTAGAAAGTCTATCAACTTTCTGCACAATGAGCATACAAAAGCGTATAGCTTTCTACATTAAAATTGATATGCACATATATTTGAATTCCTGCTTTTTAGACAGGTTTGTTTTTATATAATTCAATTTGCATTTATTTATAAACAATAAAAAGTCGGTATATTCAGAAATACTTGATAATTCACTCAACTTTAGATGTATTCTCATTCCGTTATTTCTTTACGTATTCACTTTTATTTCTAGACACTTTTATTGGAACAAAAACAAAAACAAAAAAATGTTGAATTTATAATGAAAATAAATAAAAACAAACAACAAATAGAAACACAAGCAGAGGCAGAGGAAGAAGAGACCAAAGAGCAGCAGCAACGAATGTGGCCGCTGTGGGGCTGTAGATTGTAGAGGTCAAGGCTAAACTCACACATACACATACATATGCATCCATATTTACACAAGTGTGTGCGTGTGTGTGATGCGAAATT
This sequence comes from Zaprionus nigranus, assembly GCA_018903425.1. Taxonomy (NCBI): domain Eukaryota; kingdom Metazoa; phylum Arthropoda; class Insecta; order Diptera; family Drosophilidae; genus Zaprionus; species Zaprionus nigranus. The sequence continues at coordinate 1,180,601 of JAEIGD010000030.1, read as the reverse complement.
GCTGCTAGCAAAAGTGCAAATAAATTGTGACGCATTTTTATTTTGTTATTGCAAATGATATAAACGCACGCGTGTGTGTGTGTAGACCACAATCATGCACACACAGCATACACACACACGCACACGACGCACTTGCAAACACAGAGAATGTGCGAAAGACGCGGAGACGTCGTGAAACGCAAACGAAACAAAATGAAACGAGATGGAACGAAATGAAACGGAACGAAGCCGCACAACAACACGACAGCAACAACAACAACAAGCGACGTAAGAGCACAACGAACTTTTGCGAAATGTGAAATTATAAAACAAAAGCAGCGACGAACACAAGCAACAGCAACAAAAGCAACAACTGCTAAATTAAAATGCTAAATAAACGCTATAAAATTATAAAATTTAACAAGCAGCAATCACAGCAAACTATCTCTTGTTGTTGTTTGTATTTGTTATTTTTTTGCCATTCCGTTTTGTTTGTTTGCTTTCGATTCAACTTCTCCAACTGGAAATTCCAATTGGGGACGTTCGAAGGCCATTTGGAAATTAATGCACATGTTTAATAAATGCAGAAAACCGTTTGTAAATCAATTAACAAACAACAATTCAATTACACAGAAATATTTGAAAAAGAAAAAAGAAAGAAAGGTGGAACCTACCTAATGAAGATGTTGAAAGAAAGATTAATTAAGCCACAATGACCTTGTCAAAAAAGATTTCCCACGCTAAGATTGCGTAGAAAGTTTTCAAGTGGAAATGAGAGATATGACAGAAATAGATTCAAAGCACAGTTTGATAATGAGTGCCTCTGTACGATACTTAAGAGCTTAGAGATAATTAACATCACATGCTTTCTTTATAACATTTTCTCTATTAAGATAAACTTCTTCAGAAGGTTCATTTTTAGCTATTATCTTTTTTGGCAACACTGGTTTAAACAACAACTAACGCACATTATGTGTTTTACATTACTGTCAAACATCTTTAGTTTGGTTTATAATTTAACAATGCATCGTCTTACAAACAAATAACACTTGCAAATTATTAAATTTTATAACAATATGCGTGCTCTGTTAAGAAAGTTCATTGCGCGCTTCTTCCATTTTACGGTCAGTTTAATCGACTATTGTGACTGAATTTTGCAGCAAATTTACATTGTTGGACATTAAACCAAACTTTTTCCTTGCCAAAATACAAAAGCTTGACTTGCATGACATGCGGTTTCAACAAGACCGTGCCACATGCCACACACCACGCGTAAGAACGGACTTATTGAGAGGCGACTTCGGTGAACATTTTATTCAGTCAATTGTCCGCCTAGATCCTGCGATTTAGCGCCTTTAGACTAGTTGTTGTGAGGCTATGTTAAATCTTATGTCCATACTGACAAGCCCGCTTCAATTGACGCATTGGAGTACAACATTTATTTGTGAGATACACCGGCCGAAATATTGGAGAGAGTATGGACTAAGCGTATGGAGCATAATCTTTAAATATTAAATTATATGCAACGTACTATCGATTTAAATAATGATTTCATGAATTTCTTTGAATTTTGTGTTTTTTTTAAACTTTCCTATAGCTCTTAAAAAATCACCCTTTCTATTAAAATAAAATCTTAAACAAAATTTAAATAAAATATAATAATTATATGTAATATAATGCATAAATTAAATCATTTATATTAAATTGTTCTTTAAATTTCGAGCATCATGCGTAAAATTGCTCGATTTCAATCAAAAGCTAAATGGAATATATCATTTTTATCCATATATCAAATAAAAACCCCTATTCAATCGGTTTTCTATGCTTTTTTCCATTCTCCGCTCTTCATGTGTCCTATTTCTATGCATTCCAAAGTTGTATGTTCCTCAACATGATATAAATTTCAAAGCAAAACAAACGTTTAACATATTTTACACAATCAGGAAACAATCGGCTGACCATATATCATTTAATAATTTAAAGACAAACGAAAGCAGATTGCATTCTCTTTGTTCAAAGATCTCGAACTCAAATGGCGAAGTTGAAAATAATGAACACATGTGGGCGTTACGTTGAGGTATTCCCAGAACCGATGATTACTGTAGAATGAGGGAGAACCGGAGAAAAAAGGTTAGCACATTTCAGATTCTGAAAATGCTATAAATAAAACGAGAGCAACAGTCGAGCGGGACGCGACAGTAGGATACCCTTCGACCTTTGTTCCGGTGTAAACATAGGTACATACTTTGAAATTATTCTCGACAGATGGCGCTGCGCTTTGCGCACGCTTGCTTCCCTTGCTAGAATAACTGCTGTGTTTATTGTCCGATCAGATTGAAGTTTGAAGAAAAGATAGATATTATAATTAGCTAACTATATGTCGAAGTCAAAAAAGGTTGTATCTTTTATACGTCACATACAAATCAAGTTAAAAATTTAAATTAATGATTTGCGGAGGAGGTGGACGCGGCACTCAACATTTAAAATAAACTTGATTCGCGCTTATAATAGCTTAGATCTGTGTGTTCATCTGGTCAGACAGACGAACATGGATGAATCAACGAGGCTAGTGATCCTGAGCAAGACTATCTATACTTTTTGGGGTCTGCCACTCCTTCTTATTATATACATTTGCACAAAGTTAGTATACCCTTTTTTGATCATTTTCAATGGTCGAAGGGTATAAAAACGCTACAGTGTTGCTTATTATAAATTATCGATTAACATTGTGAAAGTAAAAGCTAATAACAAATAGGCACCTCTAGCTTATCTTGATGTGGTACCCCTTTTTGTTAAACAAAATTAGGTATGGTTGGTTTTCGTTAACTGGCACAGCAGATTGTATAAAGTGGGCATGTTTGTGTGTGAGTAATATTCGTGAGATTACGACAACTGTATATGATAATAATATTTACTTACAATTGATAAAACAAATAAAATGAAACTCTCAAGTATATTTACCAATCAACTTAATATTGTTTGGATTGCTTAGAACGCTAAAGGCAACATGATAAAGTGTTGTTGCTGCAACAGAATGCGGTAGGTTGCAAGAACAAGCAGTTTCATTTAATAGAATCTTAATAAAACAACAAATATTTGAAATTTAAAAGAATATTGTATAAAGAGATTCTGTAGAATAAAGAGAATTTTAAATAAATGCTTTATTGCATTGCACTCTCAAGTTTCTCTATAAGTATTTACTTTGCCAAGACCGTGACTAGGCTAAAATATGCAACTACGATTTAACCAATACATATTTGTATGTCTATATGCATGTATATGTTATGTGTTTTTTCAATACATTCTCAGTCTGTATTTGCATGTGTAAACAAATTTCATTTATAAATAGATCTCCAAAAGAAAATGCGTGCAAATTGTTTGATAAAAAACTTTAAAAGCCTCCACTAACTACAACAACAACCATGAGAGACAACCAACAACAACAACTACATTCCGAACGAACTTTTTGTAATGAAACCGAAACAGAGAAAAAACCGATGCCAAAAAAAGCCGAGCCAAGTAAACGACGTCGTTAACGATCAACGTAGCCGAAGCATTTTTTTGTTATTGTTGCTTCGCCTTTGGGGGCCAACGGCACATGAACGGAACAAAACGAATCGCGGCGACGTCAACGTCGCAGTAGTAGCTGTAGAATTTATGTCGCCGCAGTCGTAGCCGCTGCCACCGCCGTCGCAGTCACTGAGGCGAGCAAAATGTTGTAATATACAGTGTAGTTTGTCAAGGGAAGCTAGAGAGGTGCGGGAAAGGGAGACAGACGTACAGATGCCTCTTATAATGTTCTTGCTTTGCTTTGTCACTGCGCTCTTCCTTCCTTCCTCTCTCTCTCTTTCTCTCTCTCTTTGGCTTGATACTTAGCACTGTCTGTTGATTTGTTTTGAATACCCTAACTGAGATTATTTGCAGAAAGGTTTATCGACCAAAGATGTCAAGTTATGCATTACTAAAGTTAGTAAATCTACAAAAGAATTTAGCAAGATAAGCTCAAGAATTTAACACGATAAGCTGCAATCATTCTTGAAGCAGAAACTTTGGTAGGAACAATTAAAAAAGGTTGATATTATAAGCAAAATACATTGCACACAAAATGATAACTAGACGTGTTGTCTTCGAATTATCAGTGTCGCGGAACGAATAAGTTGGCTAGTAAAGTAATTTGTCACCGATAGAGGGCACTTAGATTTAGTATTTTATTGTATGCGTCTTTATAGTTGTTGTAATTGGTCACACCGATTTAACTAAGAATAAAGCTATGCTTGGCGCGTCAGATCAGTTGGTCTGGCGATATTTTAAATGCCTTGTGAATTATTTGCTATTAATTATATTTTACTATCTACACTAGAATACTTTTATATATGTATATAAATAAAACAATTGCCAAGGTACGCAAATCATTTCACTTTAAAACTGTATTTAATCTAATTGTATAATTTATTCTATATACTATGATTAATCGCACACATTTCTAGCATTGCATAGGGTATTTAATCTTGGGTTTTCCTTCACTTATTTTTGTTCATGTTACACGTGCAAAGATGATGACAAAATCAAATGGCAAACAGAATGGGACAATTTAAGATAACAATGTCAACGACTGTTGTTGTGACGCACCCGTCCTCCCTCACCCTAACCCCTACGACGCCGACAGCGACTGCGACGCATCGTGCATACACGTTTTGATTTCGTTCAATACGAGCAAGAACGATGACAGAGCGACAGAGAGAGCAGCAAATTTGTCGTTTGTTGTTGTTAATTTTATTTCAATTTATTAGCATTTTCTTCTTCTTGTCTTCTTTTCTATTTGCTTTTATTAGATTTTCATTGCCGCCTCATGTAACAACGTTTTTTCAGACATTCTGCTTTGAAGTAATTTGTCATAAAATGATTTAATTGCTGAAATTATTAGTTGTGAAATGTTGCTGTGTGTGTTGAGCAAGCGAACGATGTGAGAATGTCAGACAAGTGAAAGAATACAACATAAGGAAGCTGCAAATGAGAGAGAGAAGCGTAAAGGAGACAACATAAAATTGGAAGAACGAACAATTTATAAAACGATGTCATCAAAGAAGAAGAGAGTAAAATAATCAATGGCAAAAAGATTTGAAAATAAACTATAGTGAAAAGTTAAAGCAGAGAAGTGGTAAAGGTAAAGAAAAGAAGAAAAGCAGAGAAAGTAAGAAACAGTTTTTTATTTGTCTTGTCAAATCTTGATTTATGTTGCAAGTAAAAGGAATCTGATAGGAAAGCAAATAAAACAAGATTTATTTAAGCGAATTAAGATGGAAAAAGAAAAATGATTGATTTATATTGTAAATAGCGTAAATAAAATATAAACTAAAGATAAGGTAACACTGTAACTATCGATAAGAAACTGGCACTCAATATATGGTCATCGATCGTGCACGATGGGGGAAGTGCGGAGAGTCTCTCGACAAAGCGCCAGACGAATAGACGTGAAAGAATGAAAATAAAGAAAGTATAAGTTTTACAATACAGTATATTGTTTTTATAGATAACAAGAATGATGGCGACAAATTGAGTAAGAAATGGGAGATTGATTATTATAGATTATATCTAATAAATAGATCAAAGATTAACGAGAACATGGCAAATATACACAGTTCATTTCCATATTACAACCGTAACAAAATGTACATTTAATTAACCATGATATATGAAATAATTCTCTTGTAAACAAAACATTTTTGCGCTTTGTTTCGATTGATTTTTTACACTTGAAAATTGTTATAGTATAATTAAGCTTGAGCTTGTTACAACATTCGAATGTGACACAAATTCCATTTACATTTGCCAACATTTTCATTCAGCGCAGGAGTTTTTTCTTCTTTTCCACAATTTCCCATGTTCTGCTCTGCATTATTATATTATGATTATGTTTTTTATTACGCTGTGTGCCTCATTTTCCATTGGCTAATGATGGAAAATTGTAAAATTGTTGGTATTCTATAGAAATCAAGAAACTAATGCAAAACTTGTTGTTGTGGAACGACAATTGGAGAAGATAAAGAGGACAGGGGTGTACATATGTATATTAATCATTTGTGGGCGTTGTTTCGAGACAAATTACTCGTGAAATAGAACTCTGTGCTGAGATTGCATGTCGGTGAGATTGAGTATAAGACAACGTAATTAGAAAAGAACGTTGAGAAGAGAGAGGCAGAGAAGGGATAGGAATTAATGTATAATATTTAATTACTCATATTTCATATGAATAAATTAATCACGTATAACTGGAATATTATTGGCAACTCAATATAAATCCAAGTATATTTGAATCTTTGCTTTTATCTTTGATTAAATATCATACAACTTTTTTTATTTTGTATTTCTCAGAAGCTATAACAACATAAAAATCTGTTGAAAACGATAAGAAAAATTCATGTTGAAGGTTCATTGCCATTTCGGTCGTAGTAGCACACAATCTCGGCTCCAATTTCACAAGTCTACCTCTTCCCTTCCTCACCCCCTCTTCTGACTACTTGTCCATTAACAGGTGTTACGAATAGCCTTAAAAAGTGTAAAACGTGAACAACATTTTTACTCTGCAATTTGACAACAACAGCACGTAAATGTTTCTTCGATTACTCGAGCTTTAGTATCAAATTTCATTAGGATAAGTACGAAGTATGTACGCTTACCATAAGCATGATTCATTTTATTAAAATAATACTAAATGCATAGCAAATTTAACATGAGAAGCAGTAAAAATAAAAGAGGAACATAGAGAAATGCCAGGCAACTTTTTAACATACTTTGTTTTCAGTTGTAGCTTCTGTCTAGTCAGCATGTCTGTTAAAAGCTGTAGGGTCTACATACATATAGCGTAAAAAAAACCAATGTGTAATACTCCTTAAATAAACGTTGGTAAACAAAAGTTACAAAACGTAAAATATCTAAGCAAATAATTTGTGAAAGGTGTTGAAATTTAATTAAATAATGCATTGTTTTAAATGATGTAGCATAAATACTAGAAAGTATTACAAATAGACTGTAAAATTAACATAAAACAATAAAGGTATTTTAACAAATTTAGTTGAAGTATCATGTAGTTTAATAGTATTAATTAATTTTAAGAGATTTATAAGGTGATAATATTGCTTTCATAATATAACAATCTCACTTATAAGAAAACCATTTCAAAAAGTCAATGTACAAACATAAAGCTAAACTAAAATGCTGACAAACTAATTGACAATTTCTTATCTTCAACTTGATAAGCAAGTAAAACTTTTATTGTATGTGATTACCTAATTACAAAATATATACATTCAGATAAGTAGGTATGTAATCTAAGGATAGTAGCACAAAATGTAATCAATATTATTGTGTATTCATTATAATAAAAGCGAAAGGTTCAGCATACAAACTGTTTGTAAATCCACAATAAACCAAACTGAGTCTCTTTCTAAAGTTTATTTGCCATAACAACACAAACCCTGCGGTGTTTAATATAAAAGACTCTCTCAACAGGTATTTTCAACCCCAACTATAAACGAACGAACTTAACCTGCATACACATATACACACACACACATGCAACCAGGCATGGTTGGAGTGGTAAAGTTTGTTGCCAACTCATGATATACCCAAACAGTTCTTCAGTTCTATTTTGTTTCGAAACAAACCGGTTGAACGCTGCTTTTTGAGCTTTAACAAGCCAACAACAACAGCAACAGAAACCGTTTAAGCGCACACAATAGGAATACTTAGCTATGGCAATATACATAGCTTTAGATACAGGTACATTTGTGTAAGTATAACTACAACAAGTAGGGAATGAAGAAGTAGAAGTAGAAGCAGAAGTAGAAGCAGAAGGAGAAGGAGAAAGACTCACTAATTATCAACCGCAACGAATCGCGCACAGCTGTCCAACAAAAAGAAAACTAAAATAATTCTCCATTCTGAGTTCACATTTCTCACTTTTCAAACAGGGAAAGGCAAGAGAAAAAGAGCGAGAGAAGGGGGAGAAGAGACTGGCCCGTTTGGCAGACATTGTCAGCAGTTTTTTACAGTTTGTTATCAGCACAGAAAGTGTTGGTGGATTTGAAAATAACAGATTTAAAGCGAAGAGAAAAAAAAACTAACATTGTGTTAGCTTATTTAGCTTTAGCTAGCTTCTATTTACAAATTAGTTTTGCTTTCTGCCTTTTTGTTTTCTCCTCGTTCTATTTGTGTGTTTACATTGAGTAATTTATGAATCGAGTGGAAGAAACACAGCGTAAAACAAACTGAAACTGATAAGTAATGGGAAGCAAAACGTGACATTGATGCCTCGCGACTAAGTGAATAGATATCGAGGTGAAATTCTTGCTTAATTAGGCATGAAGTTCTCATCAGTGCAGTTGTCGCGGGTATCGACATAAACAATGGGCACGACAACGCCTCAATCTCGAGCATGGAATGGGGTTATATCAATAATATATGATATTACTCGTATATCAGTTAAGCTACTCATGTGTATTGTTTGACAACTTTGGGGAAGTTTGTAAAACAACAGAAATTGTTTATGCATTCATTATAGAGTATATTTGAGTAGTTTGTTAAGCTTAAATGACATTTACCTTAAAAATAGCTGTGTATATATTTGAAAATTGCATTATATTTGCAGATATTTATATAAAGACATAATCTACTTGAAATATGTATAAGGAGTTTTAGCAAAATTAAATATATCTGCCAATTATTCATTCTGCACTACATTTACAGCGATCTATAGAACGACATAATCCACTTGAAATATGTATAAGGAGTTATATCAATAACAATTCATTATATTAGCCAAATTGTGCATGTTTTCTGTATACTTTAAGTAAATCTGTTAAACAGTCCATTGTCTATTAAACCTTTTATGCAAAACATTTACTAAATTTACATTTATCTGAGCTATAGAAACTTCTTAAGTAATTACAATGCCTGCATAAGTTATGCTGTAAATTATACACACTTGTCAGTTTAATAGTGATTTACTTTATTGATCTTTGCTTGATTTAAGAGTTCAGCCATTAAAACGACTGTTAATTTAAAATAAAAACAAGCGTAAAGATGTTTATTCTGTTGTTATACACACTAAACTTTGAAGAAACTTGACTTGAAAACCAGAAATAAATACAATTTTATTGTGCACGATGAGTCTTAAGGTGAATCATTGAAAAGTTATAAGTTGCAAAGTTAAAAATAAGCTAAATAAACAATATACATATGCATTCATAATGATTTGTAATACTTATTAAACTTTGAAATGTTTACCGTACATATGACAATTTTTAATCAAGTTCTATAAGAGGTTACTAATAAAAGATAAACTCCTTTACGCTAAGTCCAATGAAATTACTTTTAGATTCTTCAAGATATTCAATATTGTGTATGGTAAAACAGTTCTAAGTAGAATATTCTGCAATATATTCAATAATATATTTGATATAAAAGCTTTATTTGGAAGTTTCTTCAAAATATACAAATATATTTATGGTAAAACAGTTCAAGGTAAATGATTCTATAAGATACTCATTAATATATAAATGATACAACATTTTTAAGTATAAATACACAAACAAAACATTGAAAATACTTGTACTTTCAATTTTGTATAGTACTCTTTTTATTACTTTAGTTATTTAGTTATTATGACTAAAATTGATCATAAACAATTCAAATAACTTAAAGACAACCACACTCAAATCTTTCTTATTTGATTGTATTATTATTATTATTATTATATTTATATTTATAAATAATTACTATATTAATGAAGCTAAAGTTTTCCCTCAAATACAATCCCAAAAATGTTTAGCAACATGTTAAGGTATTTTTTACAGTTTCCTCTTCTTCTTTAAATTCTTCTTTGATGTTTCTTTTCTTAGTCTGAATTAAAGCGCCGAAAAATATTAAGCTCAACTAACGGTACATAAAGCCACCTGTAGCCATATACTACACACACACACAGACAGACACACACACACAGACAGTTGACCACACCATTCGCTTCTCTCACTATCTCTCTCTCTCTCTCTTCTCTCCCTTGCTTGCCCTTCCTTTCCCTATACAACTGTGTGAAACAGCTTTAATTAAAGCGCGCCCTCATTAGATTTGCACAACAAGAATTGAATGAAAAAACATTTTGCATATTTTAAAGTGAAACGTGTTCAAAATTCATTTAAAAGCAAATTAAAACAGAAAGAAATAACAATAACAATAGCAATAACAATAATAGCAACAACAACTTACCTCCAATAATTTAAATAAAAAAAACGCAGCGTGCGCGCTTGGGGAGAGCCCTTGAAAAATATGTTCAATTGCCGCCGGACGCTGCTGCTGCGGCGCAGCTGCCCCCCTTTCTGCTGCTGCTGCTGTTGTCGCGTGTGTGCGTGCGACACCTACGCGTCGTTGTTGTTGCCTTTTGTTGCTCTTTTACTTTGCAGCACTTTTTGTATTTCACTCAGACAAGACTTTTACTGTTATTTCACGCGTTGCTTTTACATTCACGTTTACGTTTTGTGTAACTGTTGCCGGGCACTGCCGCCGTCGCTGCTGGCGCGCTAATGCTGTTGCTGCTATGGTTGTAATTCCTTTTAGCATTGCTTTTCACTTTACGTTACTTTACTTTTTTCTCACACACACACCGTTTGCAGAGACGACCACCAATACATGCATAGGCAAACAGACACACACACACACTCACGCACCACAGACACAATGATGATACACGTAAAAATTTCTCGCGCAGCAACTTTTTAGTTGTTGTTGTTTCTTTCTACATTGAATATATGCATGTAGTACGTATGTATGTATATATATTCGTTTGTATGTTGTATATGTGTATATGAAAACCAGTATTTGCCTTCTTCTTTCACTTATTTCAAGAAATTGTTGAATAACGGTTTCGAATTGGTATTGCGTGCCTTTCTTCTTGTAGCTGTTGTTGTTGTTGTTTCAATAAATTTCACTTTGCTTTCTCGTGCGCTTGTTGTTGTTGTTAATGTTGTCGCACACATTGTTGTTGTTACACTCTCTCACACACCAACGCACACACACGGACACGGACACCACTGTGCGAAATACAGGGTGTATCTTGTCTTTCATTTCATTAAATTTCTTAGCCCTGATAAACCTGTCCTGTAGCGTCGACGTCGACGTCGCTGCCATGCGGCGTCTGCAGCAGCACGAACTGCTTCTTCTTGCACATTTGATTCACTTTATGCTAGAGAGAAAAACAAATACACTTTTATATATAAACATAAATGTATATAAATATATTTATTGCAAATTCATTATTCGTTTCGTACAAAAATTCAGTTTGCATTTTTATTTATAAACAGCAACAGCAGCGACGGCGGCAACAATAACAATAACAACGACAACATTGCGCCGTAATCATCATCTGCTGCTGCTGCAGGCGTGTGTGTGTGTAGTATAATTAACGACGACGCAAATATTCCAAAAAGTATGTTGTTTTGCTGTTGTTGTTTTAAGCAACGTTCATTGCCACTCACTCATACACACGCACAAACCAGACGCACACACACACACAATGAGACAGCAAACACAAACACACACAGAAAGATACTGTGGCAACGCTGCTGCTGCTGCCGTTATTTAGGGACTTCGACGTCGCAGTCAAGGGGGGGCGACAGCACTCGCGACGTTTTGTTTCAAGGGAACTTCATTTTCCATACTTTAAGCGCCCCCGCAGCAGCAGCAGAGTCGAAACAAAGAAAATTTCACTTGTCTCGCACTACACAAAAACAATTTATAATGTACACTCACACAAACACACATTCACATACACACATAAGCTAAAACATGCACAGACATGCTGCGCTTTTGAATGTCAAAATTCAAATTTTTTTAGACATTTGATTTGAATCATTTACTCGCACATACACACACACACATATAGAAACATACATAAACATGCATATAACTCATGCATAAATAGGCTGACACAATTACAAAATTGTCGGCCGCCGAGTTTTTCTACTTTTTTGAGACTTCTTTTTATGTATTTTACACACAGGCACACATACAAATACACACACGCGCGCACACATAAACGTTTATTATTATAATACACTTCACTACACACACCATCTAGTTGTTGTTGTTGTTGCTGCTGCTGTTGCTTGCTTTGCTGTTTCTTGTTGTTGTTGGCCTACTTTGTGTGTGGGGGAATTTTGTTGTTGTTGTTGCTCAGCTTCTCCTTTTGCAGCAAAGAGACGTAGAGAAGAGACACAGAGACTGCTTCTGCTGCTTCTGGCGCTGCTGCTACGTCGTTGTTGAAAATTTCACACGCGCCGTTTTTTGTGTCTTTTTACGTAAAAAAGAAACTTTTACGAAATTGCCATTGAATTTCGGATTGCACTTGCACTTATATTTGTTACGATTTGTATTATGTATATATTTGTTGCATTCTTATTATACATGTGTGTATATATAATCGTTTTTATTTTTTCCCTATAGATATTATGTATATATTTGATTTTGTTATAAAAAGAAATCACTACTACTTCAAAAACGAGAGAGACGAAGACGAACGAACGTATGAAGAATGAATGACTGAGAAAGTGACTACAAAATACGCGGAACTGCCAACTAAAGCGTTCAATATGTGCTGCTAGCGCAAGCAAATACAATGAACTAAAAATGACCTGCAAAATGTGTTATCGCACACCTAACATTTCATATCGATTATGTTGTACAGCTATCGATTATCCGCCACAAGCTATCGCATCGGCTGTTAATCACTTCCACTGCGTGAATGTTCGCTTCACCAGTGACTTTTTCGGCGATATAAATTAAGTGAATTATATTGGTGTAATTCTTGCAATAAGACAACTAGCGACGAGTGAGTTAAATTTAAATTCAGGTGACTTGCCTTCATCGGGAAAACCCCAGTTAACTTGTTTGGTATTTTCGTAACTGTTCTAAGCGGTCACACCGAAAAGTATATAAGACTGAACCGCCTATAAAAGCAATGAACACTACGTTGTACGTGTTTTAGTTAACAAAATTAGCCGCAAAACAGCGTCGATAGCGCAAGCAACGTTCAAGTGACTTAGCATTCTTTTAAATTCTGGTTATAAACAAATAAATTCACAATGGCTGCACGAGATGCCGCATCGAATCAAATGCTCGACTATAAAAATCAGCAAAAGGTGAGTTGCCAAAAAAACAAAATTATTATGAAGCGGGGTCCAGAGGCGCTAAAAGTCAACAAAAGAGATAAAATTCAAATTCAATGTATTCAATTTATTCATACATTTAAAAACAATACACATACATTAACAGATATGTACTTTATTTGTGGCTGCAACTGCTGCGCCGGCAGGGCCAAAGTTCAAGTTATTCAAATTGTTGATTCTTTGCTCTGAGTGCACTCTCTTTTTGTCCCTCTCTCTCTCCTACATGCTCTCTCCGCCTTGTTTAACTTTCATTTGTCGCTCCTTCTTTATAACACTGTACTTTTATAATCCATTCTTAATCTTATCACGCCCGCTGATAAGGCTTGACAAATTTATACGTAAATGGAAAAATGGAATTAAAAACTTAATTCCAAGGGGCAATTTCTGCAAGTTTTGACCTCCCCTAACCTTGTCTAACTCACTATTTTGATATTTCTTGTATTTCTTTTCCTATTGACACCTGTCTGTTAATACACATTGCATTGTACATTCGCTGCAGCAATACATGTAATAATATGTGTGTTTGTGTGTCTGTGTTAATTGCTTGCTTTCGGCCTTTGTTTTGAGTGCCTTTTGTTATTGTACAGTTGTAATACTATAAACAGAGTATATAGTATTCAATTTAGTATTTAATTATTGTACATACATTTCATATAGAGGAAACTTTATTGCATTTATATTTCTACGTGAAACGTGTTTTGCGTTTTATTTGTTTACGCGTCAAATAAACGTTTAATTAGATATTTATAAATATAAATAATTTATGAACGAATCTTCTTTATTTGAACAGCTTACAGTTTTTATAAAAATAATAAGAGGGGAAATAGAATGCAGTAATAATGCAATAAAAATTAAATTCGACGGAATTAAATTATTTTAAATAAATAAATGCATATTTCACGAATATAATCAATAATGATAAATTTAAAAACACTAAGCAAATAATGAAGAAATAGTGGGAAATAAATAAAAACATATTTTATACATTCATTAATCAGTAAAGACAATTTAAAACACTCCGAAAATAATGATAAAAGACAAAAAAATAATGCCTTGAACATATTAATAGAAGTGCCTTTAATAACTCACTTAAAACTGCAGATAAACCAATTTAAATAATGAAGTTAGAAATATTAAGTAGTAGAAGAAGTAATTCAGGTAAGCCAAAGCACTCCTATTATTTTGGCCAGTACTGTATGTGTAGTCTTTATCCATTTTATGGCCCCTGCTAACTCATTTCCCTATTTCCCATTACGCCATTTAATCAAACAGATAACGTGAATTTTATTTTATCTATTGCACTTTGACAAATTAAGCCTGGCAAACAAAAAGAGTTATGTGTCCAGTTTAGATTAACGAAGGGGAATTATCAAGTACTCAGATCTAGTATTGGTATATTGGAAAACCTTTCAGCTTATTAAATAACCTTGAAATTGGTGGTGCTAATTGGGATAATGCAATTTCCACATGAACGATTTGCCACAATTACTCAGCACATAACAATTATTATTGCCATTTTTATTGTTTTTGTTTACTTATGAAACAATGAACAACATTAAAGTGACGTGACGAAGCGGGGCCTGCGTAAAGGCGAGGTCTGAACTAGGTAACCCCCCTCCCCACCTCCCCCTTTTCACCTCTTGTCAAGTCAATGCACTTTCTTCAAGTTGCATAAACTGGTTGCAAGTTGCAATGGCGCGACAAGCAGCGCGATTTGCTTCGATTTGAAGTCATTGAACTCGCCACGCATGCGCCCAAAACTTGTTCAGGTGGGGTGGGCGTGGCATGGCCCATTGTGTATGCGTGGCACAACCAAATGATGCACAAATCCAACACAACAATTAAATGCGCCTGCATTTGGTTATGCAATGCAGTTTGCCACTTGCCTTCTGACTAAATACATATGCACATACGTAATACGTATGTCGTATCCGTCCGTGCATATGTATCTGTATGTGAGAATATGTTTGGAAATCGCCCGTTGCTCGTTGTATTTGTGCAACTGACCCACAAAATTGGCTCGTGTTCGTTCTACAGAGAAACTAAAAGTTAAGTCGAAACTGCATTTTGTCAGGCATCAGTTTTATTCGCTTTTGGATTCGCCTTTGTTTTTGCATACAATTCGAGTTCATTTCGATAGCTCTTTGTGCACAGGAATGCCCAAATTGAGATTGTAATTAAAATGCTTGCCTCAGTTGCTCTGACATTTTGTATAATACACTTAAAGTATATATTCTTGACATCATAATACGTAAATGTGTATTTAAACTTGGAGAAGAGTTGATATTCTATACAGTATAATAGCTAAATTTCAATTTCAGATGGTATTCTAGAGTGTCTCGAAGTTTGTATCATTGTATAAATAATATACAGATATATAGTATTAATACTATATAATTGTATTGCTCATTCTATATTCTTGACAGTATAATAGGTAAATGTCCAACTTAACTTGGAGAAGAGTTGATATTTTAAAGTATTATAGCTTAAAGTCAATTTCAGATTGCAGTATTCAAGAGTGTCTCATAGTTGGTATCAATTGTTTAAATAATATGCAGATATATAGTATTAATACTATATAATTCTATTGATCATTCTACATTTGAAAATACATATATTTTTAAACCGTTAAAAATTGTATATATCTCTACCTGTAACTCATATTTGAATCAAGATGATATTTTATACAATATCATATGTTAATTGTTCATTTGAACTTGGATCCGAATGTTAGTATTCTATAAAATAGCATATTAATCTTAACTTCAATTTAAGAATATAAAAGGTGCATATTAATCTTATCTTGACTTACTCTAGACCGCTCAGTAATTCTTATCAATTGCATACTTAACATACATACACATAGCCTATATACTATATAAATCTGTTACTCATATTTAAAAATAAATTTATATTTAAAAACAATAAAATTAGCGTAGTGTTTTTACTTTAGTCTCAGATTTCATTACACGCTCCATTTGCCGTAAAATTTGCTGTTTCCTTTAACGGTTTCTTACTTTCATTTATTGCGGTTTTACTTTGAAGTAACATTTTAATTTTCCTGCAATATTTCCATATTTATCGCTTCACAAAGATCTGCGCTCTATTGACTTGTTGTGCAGCACCCCTGAACAACTTGCAATTAAAACTTTCCAATGGTTTTTGTACTATCGATTATTCTAGGGGTCTTATCATAATGTTCAGGGGCATATACCATATATATAAAGCGTATATGCCGTGCTACTGTTTGCTTCTTATTATCTATCCAGCTGCGCCCTCTGAAGTGGCCCCACATTCAAAGTGTCTCAAAGTGCAAACAAATTGCGATTGCAAATCAGAGAAGAATGAAGAGAACATGGTACACAAATGAAGCAGAGACATATCTATATAGGAGATATATAGTAAAGCCCTTAAAGTAGTTGAAATAATAGTAGAGAGTTAAGTGTGAGATAGTCTAAAGTTGTACAAATAATGTCATATAGATAGCTATAATGTTTACATATATAATGAATATATACTGTGTGTAGAGAAATGATGAATAATACGCTGACAATAAAAATAAAGACTCCCAGGTTGAGTTAAAGTCAACTTGAGATTGTGAAATACAGTTTTCTCGCTTAATTTGTATGCCAGAATCATCAGCCTGATAAACAAGCTGTAGAAACAGACATCTAAATATATATATTTGGTGTATATATATAATTATATGCCAGTAGACAAGCCTGTGCTGTGGGATTGTGCATTGTTTACGCTGTATCTTTGAGATACTTGAGCTTGCATATAGAATAATTGATAAGCTGCACCTACAGTTCAAAATCATAAAACATGATATTCCTGCTGCCAGATTAGAATCAGGAATCAGGAAGATATGCATACATGCTATACAAGTATTTTCCTGACTATTTGCAACTATTTTTGAGGTTTTTTCACACATATACATATGTATATGCAAAGGTGCCCCCTGCGTAGCGTGATAAGCTATTAGCTAATGCCAATCTTTATGTTGATGTTATTCTTGCACTATAAACAAAAACTGTTTTGCCAACGATTAGATAAGATAATGTACAGCTAAAACTTTGAACTGGATTATATAAGGGAACAAACTGCATGGGATATGTATATATGTATATATGTGGGCTATACAATGTTGTATGGAATATATGTAGTATATTACAGTATATGGGATATATAGTGGAGAGTATATAATAGTAAAGGATTTATCTATAGATATTTAAAGAATAAACAATATAAAGGATATAGGAAATAAATATTATTATGTAGGATATAGTGGAGCATAGGATACACAAATACATAGCAATAGTTTAGGATTTATATGTACAATATATGTAGTAATATTCATGGATATTTTTCACATGTAGAGATATTGATTGATTTCTGATTTTTAATTTCTTTCCTTCTTTTAATTTCAGGAAAGTCCCGGTGTAGTCACGACTGGCTCCGGCGCCCCCATTGGCATCAAGGATGCCACAATGACGGTGGGTCCTCGTGGCCCAGTGCTGCTGCAGGATGTGAATTTCCTGGATGAGATGGCTCACTTTGATCGTGAGCGCATTCCCGAGCGTGTAGTGCATGCCAAGGGAGGCGGTGCCTTTGGTTACTTTGAGGTGACGCACGATATTACCAAGTATTGCGCTGCCAAGATATTCGAAAAGGTCAAGAAGCGCACCCCATTGGCTATACGCTTCTCCACTGTGGGTGGCGAGAGTGGTTCGGCAGATACAGCACGTGATCCTCGTGGATTTGCCGTCAAATTCTATACGGACGATGGTATTTGGGATCTGGTTGGCAATAACACCCCGATTTTCTTTATTCGGGATCCCATACTGTTCCCGAGCTTCATTCACACCCAGAAGCGTAATCCGCAAACGCATTTGAAGGATGCCGATATGTTCTGGGACTTCCTCACTCTGCGTCCTGAGTCCACACATCAGGTGTCCTTCCTGTTCAGCGATCGTGGCACTCCCGATGGTTTCTGTCACATGAACGGCTATGGTTCGCATACCTTCAAGCTGGTCAACGGTCAGGGCGAGCCAGTGTATGCCAAGTTCCACTACAAGACAGATCAAGGCATTAAGAACTTGGATGTGAAGACAGCTGCAGATCTGGCTTCATCGGATCCGGATTATAGCATTCGCGACTTGTACAATCGCATCAAGAACTGCAAGTTCCCCAGCTGGACGCTGTACATTCAAGTGATGACCTACGAGGAGGCCAAGAAGTACAAGTTCAATCCATTTGATGTCACCAAGGTTTGGTCTCACAAGGAATACCCATTGATACCTGTGGGCAAGATGGTGCTCGATCGCAATCCAAAGAACTACTTTGCCGAAGTGGAGCAGATCGCCTTCAGTCCAGCGCACATGGTGCCCGGCATTGAGCCATCGCCAGATAAGATGTTGCAGGGACGTCTCTTCTCCTACTCGGATACGCATCGTCATCGTTTGGGACCCAATTACTTGCAGATTCCCGTGAATTGCCCGTACCGCGTCAAGGTGAATAACTATCAGCGTGATGGGTTCATGAATGTTACGGACAATCAGGATGGTGCCCCCAACTATTTCCCCAACTCGTTCAACGGGCCCCTTGAGGATCCACGTGCTCGTGCCTTGTCCACCTGTTGCCCCGTCACCGGGGATGTTTATCGCTACAGCAGCGGCGACACCGAGGACAACTATGCCCAGGTCACTGACTTCTGGGTTCATGTGCTGGACAACTGTGCCAAGAAGCGACTGGTGCAGAATATCGCGGACAATTTGAGCAATGCCAGCCAGTTCTTGCAGGAGCGTGCCGTGAAGAACTTCACCTTGGTCCATGCTGATTTCGGTCGCATGCTCACCGAAGCCCTCAACCTGATCAAGTCGTCCAAGTTCTAAGTGATTCTTAGTGATTGATTGTGTGCCTAATTGACAGAACAGTAAATAGGAAGAGCGTTCAACTTATTGCACCTGTATTTGCACCTTAAATAATCCTACTATATTCCACTGAACAAAGCGTTAGCGCTCTTTGGTTGCGGGCAATTTATTTGTGGTACTTTAATGCTCTTTTTATTCCCTTCCCTTCCCCTATGAGCGTGCCTTATGTTAAAATGCTAAATTGTTGTAAATGGAAGCATATATATATGTAAACGATTATTTTTAATAAATCTACAATCTTTTGATACAAAACAATGTTTTAATGCTCAATTTAAATGCAGTGAAAAGTTATCGGTATATTGCAGTCAAATTGTATCAGTATTTTAATAGCCAGCTGGTACTATCGATAACGCTTGTTTAACTTTCTTTTTGTCAATCGAAATGCATGCTAGCGTTGCCAGATCAAGTCACTGCTTAGTGCTTGTACTCAGAGCGAAAAACAAATTTCAAGGGAAAAGAGTGTTGAATATTATTGGTGTGCACGAATTTAAGAGAGTTCAACTGAAATGCACATGGTCACACTGTCAATCAGCTGTGTTTGTTGACAATGTATGAAAAACAATTGCAATCACATCAAATACAGAATGTTGAGATCAAAAAAAACAAAAATTAAATTGGCTGTGGCCATGGCAGTTTGTGCTGTACTAATGGAGGAGGAGGAGAAGAACGCACAAAAGAAACAAAAGCGCCGTAAATATTGGGTGAATCCATATCTAAAGGAAAGGGATCTCAATAGCAGATTTTCGGAAGTACGTTTAAAGGTTTAGATTGTTCAGATATATAGTTACATAATTATTGTATCTTCACTATTTTTGTTAGTTGGAAAATCTGTTGCAAACTCCTTCAATGTTCTATGAAAGCTTTCATATGCCGGAGAAGACGTTCAACAGGCTTTTTGGATTGGTAGAGCAGTATATTACTCCGAAACGGAACACACGTCCGGATGCTATACCTATAAAAGCCAAATTGCTTATGGTATTAGAGTAAGTGGATTTCATATGTATAAATTGATTATTTTATGAACCTTTTCATCATTAGATTTCTTGCCTCGGGAGAGCAACAACACCACGTTGGATCAACCTATCGTATTAGCAAGCAACATTTTGGGGTGATCGTTGAGATAGTTTGCGATGGAATTTGTACTGCCCTTCAGGGAGAATTCGCCAAGTGGACAACACAGAATATGTTGAAGTGGGCCAGGGGCTTTCAGGATAAGTGCGATTTTCCAAACTGTGTTGGAGCCGTTAGCGGGAAACATGTAGCCATGAAGGCGCCTCCGAATAGCGAAGGTCAATTTAAAAATTACAAGGTACGTTTATTTATAATTCGAAATATAATTTAATACAAATAGCTTATTTAAATTAAAGGGATTTCCCTCGATTGTACTGTTGGCCATCTGTGACTCATCGTATCGTTTCACTTACATTGATGTGGGTACATATGGTAGCGAGAGCGATACAAATGCCTTTTCCCAATGTAATTTAGGAAAGGCTTTGTTATCGAATGAACTGGAGTTTCCGGAAGACAATACATTAAATGGCAAACGCATTCCATACTTCATAGTCGGGAATGATGCATTCCCTCTGCATGAACGCATAATGAAGCCATATAGTGGCAAAAAACTTGAGACAAGACAGCAGATTTATAATGATAGTTTCGGTCGTGCTCTGCTCTGCGTTGAGAATGCAATCGGTATTTTATGCGTGAAGTGGATGGCTGTGGAGAATACTTTGCTAATTAAACCGTGTAAAGTACAAAAAATGATCTCCACTTGTTGCACTCTTCATAATTTTGTATTGCGCGAAAGTCCCGAAACTTACCGTATGCAGGATCCAGAAATTCTACCTGTGTCTAGTTTGATCAACTTACAAGCTTGTCAAAAAGATTCAGCTAACGAACGCAACGAGGAAATTCGAAATAACTTGAAAGATTATATTAACAGTCTTGCTGTATATTCACACGAATCTTGGCAGGAAGAGTATGTGAACAGCATTTTGGGATGTTCTCAAGCGTAATCTTGCAGCGACGACTCTGACATTGACGAAAGTATTTAATACTGTTTTATTTTATCTTTTGCAAGTAAAGCAGCTTTCTCGGCCCACAGAAACTTGGTCATCTTCTGCTCCACTTCTTCTGCATCTTCTGGGGACATCATATTTAGTTCCGATTCCCAGTAGGCCAACAGGGGCCTAGGGGGAGTAGTCTGTTGCTGGAGGAAATTGTTCAACATGGCAACAATTTGTTGTGATGAAGAAGGTTCTTCCAAATTTTGTTTCTTGACGGCATTTTTATCGTCTTCCTATAAAAATGTATTAAATTACTTTGTTCAACTCATGAGAATCATGTGACTTACGTATATAAACGAGGAGTTGTCTAAATCTTTACTGTCCTTCTTTGATCCCACTGTGCAGGATTCATCCTCATATAATAAATCTGGATCTTGTAACTCCGCCAAATAGATTGGAGTAAACGTTCTGTAAAAATAGTAAAGTTCAAATAAATATAACCGTCTCAGAACTGTTGATATCAACCTACTTTGTGTTGGGGGTTAAGGCCGTATAAAAAGCCATATATGGTGCAAATTCCCAATCGATCACTTCGATTCCCTTCACCTTTTTAGTTTTGCAAATATATTTATAGCTGTCCCTCAGCGAATTCCAAGCAAGTCTGCAACTGTCGGCTGCACAACGTTGAATAATTTATAAAAATTAAGTTATATACGAGTATTTTTAATAGTTTAATACTATATAACTTACGCTCTTTATTTAAATTCTCAGCTACTTGTTCCCAAGCTGTCTTTACATACATTGCATCGTAATGTTTTTTGTCGCGTGTATCCCAAATTACTGGTTTTGATTCCACCAATTGTAGTAGAAGAATTTTATGTTCTTTAGTGAACTCCTGCAGTCGACTTTTCCGCTTTAATTGCAGATTTTTTGCGTCTATCTTTTAAGTTAAACAACAGGTAAAAAAAATTAGATTAAGAACAGCCTAGTAATTTCATCGATGAAAAATTTGTTAAGCTCTGAGAGACTAGAGGTGCAGAAACATCGATGTTTGCAAAAATCTCGCGCAATCATTATCATAATAACACGGTCAATCCCGCAGATTCACTCACCGTTTCATCTGTATTTACATGTGGGTGAATCCTTTTAAGGTGGTCTGCCAAATTAGTTGTGTTTCCCGCCGTTTTTATAATTTTTCCACAGTGCAAACATATTGCCTTGGTCCTCTCTGCCGTTTTTTGAAAGTGCTGCCAAACACTAGATCCCTCTCGTTTCCTTTTTGGAGGCGGGGGACTCTCGTCGTTTTCCTTTGTTTTAACTAAAACATATAAAATATAAAACATACAATAAGTAATGGCGGTCTCATGTCACATATGAAAACTACATTGATTGCAGTTGCTACTCATGCATATGTATGTATGTGTATATATGCACAAGCAACTGACTGTAGATGCCATGTACAAAATTACTTACATTTTAAAAATTTCTCCATCGATTTGCGTTGCTTTTACCACCAATCAAAAATGCAAATACATATATGAATATATGACTGAAAACTAATAATTGAAATTGAATTAATTTAAATAGTTGAACAGATTCTAGTAAATTGCATACCTTTAGCGTTGTAGCTATGCCTCTTGTTCTTGGAACAGTGACGAACCTAAAAACATCGATAGTCGAAACAATCATCGATGATTCGCAATATCTAAAAACATCGATATATCGATGTTAGCATCGATGTTTCGGCAACTCTAGTGAGAGAGAACGAGAGGCACAAAGTTGAGAATTACTTTCTGTTGTTGTGTATTGGCAATTTCAATAAATCGCGTCACCAACGCGCAACAAGTGTTTTCGTTGAGTAATTAAGCAAAATTGTCTTAATTTTATTTGTTTCCTATGATTTAAGTCTAGTACTTACTTTGAGAAAGTGATTTCTTCGCTGTGTGTGAGAGCGATAGAATCTGTATTTAGATAAGAAAAAATACTGAAATGTTATTTGGCGTTGCCACCCCGCACGCTTTACAACGAAAACTAATAAATGGACTGCTTTACCGACCTCCTTTAAAACTGCTCGAAAACGGCTCATGCTATTTCTTGATTTTGCATTAGCCTTTTCCTTCGCTTTCTCATTTGTTTTCATCGTCTTTTCTTTAGTTTTTTCTGTTTTCTATTTTTATAATAAAAATTCTGTGTTCTTTTTTATAATACAAATTAAATAGCGAAATATTAAGTTAAACAATACCTTAATTTACTAAATAAAAGTTATGTTCCGTTATTCTGTCTTACATGTTGAGCTTTTTTATTTTATTTGATTTTTACAACTATATAAAACATAAATTTGTTTGAAAATTTACACATTATCTTTTAACTAATTTTATTTGTGTGCTCATTTCGGTACGCGCATTCAAATATTGAGTACTTGTTAGTTTCTCAGGTTCCTTTCGCTTTCGATATTTTCCTTACAAGTTTCCAAAAACATTTAACAAATTGCAAATAAAAAACACGTTCTGTCAGTCTAGTTAATTGTATAAAAATTAGTATATAGAAAATACATTTCAATGCCTTTTTTTCATTAAAAAATATATGTATATGTATGTGTATAACTTTTGATAATTATGCTAAATGCAACAATTAACTAACATTCTTATTATTATTAGCTGAGTTTGCAAATTTTCTTTTAAAGGCTGTTAGTAAATGCGTTAGGCTGCTAAACAGACGCACCATTTCCTATATATAGTATTTACTTTGACATTAACTATACACAAATAGTCACAGAAATGCAGTCATCGTTCGAGGGGGGTTTAGGTTTGAGTTCGTCTAAACTTTTTCAACTTACACCCCATAAAGTATAGACCGTATAAACATTTCAGCAAAGGCACGTTTGTTTCATGATTTGTTGGTGTTTTTTTTTTGATTAGTGTTCTGATATTATTTTCTTTGTACAATTCCCCCTACGTGTGTTGCAGTTCTTTTCTCTGTTAGACTAGACAACTCACTAAAACAGGCTGGGCACAATTTTGGACAAGACGCTGGTGCCATTGACAGCTACTGGCTCTGAGCTGTTCGCGAGCAGGGTACCCACTAAATTCGTGCTGTTGTTAACTAAATCAGTCAGCACTTCAGGGTTGTTGGTCAGCACCCGTGTCGCATTGGCAGCCAACTCGAGCATGTGCGTCTTATTGGCAGCAATCTCGGCCAGCAGACGTGTCTTGTTGGCCCACTCGGGGAACGTATCCAAATTGGGATAGATGATCATGGCCCAGGTATTACAGAATATGAACAACACAATAATGGTAATAATAGTTGGTCCAATGCCCGCGATGGCCATGTCCTTGCTGCGAATGTGCGCATAGCCGGCAACCAACGCGTTTGGCGGCGTGCTCACTGGCAAATGGAAGGCCATGCTGCAGGCCAAACCAGCTGGGAATACCAAGTACAAGGGATGGATGCGCAACGCCAGAGACTGCAGAGGAGAACAAGACAATTAGTTATACAGTTACTAAATTAAATTGTGATTGTTTTTTACCATTTCATTGAGCACAGGTATCAGAATATTGGCAACAGCCACATTTGAGCTGAAAGCGGTAAGGAATACGGCAAAGAGAATGACGACAAGCAGCAAGGCTGAGTGGGGCAACACTCCAAGGCCGGTCAGAGAGCTGCCAATCAAGGTGGCCATGCCACTCTGCTTGCTGCCCGCCGCCAGAGCAAAACCACCGCCCAGCAGGAAGATCAGACCCCAGGGCACACGTCCCTGTATGAATTTCCAGGTGATCAGAGAGGGTGTCGGCGTAGTCGGCACTGGACCACGACGTGTGCAATAGCGCAGGAATGCATAATTCGCAGGGAGCATGAAGCACATAATGACCACAAATATTGTCGGCATGGAGTTCTTGATGACCCTAAAGAAGGAGTGTAAATTAGATAACATAATCTTGAATTTTCCTTGGTAACAACTCACTTGGCAGGCAGAAGATCCGCCCAACCAGTAAAGATGCCTGGCTTGCGTGTGAAGTACATGAGGACCATGATAATGAACAGTATCATCACTTGAATTTCATGCATATTCATGGGACCCAGTTCCTTGTAGCGCTGATCGATGACCTTCTTGGCCACGTGCGCATTATCCTTGCCCACCTGCACCTCCTGAGCCTCCTTGCTCTTGGGACGCCACAGACCCATGAAATGCCATTGCAGGAATACATATGTGAGCAGTGTGTAGACCAACATCGATGGCACCGAATAGAACATGAATGTAGGGAAATCCATTTTCTCTGTTGCATTAGGGAATGCGGTGTCGTAGATACCCTTGAATGTTAGATTTGTCGCAGTGCCGATGATGGTGCCACAGCCTCCAAGAGATGAGGCATACGCAATACCGAGATAATAACACTGTGTGACCTTAGTGGGATAGGGCAGCCTATAAAATAGATACAAGATCAAATGAGTTACGTAGTCCGCTTAATTGGTTCGTTTTCCATTGACTTACTCATCCTCATTCTTCTTTTTGTTCTTGCCGCCAACCACTTGATACTCGGGCTCGTGATAGATCTTACAGACTCCTTGCTATAGAATAGAAATGTATAAGGAATTAGCTAGAGATTACTTTGTATTACAACTGGTTTATTTACCGCTTGCAGCTCCTCGAGCACAGCCTGTATAATGGGGCACATCATGGCGGTGCAGGCAGCATTAGAAATCCACATGGAAATGAACATGGTCACCATAATAAGACCGAAGTGCAACCTACAGTTAAATGAATCATATTAGATATTCCCTTAAGCATGTTCATAGTGTCTCTCTCTCTCTACGCACCTTCGGGGACTGGTGCCCACCATCTGAATGACACGCAATGCTAAACGCTTGTGTAGCCCACTGTACTCCACCGCAAGCGCAACCATAATGCCGCCCATAAACATGACCAGCGTATCCTTAAAATATGTCATACAAGTCTCCTCGGAGCCCTAGAGAAATTGAGATAAAATACATATAATAAATGATATATAACGTACAAGTATTTGATTATAAACTCACCATTATGCCCATTGTGGGGAATGCTACAATGGGTATCATTGAGGTAACATACAGTGGCAATGCCTCAGTCACCCAAAAGACAGCCATGATCAATAGAATATACATGCATCGGTAGGCCTGCAAGAGAATATATATTATAGTTGAGATCTCTGAAAATTATAGCATTCTCTTTGCACTAACCGGAGTGTTATTCATCAATATTATTGGCAGGCAAATGATGGGCATCAGAAAGACAACCAACCCCTTCCAATGATTCGAAAAGAAATTGCTGCATTTCGGTCGAGGTTCGACGGGTTCGCCAGCTTCGCTATAAGACACAAATAAAAGTAGTTAGTATTTATTCTGTATATAAAATATATGCAACACTTACAGCTCCATTTTGAAGTCCGGATATATCTGCAGGAATCAAAAAGAAAAGACGAGAAAAATATGTTAATAAAATATTTGCCAGACCAAACGAGCCCCCAAGAACTCTGCCACTTGTTGCCATGCCCCATTTCGAAAACGAAAGACGAAACTTTTTTATTATCATCGTTTATAGTTCGTTAAAAAGTCATTCATCAATATACATACATACATACAGAGAGGAAAAAGAGGCTCAAACCAATTGAAAAGCAAACGAATTGACACCTAAATTGGTTTATGCACGTAAACACAAAATAAACAATATTATTAAAGAAGTGAGGGCAATATGTGCCGGACAAATATCCTATAATATTTATACAAATAACATATGAACATTTATGAATATTATGCTACACTTCATATGTTATTTTAATTTATTACAGGGTATACCATAAGACAGTTCAGTGATCAGACAGTATATATAATTTAACAGCCGATTGGAATTGGAATTCTCTCTCTCTGTCTGTCTGTCTGTGTGCTAGAAAACTGTCAACGTCGACTGTTGTCTGTGTGTTCAGTTTTCAGTTCTATAAGCGCATATTCTCATGACGATGGTGTTGGCCTCCGCGCCAGACGTACGTCATTGGCCCGCATTCTCTGTGTTAGTGTTAGGTAATCAATGTGCGAATTCTCCATAAGCACACACCATGCTTGCCCACAGTACACAGTATCTATATATAGTACAGGGGAAATGGTAAACACACTATAACCTGACGGAGGCACGTCCGTATTTAGTTTCGGCCTCTAATGAAAGCCAAGAACGACAACGACTAATTATAACCTCAACGGCGCCATCAATGTCAATGTCAACACAACAGAGACCAAGAATATATATGTGTTTGCTATATATCTATGTGTGTATTAGGCATGCCAAGCAAAAGGGAGAGTGAAAAGGCATTGAAAATAAAAACTGTGGCGTGCCACATGCAACGCGTCGTACGTTGACTGTAATGAGAGAACAATGTTTCAGTAAAATACCAACAGATTGTTTAGTTCTGATACGAACAAAACTGTTCAATGAGTCACAATTGTTCAGAAATCAAAGAATCAGAGAGAAGGAATGAGAAAGGGGAATGAAAGAGTGTTTGAATAAATTATATAGAAGACGTTTCTCAAAGGAAATACAAGTTTTTATACGATGTTGATAGAATTGAAACTAATTTTCATTTGTTATTCATTGTTAAACCTTAAAACTTCCTGTACAATTTGACGATTTACTGCAAAACTTCAATGTTCCTTTATAAATCAAACATTAATTAACAGAACAAATATATTTCAACAATTACTTTTTGTCGCTTTTGTTATTTGCTTTAATGAACTCTTTATGGGATTTATAATGCTTCGCTTGCCACAATTGTTTAGTTCGTTTTGTTGCCTTTTTCTCTCTTTTTGTTTTACAATGTAATTGCGAAAATTGCGATTGCATTTATTTGTGTGCTTACAAAGCCGTAAATCGGCAATCTATAGGCGACAAAATTTGCATTTCATTTTCACACCACGATCTCTGGCATGCAATTTAAGCCTAGACACGAGATCAGCAAGCGAGAGAGAGAGAGAATGAACATGCCCAGAGTTGTCATATCATTATTACATGCAATTTATAAACAATATATGTAAGTATAGTAGTGTTCAGTCATAAGCTATAAATGCTATTTAGATACGAGCTACTCTGAGCGCGTGCAAATTGTTGAAAACCCCGTCTTATGTCAAAAGTCATTTGTGGAAATTAAAAATAGTTCCACAAGGCATTAAGCACGCGCCAAAGTCAAGAAGGGTCACACTTGTAGAAAAGTATGACCGCATTTTGAAGAGCTACAAGTGAAATTACAAAATATCACTTTGATTATGCACTGCGATGAAACTGAGAGCGAGAGAACATATTGATAAAGTCTAGAAGTCTAGCAAATATAAAAATTAAGTATATACACACTATACACCATATATAGAGTATAGATTCGTATGCTATGCTACAGTTGGAATGCTAGTAATTACTGTTACTGCCTACGTCAAATTGCTGCCTGGGTATCAATCAAAAATTCAATAAGTACAATGATTGTGCGGCACACAGAGATATCATCTATCTGTGTTTCATTGTATAAAAAGTATAACGTAAATATAAATAAGTATTTACAATCAAGGTAAGAACAAAAACATGTAGAACCTACCAAGAGTTCAAGAGAATGTTGAGACACACCTAAATAAATGAGTTTGATTTTGGGAATTTCGAAATTGATAACGCTAGAATGCCTACAAAGAGAGAAAGAGAGAGAAAGTGCGAAACTAAACAACATTAAGAGTGCAGCTAAAACTGAGAAAAAGAGAGATAGTGTGAGAGACAAAGGGTACTTAAGAGAGAGATCAATAGATAGCAAGACAGACACTCATTATCTAATTTCGCGTTGACAACTCGTTCTCTGGGATTAACAGAATTATAAATACCCCGTAAATGGAACTAAACAATAATAAAGACTGATTGGCTAATTACAAGATTGATTCCCTCTCAATTAATTTGCTGTAAATAAGACAAAACTAAGCACGTATCACAAGATCTAATGATAATGTCAGAGACGTCAATTACAAGTGGCAACCAATAATAATAGTACAATGTAAATAAAAAACAATAGACAACTCCATTTGCTGTCTTAAGTATATGGGGTTCTTTCCCATTGAGTTATAATTGAAGTGAGTAACAACAATCGAGTTCTGTACTGATATTTACTGCTAATAAATTAGTGTAATTGATGTTGCAGTCGACGAGTTATACATAGTTTCTTTGGGGGCACAGCACTCGAAAAAGTTGCTACTATCTTCTGGGTTTCGATAAGTAAAGTGTTTACAAGTTAATTGATATAATAGTCCACCCCACACACATGGGGCGTCACAACATTCTCGAGCAACATTTTGGAGCAAGGCTTTTGTATGACCCTCGATTGATCGAGTCTAGCAATTGGAATATTATTTTAGTATGGGTGTAGTATATTGAAAGCTCGACTTTTATGCGTTTTCTTAGGGAACTTATTACATTTATTTCATAGTCGCTGTTGTTGTCGTTGTTTTGGGGGCAAAGTAAACCCGTTTTGAACAGGTGAAAACTGGTTGCAACTGACCGAAAGTTGTATTCACAAGAGCTGTAATTAGTTATACGATTTAACTGTACCATAAATAACATTAATGTGTGTGTAAAGCAAGATTTTGCAGCAAATAACGAAAGGTATTCGAAGAAAAGACACCAAGTTACAAAAACACCAAAAAGATCGTATTATAATGCAGCTATATGGCTGACAAAGCAGCGAATCTGGAGAGGAGAATTACACAAAGAAGTTGAGATCTGACAAATAACGCAATTTCAAGGGAAATTTACATAAAACAGATATAAACAACAAGCAGACTTTAAAAACAAATTATATATTCTTTAACTGCTTTTAAATCATACATTTTGAATGCAATTTCTTCGAATTGTTCGACCTTGACCAGTCTTCTTGTTAATTATTAAATGTACATATATCTTATATTTGCATTAATAATACTGCCTTAATATTCGTATTTACGAGTTGGTAATTGTGTGGTTTCGAAATATATACAAATGTTGTATTCCAGTAATTCCAGATAAACAAGCCCCAAAACCTTTTTTCGTAAACAATAAGCAATTGCTGGCAATAATCGCAATTTATCGTACTAGATAAGTAAACAAGCTTAAATGCCGAGATCCAGTTAGTAATTGGATTGTCATAAACATAAATAAGGAAAGTCGTAAACAATTGCGACAAAAAACAAGAACAAAATTTGCAAAATAAAGCGAGTCAGAGTTATAGATCGGATCGGAAAGGGATAAGGAGAGCGGAAGAAAGGGGGAGTGCCGCCGTTTGTGACGTTGAGGTCGTGTTTGGGTTGTTTAATTGTAATTTCAAATGATTGTTTTTTTAGAAAGGGATCAAATGAGTGTATAATATAAAACTAGCTTAGTTTTTGTTTGTTTTTTCTTTTTTACAGTTTACAGGGTATATAGAACAACCTACTAATCCAGTAGCCCACTCTGATAAGCATTTTTAGAAATTAATTTCAAGTGTTTCGTATAAACGCGCCTCTCCATGTGGAAATAGCTAAGCAAACGCGCACTTTAGACTCTTAAACGCATTTAATCTGCCAACAGAGCCTGATTAATATAGTTTCAAAGTCTGAGCTAATTTTAAACCCAACGAGAGTAGTCAAAAAGCTATCAGCCGTTCTAGTTGTTGCAGTCAGTGTAGACTGTAGACTGGGTAGAGCTCAGGTGTGCTACAGCTAGAAATGCAAGTAACCTTTGCTGACATCGTCGTCGAGCGACACCTTGCATAAATTTCATATGGAAATTGCAACTGTGTGTGAATGACCAGACACAGCACTTGGCAACAAAGCGAGGGCAGACTGTAATTGAAAACGAAACTTAAATGTCAACTTAAAAATACAAGCCAAATCCGATGTCTTCGATTCCCTTAGGAAACTTAAAATGTCACGGTTTTTGAATAAAATGTATAAAGTACATTTGAAAGTATTCATAATTTTATATGAAACAGACGGTGTTATTGTTTAGTAAATATTTTCTGATTTATCATTGAACGTAAACAACACTCCTTAGCAATAGAATATTTACAATCTTACTTAAAGCTCATTACTTTTTTTTAATAACCCAACCTGAGTAACGTCCAATAAATACTTTATAGTTAATTATAGCTACTGAAATATTTTGTAGTTAATAAGTTAACAATTTATGCCATACATAACTTACTCACTTCATTCAATCGTTCAATAATTTAGTTATTCATTATTTGCCGACATTTTCTATTTACTCGGCACATGACCTCCCCCCGATAAAATCGTTTGATGTTGAATGTGTCTATGAATTCTGTTGTTCCGTTGATATCAGAACCATGAAAAGTTTACCTTCAATGAACGTTCCCTCCATACGAAATTGAAATTAACCCTGTCACAGAGTCAGAAGTCGTACAGTTGTTTACTTTCCATATTTGGCAGATCATTTGTTACAGAACAAAAACTGAAATAATTACGACAATTAACTTGTCGTGTGAATGAACTTGAAATTAGCATTCTAGAACTATAGAAATATTGGTAGAACAGGTGTAACCCAGTTGCAAAGAGACATACTAAAAGTATGCACCATAAAACAGGTCATTAATACAGTATACAGCATATGTACAGTCTATATTTAGATATCTATGTATAGGTCACATATCTTTATATCACGCCCCATATCACGATTGAGACTGTGTTATTACTATATATCTCTCGTTGCGTTCAATGACCACACACAACATTTGGTATCGGACAAATCGTATTTATGATACATACTTCCATGACGACAACCTAACTGAGGTGTGAGTCGGTTGAGCGCGTATTTAATTAGCGGTCTCATTAGGTGCGAATCAGCAGGCAAACAAAATCACGTTATCTCTGAGAAGACGCTAATTCAATTTTGATCTACACTCGTGTCAAAATATTTGAGTTAAAAATGATTTCTGATATGTCTCATTTAGTTAAGCAGCGAGTAGAGTTCAAGTGATAGAAGAGGCAGAAGAACTTTTTCATAATTAGATTAAACTGAACAATACCATCAAGTAAAAACTTGTGTTTTAACAACTGTATTTAATCTACAATGTAAAAGAATTTCCTGCATCGCTTGAACTCTTGCATAAAGCTGAGACACAGAAATTAAACTAGGAAAATATAAATACATACAAAGTGAACTTGTTTTTATTTATAATAGTGTAAAGATTATAGGAATGCTGACTAAATAACTGAGGCGTCATAGTCATATATAATGAATGGAGCCATTCATGCAACTGTAGAATGTTGTTCTCAGTCTAGTTTCGCTGGAAATAATTCTATTTCTTCAGTGCAGCAGGTATACGAGTACAGTCGAGTCGTATTTATTTGTTAAACATAAAGTTTATTTATAATGTTTCAACATTTGCAGGAAATTTCATACAATTCTAACAAATTTGTCTCAATTCTTATCATTATTTAGCCTTGAAATGCACTTGACAACGCCCGTGCTGGGCAACCTTTCCAAGCACTTCTCAGCTCTGATAACACACTGTCTAGAATATAGAGACGAGCTGCACAGCTGGAAATCTTTTGGAAAATGCCGAGACAAATCGAAGAAACACGTTGAAAGTGAACCTCAGAAACCTGTTAAAAAGACCCTCTTCCCTTGTTGTACAGTTCATTGACACGCCTTTCAAAGTGAACTCGAAATACAACTTGACAATACGTACTTTATATTGCTAATTGATGTTTTAGATGCAGTGCACATACACACACATGACACGAAGTGCAAATGACGGAGAAAAGGCAAGAGATGTGCGAAGTATGTTTGTTTTGTTTTGGCAAAAAACATCGCCTGATCATGAGAACTATTTATGCTATAATCGGTACAGACCTTGTCTATGGTTCGACTCGCAGATAGCTGATATAGTCACAGATACTGCTACTGATTATTTGGACTGTGCCCCGATTAGACAATGCCAGATACAGCTTGGCTGTCTACAGAATTTGTGAGAGTTGTATAACAGATCGATGAAAACAGTTGAAATATATAATTCCATTATTAAACATTCGTATTGTACAGTGATCTCAATTGTTTAACATGCGATCACTTTATATATAGCCCATTAACCTATATGTTTTTCGATTTCCAACTGATTCTGTAGAGTTTTTATTAAATAAACAACACTTTTTTTTATTACCGGCGACATTGAAAATCTTTTGTTTGATCTTTTCAGGGTTCAACAAGAAATGTGTTCCCCTATTTAATAACTAAGTTAACTCATGCTCAACAAATTATTTGGCAGAAGTTTGGGTTTCTGTTAATTTAGAAATTCATTCGTCCAATATATGATCTTAACTTTTAATTTAGAATGTCGGAAATTTACAGAACTTAGAGGATCCAACCACCCAGAGTAAATTTCACACCTAGAGGGAGTGATTTGTGCACTAAGAACTTTGAGATAAGCTTCCCCCCAAAAAGACCCGTAGAAGAAGAATTTCAATAAACTGCGCATACAGCAACACGCACAGACATGCATAGACAAGAAGAAAGCATGGCTGAGAAGTCAAAGAAGTGGGTGTAAAGAGGAATCCATAGTGTACTTTCATATAGAGGTTTATTCCTTTTCTTAAACTTGCGCGCGTCACTTTTTCTAACCAAAAATTGAAAATAAACACAGCGCGGTATTTTTATCACGATTCACAGTGGTACACATACGTACAAACATGCATGTACCTGTGTGTGTGTTATATGAGTACTAGGCATTAAATTTCTTACAATTACTTTATATATATTTAATTCTTTTCCTTTCACATGTGCGTTCTGTGCTTCTATTATCTTGCTTTGTCCATTCTTTGCGGTATTTATATTTAGTTTTATTTACTTTTTTTGGTAAACGGTCAGTTTCTTGGTTTCCACAGAGAGACGACGTTGAATATTGTACGGTAAACGAAGACGACAAATGTCCGATGACCAGAACACACACGCCCGCTTCCTCAACGTTACAATACGCGACTGAACTCACTCGAGATCGCTCGACGGAACTGAACTGACTCTCGAGACTCTGCGCTGCCCGAGAGTCTCCCTCTCCCACCGCGCAACAGAGAGGCCGACACAACACGAGGCGTGTTGGTGTGTGCGTGCGCGCGCACAGTGGTGGCAAGAGCCTGCTTGTGTGCACTATGCAAGTGAGTATCAATTGGAGAATTAACGTATTTTATTACATGTGCATAATTAAATAAATGCGTGCGATCAAAACTAGTTAGTTATTGGCAACTTATAAATTACATTCATCATTTTCATATCTCTCTCTTTACATTAGTATCATGAAACTATAACCAATAATAATATTTTCATCCCTTTCATCCACTGTACAACGCAACAAGTTGAGAGTAGTGGGCAAAACGAATGCAAAAATGATTTGCCATGTGCGCGTGGAGAGCCTGAACGAGAGATTTGATGGCCAATTAGCGATGGCAGTGTGAGTGTCGATTAGAACATTAGACGAGGATAACTTCGGTTATTGAAGCGCGTGCGGAATTTTTAACTACGTATAAATGTATGTATTTAATCTATTATAATAATTATTTGTGTTCTAAAAAGGTAATTAGGGTTGTTGTTTAATTTAATACACAAATTAAATCGTTAAGTATTCCAGATCAAATGATTTATAGGGACTGTCATCAATAATAATAATAAAAGGAAATAATAATAATATAATTGTACACTATATTTCGTAAAATAAAAAATACTTCTACTTAACTTTTTAGCCGACTACTGTTATTTGACATTTAATAAATATTTGAAGAAATGGCACCACGGAACTTGCCAATCAGGACTACATTCATTTACATAGTTATAAACCCAACAGGTATTATCGATATCCTGTAAGAATTCATATCGATTATCAGAGCCGATTATGCAGTTTACTCACGTTGCAACAATCACGCACTCATCGCGAGCATGCGAAAGAGTCCAAGAGCAACAGGCAAACTAAACACAAACATAAGACGCGAACGCGAGAGCGGGATAGATGAAGAGAGCAACGTGAGAGCATGCACGCCAGCCGCAGGAGGCAAAGAAGCCGACGCACAGTAATAGAGAGAGGGGGAAGAAGAAAGAAACACCAAAGGAGAAAGGTTGGCAAGAGCGTTAGATCTGACGGCGCGCGTAAACAAATGGAACATGTTACCAGAAAATACCAGTAAGAAACGATTAGACGACAAGACAAGACAAGTGTGGAATGGGAAGGAGGAGGGAGGAGAAAAGAAGCTGAGAAAAATGTTGACAAACTGCATTTGGCGACTGTTAATTTACCAGACTCGATACTTGTTGCATGCAGGAAATGTTGCTGCTGCAGCTGTTAACATTCCCGTTCAATTGCAGTGTGTTACCTATGCAAGAATGCCAAGAAGAAGAAGAAGGGAAGAGAGAGAAAGAGAGGAGAGTTTGCATGAAGATTATAGCAACAAGAGCTTATCAGCAATCAACAGGCGACGGTAGCTGTAAACATGTGTAACGACTTCAGCAATCTATGTACAAGTGATCTATATACACATAAATTCATGCAGTATGTGTAGCGAAAGACCCAATTACAGTGAAAGTGCAACAGGTTGCTGCGCTTCAACAAGTTTGCAACCAATGCAGCCAATGCTGACATGACTGTTAATAACAGTGGAATTACAGTAAGGCTTACCTTCTGTTTGTCTGATTAAATCATCGCTGATAATGGGTCATGTTCCAATACAATGATATGTATCAGAAGGGCTCTTCAAGACACGCATAAGTTAGCTGCTTTTTGCATGCCGCAGATACATATGCACCCCGTGATAATAACCAAAAATATATATGTATGTATGTATACTACTCTGTGTTATAGTTGATTTATCACGCAAGACCTCAAGTCGCAAGTCTAGGTACTTAGTTCAACTGATAACTAATTATATTTAAAGAATCCAAAGCAGAAGTGGCATGTGACTCAAGTAAAGTAGGCGAAACTTGGGGTAAAACTTGACA
The DNA here is from genome assembly GCA_018903425.1 of Zaprionus nigranus. Lineage (NCBI taxonomy): Eukaryota > Metazoa > Arthropoda > Insecta > Diptera > Drosophilidae > Zaprionus > Zaprionus nigranus. The sequence continues at coordinate 1,144,468 of JAEIGD010000030.1, read as the reverse complement.
AATTTAGGAGTCTTCAAAATGTAAATCAAATAAGATCAAATAAGAAATGTAAAGAAATTCGTGTTATATATTATATATGTATAGTAAATAAAACCATCTGTTAGTTCCATTGGCAGATACGCACTTTGAATCGATAGTCGGTTGAAATAATTCAATATTTCATTGAGTAACCCAATGAATATTTCAATAGAATAGGCATTCAAGCAATTACGAACAAGGACACAAATATCAAATATTTATCGTGCACAAACGATGCTATCTACAATATAAGAAAGTAATTGTATATGAGAACAGACATATTGTATATGTTTACACGGGATATAGTATAACAACTCAGAGAGTCTAACAGAACGAGACAAATTCATATTCATGTGTGTGTATTAAATATCATAAGTAAATAAATTGTTAATTGAATCAAGCAGCAAACCGCAAGGCAAGAGAATTTTTTTTCTTTGATGTGCATCAATGCGCAATTAATTATATTTATACTATACATACTATAAAGTAAATATACATTCATATGTGCATATGCTGGTATGTCAGCTGACATCAACGAAAAGAAATGACACTGTATACTGAATGTGCACTTGTATATTGCCTTTTTTGTAGAATTGTAACTAAAGAAAGACATATTTAAATAGTCAACACTCTGGGTCTGTGCAATTAAAGATCAGAGACCTTGAAAGCTTCAAGAGTAACCATTATAAAGATAAACTCTGCAATCTTGTGTATTTTTAGACTAGTCTACTGGTCCCTCGACTAGTTTCTATATTGGTAATGGCCTATGGCTATTTTTAGACAAGAGATCTATAAACAACTCGGCTTGATTGGGGGGAGCACCACGAACTAGTTGAGATGCGCTAGACTTGTCGTGTATTTGGTAAAGTTTTCGCTAAATGTCGATTTAAATCTTAAAGATACTAAAACAGAAGCTTTTAGTTTTTATTGACCCACATTTAACGACTTAATATCATTTATATGCGGATTGTTATTTAATAGGAAGTTGAATTTGGCAAGAATTTCAGTTCTACGATTTATTGCTAAGAAAATGTTTGCTTTTTTGTCATCTTAGATAATAATAAAGATAATACAAAGTTCAGGCAAAACGGAATCTGCGTATTTGAAATGAGATTTTCGTTTTGTCAGATAGATATATCTGGCTGGTCTATATATTTGGAATCTTCGTGTTCGTCAATTGTTTTTTGGTCGCGCAACAAATGCGTCATTGCGTCGAGATCTCGTGAGCGCACGGGGTTGAGGTTGCTAAATGCTGTTATGGAGAATTTTAGGTAAGCAAAGTGTACAAATGTGGATAGCGAATGTTTCTTATTATTTCAAAAATAGCACCGCTTGTACTTTGTACTTATAATGCAGAACTAATGTAGTAAGTTCTGTATATTCTTTGAGTTGGTAAACAAAATATAGTATCTAGTGCAAAGTATGGTACATATCTAGATACATTATTTATGTTGAAGGTAATATTTGGAATATATCATCAATTTTACACTCAGTAAATCAATTGATATAGTATTAAATTGCATTAGTCATGTTATCAGTGTTTTGTGCAGAAGTTCATGTATATCAATTAGTGGTAAAGTAAACCCTATAGCCTTCAGGGCAGGCACAATATATTTTCGTATTGTTTGGGGTCCCACAATTCATTTCAGTTGCGTATGAGTAGCGCCAGACTAGACTGATAAAATGAATGGGCGGTCGTATATTCAGTTCGTGACGGGGCTACGCTATGATTAGGGGCAGTACGACAGGGGGTGGTAAGTAAAATAAGTACAGAGCAATAACTAGAATCTAGTCAGCAATATTTACACTAAGCGAGAATGCAGTAAATCCAGCCCAGTTATAATACAGAACCTTAACTTATCACACGAGAATTTTTATTACATTTTCCGCAAAAAGGCAACGGCTTTGAAGTCATTTTATCAACTACCGAACACGGGCATGCTAATTACTTTTTCTAGAAATGGGCAAATTGTGTTTTCTCAGAGCTTATCGTGTGGCATTCATTCGGCAGTCAGGTGGTGGTGCTCAGCAGGTGCCTGGCAGAGATAATGGAGCGGCGCTAAGATTTGCACGATAAGAATCGGTTGTGTGGACTTCGGAAGAAGCGACGTCATCAAAACTGGGCTAACGCACCACAATTCCTTTCATTTAATTTATTAGATAATAAAAAGAACTGTGTAAATAGTCATGGGATTCTCTCTTGAGATTCTTTGCAGAAGTCTTTCGAGCTGATAACGCCAAGTGATGAAATCATCCAAGTGTTTGGGAAACTTAGAGCGTGTGCTACGCCTGCCCAGTCGAGATAATAATTACGTATTCCCCGTTTCGATAAACATGAGTTCTTTCGCAACAACGGATGCTACAGTTAATATAACAAAACTACAGAGCACATATTATTATTTAAATATAGAAAAACATATAAAACTAGCAGCAACCGGAAAGAAACTAGAAATCAAAACGTTTTTAAACCAGAAAACAGAATATTTTTGCAAAATAAACGTATGTATATAAAAATCAGGCCACAGACAATATAGACACTATTTGTCTTTTACTGCTCTCTTCAAGCAATTTCTCTTGGCCGTAACTTAGCTCACCCCCAGGTAATTTATCCACGTTATTTTAGCCATAAAACCAGATTGGCTTGAGGGGCTTGTCATTGCCTAATGACCCAACACGACTGGCCCCCCGCACAGTCACACACACAAAGCACACTTTCAAGGTTGCAGGAACGAATTTGTCGTAATTATCGATAACTTGGAAAGTATTTGAACTTACCATTTTGGTAGTTTCCTTAGCCATGGCTATAAATATTCCGTATACTATAAGTATTTAGTATTTATTTGGATTTTAGTATTTTCTTTTTCTTCTCTTTCACAACTTATATCATAATTTCCACTTTCTATATGCGCCACCACAACGCGACACCAGCCGATTTTTTACTTTATGTTCTGCGGCGCTCGATGACAAATTTGCGAATGGGTGACCGCGAATCGCATTTTCTTTCACATTCTCCAACTTATACTTAGGCGTAAAAAGGCAAATCTCCGATAAGCGCGTTGCCAGAGAGTGCAAACAGAAAAAGTTACGAGTGCAAACGAGCTGGCGAGTGTGCAAGTGTAAGAGAGAGAGAGAGAAAGTGCGACAGTTTAAGTGGGTGGTTGTCGTTGTGTGTTTGAGGGATTGTTGTGGTATGAGTGATTTTTTTTGAAGTGCTGTTCTGCCACTGACCTTAGGGAACACCGAACACGAGCTGACATTGACCTCAAGTTATCCCTTTGGCCTTTAGCGACTCATTCAGCAGAACTTGTGACGTCAGAGCTGAGTATCTTGTTTTTTACTGGGTGTCATGTGAATTGTTAAGGTGTAAAACAGTTGAGCACACAAAGACTCAAACGCTACAATGTTTGAAATGTATCACGCTGCAAATGAAATCGTTCAGAAAATACTGTTGATCTTTAGCTAAGGTGGGTGGAAGTATGAACAACTTTTTAGTAAAATAAAGACAATATAATGCTATATTACATTATTTAAATGACAATTGGGTATACACACACAAGGCTTGCGGTCTGTGTCTATTGGGTAATAGTTTCGTTCAGCTTCATTTCGCAAAACCACCATCTATGTGTCACTTAGCAAACCAAACAGCCAAACGATTGAAAGCGTTAGACAATAGATGACGCATTAACACAACTTGACTACTGAACGAAAGGCTCGCCCCACTGACGCCCCCGTCGGTTGTTTTTAACCGTTTTTCACTTTAAAAAAATTTGGGAAAACTGACAAAACTAGAAATTTGGAAACTTTACGCCACCTCCTCTCGTTTCACGAAAATTTCAATTAGAAAATGGAACACTGCTTATTTTGTGTGTGTGTGTGTGTGTCGCTTCACAGCGCTCTGTTCGGTAAGCAGTTAACTGCTTAATTTGCTTGCATTTTAGTGCAGTCCCAAGACACGATCCTATTTCAGTCAAGACACGATCCCATTTGTGTCTCGGATCACTCTCCCTTTTATTTAATGTGCTTTATTTATATAATTATTATATTATATATACATTATTATTATTCATAACAAATTTTGTAGTTTAATTTATTCTACGCACTGGAGTCTAATAACTACGCCCTAAAACAGCTGAAGGAAAGAAGCAGTCCGTAACATACACATACATATGCATGTATGTATATACATATGAACGCATTTACATTTTTATGGATATTCAAATAATAATTTAAAGGGCGATAAATCGATATTCAGACTATCAGCATCGGAAATTATCGCCGCCTTCGATGTTTTTACAGCTCTACTGACTACTAAACGAAAGACTTAAATTTGATGATTCAATGAAAATAAATAAAAATAATAATAATTGAAATTGAAAAACTAATATTTATAGCAAAAATAAATCGAATAGAATAAATAGAAAATAATAGAAATAATATTGTAAATAAATCAATTAAAATGTACAATTTGTTATCAATCAGGAATAATATGCAAATTTGTTATTAAATAAATGTTAAAAAAATAAAGAAAATATAATTGAATATCTAAAATTTTACTTGTTTTTTTCTTTAAATTAATTTTTTAATTTCAACTTAATTTTTTAATTTCGAATTAATAGAAATTTAATAAATAAGTAAATAAAATGTAAAAATATGAAAGCTTTCTCAAAACGAAATATTTAAAGCTTATCGGACAATATCAGCCAACCGATATCATTTACATTATCCAAGCCTAGAACTGGTTTACACTTTCCAAATACAAAATGCTGTATTTAATTTTCAGAGGCGCCGAGCGGAAGTTTTATTTGTACTGCAGAGTCATCATCATTATCATCATCATTATCAGCAGGATCGGGATCAGCGCGACAGCAGTCGCGTTAACACCCAGTGCAGAGGAAAGAGGAACCTCAACACACAACCCTATGACTAGAAGGGAAAATGAAATGAGAAAAAACACAAAAAACCGCGCTGCAGTTGCGCCGTCATGATGCTGCAGCGGGCAGAGCAGCCTGCGCGGCTAGCTCATTGTTTTTTCGGCCTGCAACAACAACAACTCGAGTCGATTGGGCAAAAAGGATAACGAACTCTGGCCGTCACTCAGTCAGCCCATTCTTGTTTTCTCATTCTCATTCTCCTTCCCCCCACCCCTTTGCCATTCCCATTCACATTCTGATTCCCCTTTGCCATTCAATCGGCCCCTGCAATCAGTCGCAAGCGGGTTAGGTCCCTCGCCCATCTCCCTCCCTCTGCCACAGCCTCTCTCTCTCACTCTCTCTGTCTCCCTCTGTCTCGTCTACCCTTTTCACGGCATTGAATTTCCCCCCTTTTTTTAGCGCGCTGCGCTTTGTTTTTGTTTTGTGCGTGGATTTTGCAGCGTCGTGCAGTTTTGCGTGTACCCTGTAGAGCATGGAGTGCGGGGTATATGCGTTCATAAGTATGCATTATATATTATCTTACTAAAACTGAATGGGATGGTGTCTACGATGTGTTTTAACTTGAATATAGTAAATGAATATTTTACAGGGTATTTTCTAGTCTATCATTTGCCAAGCGTTTTACATTTTTTAGCGCAGCTGCTTCGGTTTTACGCTTTGACGTCATATTATGTTGTGCGTGCAGTAAGCTGATCACTACTTGATGCTGCAGATCCTTGAGAGAATTCTAGAGATACTCCTTCACCTCACACCGAGAGAGAGAGAGAGAGTGAGACAAGTACCATGCGTAGGTGTTGATTGGTTCTTCTGCGGGCAAGTCAAGAAACTAACCAAGTAGCCTACTACAGTTACCACCCCTTGCCGCTCTGTCTTGCTCTCCCTCTCTCCCTCTTTCTCTTTCTCTACTGCCCGGACCCTTTTCCGAACTGGAAAAGTGTGCACAATACCGTAAGTAATTGCTGGGATATGCGTGCAAATATTTTCCGTTTTTGCCCAAAAAACCCAACCTATTTTTTTATCCCTCGTTTTTGTAATTACAAAAAGTTTCAGGTTCAGTGTGCAAAGGGCTAGATGGGAGCGTGATTCTGCAAATAATTGGGAAACTGTGTCTGACGCCAGATGAACTTTCCAAGAGTTGCCGATAGTGTGTTTCGTTTTTTACTGTCGCTCTCTTATAGAGCGATTGTTTGATTGATCGTGTGTACAAACTCTAGTATTGTAATTTGCTTTAGTATACTGTAGATTCTCCAGTTCTTCAAAACTGCGATTATTATAGTTTTTTTGTATGCTTCTTAGGGGTTGTATCTTCTAATTAGTTGCGCCTCCTTGTCTGCTTGGCATTTCTTGCGTCTTCCGTGTCTCAGTTGACATTAGGGGAGAAATGGAATTATTTTCTATGGCACAATGATCTTTTACCTGACTGTGAGAGAGTCTCATCTTTCTCAGAGTTCGTTCACCTTAGCCATAGAGATTGTAAATGGACTGAGAATATTTTATTTATGAGGTTCGGTTAGTAATCGGGTATCGGTTATGGGAAAAAAGAAGATTTGATCGGCTTAAAAACCCGAAAATCCTAAACAAATTTGAGAATTTTATATATACGCCTGATATTAATGCTATTATTACATTTTAATGGTATATATTATTGATCTTAATTATTTATATAAATTTCGTAAATTTCTCATCTTTTTTCATTGTCATAAAGATTTTAGTTATAGAGATTTAAAAATGGTTTAAAAACTTCTATGGAATTGTCAAAATTACTAGTTTTGTACTATTTAAAGTAAGGGATTTCAAGTAATCCGCTTGTTATTATAATTACATTACATTTTACAATTACATTTTATTTTACTTAATACTTTATAATTATTTATTTTTAATTCAGTTCAAATATTCATAGATTTTTCATATATTTTTTTTGATTATCGCACAGATTTCTGCTATAGAGATTTAAAAAACCTATTAAAATGACCGAAATGATGCAGATTAGTTCTAACTACTTTTTTTTTTATTTTATTATTTTTTTTATTTATATTTCAGTTCAAATATTCATAGATTTCTTATTTACTTCTGATTATCACAAAAATTTCTGCCATAAAGATTTAAAAAACCTACCGAAATGCCTGAAATTATGCAAATTAGTTCTGGAATTGAGCGACAATTTAAAGTTATTAAAACAGAATACCCAAATTCCATTCTATCAGGGAAAAACAGGAATCTATAGGCAAAAAGCGCGCCAAATAAAAAACTCAGCAGGCCAAAAAAGAATCAAAAAAAGGAAACTGGGAACCGCGAGCCGATCAATCTGCAAGAATACTTAAAAACAGAAAGAAAGAAAGAGAGACAGACAAGGTATATATGTTTCTGAGTGTGTGTGTGTGTGTAGAAATGCTTGCAAAAGGTGTGTCAACAAAGAGCGACGCGAAAGAATCTCAGCCGCAGTCTGGCACAGCTCAGGCCGCGTCCGGGCAGGATTATTGTGCAAGGACAACGTCATGATGATCCTCTGCCTAATAATGAAGCCCAAGTCTGATTGTGTATGTGCACACACACACACACTAACATAGAGAGAACAATAGGGAGAGAGGCTGGCGAAATCGAAAACCTCGTTGTTGGCAACCCGTTTTTTAGGGTTGCCCAAGGGATGATGCTGTTGTCCGCTGTTTCATGAATTACGTAGCACGTTTCACCCCTTTGTGGATAAAAAAAGGCGAGAGCGATCTCGCCTCAAACTTTTTCATTTCATTTTAATTCGGTTTTGCGCGCTGAATTTTCAAAAAATTTCAAACGCATTCGCCGGTTTTAGTCGTCGAAAGTGCGTGGCAGAAGGCGCAATGGGCTCCATAAAAAACTCTCTAGAAACGACAAGAAAAATTAAAATATGCATAAAAAACATAAATCCTTTTGAGATTATTAAACAAGTATTTAAAAGTGCCATATATAACAAATTTTATTAAAAAAACTAAATTAAAATATATTGTTTATATAAATGTCAAAAAGTGCGGCAAATTTCCAAGCACGTGTTTTCTTTCTCGTGCGCAATTTTTGGATTTTGCGCATTTGAAACTTTAAAGTGTAAACTGCGAGAGAGAGAGAACGAGAGAGAGAGAGTATGAAGCGTTCGTCGTGTACAGCGTGAGCGTAAAATGTGAAAAACGCCGACAAAAAAGCAAAATAACCACATAAAAAACGCAAAGCACTAAACTCAAAAACAAAGAACACAGAAAAACAAAAGTAAAAAACAAATTTCAAAAATTAAATTTAATTTCTAAAAACTGCACAAATTATTTAGAAACCAAAACTGTACAAAAGTTTACCAAGAGCGTAAAAAAACACACGAGACGCAAAAAAAAATTGGCAACGCAAAAGAAATAAGCAAAAATGCAAAAGAAAAACTAAATTGTGACAAATTTTTGGTAAGCTTTCAGTAAGTTGAAATTCCCGGAATTTTACAAATTATTGGCAAAACAACAAAATTACAACAAATCATTGGAGACTTTTTGTTTAAACATAAAATAATGCACAACATTTGCATGTGCGTGCATGTATGTTTGTGTGTGTGTGTGTGTGTGCCTTTGCATTTGCCTGTGCTTGATTTTTATGTCTTTCTAAAATGGCCGCTGTGCGAGCGAGTGGGACAGCAATAGTTATGCCCCCGTGTCCTTCTCTCGGGCTGTTGCTTGATTGTTGTTAAGGCGGAAGCACAGGGCAAAGAACATTAACTACTTTACTTTTTTTTGCATGTTTTATTTAATTTAATTTTATTTGTTTTTTTTTTATAATTTCAAATTTAGTTTGTCACACGTGGCTGCCACTTTGACTTTGCACAGGGCAAAGAACATTAACTACTTTACTTTTTTTGCATGTTTTATTTAATTTAATTTTATTTGTTTTTTTTTTTTTATAATTTCAAATTTAGTTTGTCACACGTGGCTGCCATATTATATAGCTGCTTTAGTTTAGTTTGATTATCAAACAATGAATTTAATAAAATCAGAGACAAAAAAAATGATTATTTGTTCTTTTTTTTTTAATGAAAAAATCATCCACTTAGAAAGTTCGGATTACAAACAAAAATTGCAGCAGAAGGTTTATACTAGCCTACTCTTGGCAAATCCGAGGTGATCCCAAATTTCATGATTTTTATTTTTTTGCTCAAAAAATGATTATTATTTTTTGAATGAAAAAAATATAACTATAAAAATAGAACATATAAAAATCATTATTTTTTGAGTTTTAATTTTTATGTGTCATTTTTAAGGAAGAAAATAAAATTCAATAAAATATATTTCATGCATTATTGAACACGTATTATAAAATATATTTCATGCATTATATAAATAAAATGCAAACAGTCTACCAAATATGATGTAATACATACATATTTAACTCTGCTTTGTTATAAATTGATAAAGACAATCATTAAATATATAATATAATATATATATATATATATATATATATATATATATATATAATATAATTCTACAATATATAGTTATAATATAGTCTTCTTATATGCAAAACTTACTCTGTTTTTTACATTATTAACAGAATTTATAGTTGCAATGCAAAATCAAATATACCAATTTTTGACTAGCGCCATTATAAAAATAAAGTTGATGGGATAATTTATAAATAAATATAATACATAAAAATATAACTAGTAAAAGAAAGATATTAAATACTTGCTGTTATTACAAGGTTATAATTGCAAGCCAGACAATGATTTACTCCCTTCACTTCAGAACAACTTCACCGTCTAAAAAATGAATTTTTGAATTAATAAAAATTTAATTTAAACTGTTTAGAGAGTTTAATTAGGAATCTTGTGCAGTAAACATTTAATACTAAGAAATCAGTAACATACAACGTTGCTTATTTGCCATAAATTTCCACTTGTTTAAAACAATTATTAACTTTTCTTTTTAAAATAATTGAACATACAACAACTATTAGAATAATAGTAGTTATTAAATCTTTATTATTCTAAATTAATTATACCAATATATCAGAATTTATACTAACTGAAGAAATGCGCAATTCGTTTCATAATCTAGTCTTTAAATACATAAAAAAAAGGGTATATACAAAAACCTATTACATTAATTAATGGAAAAGATAATCTGAAATTTGACTTCTATTAATTGTATAATAGTTTATTAATAGTATTGTACCACCCTGTTTTTTTGCCATACAACAATTTCATTATTTATACTATGCGTAACACATTTATATCATCACTTTACGAACGCCATTTTATGACACAACTCGTGCAGAAATTTAGAACAACCCTCGCTTGCAACTCGATCGCAAGAAAGGGCCGACAGGCGGACAGACAGACAGGCCGAATACTGACCAAGCAAAGTAAGTAGACTGGCTGAGAGAGAGGGGGAACAGTGCAACCCCCAGTACGATGCTTACAAGGCACTTGAGCAGGGGCACCACCACGAAAATGGTCAAGCAGAGAGCAGAAGTGAAACAATAACAATGCGAGGGCAGTGTGAGGGCAGAGTGTGAGTGAGTAAGAGAGTGTGGGAGAGAGAGAGAGAGAGAGTTCAGAACCAGTGGCGAGGGCAGGCCTTGTGCCTTGTGCTGGTCAGTAAAAGTGACCAATGGTCGCGGGGCTGAAATGTGTCAAGTTGCCGTACACGATGTGGAACATGCATCTTGTTGCTGCACTGCATCTAAGTGCAAACTAATGCTCACAGTAATCAAAAATGCAAAAATGTCACTGGAAATAGTTCTAAAAATATAGCTAACTGAATTGACAGCTGTGTTTGGTTTACAATTGAAAGAAATTAGCAGTGGGAAACTTAAGGCAAACAAATGAACACTACAATATTAATAAGACTACTTTTATACCTTTTCAGGAGACACCTCTGATATTATAAATTATTATATATTCTGAATCAGTAGAGGAGTCGATCTATGTCTGTCTATCTGTCCGTCCGTCTATCCTTCCATCCGTCTGTCTGTTGCAACGCAAACTGGTCACTCAGTGCATGCCTAAGTTAGCCTTTCATCCTAGTTATTTGTATTATTTGGTTATGGAATTTTTACTGCAACCTATACGATTTATTCATTGTACCTCTGACCTTCATTATCAGTCTAGTTTTTCTAGTGAATTCTAAGATTATTTCTGGACTGATTGACCCTTTCTCTTAAATTTCGAGAATTAGATTCTTACAGCGGGTACATTTACTAATATGGTTACTAGATATGGTTTTATGCTGTTTTAATACCAAGATAAACAAAGCTGTTGTGGAAACATATACAAGTCGCTGAAACCAAGAGCTATCTTAATATTATTATATATTTGAGAATTTTATCATAATAAAATTAAGTTCATAATACAACTACATTAAATACTAATTATTTTTTTTTTAAACATTAATATACAATAGTATAATTATTTTCAATTGTGATATTTATATTATGTATGTAATTAACTATTTTTTTTTTTAAATTTAGGTTTATAAAGAATATTTCTTTCATAGTTATGTAAAGCTAATCTGTACCTATTTATCCATTTGTATGTTTACATAAAACAGAAAGGTTATCTTCGGCATTCTGAAGGTTCTATACCGTAGTAGGTTCTCATAACCCCCAATCGCTTCTACCATATACTTTTATATATAATGATGCTAAATTGGTAAAGTGTATTGAAGTGTATATTCAATATAATATTTAACTTTCAATGACACTGATAAGTTAAGTTATTTCTAAAGTCAAAACTGTTTTTCATACAAGCTATTTCACTTCGGCCAATTGTTCCTATAACAAATATACTCGTATCTAAGTTATACACAGCATACCCTTCTGAATTTTTGCCCCATCTGGCTCAACTTACCTTAACTGTAAAGTGTTCACTTATTTCCAGCAATTAAAAGCAGTGTCTTTAGCCTTCAATCATCTTGGTATGCAAAGCAAGGTTATGGGAGGGTGGCTGATTGAGGGGGGGGGAAGTGTGGCACACGTGAACTTTTGATGTGCCGCCTGACAACCCCGAGCCGCAATGCTGGCGGAAACGTGAAAATGCATTTTCCATGTTAGCTGCTATTCAAATTGCTTAATTGCGTATTAAATATGCACAAAAGTAGGCAAAAAGAGCAAAATATATGCGACACACACACACAGACACACACCCGCACACACACAGTAGCACTCGCTGGCAAGGATAACCAATGGTTGACCAAATTGTCCTGCAGAAATATTTGTATCAACAAACATTATCTCGCTTGACAGTTTGCTGGCAGACCCCTCCCCCTCTCCACCTGTAAAGTGACACCTGCTTTGCCACACACACATACACATACATATACACACGTGTAGCCTGGCCTTACGTAACCAATCGAAAAAGGTTAAAAGTCAGCAGCAGCAGCCTCTGCATGCCGGATGTTTTTTTTAATTGACGAGAACTCTCGACGATTGTCAACTGCGGTTCGGCTCGGTCGGCTCAAGTAAAGTCTATATACTAGTATGTAACTCGGGGCTTAATAGAATTTCCATTTGCGTCCATTAGCCAAAGCTGAAGACACGTTAAGGCAATATATGAACTAAATTGGCAGACTCGCAGACCTCGCTAAGAGCACGCGCATATTCATAAATGGAAATTGACAAGTGAAAAATGATAAATAATATGATAAGGGATGCCCGGGCGGGGGTAAGGGCTTGAGATGGCGATACCAGAGTTACCTGAGTTTTATATTTGATTTAATTAAATTATAAGTAATTTGCAGAATTGCAATAGCGAATCAGTAATTGAAGATATATACAACCTAGAAGGAGTACCAATTGCCCGAGAGCCTCTTAAAAATCTTCGCTAAAAAGTATGCTATAGATTATGGGGAAATATTAAACACATTATTATTAAAGGAGGGCCGACCCCTGTAGATGAGTCGTCTGAAGCGTTTGACTATTATACAGGCGTTCAGGGTTCGAATCCCGGGGGAGGGCATGGTTTTAAAAAATACAGATTTAACATAAAAACAAAATAGATAACGCTAACTATAGTTAGTTAGCCGGCGCGCCATGGGCAGAATTAATAGATAAAAAGGACACCAAGCGGATATTGGATTTTCCCCGTATGACTTAATAAAAATAAAGATGAAGGGAAATATATTTTAAAAAAATTAAAGGAGGCGAGCTAGGTCTTCGCCAAAAAGTATGCTTTAGATTATGGGGAAATATAAATAACATTATTAAACGAGGCGTGGTAGATACAGTAAAGTATATTATGTATAAAGTAAAAGCTAAACCCCGCGGAACGCAGAGATCTTAGCTATGCTGAAAGCTAGATGTATCAAATTTGGCAGATTGACTTCTGTCTATCATACACAGCTAGAGTTTATTTCACATGTTAAACGTCACGCCCAGAAGATCACTTTTGGATTGTTAGCCAAATATTAAAGTCGTTACTTTTTGTTAGGGTTTTCGAAATTAAACGAAGAATATCTTACAGTGGACTCGTCTATAATTTTATTACTTGTTATAACTAAGTGAATTTTCAAAGTTAAGCTTAGGATACTTTAAATAATCAAGCCTCATCTCCTTCTCTAAAGTTATTCTGCGCAGCAAATTCAAATTGTTAAAGATTTTTTTATATCGTTCAAAGTTTTATATATGTATCTCAACTTAAGCGTATTAAATGCTCCCCAAATTTACCTAGTCTATTGTAATCAGGGCAACCGATTATATAAGCTGCACATTGCCCTTGATCAACTTTCAACGCGCTGTCTGTCTGCACTCGAATCGTGGCAACAACTCAATTAGCAACAGATACCTTTACCTGTCGCAGGTAAACAGCACAGAAAAAAACGAGTCAACAATTTCCTTCTTAGCAAATCAATTAGAAAATTCGTGAAAGTTTTCGGAAAAGTAACGAAAAATATCAGCAAGGAAACAGGGAAAACTAATGGTTGCGAATTGTAAGAGGGAGAGGAGGAGGCGATAGACATTGCTGTTAGATTGTAAAGGAAGGGGAGAGGAGCAGGTAACTGAGGTAACTCTGACTGACTGCGACTGGCTGTCAGTTGTTCTATTGTGCTGTGACTTTTCAACCTAATGAATAATAAATTGGGCCGATTGTCACGCAAAAACAACGTTCAAGTCAAAGCGAAAAGGCTGCAAAGTGATGGCAGGGAAGGGATGAAGCTGTAGGGGAAAGGGAAAGGGGAAAGGAGAGAACATGGAACTGTGTTTCAGCGGTTGGCAGCATATCCAAATTGTAGACACATTTTCCGAGCATTTGCCAAACATTTTCCCGTGCATTTCCTTGGCGGGTTTTCTTTATCCAAATGTCGCCTTCGATAGATTTTGGCATTTGTTAAGTCAACTCGAGCAACTCGCTAGGGAAATTGCAACCAAATGCGGCAAGAACAACCTCATTAGCTCTAGGTGGCAGCTTGCATTTGTTTTACTGTCCATCAACCCCCCCCCACCCCAAACAACAAACAAAAGTAATTAGCATATTGAAATGTGGCGGCTCGACTTGCACTGACTTTTACAGTCTCGTCAATAATTCAGCTGCCACGTTGCACGTTGCAGCTTGTATAGTTTTTGCAGCATGTTCTTGTACAGCGTGTACAGCTAAATATTTAATTGCAAAAATCTTTAGCACAAGAAGGGTTGATGCGGGGCTAAACCAAAAGGGCGGGGGGCGAGGCGACCTCTTAAAAGCGTGTCAGCAACTTGTCAATCACAATTTGGCAAATAAAATGTAAACGTCATTCAAATATTTAGTGTGCAAATGTGTTGAAGTGCGTGTAGTGTGTGTGTGTGTGTGTGTGTAGTTTGACTGATAGCTCAGGGACTGCCACGGAAAAAGCTGAGTGTGGGAGAGCCTTTTAAATCTAAAACTAATACAATATTTATATTTAGTGAACGCACAAAATATAAAAGCAATTATAACTAGATAATTATATAATCATCATGAAAAAACCAAGAAACCTACATGCCAAATTTGGTGTCTCTAGCTTTTATATATGAGATCTGTGTGTTCATCTGGTCATCCGGACATCAGGACATGCGGAGAGATAGACAGACATGGCACAATCCACTCGGCTAGTGATCCTGAGCAAGAATATATATACTTTGTGGGGTCTCCCACGCCTCCTTTTGCCTGTTACATACATTTGCACAAAGTTAATATACCCTTTTTGACGATTTTCAATGGTCGAAGGGTATAAATATGTATTATTCCACATGACTGGATAGCAGTAGACTGATGAAAGTATCTAGCCTACGGTGCTTATAACTGTTGAAATCTTTTCTTTTCTTTGTCTGATTGTTTTCCTTTTTCAAATTTATTGAATCCTTCTCTTTATATTTAACAGCTCATAGATGTACACTTCCCTTGACCGGACAGCAGTCGACTAAGTGGCCTAGAAAGTTTGTACTGTATTTATAGAATGTTTCATTGTAAGCTTTAAACCCCTATATTTATTATTCAATCATCATCAAATATATCTAAAAATAATCTACTAGCATCAATAAATACATTTACAGTAGTCTTTACAAGATTTTTAAATACGCAGTGTGGCTTATTGTATTAATAAAGACAATGTTTCTACAAATAGTAACTGATTGGAGAAGCGATGGACATGTCTACTCAGTTACATCACAATTCACCTGCTCATATGTCGGTCAGAATTGCACGTAAAGGTATTTTTAGGCCCATTAGACACGGAGCCGGCGAAGGCATTTAAACAATTAGGGAAACACACAGTTGCCTGAGTTGTGGATAAACTATATGAATATATAGTGACATTTTTGGGGGCGTTGCGGAGTACAAATCGAGTAGAGCTTGTATAGTGCCGGCACAGCGACATAATTTACGCCTGCGCTGTTGACCAGCGGCAGCAGCAACAACAAATACTCAACGCTGATTGGTCCAACGAAGCGAGAAGCCGGCGTTGCGTATACGACGCATATTCACAGGAAACGGGGCTAACACAATTCGGCTCGGTCCGCTGCCGACAGACGAGGCGACGGCAATGGAGCTCGTGGCTGCTCAGGATCATAGGAACAGGATACAACGTTGCGGCACAAGCAACGCAATTGCAGTTCGAGTGCAGCACTCACACCGTGCAGACGTGTTTGCTCCGACCAAATAGTTCAATTGGGCCAACAAACAATTGTATCAATAATAATCTCAAGTGAAGGCAACATCTTGCAAGAAGTTCATTTCATTCCACTCGTGGAGCAAAGCCAATACGGACGCCTATATCATTTTGATTGTTGCTCAGAAAGCCGTTCAATTTGAGTCTTGGCTTTCGAGTAATAATCGAAACCAAATAGGCGATCCTAACAACGTTCTTTAAATCAAGTGGCCCCTTCTTGCTGGGTAAAGTAAGTAATTTAATTACAATTTGTTGTTCATCTATGTATTTCTTTATTTCCTATGCAAAAGACGATTTTTTTGGCATTTTTACAATTTTAAAGCTGTTCTAAATTAAACAAAAAAAACTTTTTTTAAATTGAACGACTTTTTAAGCTACTCAACAAATTTTTTTGTACATTTTTACCGCCTTCAGTAACAGAGTTATTTTCGATTAAAGTTAACGAAATCGATGTAGGTTTTTGCTATAAATTAGTGTTTGAAAATCTATTATTTTGAAAGCGATATTCTGACAAGGTACCAAAAAAAAATTTATTACAAAATAGAAAATATAAACTCATACTGAATACCTTATATATAACTAAAGTTTTTATTTTTATCTTCGTAATTATAAAGGAGACATAAATAACAAAAAAAAAACCAAATTCAACCTTATTGTTAGTAATACATCACAAAAATTCCGTCTCTATATTTAAAGGTAGAGTTGATACCATAGTGCTATGTCATTATTGTTAATTTTTCCAATATTTCTACTATGAACAACATTATTTATCTTTACTTAAATATCAAGTTCTATGTGTCAGTTATCAAATAAAAAATATAGAATAAAGTGATAATTCTAATTTTTTAAGCTTCTTCATCATTCCTCTAAATTTATTATTTATTAAACTCAGAACACTTTAAATTCCTTATCATGATTATTCACTTTAAAAGTCATTGTATAATATCTACAGCTTCAGTTCTTTGGGTCAACAAACATAAACTTCATAAAGATTTTGTCTAATTCAATTTGTTTTAAACAAGTTCATATATTTCTACATATTTATTAGCTTTAAGTAGTTATTCCCAACTTAACATAAACCTTATTAAATTTAACATCAATGTTCCTTATGCATAACTCATTTCATTCATTTCCCCTAAAGTTCTTTGTACTCCAAACTCCCGATGATATTGTAATTGTAAATCCCACGTTGGGCCCGCATCAGAAGTTCAAAGCTTGCAAAGACTTCCTCGACTGCAATTAGTCACCAACAATAATACAAAATACAAAACTGTCGTTGAACCTTTTGGTCAAAAACAATAACAAATGCGACAAAGGCACGAGGCGACCTTCACATTGAATGCGCCCACAAAACAACTACAACCACAAAAAACAGTCGGCAAAGCAACAGTCGAATAACGTATAAAAAACAAAACGTAGAAACTTTGGAGGCGGGTGTCAATGCACCTAACCCGTTTTTGAGGCAACTATATCATAGTACTCTCTGTCTCTCTTTGCGCCATTATGTTCTATTTAATTTTGGTTAAGTTGTCAACAGACGCCAAAGTGTTCATAGACAATTTACGGGGAATTAGCATTTGGTGCGATATGGCGATCAATGAACCTGCTCTTAAGTATATCTTTATGGATGGGCGAGACATTTCTGGTTTCGTTTTGCGTAGTTTTTCGACTTTCGGTTTCGGTTTCATTTGAACTATTTCTCATCTTGTCGAACCAGCTAATACACAAAGTGATCAATTAATATATTCAATCTTGTGATCCGATTCTCATAATTCTGTTAGATCATTTCTGATCGAATTCAATTCCTGTACAATAATTTCATAAAGATTCCTTGTCGGATTGCACTCATTGCACACGCTTCCACCTGCATTTCTGTTCGCCCCGACATTGAAGCCCCGAGGTATATATGTTGTTTTTAAGGGCAATGTTAATGTCAAAGCAATAATTAACATTTCTCGTATTACATGCACAGCCGTACATTGAAAGTCAATCGGGCCCAATTAATATGCGAAACTGCACTGTCACATTTGCATACGTCGATTAGGCCAAGTCCATTTTTTTATGGAAATATGATGCGTAAGGTCTTTTACACGGCAGTGAAACAGGGAGGAAGGTGTTTTAACTTAGAAGCATAAGTCTAACAGGGAAATCAGAAAGATAGAATAGAAATTTGTAATATATTTTTAACCTTAGTTAATAATTAACCTACGTCAAATATTTAGTGTTTTGTTGTAGACAGAGTCTTATAAGAGTTCGATTACTATTTTCTTGGGACTAAAGAGAAACCAATAATATAGAATAAACTAGTATGTATGTAAATTTTGAAACAAGGGGAGTGCGTTACTACAAAATAAGTTAAGTATTTTAACTTTTCTTCAACTCTTCTTCAAATTTGTAGTTCTTCATTAAGATGTCTTTTAACAGTTCAAAATTAAGTAAAGTCATCATTAATATTGAACAAATTCGAATATTTGCCACACGACAAAATAGTAATAAAATAAATAAAAACAGTATAAATGTATATATGATTTTATTGAAATACTAAAAGTAATGTTAATTTGGCAACAATCATATTCTGTAATTTGGCTACAATAATCTGAATCGGTTCTTTCTTTTTTTTTCTTGTACTTTCCTTCTTCTTACGTTTACTTTCGAACGACACACAACGCTGTCGCCCTTATGTTAAATAAACAATTATTCCCAATAGATTTAATAAAATTGTAAGTTTTAGTTTTAACTTCTCAAGACTAGTAAAATAGCTGATTACATTAAATTCATTTGTATTTTAATTTGCAAAACATATAATGAAAAGAAAAACATTAAATCAGCAATAATTCGAATTATGTTTTTTGTTGTACTTTCTTTTATATCGTATGTATATCTAAAAGTTTAAAACCCTGCACTGCAGTTGCATCTAAAAGACCTTCCATTAACAAGGTACTAAAATAAGATTCCCAAACATTTACAACACATATTACATCATAAAACGTATCCAACAACAATAAATCAACGTAAATACCTGCTATAAATAAACGATTCAATTCAGGATATTGAGGCGAAAACAAACCTGTTGCAACTACACTGTAAACAATTGCTGGCGAGTTCCGGGGGTGAAGCGAAGCAGGCGTCGTCGTCGTTAACTCGTCTATTTGTCACCCACTTTCAATGTCATGAACTTCACGTTGGGCCATAAAACGCAAAACAAAAACAACAAAAAGTTTCGTTTGCTTTTCGGCATCTCCTTTGCTGCGGAAGTGGGAGAGTGGGACAGAGAGAGAAAGAGAGAGGGAGAATGATAGACGGAGGAGAGCCAATTGAAATGCCGAAACGTGTGTGTGCTGCACATGGGCGACACGGAGGTGCAGTCGTCGTCGGCATAATCGTCGTCGTTATTATCGTCGTCATCAGCCGAAGCTCAAAAGCTTCAACAGGTGTTGCGAGACTTCCGTTAATTATCAAAAGCTTTGCTCGGCGTTTGCTAATCCGCATAGAACACAACGCACACAGCCGCAATTAAGTCAGTGGAACACTCTGGTCGACCCATATATAAATTAATTGGCGCACAGAATGTTTGTGACAGTTCGTCGCACGCTTTCGCAACAGAGCAACGGCAACCGCTTAACGGTTAATTCTAAAAAAAACAAAAATGTTTGCGTGCACGGCGAAAATTTTTGTTGTTGTTTTATACTTCATTCTAATTGAATGTGCGCGGGCGCAAATTGCTTGTAAGTACAACGATGAATTTCAATTGTAATCGATTAATATGTTAAGTGTGCAATCGATAGTTACATCGCTTCCCTGCACTGTCCGAAATCCCAAAATTGTGGGCGGCAACGAGGCGGAGCGCAATGAAATGCCCTTCATGGTGAGCTTGATGCGACGTGGTGGACACTTTTGTGGCGGCACCATAATACACGAACGCTGGATACTGACGGCGGGCCACTGCATCTGCAACGGGCTGCAGCAGTTTATGAAGCCCGCCCAAATACAGGGCGTGGTCGGGCTGCATAGCATACGGGAGTACTTGAATGGCATTGGTAATGGACCGGATGCGCAGCGTGTTAACTTCAAGAGCATTGTGCCGCATCCGCAGTACGAATGCAAGAACGTTAAGCACGATATCGGTATACTATATAAGATAAAAATGTATACCCCAGATAGACGATTTGATGTCTGTTCTTTTAGCATTGCTGGAATTGGTGCAGCCCATTAGCTTTACGGCACACATACAGCCGAGCTGTGTCAGTGCGGAGAAGGAGCAACGCAGTCTGGAACAGGAATATGCCACCGTCTCCGGCTGGGGCTGGACACACGAGAACCAGGCCGAAGGCGATCGTGCAGATGTGCTGCGTAAAGCTATAGTCAAAATCTGGAGTAACGAAGCCTGTGAAAGCTCCTATCGCGCCTTGGGCAAGTCCAACAGCATTGAGGAAACACAATTGTGCGCTGGCTACGAGAATGGACAGATCGACTCGTGTTGGGTGAGTATACAACATTTTAGCAGAGCACAAATGTTATTGGGCAAATCTGCTTTCATTGTTTATTCCAGGCCGACTCCGGTGGCCCACTGATGTCCAGGGAGCATCATCTAATGGGCGTCGTATCTACTGGAATTGGATGTGCACGTCCTGGGTTGCCGGGCATCTACACACGTGTAAGCAAATATGTGCCGTGGATGCAAAATGTGTTGAACAGCAGGCGATAAAAAGTCGCTTGAACTGCTTAACAGAATGTGATTCAACTGTGATATTTACTGTTTTAAGACAATTAAATGCTAAAAATAAGTTAACGATTGTTTCATTAGCAAAACATAAATTAAAACCACGCGCCCATATTAACAGACCTTCCAATCTGTTTAAATGTTGACCGGAGCAACAATTATGCAACTGATATGGCAACTCCAAGCCAACAGCTGCCCGTAAACAAGAGAAAATGGTCGACAAGAACATATGGCAGCACTTTCTTTGTGGACCTGCCAATCTAAATATATTTTCTGGCCAAAGATACCAATACAGAACTGATAGGGCAATGCCAAGTGAACAGCTGAACGTAAACAATAGAAAATGGAGGACTCAGCACTTACTAGGTATAAACAGAAATAATAAATAAAAAGAAAGAAAATAGGTGAACTATGGTAGATAATACTTTAACTACTACTTTTAACAATTGACAGCAAGGCAATTGCCGAACTCATGCGCGAGTTGCCAGATGCAAACTTTACATCTTTTGGACCACAGGAGCGCAAAATAAATCCGCTAGGTAGACCAAACAAACGATTCCTAGGGCGCACTTTACACACTGCACTACGCTACAATAAACGAGAAATCGAGAGAACTCAAGCGAGTTGTCGGCAAAAGCTACAGGAATTAAATAATAGTCACGAGCAACGCATTAGGAGGGAATTGCTCAGGGAGAGATCGAGCGAAAGACATGAACGTAGAAGTCGCTCAAAGAAGAGACATAAAAGAAGACGCAGACATAGTCCCAGCACGAGTAGAAGCAGTCGCAGTAGGCGCAGCACTTCCAGCTCCAGCAGAGAAAGTCGTAAGCAAAAAAAGAAGCACAGAAAGAAAAGAAAGAAACGCAAACAAAGACATCGTAGCAGGAGCAGCAGCAGCGTCAATGAAGTCGACCAACGTAAACCTGCGATCAACCATGAACTTCCCACCGCCGATTACTATGCGCCTTCGCATAGCATAGCCCTAGCTGTAGCTATGGCCTGCAGCCAAGCTCTGACCGCTCAACAAACGTCCATACAATCCAAAGAAACGACCCCGCCTGCCCCCGAAATGAGTGATATTATCAACGAGCTGATTTCGGATGAGGGATCTCCTCGTGTACAACAAAAAGGAGAGCCAGTCACACTGTCCATTGAATCATCCAGTGATGAAGTACAAGAGGTACAAACTATTGATCTAAGCTCCTATGCCGAAGACTCACCGGGCACAACAGCAAGTGAGTCGGATGACGAGAGAAGTAACTCGGCCAGCTGCATAGCACTGGATGATGATAGTGCGGCCAATAGTAGCTGCAGTGATATAGAAATAATTGAAACTGAGCTTCAACCTGATCTTAAACCAGAACAATCTAAAGAAGATAAGAATCGGCAGCCAGAAGAGTCAACCACCGTAGATTTAACTGAAGATTACTATAGTTCTTTAGACAAATTGAATTCAATTGTTATGTTGTTGTGATCTAAATTACTTACAATAAATGTGCAATTTCAAATTGTCAACAATCAAAAATTAATTATGATTCCTAAGTGAATTAACAAATATGATATTATTTTATATTTGTTTTACTGTTTAGAGATTGTATTCTGATTGGGTTTCCTCCAATCCTCTGTAAATGTTGGATCGGATGGTTCTTTTTTATTTCAGATTGAATATAAAGCAATTTAACATTTTCTTTTAAGTTTTTTACATTTTTGAAATTATTTGTTTTATTAAATTTTTTAATTTTACTTTTAATTGTCATTAGTATATAAAATAAATAAATTTATAAACGACTCAAAATAGTAAAGGTATATGCGGAGAGTGTATGTTAACTTTGACAACAGGTTTTTCTCTCTCTCTCTCTCTCTGTCGCTCTCACGAACGATCTGTCAAACCTCATATCTTGTCAGTTGGCAGGCCAGCTGATTTTCTATTTACCACAACAACACGTTCAATTAGTACCACATTAGTTGCATTTAAAACCTTTTTAAAAACTGTAAATCGCAGTTTATATAATGTTTGGAAATCTGAAGAAGAAGCTTAGCAATGCCATACAGGAGGGCATTGTAATTTCGGAGAGTCTGCAGCAACAGTACCGTCAACGCCGCAGCAGCAACAGCGGCGGCAGCAGTCGGGCGAGTTCAGCGACAACAACACCAACAACTCCGCTAAGTTCCTCTAGGTTGGGCTTGAATGACAGCTTCTCCTCCAGTCGGAGCAGTTCACACTCTCTAACAGCAGCAGACTGTGTTCCAACACATCTCAATGTGGCTGCCGGGTGTAATTTGTTGGCCAAATACGAGGATGACTGGCAACAAATTCATGCCGCGAACGAGGACAATGCCGGACGTGCTGCTGCGGTGGCCACACAAATCTCAAACATACAACAGCGCGCAACCAAGCAGCAGGTGAACATGGCTGAACTAAATCATTGCATGGCGGGGTTACCCGCTTTGATTGGTAAACTGCAGGCAAGCGCTCGCACTCTTGAGGCGCTGGAACAGATAGGCGGACAGCTGGAAATTGACCTGGAACAGTTGGAGAATCTGTGCGAGGAGTGTGATCTGCAGGAATTCATGCTGGAACAGCAGTTTGCGCTGTCCAAGCACAAGCAGAAGAAACTCAACGAGCTGGAACAGTATAGACAGAAGATTGCAGCTCCACATCAGCAAAAGATTCGTGCCCACGAACAGCAACTGCTGCAGCTGCAGAAAGAGCGTCAGGCTGTGTTTGACGATGCGTTTCGTGGGGACTTGGCCGAGTACAAGCAGCGCGGACAACTCACAAGTATGTGAATACGTTTTAAATATTATATATTGTAAATATTAAAGTAATATAATTCCCTCTCCTTGCAGAAATACCCACAAAAACGAACACACAAACAGTTTTAGAGGATGTTGTTCTGGAACAAAACGATGTGGAGGCCAAGGATGCCCTAGAGGAGTTTCTCAATGGTTAATTATTCACGCAGCACTTCAACCATTTGTGCCTTTTATACAGTAAGCAACCTAAATTGTCTTAGAACTACTATTTTATTTATAAGTAAAATAAAGTATACATATTATATACAAGCAAATTTAAATAATATTTTTTTTGCAAAAGGCGAAAGTTAACATAAGGCTTGATGTTAAACCAAGTTTGCGGCGACAAAAACTTAACTCTGTTAAAGCGATTTCAGCATTACAGAAAATATCGATAAGGTCATTTAATTTCCACAAGCCGAATTGGAATTTTTTCTTTTAAGTATTTTATTTTATCTATTTTAGATAAAACTGTGTAAAGCTTAACACAACAGTAAACATAATAAATATAATTTTTGTTTCAAAAACAGTCAATTGTTTCGATAAGCATCATGAAGAATTCGCAATAGGGCTACCACAAAACCAATGTCAAGTCGATAACAATGCAAATAACATAGAAAACATCGCCGCATCGGCATCAAAATATCGATATCATTAATGCCAAGACCTGTCCTGTGAATTTATAAATTGTATTAATAACATAAATGGTAAATATGAATTTGCAAAGCATAAATTCTTTGTGGAAATTGTGAAACAAGTTGAGCAAACGCGATTAGAAGCAAGAAAACTTTGAGAAACGGTGGAGAGCAGTAAGCAACATTTTGCATTTGGCGACGTAAAAAAATGAGCACGCGCAGGCTGTTGGTGCTGGTGTCATATCAGCTGCTGCTGCTCGTTGTGGTTGCTTGTGTGACGAGGAAAGAAGGCTACAAACGATACCGATACCAGATCCAAGCCCAGTTCTTGCCCAATCCGAAGCCGGTGTTTTCCATAGTAGTAAAAACATAGAACGTACAAAATTATGTGCAGTGTTGAAATACAGACACAAACACACGCACACATACGAACACATATGCACGGATGTTATAGAATATAATTAATATGCACACATCTGCATTAAATTTGCGACAGTGTGCGGCTAAGCACTTGTGTGTGTGTGTGTATGTATGGAAATATACGTGAGTGTATGTGTGTTGGGGTCCTGTGTCCTGTGCATCCCGTGTAATTCTTAGTTGTTGAAAAATCATTTTATAGGAATCAAGGGGAGGGGCATGGAGTCTCCTGTCTTCTGAAGCTTGATACTATTTGAATAGTAATTGTGAACTAATTTGAAATATCACTTAAATTTTAAATAACTTATACCATCGCATTAACACATTTTGAACTTAAATTATATTTTTGCAGCTTCATGTATGTATATATAAGTGAATGTTCTCGTGATATGATGTTTCAATAACTGCCCTGCGCTGAAATACAGTGGTAAGTGTGTGTGTTTGTGTGTGTGTGTTCCTGCCTACATTTTAACAATTCACAAATTTATTTACCTGTATTAACTGTATTTTACTCTAATCGACAGCTGCAAATCTGTGTAATACTTACACTTTCTAGAAAATAAGCGGAAAACAAACAATATTTTTTTTGTGGAGGCCAACAAGCAATTCTTGTCGCAATCAGATCACACAAGTCATGCCACGGGGTAAACGTCGAGCTCCAGAAATCGGTGACAATATGGATGGCCATTCTAAGAGAGCACGGACCAGCTACACAAGCATTGCGACACAACAAAGCAGCAGGTGAGTTACCTCAGGTTTATGCCATGAACAGTTCATGAGATCAATTTTTTGTTCAATAACAGAATTGTTTATTGTACAAACAGTGCCAAAAAACTGCTTTTTAACTTTCTTGCATAAGAACTCGCGTAATGAAGAGGTTTATACGATGATGTATACATGATAATAGGTATTTTGTACTTGGTAGTAGCGTATATGTCGTTGTAGTTTTTGGTTTGCAAATTTGACTATAGGACTTTATTAACTGTCTAATTTATACCATAACAGTTGGCTTTATAAGCTTAACTGCAAATTAAACTGTTTAACTCAGATAATAACTACAAATTCCAAATGTATTTATTTATATTAGTTACAAAGGAATCTATCGAAGAAAAGGTTTTTTTTTTATAATGAATGTAGATTCTTCGAGAAAATATAACTATATATTCCAAACTAATTATAAGTTACAAAAGGAACATATTGATGAAAAGGTATATTTTTAATAAATGTAGATTCTTTCAGAAAATATAATTTTAAGTTGAGATCTTATGGCTTCGAATGAATACTGAATACATTTTCCAAAAAAGCCATACAATTGAAAAGTCAATGTAAATTTTACTGTTTAGTGTATTTATTAACTTGGCTTCAATGTTTTAGTGTTTTTTGGACATAAATGAAAAGGAGGTGCTTTTAAATTTGCATGATTATGTATAGTATGCGCTTGATTAGTTTTAGTTCGAGTAGATTCATTTGAAAAACTTAAAAACTAACAATTTTTGGAACGATATAAAAGTTGCAGGATTTCAAATTAGATAGATATGGGTGCTCTTTATATTTATTAAGGAAACAATAACCATCTTTCTCTGCTGTTCACAATAATAGAATTTCTTCAAATAATCTCATTGGCTACTTTTGTAAATATATAATCCTTTATATATATATAAGTTTATATACATATTAATGTATTATTATATATGTATAATAGTTAATATTTTAATAATATTAACTGTATGGAAGACATTTGCAATTTCTCATATGATATGAACCTCTTGCATTGGGTTTGCTTCAGTTTTCTTATTCATTTCTCTTTTATAACATTGATATTTTTGTTTTGACTATAGTTTGCTTTTCTATTTTGGAAACATGATTACAATATTTGTTTTAATACGCGAAAATACTGATATGCAACAAATAACGGTACAAAGATATGGCTTGATTAGCTTAACAGAAAAACACGCAGACATCTTTCGATTTATTCCATTGATCCGTACTGTACCTTCTTGACTTTAAAATATCTGAAGAAAAAAAGGAAAAGGGAGAGTTAGAAAGAGACATATATTTTGAGGTGCATTGTGTCTTACCGCCAACCACCGTAGCCGGAAATAGTTAGTAGCACTGCAATGGCCAGCGCTGTGCCGACAGCTAACGGAGCAGTCTCGTCGCGATAGGATCCGGTGGCACTACAATGGAACGAGGGACCCCATTTGCCACTGTCCTTGAACATGAAGCTTTGCATGTGCAGATCCCGCAGGTAGAGTCGAGCAATGTGGCCGGAAAGATCTCCCGAATCGTGGGGAGCATACAATATGACAGTCTGCTCCTTGTCACATAGATAGGACTTGCCCACGGGCGTCGGGAAATACATGGGCGTGTGGGCCGGTGAGGTAAGCCTAACATTCAAGTTGGGACGGTCGGGATGCTCGAACAGTGGATTCGATGACGAGTAGCTCAGCTCAAAGAGATTGATGTACCAGCCCTCGCCACCCGATGACTAGATGTAGTGTAGGTGTGTGTGTGTGTTTTGGGGGGTACAAATGAAATTTAGTTACGTTCCGCGACCTTCGACCTTAATGATTGTCCGCCCACATACCTTTTTGAATGTCATGGTCAGCGTAAAGCCCTTGAACTCCATTGTCATAATCTCCAAATTGGACTCGACGCATTCGCCACTCAGCTTCGGGTAATCGGGCAGATAAAGATCGGCTTCCACATCCTCGTTGAGCTTATTGCGATACCTGATGCCAATCAGTCCGTCCACCTGCATAAGGATGCAAGTGATGCCGTTGGTGGCATTGAACCGATACAGCGATGTGCTTGCATCGTGATGCGATGAGGCCTGAAAAATTTTGAACTGTACAAAATGGAAATCTAGGCAGGCACAGGGGGAACACTTACAGATGGCGACTTGGTCGTATGCTTGGCAACTCTTGGTGTTTTCGTCGTAAACGCACTCAACTGCAGTCCTTGACTCGGAGCCACTGTGCAAAAATAGAAGAAACGAAAAAAAAAAACTCATCATTTCGCTTTTACGAGTCAGTGTGTCACGACTATTGATTTTTGAACCTCCCCCGCCCCCGCTCCACTTTCCTGTAAGCCCCAGTATTGTTCTCTTGGGGGTTCATTTTCCTTTTTTATTAATTTCTGCTGTACTTACCAAGTAGTCCGAGGAGCATAAAGACAATTAGATTGCATAGAAATCTGCTGACATACGAATTACCCAACAATTTGAACATTTTTTCTCAAGTTTATTGAAACAAAATTAGTTCTTATTGCGTTTCTTTTCAATGACGGCGACCACGACGTGTCTCGCTTCAGCTCCTGCGCACAACTGTGCCCACAATTCACAATTGCCACAACGTCACAGTCGCCTCGTCGGGAGTGTCGTCGTGTCTCCCTGCGCCACTCGGCTCCACTCGACTCTCGCTTTCAGTTGATTCATTCCTGTGCGCAGGCGTCTGCACTTTGTTCACTAGACGACACAGTCAGTGCTATAATTATGCACATTTCATATAGAAATATATGTGCAGGGTCTGTAAATTATGCGAATGTTATATATTTATAAACAATCGATTTTATTTGCTATTCTATTTTTATTTTTCGTTTTTCTTGAAATTCGCCTACACTCAGATTCTGAGCGAAGTTGGACATTATTAATTTCCTTTCAATGCCATTCACACGTTTGTGTAGGGAATATTTCTTATTGTCCTTGCGTGATGTATAAGTTCCACAGCATCCCAAACATATGGCAGCCTTTAGTCAGTATATTAGTTGCCACAAAATTTACACCATCACTCTCTGCGCAACAGCCGTCAACAATGGGTCAGTAATTCGCTGTCGAGTTAAAGAGAAAAAACACTCAAAACAAAATATACTCTTCTCAACCTGTTTGGGCAATTTCTCAATCTCCTCTCGTGCTGCATAAGTGTACAGCATCCACAACATTTGTCAGCCTATGATCGCTCTCTTAGTTTCCACAAAAATGACAGCAACACACTCTCTCAGCAACAGCTGTCAACAACAATAGATCAGCCGATCTCACTCCCGAAAACACTCAAAAAAAAAAATGGATGGCAACATTTGTATTTACAGTGTTTTCATTAACATTAAGTGATTTGTTCTGGCACTCAAATTTGAATTTTAACAGTTTTATAGTCTTTTATTTATACTAAAATTTAAATATGTTTTCTTCGTAGTTTAAAATGCAATTTATTCTTCAGTTCTGTTGGATTTAGCTTGTGCTCTTGGCATTGGCCTTCCCCATCAATTTTACTATCTATTGCTATTTTTAGTTGGCAAACAAAAGTAGAGAACAGAAAACAAAAACATTGAATAATACGTCAACAAGGGGCGTATGCTTAGGCAGCTTCTTAATTAGTTTAAATTAAATATACATAGACAATTTAATAATAGTATGATGGCTAAGTATGTTTTTTATAATTATTATTGATAAATATACTTAAGTAATTTCTCTGATTTTTACAGACGCCATATCAGAGCAGAAGATGGCTTCAGCCAGAAGCGTTGCCTTGCCTGGTTCCATGAATACACCACACCAGACGAACCGGATACGCTGGGTATATGACCTTTCATAACCTTTTATCATATAGTATTTTATGTAATCTGTAATCTGATTTGTATCTATAGGTCCAGATGGAATGGAGAAATTCTGCGAAGATATTGGCGTTGAGCCCGAGAATATTGTGATGCTGGTTCTCGCCTATAAAATGGGCGCTACACAAATGGGCTTCTTTAGTCAACAAGAATGGTTAAAGGGTCTCACAGACCTGGAGTGCGATTCCACAGCGAAAATGGTTGTGAAACTGGACTATCTGCGCAGCATACTCAACGATCCCAATTCATTTAAGAGTATATATCGATATGCTTATGATTTTGCCAAGGTAAGAGAACTTTCTGATGATAATGATGATGTTATATGTGATATACTTACATCTTAATCTATTCCAGGATTCGGATCAGCGTAGCATGGATATTCTGACGGCCAAGGCGATGCTGCAGTTGCTGCTTGGCAAGCATTGGCCTCTGTATCCACAGTTTGCGCAATTCCTAGAGCAGTCCAAGTACAAGGTTATCAATAAGGATCAATGGTGCAACATACTCGAGTTCTCGCGCACCATCTGCATTGATCTATCCAACTACGATATCGATGGTGCATGTAAGTGAAATGATCCTTGATCTCTCTGCATCTGTACTGTAATAACATATTCCCAATTGCTTTAAGGGCCCGTTATGCTGGATGAGTTTGTCGAGTGGCTGCGTTTACAGCGCGGCTTAGTCATTGTCAGTTCGGGATCCAGCTGAGAGTTCCTGGACCGCGTACTTCTAGTTAAACTTTAGAAATTGAATAGTGTCCCATGATGAGAGACCAGGAAGTAAGACGACACACACACACACACACACACCATACACAAAACCCGAACACACTTACATTACATACTCCTCCCGAACTCAGAGCCCCTCATTACATACACTAACAACACCTACACGATCACATCCTCACACAGAGAACACACACATACACACAGAGACACACAAGGCACTTGAGACTGCGTAAAACTGGCAAAGCAAACCAACTATAAAACTACACTATTGATATATATATATATTTAATGTAATAATTTAATTGTAAACAACATTTAAAAACAAAAAAGAAACTACATAAAGTGTTACTTTTAAGGCATCACTGAAAGAAACAACTTTAACAGCAACAAATGAGAGCAAAACAAATCGTAAGAGAAAGGCAAAGAGCACTAAGTATATGGCAGAGAGAACAGCAATAACCGAAAATGAGTAAACAAATACAAGAAATGATACGAAACAAACAAAACTAAACAATAACAAATACTTATATTAAACATACTGAAAATACGAGTATATCAATCGCATAGTCAAAATTAGTAAAAGATAATTAAATGAACTAATTGACTTCTGTTTAAGTTTCAATAAGCAAAAGAGCAAGGGAATAAGCTAAAGATGGATGGATGGCAAACCATAAAGTCTAAAGACTTATCTAATAAACGTATTAAGTGAGATTTGCTATTTGTTCTTGTCTAAGCAACATTAAATTTACCTTTGGAATTTATATCTTCCGTTTTTTATTTGTATCCTGCTTTTGTAGTTAAAATACCTGAACTGAACTAGTTCCACTCACCGATGTCAGTTCCGTTTCGTTATTTGCTTGGAGTTGCCGGACAAATGTATCGAAATTGATAAGTTCATCTGATCAAAGTTTTTTTTGTTTGATTAAGTTCTGTAGTACCACTAAGCAATGAACACATAGAGACGTCAAACAGCCCTGAAGCAGTTTGAGAGTCATTTTTCAAAACGGCTGCCCCACAGAAGAAGAAGAACAGAAGCAGACTTCGGCTGAACGCTCGACCGGGTCAGCTCGCTGTTCGGCTCTCAGTACAAACAGTGCAAAGCATCAAAACTGTTTCAGTCGCACAACGACAGCGGAACGATAAGCATGTGCGTACTTCTTTGCGCTGTACGTTTCCATGTGTGCGTGTATGCATGCACGGCCCGCGTATGAATGTATGCGGTGCTTGTGAAGTTTGGCAATAGGCAAATGCTTCGGCCAGCGCGCTGGCAGCCTGAGTCAATTTTGTGTTTCGGCGTTGAGAGCCTAGAGACAGGTACAGTGGGCAAAAATGGTTATCTTGCGGCGAAAATGTTAAAACCTCCTCTGTTCTATAAGGATAATTTTATTTAGTAATTACATATTTATGTATTCCGAATTTTTTATTTTAATTCACAAATTTTGTCAATATTGGTAAAGTCATATACAAAAAATTTATAATTATCAAAACTTATTTTTGATATTATAATTTTGCTCTACAAAATATAATATAAATATGAATATTCAATCCATATTCCCAAAAATTAAACATAAATACACATGTTTTCAGATGCTAAAATAATTGCCGCCAAATAACCATTTTGGCTCACTGTAATTCGGTCTCTTAGCTCTCGATGACAAAGACAAAAACAAACACACAGTTGATTTCACGCTGGCCAGGCCCGTAGCTAAACGTGCGCAGGGTGTGCGGTACAGAAGGGCTCTCAACAGTCGGGGCTCACTGTTACCAAACATAAAAATGTTATTAATGGGGATATATTTGTACAATTTAATTCCTTTGGTAATCACAAATATATTTATTAATTAAGGTAATTTAAGTAGAAGTCCCTGATAAGTATTGCACAGGGGCCCGTAAAACCCTCACTACGGCCCTGTGCCTCGGTCTCTAGGCTCTCGACGCCGAAACACAAAATTGACTTCAGGCTGCCAGCACGCTGGCCGAAGCATTTGCCTATTGCCAAACTTCACAAGCACCGCATACATTCATACGCGGACCGTGCATGCATACACGCACACATGGTAACGATCGTACAGCGCAAAGAAGTACGCACATGCTTATCGTTCCGCTGTCGTTGTGCGACTGAAGCAGTTTTGATGCTATTCACTGTTTGTACTGAGAGCCGAAATGCGAGCTGACCCGGTGGAGCGTTCAGCCGAAGTCTGCTTCTGTTCTTCTTCTTCTGTGGGGCAGCCGTTTTGAAAAATGACTCTCAAACTGCTTCAGGGCTGTTTGACGTCTCTATGTGTTCATTGCTTAGTGGTAGTACTACAATGAAAGAGTTTGAAGTTTTTAAAAATTTAACAAGTATATTTTTTCAAAACGTAATTGACCGTATTGATGATAAATGAAAATAAATTCGAATTTCCAACGAACGTTTCTTGCATTATTTTATTACTTTCGAACACTGTCAGAGCAGGGTTGCTCCAATTGTATCATCGGCTGTCATCTAGTGACGCTGATGAACTACTCAAACTGGCATTCAAATAAAATAAACTGTTTCGGCGCGTTCTCCGCTTTGTGCCCACAATTCGTGCAGTGCTTGGTGTCTTTTGTGCGTTTTGATCAACGTTAGTGGCTTTTCTATTAATAGTGTATTGTTATAAACTAAGTATTGCACTGTGCAAGTAATTTGTGTGTTAATTAAAAGAAAGCGACGAGAAGCAATAAGCCGCAAAAGTTATTTGTTCTGCACGAGCCGCAATTAAAGTAAAGTCGAGAAAAATGGCCGCAAAACCCGAGGACAAAAGCACGGATATACCGGATCGCCTTTTTGACTCCAATACTCGTAAAACTTACAAGCGGATGCGGTTCTTTGGCAAGGTAAGTTTTAACCAGGTGGCATAATGTAGAGTGATCCAGCATGCGTTCAGTTTGCTTGCGAGAATATCTAGCGCCGCCTGCGCAGATTTCTGCCGCAGCTGCCTTCTTATTTCCTTGCGCACCTAATTCCTGTTGTTGTTTTTGCTCTTGTATGCAGTTGTATGCGTGTAAGTGTGCGCATGCATGCACATATGTATACGACCGCACGCACTGACAGTGTTGCAAGCCACGCAAATAGAGTCAGTAGGTTCTTTTGGCGCGAACTGAACACAATTTTGATGTATGTAGGAATTGAATAAATGCTACTTTACATATTTATGTAGGTGTGCCCTATGTGCATAGGTATATGTATTAATTGTTTTCAAAATATAAAAATTCCTTTTCTTTAGGGCGGCTTTGCAAAATGCTACGAGATCATCGACGTGGAGACGGACGATGTTTTCGCTGGAAAAATCATCTCTAAAAAGTTGATGATAAAGCACAACCAAAAAGAGAAGACAGCACAGGAAATAACTATACACCGTAGCCTGAACCATGCAAACATTGTTAAATTCCACAGCTATTTTGAGGATGTGCAGAACATCTACATTGTGCTGGAGCTGTGCAAGAAACGCGTAAGTATAACTAACTCAAAAAATACCCTGTTATATGTTTTGTTCTTTGATTTATTCTAAATGGAATTTTTGATTTTATTATTCTCAACTAGTCGATGATGGAATTACACAAGCGTCGTAAGAGCATTACTGAGTTCGAGACGCGGTATTACATATTCCAGATAATACAGGGTGTCAAGTATCTGCACGATAATCGAATCATACATCGTGATCTGAAGCTGGGAAATCTCTTCTTGAACGATATGCTGCACGTGAAGATCGGTGATTTTGGTCTGGCAACACGCATTGAGTATGAGGGTGAGCGCAAGAAGACACTTTGTGGCACCCCCAACTATATTGCCCCAGAGATATTGACCAAGAAGGGTCACTCATTTGAGGTGGATATCTGGTCGATTGGTTGTGTCATGTACACGCTGCTGGTTGGTCAGCCTCCATTCGAAACGAAAACACTGAAGGATACGTATTCGAAAATCAAAAAATGTGAATATCGCGTACCAAGCTATCTGAGGAAGCCGGCTGCGGATATGGTGATCTCCATGCTACAACCGAACCCGGAGAACAGACCAACAATTGGTCAGCTGTTGAATTTTGAGTTCCTTAAGGCCTCTCAAGTGCCCATGTTCTTGCCCAGCTCATGTCTCACCATGGCGCCTCGTATTGGAATCAATGATACCATCGAGGATGCCGTGTCGCGCAAGCCTCTGCAGGAGAAGAATGGCCTGAGGGACGAAACGCGGTTCGAGTCGACATTTCTCAAGAACAATCTTCACGATGCCATTACTGCCTCGGCACAGATGTGTGGCCACAACGAAGACTATCGCAGCGACATTGAGAGTTTGCATCAGCAACTGACTGCTCTCATTAATGATAAGGTAAGTTAGATGTAGATTTATTTATTAATTGACAGTAATCTAACATATATTCTACAATTCTATAGCCACGTTTGTTGCAAGGTAATCTGGGCGATGAAAACACCGATCCTGCTGCCCAGCCGCTGTTCTGGATATCAAAGTGGGTCGACTACAGCGATAAATATGGATTTGGGTATCAGCTGTGCGATGAGGGCATCGGCGTTATGTTCAATGATACCACAAAGCTCATACTACTTCCCAATCAAATCAATGTGCATTTCATTGATAAGGAAGGCAAAGAGACTTATATGACCACGACTGACTATTGCAAGACGTTGGATAAGAAGATGAAATTGTTGTCATACTTCAAGCGTTACATGACGGAACATCTCGTCAAGGCAGGTGCTAACAATGTTACCGTTGAAAGTGATCAGATATCGCGTATGCCTCATTTGCATTCGTGGTTCCGAACAACGTGTGCAGTCGTGATGCACCTCACAAATGGTTCAGTTCAGGTATTTTTCATATAAAACATCATATAAGTAAACCCCTTATCATATCTACTTTTTAAATTTCAGCTTAACTTCTCGGACCATATGAAGATCATTCTCTGTCCACGCATGAGTGCCATTACATATATGGATCACGAGAAGAATTTCCGCACATATCGATTCTCAACCATTGCAAAGTGCGGAGTTTCTAAGGATCTATATCAGAAGTTGCGTTACGCTCATGAAAAACTTAGAAAAATGCTGGAGAAGATGTTTGTTTGAGCAACTATATCCGAAAGTGCACAGCAGCCGGCTGACTTTATTATTTAAATTTATTTTATTATAATGCCGTAGTTTAAGCGAATCATCATCAAAACATCCACCCACTCCAGCACCCAAAAAACTGCATGCAGATGACAATTTTCTTTGTAAAATTCCAGTTGCTCTTCAAATCTCTTTCCCGGTCTCGTTTTAAAGTTAAGTTAAAGTTTCTTATTTTTGTTTTCGTTTAGTACTTTTTCCATTTTGGGCAAATTTCGCATACTCAATATCTGTTTCAATGTTTATAAAATAAAAAATATAATTTTTGCAGTAATAATTTAACCACGACCATTGTATCTTTTTGTTGAAAATAAAATTTGAAAATCAACGGGTAATATTGGTTGCCGATAACTGTTATCGTTTCCTTTTCAAATTCACTTTTTATCGAAACGGGCTGCAGTGTCGAACAGCTGACGTAGATAAATAATTTAAGGTTGATAATTATAATTGAATTGTACAAATATTAACTTCACATACAATTGATTGCCATGTCAACAAATAAACATTGTGTATGTGTATAAAATAATTCGGTGAAAATTAATACGTTTAGTTAAAATACTGTTGATAGATTCGGTCACACTGTTATGCATCTCCTTATTGATTTTATTTGCTGAAAAGTCTAAGACAATAGTTGAGGAATTCATTTGCAAATAGCCACTGAATTGTCAAAATAGTTTGCATCTAAATGCAATTTACTGTATCAAAAGGCCACACTTGCAATCATGGGCGACAATGAGCAGAAAGCCCTTCAGCTTATGGCTGAGGCGGAGAAGAAGCTGACACAACAAAAGGGTTTTCTCGGCTCACTTTTTGGGTGAGTAATAAATAATTTGTGTGTGATTGTTGTACATACAATGATTTCTATAGCAATGGTTAAAGTTAAGTATTGATCCGTTTATGAATATTACCATTGTTTCTTGATGCACATATTGCTCAGATAATACACATACATATACATATGTACATATATATACATAAATGTGTATATGTATATTCACAGTTTTATTTATTTGGTCTGTTTGGAAAAGAAAGCTTTACTTTAACCCACATCATGAATATTTACAAAATATTTAATTTTAAGTAGTTCCTGATGTGTCACATTTGATTTTTCTTACATATATACAGATGTATATCTATATTTACATATTTACAAACCCCTAGACAACAACACACAATTAGGGTACACGCACGTAATGTAATACAGCTAAAATCTATCGATACCCCTGATAATGATTAGACTCAATACCTATGTATTGATAACTAGTAATGGAATACAACATATGTATGTACAAATTTGAAAACATACTTGCAAATAAGCAAGCTGCAATTTTGTGAAAGGACGTGTGTTATATGATGTATCATTCTGGTGAACTCTTTCTTTGGTTCATAATTGACACACATATTAAAGACCTTATTAATAATACCCTTCGACCATAAAAACTGGGAAATAGGATTAATTAACTTTGTGCAAATGTATATAACAGGCATAAAGAGGCGTGGCAGACCCCACAAAGTATATATATTCTTGATCAGGAGTGGATTGAACCATTGCCCTTTGTGTCTGGTTGGCATTGTTCAGTTTATTTTGTATCTGTTATTTAGATCATCTTTCAATTTTAATTGTATTATATTTAAATAGAATAGTCTCCACTAATTGTTTTTCAGTCTATCAATTATGCCTTTGTATTTACACATAAATAAAAATTAAATAATAATTCAAATGATTATCTTCAATTTGTAAACACAGTGGTGGATCTAGCAAGATCGAAGATGCCATTGAGTGCTACCAACGTGCTGGCAATATGTTCAAAATGTCAAAGAACTGGACAAAGGCCGGCGAATGCTTCTGTGAGGCAGCAACGTTGCATGCACGCGCCGGCAGTCGCCACGATGCTGGCACTTGCTACGTAGATGCATCCAACTGCTACAAGAAGGTGGACATCGATAGCGCCGTCAATTGCCTGATGAAGTCCATTGACATCTACACCGACATGGGACGCTTCACAATGGCAGCCAAGCATCATCAGAGCATTGCCGAGATGTACGAGGGAGAGCCGAGCACGCTGGTAAGCAAACGGAAGACACATGACAAATATATTATATTTACATATATTTACTAATATACTCGTATATCACTATCCCTTTAAAATGCAGGCCATATCTATTCAACATTATGAGCAGGCAGCTGACTATTTTAAGGGTGAGGAATCGGTTAGCTCGGCCAACAAGTGCATGCTCAAGGTGGCTCAATATGCTGCACAGCTGGAGGACTATGAGAAAGCAATATCTATATACGAGCAGGTGGCGGCCTCCTCGCTGGAGAGCTCTCTGCTTAAGTACAGCGCCAAGGAGTATTTCTTCCGCGCAGCCCTTTGTCATCTGAGCGTCGATTTGTTAAATGCCCAGCACGCGATTGAGAAGTATGCACAGCAGTATCCAGCATTCCAGGACTCCCGCGAGTTCAAGCTCATCAAGGTATGCTTAGCCAAAGAACTCTCTAAAAAACAGTTATATAATACATGTATGCTCTATTTGCAGGTCTTGTGCGAGCACCTGGAGGAGCAGAACATTGAGGGATTCACAGAGGCGGTTAAGGATTACGATAGCATCTCGCGATTGGATCAGTGGTATACCACAATACTGCTAAGAATTAAAAAGGCCGCCGACGAAGATCCAGACTTGCGATAAAGAAATCTATCTAACTAACGCATATAAATACATAACTATAATGAAAAATTCAATGCTTTTCTTCAGTTCCAAATCAAGTAATAAAACATATATAAATATATACAAATTAAAAATACCAACATATATGAGAAAAACAAAGTGAAAAGCACTAAAATGTCTCCACATACTAAACTGTTTGAAACTACGTAATTGAGCATTCATTAGGCTCAGCACTATTTTAACCTTTACCCTATTTTGAAACTGTAACTAAAATAAAAATGCTCACTCCGTTAATTTCCTCCCAACTGCAATATATACTATACTATTATTGGAATTGTTAAAAGTGTTAAAAAAGGTGATGTGATTTTGTTTAAAAATAATTTATAAAGCAAACATGGTCTTATTTTTTGTTTGTTAACACAATTTTGTAGTACATTTCTATTGAGATTTACTTTGTAGCGAATTTGTTGTTTAGTTTTATTTCTTTGTCTGTTAAAATTAATTAGCCAAATTGTCAATTGACAGCGAGTAGGGCTCAAAAAAATGCCAGGTATTTTTATTCTGAAACATAAATTAATCTCGCAAATTGTATGCACCTAATCAAGGATAACATTATGTAAATCGTCAAAAGCAAAGAAACATTTGAAAACATTTAAATCGTATGTGTAGTTTTTGAATTCAAATTCAATCAAAGTGAACAAAACGAATTACAAGAATTGTTAGTAGACAGAGAAATATATATATGCATATTACTAAAGAATATGAATACTTAATCAAATAATCGAATACTTTATTCCTTAGCATTATTATGAGGGTCGCAGTTAAAAGCAGTTGAAGAAAATTCCATCTCAGAAGAAGACGAATATATATATACATATATTATAAAATAAAAGTTAAATAAAAACATTTTATGATGTTTCGGTGTGTAGAGAATTGAAAGATCGTTCACAGATCATTTTGAGAATTAATAAATAGTTCGCATTAAAAACGTTTAACATTTAAAATATATACGAAAGATAACTCAGTAGCTCTAAGAAAGCAAACGCAAGGTACATAAATAAATATATAAAGCCGATTACAAAATGTTAAAATTACATAAACCAAAAAATATTAAAGATGATTGGAAAGTAAAAGTACAGAAGAAATTCTTTTCATTATCACTATATACAGTATGTCAAGAAACACTTTACACATATGTACATAACATTAACATGTAAAGAGTAACTCTTTACTCAAATGCACATATTAATGCAATGTACATATGTGTAAAAAGTTACTTGACAGACTGTATATGTATGGCTGCTGCTGGGTTTCGAATGTCATCAGATCCTGCCAGTCCACAGCGTTCAATACTATGAAATATAATAAACTCTTTGACGAAAATACGTGAAGCTTGACAAAAAAAACATGTACGCAAACGAATACATACATACTTGTTTAAATAAGAAGCACTCCAATAAATATTACAAAATATACAAATATATCTTCGCCTTCAAAAGCGAAATCAAAAAAATAAAGATCAACATTTATTTATTGATTGCGGCAAGCGTGTTAACTGCTGGAATTCCCCCACAGTGCATACAGTGCAGGCTCGCTAATTAGAAACAGTACTGTTTGTTTGCGGAAAATGCATAAATTGTTAGTCACTAATTATAATTAGCCCATTGTATTTTTAGGCACACTTTACTTCCGACAACTGTGACTAAGGATATGCAGCTGTAGTCTCCCCCCTCCCTCACCGCAAAGAACGGGTTTTTAATGTCGTTCAATTCGCATCGCATGAACTTGTTATAAACCAAAACGAAGCTAAGCTCACGGTCTTTTTTAATGCCTAGTTAGTCCGACTTTGAACTTTGTAGTATTTTCAAATAATCTAGGTTCCCATCGTACACAAACAAAGCTCTTCTCAGGCAATTTCTCTTGCTCTTATGCTCGCTCTCTCTTCCGCTCTCTACCTGTCTCTCCTTTCCGCTTACTATCACACAGCCGCTCTCTTTGTCTATAAGCGGGCATACGAGCTTATTTATCAGCTGAATGTCGTCGCCCGATTGGCATAAGGCCATTGTCAGTTGCGCTTCGGTTCTCCGAGAGTAAGGTACGACTCCGATTCCAGACTCCGTTTCTGAGGCGGACCACGTCTCAGGCTTCCAGCATATTTTGCGAGAGACATATATAACTATA
The DNA here is from genome assembly GCA_018903425.1 of Zaprionus nigranus. Taxonomy (NCBI): domain Eukaryota; kingdom Metazoa; phylum Arthropoda; class Insecta; order Diptera; family Drosophilidae; genus Zaprionus; species Zaprionus nigranus. The sequence continues at coordinate 1,104,508 of JAEIGD010000030.1, read as the reverse complement.
TATATATGTATAGATATATATACATATGTGTATAAATACACATACACAATATACTATACTATGTTAATATTAACATGAAATGTATACACATATATTATCATACATATATATTTGTGTGTGTTTGTGTGTGCGTATATGGAGTGAGTCTCAGTGCATTCCGGTTTTGGATTAATCAACAAATCGACAATCGACCATCGACAACAGCAACAAAAACAACAAGTGTCGCTACGTCAGTCTCTCTCTCTACTTAACATTCAAAACAACACAAATCTTCTCATCAAAGGAAATATTTCAATTCAATTAAAACGTTCTTTTTTCTTTGAAAAAATACACAATATATACATTATATATATACATTATATATTATAAAGACAATCTATATTAATATGAAAGTTGATTCAAAATTTTAAACAACCAATCTTTTCTTTAGTTCGATTTGAAGCGGGAATTCGCAATTGACGGGAAAAGAAAACCGCAATATGTTTATAAAAGGTAAATCCCACTTTTTGCAGATTCTAAGAATTCTATATAGAATTTACCAACAGTCACTGCATTAATTGTAAACCGGAAATTATGGAAAAGCTTCTTAAAGATGAGAGTACATTAAAATTGCTCTTAAGTTCGAACGTTATCTTGGAGTGATTCATTGGAATTTATAGAATATATGGAACATCGACTCATCTTATCGCCGCAGCGCCTCTTACAGAAATTTAATTCCTTTCTGTTCAATTCCCATTTTTATTTTCAGTTTCTTTGATGCGACTCTTTTGCGGATGGCTCCTGCTACCCCTTGTTTGTTCCTTGGCTCAGGGTCAAGCTCCCCCGTTATCTGTGGGTCAGACATTGGAGCCGCTAACCAATGAAGCCGCCTTCCAAGTTAGTAGCGGCCCCCTAGACGCTTTGCGGTCTAACTTTCAAGAAGATACATTACGTAAAATTGCCAAAGGAGCACAGGAATTTGGGCTTGATCTATTGACGCGTATTTCTACTTCGTTGGAGAAGGGTAACAAGGACTTCATGATATCGCCGTTCTCGGTATGGTCACTACTCGTACTGCTCTACGAGGGTGCTGCTGGCCAAACCTATGAGCAACTTCGTCAGACCCTGCGTGTCAATGTGCCCGATGAGGACTTGCGCGGCGTTTATCGTGTATGGAGCTCGTATCTCAAGTAAGAAACTATTGAGAATATATATACATAACATTCACTCATACATCTACCTTTCTTTAGCGTAAACACAAGCACCATTGAGGTGGCTTCTCTACAAGCACTCTACACGGATGTGACATCTCCGGTTAGGCAAAGTTATAGGACTTCCGTACAATCATACGGCGTGCAGCCAGTCGAGGTGGACTTCTATGCACCGGAGACAGTTGCCCTGATCAACGAGGCCTCTAATAAGTCTACCCGTGGCCTTATTCCCTACACAGTGTTGCCGCAGCAGATTATTGGCTCTAAGATGTTCATTATGTCCACGCTATTCTTCAAGGGACAGTGGAAGGTGAGCAGATAATAAATGTTCATAAAGCAATGTTTATAATGTTACTTTGATTCGGTAGTATCCCTTCAATGAGTCTGCCACACACACGGAACCGTTCTACGACGAGGAGGGAAATGTTATCACCCAAATAGAGATGATGGCGCAGGAGGGTAACTTTGCTTATGTCACTAACCTGGAGGGATTGGATGGTTACATATTGGAATTGCCATATGGCAAACAGGATCGTCTCTCCATGATTATTGTTCTTCCCAAGCGAGGCTTCACCCTTGCGAATGTGGCGAAAAATATTCAGACCCTGGGGCTGGCCCCGATTCTACAGCGCATTCAGAAGTTCAGACAGGAGAGTTACGATGACAATGAAGTGGAAGTTGTTATGCCCAAGTTTTCCACAACGACAGACTTTAACCTGAAGAATTTACTCATACAAGTAAGTGGATTCTGTGCACAATATGGATGAGTTAACTGAGATGGGTTTCTCCTCTTACAGATGGGAGTACGGGACATCTTCGATCAAAGCAATTCAAACCTCAGTCGTCTGGCCGATGGTTTGTATACCAAACTTTGTGTACACTCGACCAAAATCATTGTGGACGAACAAGGAACCACTGTCGCCGCTGCCACCTCAGCCACGTTGAGCAACAAGTCAACGCCGCCAAAGTTCCACCTGAACAGACCCTTCCAATACATGATTGTGGAGAAGTCGACCAATCTGTTACTCTTCGCCGGCCAAGTAAGGAAGCCAGCTGCCAAGGGATGAGTTGAGTTTCTTTCTTTAATGTTGTAACTTAAAAATAAAGGTATAAAAAGCAGAAGGTCCGCGGCTCATTTCTTGGCGCGGCCTGCAGCTTTTTTGTCCACCAATCGGTTGTTGTTTGTCCTTGCTGGCTTTGCTGGATATGAGCGGGTGAGTTTCTACAGGGATAAACGGAAGATTAGTAACTTCTTCAGGCAGTTTTGTGGCTAACTAACTTACCATCGGTGGGTGCATCAGGCAGACTGACATCGTAGTGTTGCATTCGTCGGCGTTTGGAAGTCAAAATATCTTCTTCGTAGTCGCGGGAGTCGTTGCCCATTTGATTGGAGCTGGGATCCAGACTATCCTGTGCTGTCCAGCCATCTTCAGGGTCTTCCACTTCTGGTGCCATTGGCAGAAACTGCAGAGCATTCTCGTCCTCGCCGTCTTCATCGGATGAGCAAAACGCCGCAACTGGCTCGACCTTTTGAACATCCACTTCAATTTCCTCATCCTGTTGGGCATCGGCATTTAGGTCCACTGACTTATCCTCATCGGCAATATCGAATTCTGACTCGCGCTCCTCGTACTCCACATTCTCATCCAGCTCTTTAAAATCAGGAGCGAAAGCGGACCAGTTCTCTACTTGATTCTGCGCCCAAATTGAAACCAAACCGGAACTTATACTAGCTATAATTGGACGCACCGGATGCCAAACAACGTCCAGCAGTAGTTCACCCTTTGTACCATGGAGTATCTTTACAAGATTGCCGATTGATTTCTCCCAAATGTAAAGAGCATGTTGACGTGCGCTGCCTGCACATATATATTCACCATCCCCAGAGAAGCAGCATTTCTTCCACGTGGTTCTAGGCAAAAGAAAAACATGAGTATATATTATAATAATATAGGCAAATGAAAGAGTTGCGCTAACTTGTTAACCAGGTCTTGAAGCTTTTGTATTGGTTCAGGCTCGCCGTCTTTGCCCAAGGCTATGATTTCCTTGGAGTCGTAAACACGTATTACTCGATCGGATGTGTTAATGAGGAAGGCGCTGAAAGAAAAGATATATATAAGGTCTAACTTAACTGTTTCTATTCTACATACTCTCCGCGGCGTGCGAACTCTATACTCTTCACTGCCGTCGCACTAGATGTACCCACTATGATGCGAAAGCTGGCGACAACCTCGAACGTCTCTACATCCAGCACCAAGATCTTTCCTTTAGCATTGCCCGTGTAAATGTGTTTGCCTCGTCGATCGAATGAGGCAACTATATTCAGATCACCCTGCAAGATTTGAGAAGTATTTTAATATGATTGTCAGTCAATAATGCACTCTGTAATCTCTTACATCCGAATCAAGCGGCAAACAACGATGTGAGCCAGCAATTTTAACCAACACCGCCGCATATCGCATTGGACACACCAATAAACGTGTATCGTTACGTGGATCAAACTGAACTTTCAGAACCGGCGAGGGGAAACGATATTTGTGCTCTAGTTCTCCGGTTAAAACGTCCCAGATACAAACATTGTTGTCCGTCGAGGCGGAGAGAAGCTAAATGACCATTACACGTTTATAAGGAATTCAAATACTCAAAGCTGCTTTAGTTAGCTACCTTGTGGCCATTTCTGGTCCAGCTAAGACTGCAGACGGGGTGTACATGAGCTGATATTATTTTAGCTATACCGCGGGTCAAGAAATCCCAAATAACAATACGACCGTCATTACAGCCGACTGCCAACAGTGTGCCGTATTTGTTGAAGGCGCAGGTAACTGCCAGAGATATACAATCTAACGAGCCATCAAACTCCTCGGGATAGTTTTGTCCAAAGGATTCTATGGAAATAATATGTATATATTCATTTAAATTAGTTTCAAATAGAAAAAGCGCAAAACATACCCAACAGTTCCAAATTCATGTTGTGCTACTTCTTTCAACTTCTTTATTGACATTCACACAAAATGAAATTGATAGAAATAAATCGAAACTTATCGATTTCAGTTTCGGGATGCTTCAAGCTGTAAAAGTCATGAAATTTTTTTTCTCATTATTGGTACGAAAATAAAATATTTAAATATAATTTATGGTGTTTTAATTTGTCTTTTATTCAGTTTTTACGTCCACACATACAAGAACTGAAATTAATCATTCTTGAAATGCATTCTTCCTTTGCGGTATAAGTTTCTTTTCAACATTCGGTCACACTAGATCCGAGTGGGTTTTGTGCGCACGTTGTACGTAAAAATTTTATAAATCGATAAAAAACCGTATATTATTGCATATAAGATAGCAATTTAGTGCATTTATTAGTTCTAAGGCATTTATTTAATCGAATAATAAAACGTTCATGTTGATTTTTCAACTTTTATGTGCTTGTGAAATGCTTTTTGTGTCGACGTCACCTTTGGAGCCCTGCTCGCGCTATCTTTCTCTCTCGCGTTCATTCTTTGGTTTCGTTTCATTCTCTCTCCCTCCCAAGTGAAGTGAAATAATAAATTTGATTTTCAACTCAAGTTTGAAATATTTATAATCTTTCGAATAGAGCATATTTAATGTAGTTGTCTTCATAGATGTGCTTTTGAAAAAATTGTATTCAAAATTCGTTATAGAACTGACACCACATCTTCGACTTTCTTTTAGCTGCTGTTTCGTTTTCGTCACAGCTTTCTTTATTTTACTTTACATATGTATGTACTCAACACACATGCACACACACACTCATCTACATATACGTATTTATGTTTTGTATATAATTATATTTTCTAGTGTATTCATCGCCAACCACGTTAAAAGGAAGAACGTGAATGTGAATACAACAAGGCAAACCACAAAACTAACACAACTAAGCCAGAAAATAACAACAAATCAACGTTACATTTCCATTTCCCCCAAGGCAGTGAATGTGTAAAAGTCTACAAAAGCGGATTAAATCGCACTCCCGTATAAGTTTATTTTCCCAATTTGCACAAAGGACCATAAATAAAAGCAATAATGTCTGGAGAAGAAACGTCTGCCGATCGCAATGTCGAAATATGGAAAATAAAGAAGCTGATCAAAAGCCTGGAAATGGCACGTGGGTGAGTAAACCTAAAATATATTCACACATACATTTGTCAATGCAACGAAAATTGTATTGTTTTGTGTCCCCCTTACGAGAATTTTTCGTTTGTGGGGGTACATACGAAACGAAATCGTGCAACCTAGGGAGAAGGGAGGCAGATTGGCAGCGCGCCGTCGCCGTTGCCAGAGGGAGTGAGAGTGTTTTTCCTCACGACCCTTCTGTTGCTATTGTTGTTGTTGGTATTACCCATCAATTAGCACTCGTATAGTGGATATCGAAAGGCCACATAATGTCGCATTAATTGCATTACTTTTAACATTACAGATGTTTACATGCTAATGTTTAACCTGACATATCTTGTTTGAGTCGGTTAGAAATGGCAACGATTTGGTTTAAACCACTTCGTTTCATGTGCGTGGCTGGCGTTGGTAACAAACAAAAAAAAAGTCCCATGGTATCTGTGTGGCGTTGCTCCACACACACACTCTCGCACACACAGACGCTTGCTCCTCACTCTCTCAACCGTGTTAGCAATGCTCTCTCGCGCTCTTTTTCTTTTTTGCACAAATACTTTGAGAGCAACACGTTTTTGTCAGGTTTTTATCAGTTCAAACCAGACTGTGGCTGAAGGCAATCCGACGAAGAGTGAGTAATGCGTGAAGCTAATGCTCAATGCTTTGTTGGCAACAACATTGTTGTTGTTTTTGTCTGCAGCTGATTATCAACGAACTCCTTTCTAGCTATAATTACAGTTACAGTTGCATACGCACGTATGCAACATAGCCACACTGATAGTGTATACCAATTATACCATTGTACGAGTATACAACTATACTATTGCTGTCTTGTCATTGCTCTCCTACTTGCATTGCCATTCTTCTTTTGCGCTCACTGTGTAAAAGGTAAAATTTATATGCTAGGTAGCATAACAGCTGCGACTTACTGTGCTGCAATTTGACATTCACAACGATGCAGAGCCACCTGAGGCCGATCTACCAACAAGCTTGTAATTTTTAATCGAAAGTAGATTAATCGATTCTTGATCGTCGTTTCAACTTTACATTTATTTTATTTGAATATTTATCATATTTTAATATTTATTTCTTTTTTTGCAGAAATGGCACCAGCATGATTTCATTGATTATTCCGCCTAAAGATCAAATCTCTCGTGTCAGCAAAATGTTGGCCGATGAATTTGGTACGGCTTCCAATATCAAGTCGCGTGTGAACCGCCTTTCCGTCCTGGGCGCAATCACGTCGGTGCAGCACAGACTTAAATTATACACTAAAGGTGAGTAATGTTAACAATATTACATAACAGCATTAATAACAACTTTCTTTTAATTGTAGTGCCTCCCAACGGTTTGGTGATTTATTGCGGCACAATAGTCACAGAGGAGGGTAAAGAAAAGAAAGTTAACATTGATTTTGAGCCATTTAAGCCCATAAATACCTCATTGTATCTGTGCGATAATAAGTTCCATACGGAGGCCCTCACTGCCCTGCTTGCCGATGATAACAAGTTTGGCTTCATTGTGATGGATGGTAACGGCGCTCTCTTCGGTACCCTGCAGGGTAATACGCGCGAGGTACTGCATAAATTCACAGTCGATCTGCCGAAGAAGCACGGCCGTGGTGGTCAATCAGCGCTTCGTTTTGCTCGTCTGCGTATGGAGAAGCGTCACAATTATGTCCGCAAAGTGGCCGAGGTAGCCACACAGCTGTTCATTACAAATGATAAGCCAAACATAGCTGGTCTCATCTTGGCCGGTAGTGCGGACTTTAAGACCGAGCTTAGTCAGTCGGATATGTTTGACCCAGTAAGTTATGACCATAAGCTAAATTTGAATATTTTATACTCAATTTCAACTTGAATCTTTCAGCGTTTGCAAACGAAAGTGATTAAACTGGTGGATGTGTCCTATGGCGGAGAAAACGGTTTTAATCAAGCCATTGAATTAGCCGCTGAATCGTTGCAGAATGTCAAGTTTATACAGGAAAAGAAACTCATTGGCCGTTACTTTGATGAAATTTCTCAGGTACGTTCCAAGTCTTAAAGGAAAATTGAAAAGAAAACAAGCAAATTAATTATGTTATATGATAATTAAGGATACTGGCAAATACTGTTTTGGCGTTGAGGACACTCTGAGAGCATTGGAACTGGGCTCCGTGGAAACATTGATTTGCTGGGAAAATCTTGACATACAACGCTACGTACTGAAGAATCATGCCAACTCGACGTCAACGACAGTATTACATTTGACGCCCGAGCAGGAAAAAGATAAGTCTCACTTCACGGACAAGGAGGTATATAAAGAGATTATAAACATTATATAACAACCATCTAACAATCTAAATACTTGCAGAGCGGGGTAGAAATGGAGTTAATCGAGTCTCAACCGCTCTTGGAATGGCTAGCGAACAATTACAAAATGTTTGGTGCCACCCTCGAGATCATTACGGACAAATCTCAAGAAGGGAGTCAGTTTGTGCGAGGTTTCGGTGGCATTGGCGGTAAGTCTATGTTTCCCTATATGTGTATAACATAACATAACATATTTGTACATAATATGCGCGATTGTAAGCTAAAAACAATTAATACTATATATATTACGTACTGTTTCCATTCCTCTTCCTTCTTCATGCTGCTTTTAATCGTAACTCTAAATGTAACTTGGTCCACTTGACGTCGTTCCTCGTGCATAACCATCAACTCTACTATATATATTTAATTATAATCAATGTGTATATAGGCATATTGCGCTATAAAGTAGACTTTCAATCGCTACAAGCCGATGAACCGCTGGAGGACGTTGATCTCGATGATTATTAAGCGGATAATAAAACGAACGACAAAAGACAAAAAAAAAAAAAAAAATTAAGAAAAGCATTCGCACTGCATAGATTTTCGGATCTCAATACACAAAGAATAATTACATTTTGATTTCAATTTTTTTCGTTAGTTTTTTAATTGTAAAACGCCATAAACTGTTCAAACAAAATAATTGATAGGAACCAATTTACTTGCCGCATAGTTTTAAACAAATATTTGAACGTGTAGCAGTTTATTAACAAATTATATTCTGAAATAGGTAACGCCCGGTTAGTCAGCCCTCAAACCCCGTCGCGCCGTTCCCCTTTTAATAATTACACTCAACTTTGGCATATTTCATACTTCCAAAACAGAGAATATATATTTATATACTTCTGAAATCTCAATCTCAATTATTATATCATCTTTCGTTGAATACCTTGCTTCAAATTGAAGCTTTTAATTTATATTCAGATATAAAACATCTTATATACTCTATCCTTAAACTACAAGCCCTAATAAGTCGTGTAAGCTAAGTCAATGCCATGTGTTTATATACACTTATGTATATAACAGTACAGCAGAAATGTTTTAAGATACATCTATATTAAATATATTTATATTAAAAAAAAGAGTTCACGCAACCAAAATTGAATAAACAAAGGTATTTACAAGAACGGCATGACTTCAACAACAATGAAATGACCTGCTCTCTGCTCTGACCTTTCTGATAATCGTTAACAAAATAGATCATGCGAATCTGTGGCACTAAAAAGTTAAACATACAGCTATACATCATGTATACTCGTATCTGACAAGCATTTAAAATATTTACATAGGCAATTTCTTAATTTACACTTCACACAAATTACAAGGCGACAAGGCGCAAAAGAATCTTTAAAGTACACCAATAATTTAAAACAAAAAATGCGTAAATAATAGATTAATAAAGAAAACCTGAATAAAATGAATTAACAATATACACACATCCCGAAAATGTAAACAAAAACAAGAAGAAACTGTTCCGTTAATTAGTTAGGGTAGTTTAATTCACAGATTGAAGAAAACCTGTTGCACAATAAGTAAAAGATACAGAGAGTATCCAGTAATATAATATTGCAATATCAACTTTGTTTATATGTACATTTATCATTTATCTGATGTACATTCATCTTTATTTTCCTTTAGTTTCTAATGACCACTTCGTAATGCATTTTCGCTTTATATATTTACATTTGTTTCCATTCATTTATTATATAATAATTGTTATTTAATTACTAATTCTTTTTAAATACTCTTCGCAGGTATCTTGCGTTACAAAGTGGATTTCCAGAGTATGCAGCTTGATGAATTGGACAACGACTGCTTCGATTTAGACGAGTACTAGATAATTTTCACTGTTGTAATCAGTTTTTAAAATCAACCACATCATCGAAAAGCAAATTGAAAACTGTTGATCATAAAAGGAAAGAGACTCGAAGAGAGCAAATAGAATATTTTAATATTAATAACAAGATAAAGAAAAAGAGGAAAACAACCGAAACCGCGAACACACACACAACCACAATCCTTCTTCCATTTTAACGTTGTTGGCGTGAGAATACAAATAAAATTGCAGATAATACGTATATTACCATAAACACAAAGATAAAAGATATAATGTTAAATCAAGAAAGAAAGCAAAATATAAAAAAAGGAAGCCGTTTTACGTGAATCAAAAAATCAACCCCGTTTATTCATTCATATAATCGTTATCATTTATCGCTTTAATATATACAAAGCTCGCCCAGACGTTCAATTTCATCAAGTATAAAGTCCAATTCACTGGCCTCCAGGACGGGAAAGCAAGTGATGACCATGCGGAAGAAGTTGCCCAATTTGCGACTACTCAGTGGGGTATAACCGACCATCAGGGTGCCACTGTACGCCATTTGTTCCTTGATTTTCGGTGCAACCTGCGAGATGATCATAGAATATAATTAACAAATTGAGAAAAGAATTTGTAGTTTGGTACTTACGGTATACAATCGCTCCCACCACTCTGGCGTCTCCTCGGATATCGAGACTCGCATCACCTTTGGTATGTACCAGAAGCAGACGTTGGAGTACTCGTGTTTGTCCAGTACAAGTCTGAAGCGATCTGCGCGCTGATCCAACTTCTGTTCCAGCAGGCGTGACAACTCGATGGCGTGATCCACTAAATGACCATAGTCCCCATAGCCCCGTGCCTTGAGCATGAGCCAGAACTTGAATGCATCAATTTTACGGCCACACTGGACGCTCTTGTTGCCAGTGTCGTAGGAGATGTCGTAGAACTTGTCCTGCTGAAACAGATAGTTGACCTCAATGCTGTTGCAACGTGCCAGCAGGTTGGATTCACGAGTAAGAAACAGAGAGCACTGCAGTGGAACACCTAGTGTCTTGTGTGGATTCCAGGCAAAGGAGTTGGCGCGTTGCAGGCCATTCAACAGAGTTCGGTGCTTAAAGGCCAACAGTGCCGAGCCACCGAGACAAGCGTCCACATGCAGCCAGAGTCCATGACGTTCTGCAACATTGGCGATGCCATCAATATCATCGAATGCTCCCAGTACTGTTGTTCCTGCCGTGGCATTAATGAAGAAGGGATCACAGCCACGCGCCTTAGCTGCTTCAATCTTTGCCTCTAAGTCATCCAGTGACATTTGACCTCTATCGTTCGTAGAGACGGCAATACAGTTATCACTTCCAATGCCCAACCAATGTGCTGCCTTTTTGAGACTGTAGTGCGCATCCTCGGAGGTGAATATAACCAGGGGTCGTATCCCGAACATGCCAGTCGTCTTCACCGTCGGAATGCGTTTATAGCGTGCCAATACCAAACCGTACATATTCGAGCTGGAGCCACCCGGCGCAAAAATGCCATCACCATTGGTATATCCAGCCAATTTGCAGACCGTTGATATAATCTCTGTCTCCATAAGGCTGAACACCGGAGCCACCTCGAAGGTGTAACTAAGGGAGTTACAAATGGGATTTGGTTGAGCTAATATTAAAAACCTGTATCTGTATTAGGGCTATATTACGAGCTGGTGTTTAACGCCTCGGTCAACCAAGCGCCAGCCAATCCAAAGGGATCTAACTGCCCGAAAAGCTGATTGTGGAAACGGCCATGCGAAGTCTTTACGGAATATTGTATAACCTGCTGGCATATCTGCTCGATCTGCACCAGCGTGTTAGTTTCCTTCTCTTTAATTGACAGCTCTATGTGTTTCTGATAATAGGTGGAAAGGGGGATAATTAGAATACTTTGTATTTTAATCGAGTATTCAATAATTTATGCTTGAATTCATTTTACAACCGGTCTAGAGATAACGACGACGATCGGTACAGAACAGCTGCATAATGAACTCTTTCCGTGATTGATGAGATCCGCGTATCGGGATCTGTCAGAGATACTTTGACGTACAGTGTCTACTTGATTCGAACACCCACCTTCAGTTCGTTGGGCTGCATGAAATCGACAATTTTCTGTTCGTTCCATTGCTTTGGATCGGCACAGAAAGTCCCCTTTTGTTGTACCAGCTTGAAGACATTCTCTAGTATCTTCCAATCGTTCATTAGCCTGTCGCGAACTCCATCAACGACTGAGTTTGTATCACTTTTACTGTCCATTTTTTAGATTGTATTTTTCACTGCACCTCCGCGTTGGTCAGCTGTTCGACTGGGAATGGCAAGTGGATCCGAATCCAAACGGTTATGTGCTAGGGTTTTGAATGATCGTTAAGAGTTGTAAATTAATTAAACAGCGCTCGTCTGAATACATATTTGTGTGTATACTGTGTGCGGGGCAATTGCTTGCTTGTATGGCTATGCCAGACTCTTAGGGTGAACCTTATCAACAGTACTCGAGACTTATACTGTTTATTATCAAAGTAGAATTTATTCGACGATTCCTTTAATTGATAATAACATTGGTTAGATGAGTTGGAGTGGCTTTGGTACTTTTGCTTAGAATTTGTAATTATCTTGATTGTTGGTTAAGTATGGCTCAGCCGAAAGCGGCGCCATGGCAATCGTCCCAAATCTTGAAACGTTTTATTGCTGTGCCACTTTTACTTTGAAGGGCGGGTTAACTTGGAAAGTAAATACCTGAATAAGTCCGGAATTTTAATTAGTTGCAATATACCAGTATATTTACCGGTGTACTCATTCGGATAATAGCTATTATTTTATGCTGTAATAGATATATATCAATATAATTATTAAATATACAAACAAAAATCCAAACATTACATTACTTTGAATCAAGACGTGATAGTTCCCGCAAAAGATTCGATTATTACAAAATTTCGATAACACGAAGTGTATATTGTGAACACCGATATTATGCGTCGATATGTTATTGAATCGATACGTTTTGTTTCATTATCGGAATTGTACTCCACAAGTTACGCATCCCTAATCCAAACAAGTTGGGAAATTTATTATTTTAGAAGAAGTATACAAATTGAATCATGGGTAAAGCTGAAGTTGGTACTCCCAAGTACCTGGCCAACAAAATGAAGGCGAAGGGCTTGCAGAAGCTGCGATGGTATTGTCAGATGTGTGAGAAGCAATGCCGAGACGAGAACGGCTTCAAGTGCCACACGATGAGCGAGTCGCACCAGCGGCAGCTGTTGTTGTTTGCGGACGCGCCAGGCAAATTCCTTCATAATTTCTCCAAAGAGTTCTCGGATGGATATATGGAACTGCTTCGCCGTCGCTTTGGCACCAAACGGACAAATGCAAATAAGATATATCAAGAGTATATTGCACATAAGGAGCACATTCACATGAATGCCACAAGGTGGCTCACTCTATCCGACTATGTAAAAGTGGCTGGGACGGACGGGTCAAGTGATCGCTGATGAGACGGAGAAGGGATGGTTTGTGACATACATCGATCGCAGCCCCGAGGCTATGGAGCGTCAGGCGAAGGCAGAGCGTAAAGAGAAAATGGAGAAAGACGACGAGGAGCGCATGACGGAGTTCATTGAAAAGCAAATCAAAAAAGCAAAAGCCAAAGAAGGAGGAGATGATGATGAGGATGAGCAGGAGAAATACACGGAGCTAATACGGGAGCAAGAACAACCTCTAAAGCTTGACATACGTTTGGAGAAGAAATTCCAGCCAGAATCGATACTGGGTAAATCAGCACTACTGACAGCGAAACGCACAAGTTCAGAGGTCGGTGAGAAAGTGTTCAAGAAGCCAAAGTCCCTGCCCGCGGATAGTAGCAGATCTGCACTTGACGAGATCATCAAAATCGAGGAAAAGAAGAAGGAACGAGCGAATCGCAAAGACTACTGGCTTCATCCGAATATAGTTGTGAAATTCATATCCAATTCCATGGGCGAAAGGTTCTACAAACAGAAAGCGGTGGTCCAGGAAGTAATTGATAAATATCGAGCCAAAATCAAGTTTCTGGATTCCGGGGAGAAGCTAAAAGTTGATCAGGTAAGAAATGATCTTTTGAGTTATTCTATCTTCAAGTATCTTAATAACACTTACCATCAAATCTTACAGGCGCATCTGGAAACCGTAATACCCGCATTGGATAAAGAAGTTTTGATTGTCAATGGCGCCTATCGCGGCTCAGAAGCTCTACTCAAGAAACTGGATGAACGTAAATATTGTGTGAGCGTAGAAATATTACACGGTCCGCTGAAAGGCCGCATTGTGGACAACGTGCAGTACGAAGATATTTCCAAAATATACAACACGTAGTACACTATTTTAAGAAATTAGATTTACGTTTATAAATGTGTTTAGGTGTATTATAATAGTTAACTAAAAAACTTTGTATACCATTGTTTAAATACATGACTCAAGCGGAACTTCACGCCGTTTAAAGTATGACAATATCTGTTGGCATTGACATTCGCTGGATTTGGGTAAAATAAACTGAGGAAACATATGTTTTGCAACGGGGTTTTGTTGAATATTGTTCGACCTATTTGCAAATTCCGATTCTGAACAGCATGCGGCCCCAGTTCAACGTTGACTACTGGAGAAATAGTTTATCCGTGATACGTGATACTTATTAAAATGAGATTAGTACTATATGGCATTATTCCCGTACTATTCATACCAGTACTATCCATACCGGCAGAGAAAACTACAACGTTGAGTTGGTGGCAGGAAATTCCACAAAAATTAACTGATCTTCTGACGATGAAACTGAACCTATTTACGGCATTGCCACTTGAGATGGCCGCAACTGCTATAGATACCCTGTGTGAGTGCACAAACTAGCAGACCAAATCAGTTTAGTAGTTAAAACAATACTATTTCTTTAGGCTCCTCAACATTATTTATGGGCGTGCCGCCTCAAATAACTCCGGATATAACAAAAATGCACTTTCAATACATGACGCCATGTCTGAACTACAGTGTTCCCTTGTTGGAAGCAGAAAAGCTTTGGATACATCCGAAATTTCGAGAAAATAAGAAACTTGTAATCCTTGCTACAGGTTGGACGAACACAGTGAATGTTTCAACGACCATTTCAATGATATCGAAAGGCTTTATGTGCCGACCTGGTGTCAATTTTGTGGTATACATTTCAGAGTTCCGATAATGTTCTAGTAGTAACTATCGTACCGTTTACAGATAGTGGATGCAGCCTACTATGTGGACACACTATACAAGTGGTCGGCTTTCAACACAGATCTCATTGGAGGAGTACTTGGGCGTCGCCTTACAAAATCTACATAAAGTAATGCCCTGGATGGATATTCATTTGATCGGTGCGTTAGATATGATTACTATTTAGATAACTTACTGATTTAATATACTTACTATATATATAATATGATGCCTAACAGGTCATTCATTGGGTGCACACATCATGGGAAATGCTGGACGCACATATCAACGGCTTACGGGTGAGCTAGTGCCTCGCATAACGGGATTGGATCCCGCCAAACCTTGTTTTCGTTCTGAAAAAACGTTGCCCGGACTGATGCGAGGGGATGCGCAACTAGTTGATGTTATACACACAAATATCGGCATACTGGCCAAACGTGATCCATTGGGGGATGTGGACTTTTATCCCAGCGGCGCGAATCCCATAATGCCAGGCTGCCTCACCATTAGCTGCTCTCACACGCGAGCTGTGGAATATTTCGCAGAGAGCGTCTATCCAGGAGAGGGAAAGAGTTTTGTAGGCCACAAATGTGCCGACTGGCAGGAGCTGAAGAGGCGCAAATGTAACCTGAAGCCAACGTCTACCATGGGATATGTAATCAATAAAAAGGCAAAGGGCATCTACTATGTCGAAGTGAAGAGCAGAAGTCCTTTTGGCAAGAACTCGACGGCAGCTAGCGTCGATTGCGTTAAGCCAAGGTGCTTAGATCATTAGTTCAACTAAGTTTTTTATTATGATAATATACAAATATATATATATATATACATTTCTTAAATATTGTCTCTATTTTATTAATAACCCATTACAATATACACTTATTCTCACTTAGTCTGTTATTTCTGTAAGATCCAAATCATCATCAAAAGCCTCCGCAATGCCTTTCTGGCTGAGATAGGCCTTCTCCTGTGACTCGGCAATCTTCCAGAGCTCATCGTCATCGTCGCCCGTGAGCATCGATCTGTTTGCTCCACCCTTGATAGCTGATCGCAGCTTGTTGCTATTCGGCTGAGCAGGACCTGCTGTGCGTTTCTGACGATTGCCCATTAGGATCTGGCTCTCTTCGAAATAGTGGTTGGGATGATTGATGGTCGGCTCTGCCGTTGAGTTGTGTGTGATCATAAAGTATTTTCCACAAGCGAATTGATAATGTCCACGTGATACGAAGAACACCACTTCCTCAATGGCACTCGGGGAGAGACCGTACGAGGAGAGTTTCGCTTTGAGCGACGGTGGATCGAGCGATTTGTATGGACAGCCATGACAATCGCCCGGTGGTATCATGTCCTTAATTATCTTTATGCACGAGTAAGGCGTGTAATTAACCATGGATCCCTTCTTGCCGTAATTATGATGAATGTTGTACTCGTAGCTTCGCGTAAACTTATCCACGTTCATCTTCTTTGTGAACTCCTCACGCCAAAACCGTATTGAGTCCTCAAGAGAGACGCCTATGCCTTTCAAGAATAGTCCATACTGCATACGTCCGCCGTGTTTGATATGATGCTGGCTGCGAATGTGATCATGGCACATACGCATGCAAAGTGGCATCGATGTCTTTGAGAGCTGATCCAGAGACTCTATGGGCACGGATGCATCCTTGCAGACTGTGTAATCCTTGCCTGTGTAGGAATTGTGCAAGGACTTGATCATCCGTGAGATGCGCTCATCCGCCTCCACGTCGTTTATGAAGGCCCTTGCTGCCTGCAAGCCACGCTCCATCTCGTCCACCTGTCGTGCACCTACAATCGACACCAGGTCATGGGTATTTACATAAGCGAAGCCTCCTTTCAGATAGCAACGTCGGGTTCGCACCAGGTCTAGGACTTGCGTAAATGGTACCTTGTAGAAGTCAAGCAGTTCGATCTTGGCCACACTTTGACCCACAGTACTCTCATACAAACCGTCCTTCACCTCATCCTTCTGATCCTCTGTCAGTGGCTGTATATGAAAATCGTTAGCTTCGAGAAAGTGTTTAATTTCAGCTGTACTCAGTGCGGCGAATTTATATTTGAAGAACTCCATTTCACGTGCCACAAACCAGCGTAGCAAGTCATCCGAGCGACAGTAGGCCAAACGCAATATGAAGTGCGACAAATAATCTCGGCGGCGCATTTGCATATCCGATTCCTGTTTGCTGCCACCAGTGCACATGCGCAAGTAGCCACGCAGTCCATCTCTTGTCATCTCTGCATTCACATATTCTTTCCAGTCGTCAGAGAGAAGGCGCAGACCCTTTGTTGTCGCCCGATCAAAGACGCGCAGCAAGCGCAGGCGCTCCAATGCGAGATCTTCAAACTCATCAATATGAACATCCTCCGTGGGCGGGTAGTGATAAAGCACTACATTGTGGGGATATTTGGTTTCCAGGCTAACAACTTCCACCTTAACATCTTGTCGTGCTCGTTTCTTTAAATTAAAATCCATGCTTTCAATTTAACTCGATTGAATTTGTTTTGTTGTGATGGTTGTGAAGATTGGCGCCAAAAATTGGACGTAACAGCTGATTCGTCTATCGAAATTTCGATTATTCAAAATAACTTCCAACACTGGTAGCACAAAACGATTCAACAGCTGCGTTAAGTAGATCGATACACAGTGTAATCGGTAATAATAACAACAATATTAGTTTAAAAGAATATACAGTGCACTTAACTTTTCGTGTTTTATTTATAATTATTAAGTAATCATAGATATCAGGTACTATATAATCTGACTAGGATATTTAAAAAATTCAAGAGGCTTTAAAGACATTCCTCCCTATGCCTTGGAATCTTCTGTTCCAATTCCAATATGCTCCAGAGACTTTCTAAGGCGCTTCCAAAACAATTTACGTTCATCTGCAGAGGGTTTGTTTGTTCCTTTACTTGGCCATTTAATGTAAGTCTTTATGTCCATTAGATATTGCAACGTTTTTGGTCTTTTACTACGTGGTATATCTTCTAGGAAAACGAGAATCAAATGCTCCTTGCTGACCTCAAAAATTCTGGCGGAAATTTCCGTTTATTAGTGTTCTTAAAATATTTTGAATATTATTTACATACCGATGTTGAGCCAGATACATTTCAAATTGACACCAGTGACTGAGTAGAAACTTAGATGATATTAGTAGCATTAGAGAACGCGAACGATCCATGCATGATATAATATTATCCAATATAGTGACACCGATCTACAAAAAGGATACTCATTGCAAATGTTTTCTTACATTTTGAATATTTCATAGCCAACCTGAAAGTCTCTTTCGTGTAGACAGATTGATATGTCCCCTGATTTCTCGACATTCGGTAGAAGTTCATCAAGTACCCATTGGTGATCGTTCTGACAGTAGCTTATGAAAATGTCATATATCATGTTTGGTTCATTCTCGTTAAGGTAATGAAATTTGTTGATAGACTCCTTGGATGCCCTAGACAAGAGTGCTGCCGATTTTAGCGATGCATAATAATAATGTATGTGCCAACGCTTTAAATATATGATAAATCCTAAGATCAAAGCGCCCAGAATGCTACCAATGACAGCAGTCACAATCATTACTGTATTATGCAGTTTTGATTCTAGTTCAATCCATATGCGATTTTGGCAAATTAGTTCATCCACCTGTAATTTATCTGTTTCATTGAAGCACCAATATTGCTCGGCATCATAGTCCAATAACTGGAATTTTAGAGAAGTATTGTTTACTGTTTTCGTAGTTGATGCTGGGCACGTTTTGGCAAACAGACTATTACTTGGAAAACGCATCTGTATTATATTGTACAAGTGCTTGAAATCATTAATATTCTTATAGCTTTCCACCAACATCGGGATATACTGTTTTTTCCAAAGTTTGCGTTCCATAAACACTTTGTACAAATCTCCCAACTGATCCAGACTGTGATTGGAAGAGACTGAGTATAGAAGCTCTTCGGCTACATGTTGCAGACGCTCGTAGGAGCATTCAGCTCTTTTGTTATTATTTGCAGCTACCTCGACCACTTCTCGCAGCGCACAGTTGCATATAAAATTATTGTTACCTAATCCGAGATACTCGAGCACTTCAAAGTCCCTCAACATTTCAGTTGTTAGCATGTTTATATTATTATTCCTTAAGCTGAGCACGCGCAAGGCGGTATTGTTTTGAAATACACTTCTATACCAATTGGCTATGTGATTGGAGCTCAGATCAAGCACTTGTAAGCTTTCCAATGTTTCAAAAATGTCCGAAGTCAGGGCGTTAATATTGTTACCTGCCAGAGATAACAGCTGAAGCTTTCGCAAAGGCTTGGCCCAACCTAAATCCTTTAGATTCGAGTGCTCAAAGTACAGATATTTCAGAGTATCTCCAATTCCATCAAAAGCATCGTCAACAATATTATAGGACACCATGGAATTACCAGACAGATCGAGGCCTTCTAGAATTGTGTTCTTAAAGAGACCATTGCTGATCATGGGAAACGATGTGTAGCACAAGCTGAGGTACTTTAGTTTGTTTCCCAGATGAGTGAAGGCCACGGCACTACTGCGTGTTATTTTCGAGTGCGATAGATCCAGGTAGACGAGTTCTGGCAACATTTTGAATGCTGTCTGGTATATTTTGAGTCCATAAACCAGATTCAATATAACCTCGAGTGTGGGCATCGAGAGTTGGTAGTTATAGTTCAAGACATTGGTGAACGACAAGTCGAGGTATTGCAGGCCGTGTACATGGTAAAAGGTGTCAGGTTCAATGTTCATAATCTTGTTGTTCGACATAAAGAGTTTCCTTAGGTTTTTCGTATTTTCAAAAGCCTCTTTCTTCAAATACTCGATGCTGCAGTTGCTGATATCAAGTTCCAATAGGTACGGCAGTACCGGGAAAGGTGGCCCAGGCAATGCTTTCCTCTAAATAGAAAATAAGATTCAGTTAGTTGTGCAACATTTTTAATATGTTTATTATAAACTCTGTCTTGATAGTGTTAAGCCTTACTTGACGTGCCAAACAACTTGTGTAATGTTTGTAGTTTTTTTATAAAATCCTCATAGATCATTTCGGGTTCGTGTTTGATTGGGTTTTCAGTGTGTGGCTGTGAGAACAGCAAACAATGTCGATCGAATAGATCGAAGGCACCCTTTGCAAGATACTCATCGCATTTGTTGTGTTGTGTGGAATTTGGTGTATATTGACTCTCTTGTAACAACTTCTCTAAAGCTGAAATTTCGCAAAGAGCCTGTAAATCAGTCTGGAAAATGTGCAAACTCTAAACTGTGTGCAGTCAATATAATTCTAGTTCTCACCTTCTGGATCGTGTGCAATGACAGCAAAGTTGTTCCCTTGCAGTGACAAATATTTCAGAGATCCGCTCATCGAAGCCAAAGTAAGGAATGGCGCCGTGGTAAGTTGATTGTAGGCAGCCGAAAAAGTATGCACTCCTGGATAAAATAATGCTCGAGCATATTTTGCTTTGTAAAACAAGTCCAGATCATCTGATACATTTCCATGCGAAAGATCCAAGATTCTATTTGTTGCTGTACGAATTAAGTATTTTATTAATACCAGTGAGAAAGCAATTTAAAATCGATTATCGACAATGAAAAAATGGCATTCGATTTTTAACGCTTAACGATAGCAGCTACGTAATTTATAACAGCTGTAAACAGTAGCCAGAGTTCAAAAGCTGATAACGTATAAAAAAGTCAGCTGTGATTAAGCAGTTATTGCTGGTATAAAATATCAAAATATTTACAGTATTTAAAAGGGTGGAAAAACATTATGGATAATACAAAATAAATAAAAACGAAAGTATCACCACAATGTCTCTTAAAGGAATAAAAGTTGTGGATAATAAACTGGATTTACTTATTATATTATATTATATGTATATATTTCCTTAATGAATGTTTGCTTCTTGCACTTTATCTTTCTTGTTTACATTTTATGAGCAAGTAGACATTAACTTCATTATGTTATTTAACATTACATTTTGGTTTACCAGAACAGCTGATTTACTCTTATGCTAATTAAAATTACAGATTTATTCCAACAAAAGTAAGTAGTGTTATTGATATACTAGTCGACACCCAATAAAACAACAGATATTTTAATTGATTGATTAAAGGCATACAGTATAAGTATGTAACTATATAATCGATTTAAGGTATTGGAAAATTAAAAAAAGTATGTAGTTGGATTATTTGAAATGTGATATATTCTAGTGATCAATTATTGGCCAGAACTGCCAGGCAACCAATATGAATCGACACCAATCAAATTATAGAAGCACTTCGGCTCAATTGGGTCCAAATCAAACTCTGTCATCCTATCAAAAACCATATCAGTTTCCAACTTGTGATAAGAGTTTTGCGAGAACACAATGGGTGGGTCTGGCCAACTCGTATTAAGTTCGACAGTAGCACGAACAGGTGTTAGACGAAGATTAGACGTTAGTCTGCATGTATGAACATATGTTTGGTCTACTTAATCATATTGAAACCGTAAATTAATAGGGATTCAGGAATGAAGTAGAAAATTGGTTTTTCAAGCAGTTTAGTGGAAAATCCTCTACAATAGTTCACTCACAGTATCTGTTCATTGAGGTTTGAAGTGTTCCATTGCTGTATGTCCACCACAGAATTTCCTGCTTGAGAGTATCCAAAAGACATTTGTTTCCTTCATCCGTATCGTATTTCTCAAAAAGGGAATTTAGATCGGTCTCCCGTCTGTTATCACTATTATTCGTGTCTTGCGATATACTCGCAATTGCCCCATTTATGTTGTCTCCCAAATCAAAATCTCTCCCCGCGATGGTTTCTTTCGTTGCCGTTATACGATTATCTATTGTTTCTTGCAAATTAATTTGAGGCTCTTCTGTTATGCTTATGTTGGTGATATTTTGTGGATTCCCTAACGCTTTGAAATTAATTTTAGGGATATTCATTTTCAAAATGAATATACAAATAAGTATTTTTAATATAACATACATTTTAACTACGTATTTAAAAAAACTTATTATGAACTTTTATTTTTGTGATTTAGTTGACTTTTTCGCTTCACCAATATGTTATATTTTATTAAGTGATTATTTGTTGTTCCCAAATAGTTATTTATCCTTTTCTGTTTAGTTGTTTGTTATATTTTCGTTTTGTTTATTTACAGTCCAAAGTTCATATATCATTTTTCCGCACTTCTTTTCTATACAGTTTTTCATTCATATTTTTTGCAACAAATTATCGTAGATTATAGAATCTTTTAAACCGATCACTGCGCGATATATGTATGTATGTTACCACACCGTTGAGAGCAGAAGCGAGACTAATGGTCAATCGAGTGCCAGAAAGCGGAAACAATTGCCCTGTGAATTAGTACGAATAATTTTATTATACCACGATAGGGCTTATCAATTTTGGCAATATTTTCTTTCGGTTTGCAATAGGTTTGAGTTATCAGGTTGGCGGCTTTATGGTGCTACCACACTTCGCTCCCGTTCTCTTTTTCTCTTTATCTCCTCTCTTTACACCCACGCTGTCTATTATAATCTGTTTTAGAAACATCTGGATATGGTAGTTTCTTCTATTGCGCTTTGTTCAGTCAAATTAAACTCTGATCACATAAGCTTTTTGGAGAAAGGATTAAGACACAAGTTTTACCAAAATGTTGCCTATAAATTAAGTCTAGTGCTTTAAAAATGAAGTAAATCAACCGAATAATTTAGATTATTTATTGTGAGCCTGATACGATTATTGATAGATATGGTCGCAATGATAAGGTTGTGCTATTTGCGGTTATAACAAATCTGAGATTACAACTGAATCCAATATTTATTTTAGCAATGTTTGGAAATTACTTGCAATTCACCACCCTAAAAGCTTTTGTTTGCTTTGGAATAAATTAATTAATATTAACAAGAAAGATATGTAGGCATTGTATTTTCTGTTTTATTATATTATATGAATTTCTGCATATGAATTCTACATTACTATTTTACCATTTTAATTTTACTTAAAAAAATAAATTTCAAACTTCCCGCCAACATTTGATTTTTTTATCTATGCAAAAGGTAAGCAAACCAATGAACATATGTCAGTCTGATATCGATAAGATATCATTTTTAATCGATAGCTGCAGATAAATATCGAATGTAGAAAAGAACGTTTTTTATCATTGAACACATTTGCAAAAATTCAAAAGTCTTAAATAACGTAAACATTATGTTGATTTATTATTGATATGATTAGGATTAATTAAACTTTGTGCGATAATATAAAATTATTTATTGCACGAGGTTCTGGAAAACACGAAGAACAACTTGGTGGCACGAGTTGCGTGTACCTTTAGTGTATGCAAACGTTAGGCCGACCGCCACCCACCCTCCCTGATCAGTATTTCTGAATTACAACTCACAACATTTGAATTGTGAACATATACTCGGGCACGAGTAGTGCAAGCACAACCACCCCCTTTTGGGTGTAATGCCCCGTGCCACCGACGCCGTGCCTGGTTAAACAACCACCTTCTGTTTTCACTCTCTCTCTGTGCCTTGCTGTTTCTCTCTTTCCCTCACACCACCATTGACCGGCGTGGAGGATATGCAGCAGGGAATCCTGCTCGGCTTGGCCAGCACTCGGCTCTCTGCGTGCTCGTGTCGTGTCTTGTGGCAAGATTCTAGTCGCGTGCCCGCCAGTCAGTCAGTTTGCCTGCGTTGCTGAACGTGGGTGAAAGTCCATTGCGAGTCGCAGCGATTTATTCCCAAATCCCAAATACGCGTCAACGGCGGCGGCAACGTGTTTGATTCGCGCTGCCCGACGGCCTTTTTTGTGAGTCACTGTAAAAAGCCGGGAAATATATTGTTTATGTGTGTGCAACTCGTTGTCGTGCTATTGCTGTCTCCGGTGAATTGTGAACAGGCGCCACTTGAAAAATCCAGTGGAAAAAATTGAGTTTTGTGTTGTTTAAATCACTGCAAAATGCCAAGTGCAAACAAAGGTCCAGCGAGTCCGCCATGACGTCTTTTTTAGCGTCCTACAGTGCAGACTAAACAATATGTGTTCTTATGTGAGTGGCACTTTCAACATGAACTAACTTGCAGTAGTACTATCTGACTAAGGATAATGGCCCAGGCCAGGTAATTGATCTATTTAAATGGTATCCAAGGAACTTCATTCCAAAGAGAGAGTGAGAGCGAAGGTGTCCACATCCGTGTAACAACTGTCGCGCCTTTGCCCAATGTTGTTGTTGTTGTTCTCCTTGTTTATTGGTGGTGTCTTTAAAATCGCATGCAATTTGGGGTGTTTTTGTGCACGAGGAACAGGTATGAGATAATCAATTTGAAATGTACCAAAAAAAAAGAGCTCACTTTAAAAACATTTCGAAAACACTGAGACAGGGAATGAGAGAGGGAGAGTTGAGCTTTATTTCACTAGCATTGTTGAGTTATAATCTTATGTGCCCTAATGATAGTTAACACTAGCATGACACAGCAATAATATGTCATATATCAGCTCGCGAGGCTAGACAGAGCGCAGACAGCCGTATAGACCGGAAGGTTTCTTCCTTTGTTTGACCAAACTTTTCAAGCTGACCTTAGTTGGGGGTTGAGCAAGAGTAATAAAAGGCACAGAATGCACAGCTCCCTATGTGCGTGTGTGTGTGTGTGTGTGTGTGGGGAGTTGGAGAAAATAATAACATTGTTCAACAGCTGACATGCGATAGACCGCAGAAAGATCAAAAAGAAATGGACACATTATGCTTGCTTGTCTATACATGGAACAGAAATATATAAAATTACAAGGGAATCATGAGGAAAATGGATAATTACGCAGATCCTGGAAATTGCGCATAAAATGCTACAACAATGTTCTTAACCCCCCCCTCCCCCTACTGTATGGAAACCCAACGAGCGGGAAAAGTATTTCAAAAAGCAACAGACGAAAACTTTTTAGTGGTTTGTAAATGAAAAACTATTAAAAAGTGCAGAAAATTCATTCGTCAGGTTGCTCAACGAGCTGTACGAGGGCAACCTGAGTGTAGAGGGGAAGGGAACTGGGAAGATGGTAAAAAATGGTAATTACCACCGTGAGAGGATGTACTATATAAAGTTTAACCTTGCGCTGTCATCGTAGCACAGTTTGCGTAGCACTAAGTAAACTTTTCCATACTTTAATTAAATTTGCAAATAGTTTTGTCTTGTTCAGGCTAAACTAAAAAAAATGGTCTTCAGATTGAAGAGTAAGATTTACAAATGTTGTCTATTGCAAGCTGCTATTGAATTTGTATAGTGCACAGGCCCATAACTAGGCTTGGGCAGGGTGTGCAGGTCCCCCAACCGCAACTACGCTGGTATGACTAGCTACTTTAATAGGTGAGATCTCGATGTTCAAATCGAACGCTAGTGATACTGAAGAATATATATGTATGTGACTATACTGTAACATTAATTTTCGGCTAGAAAATTATATATATTATAATATAATAATATTATAATTAATATTATTATAATAATATAATATTATATCCCCTTGTCCTATGAGTAAAGTGTATTTAACAGGACTTTAAAAGGACTTGAAATATAGATTTGGTAAAAGATAAATATGTGCCCACATTTCTGATTTTTAAAATATTGTTTACAGGTAGGGCTATATTATCGAGGAAGAATTATTAGCATTGGGTTTTTTCATTTTGTAAAATGTTTTATGAACTGAATAATAATATAATATACTCTATATTTTAAAGCAAGGTAATTTTAGTACAAATGGAGCCCCCCGAGGAGTTTTGCACAAGAACCTCTAAGACCGTCGCTACGGCCCTGGTTCGAGTTGCGAGTTGAATTTGTATAGTGAACGAAATCTTGTGTCTACAGTATCTGCTATAATAAGTGCTACTTCCCTGCATTGTTTACTTGCATACTCCACATTCTGTGGCTTATTGAGTATCCTCGGATTAGTAATTTGTTAAGCCAACAATTTACATTGGCTCGTAGGGCTTTTGTAAGTTTTCTTCCCACTCCCCTTTCCCTCTCTTTCTATCTCTCTCTTTTACTCTCCCTGTCTTGCTCTGTCCACCTTGTTGGCCATAATAGCTGGAAATGCTTTCAGTTTGCCAAGCGTATCGTGTAACGGTGTCCAAAGAACCCGCAGTCAGGGACTCTGACGCTGTTTTAGAAGGCTTCGCTGCGCATTTCGTTTAATTGTAATTTAAACCTGAACTTTAACTTTAACTTTAACTAACTAATGACTAAATTTACGCACTGTCGACGTCTAAGTTTGCTGTTCTTGTATTTTCTTACTGGTACATAATAATTTCTCATTTTAAGTTTGCGCATTTTGTGTTCACTTTCCCTGAGAGTCGTTGTCGCTTCAAGGCGATTTGCGTTTCCACTTGAAAAAATTTCTAGTGTACTTAATTGCATAAGTTTTAAGTTTATTTGCCGACGCAAAAGCAAGCTAAACTTTGCACATTTCGCTTAAAGCATTTGACATTTATTTGTATTTTGTAAACACAACTATGCCAAAAGTATATATTCCCTCAATGGAAAGATCTTTCAGCGAACTTTCCCAAAATAAAAAGTTCTTCTACCTGTGCGTGTACTCAATTGAGACACTGTAAATTACAGACCTAGTGAAAATCAACTTGCAGAAATCAAGGAAATTTAATTTGAAAGTCAGAAAAACTCAGCACTTATGCGGGTGCGTGTGCAAGTGCTGGAATTCAGAGGACAATGGGCCATCAGATTACGCTGAGGTACCTCAAAAGCAGAAACAGCAATGGAGACGAAACTCAAAATCCAATTTGCATGTGTGCCATAAATTCGACAGCAATAAAATTCAATAAAATATTTCATTACAAAAGATACAAAAATTTAATTTACCTCTCGACTGGCACACACATAAATCGCAGTCACTGTACACGTTCCTGCTTGGCATCTGCTCCGCCTCCTGCCAGTTACAGACGACACTGTTTGCTGTTCCTGCTTCCTGGTTCACCTTAGTCGCTCTCCCACTTGCCACTCTCTTTCCCCTTCCCCCCTCTTATTTATGAGGGCTGCCAGCAATGAAGTGAGCCTGGGGTAGGGGTAGCTACAGTGCCTGTGTTGTTGATAAGGAGGTGCCGCATCTATGATGTGTCGGCGGCTGTCGGCAGCTTCGGAAAGTGAAGGCACACACATTTCTGCGCGTATTCAAATTAGATTTATCCGCCACAAAGTTTACCCCAGCTGGACAACACGAACCTCATCGGACACTGGACCACGTAGTGTACCCAATGCGTAGATAAACCTAATGATCCCTTTGCTGATTACAAACATTTTTTGTATAATTTTATTCATGAGTTTTGCGCAAATTATGAAAAAAAAGGGAATACACGATGCTCAAACTCATTTACTTGTTAAATTAAATTAAGTGGCTGCTTTAGTGTGTTTACATTGTTTTTAGTAGGCACTGTGTTCCTTCGTAATCTCGAAATTACCAAATTAGAAAATTCTTCTCATTTTTAATCAAAAGTTTTTCAAGATAGAAAGACTTAACTACATTTATCGTTCATATCAATTGGTTCGTATATATGGTAAGATGAGGATACAAAAAAACAATCTCACTTTTGTATCGTTTTCTTCATTTTGTGAAAAACTTTCTAATTTACATTTCACTAGTGTTGACTCCATTCAAAAATATATATTATCTCATAGAAGTAGACTTAAAAAAGCAACTATTTACATAATATAAGGTAAGGTAAGGTAATAGATACAACTTTATTTCTGATCTCTAATGAAAAAGCAAAATATAAATAAGTATACCCTTTTCTAACCATTTTCAATGGTCGAAGGGTATAACAATAACAAAAGCTACAGTCCAGGGTATAACTTTTACATTTTGCATATTTTGTGTTTCATACTTTGTAGGTTTTGGAAATCAGTATTTCTTTAAAGTTAATTTTTAAATAACTTTTTTGATTACTATCCGATCGCAACCAAGTTTTCAAAAATCATTTGGGCGTTGATAGTGTTGTATTGTGTTTACCAAAAATAACTTTCCTGCATTTGTGAGTTGTCAGAAAATTATAATAACCTTCTACCCTATGGGTAGCGGGTATAAAAGTAATAATTGGGAAACCCTATTAAACTAGAAGTGTGAAGAATTCTTCTATTTAAACTAGTATTAACAAAATGAACACGAAATATTTTTGTTAAAAACTTGGTTAATACAAATAATTGAGAAACCTTAAGGTATGTTATGTTAAGTTATGATTATAATGATAATTAATAAAAGTATAAAGTTCTCTTCAGGGTTTCCACTGTATTACATTTTCAATCTTCGCATATAAAAAAAAAATAATTCAAACAATAATTTAAAATGAAATACACCCATGTGAGCGTGGCGCAAAAAACTCTTGTTAAGTTCAATGGTATTTTTTGCTAGGGAGCGTATGGAGCTGTATTTCATACAGCTGTCAATGATGCGAGGCACAGTTACAGCTGACATCGATATGCCATAAAGCTGTCACAGCTTTCATCGACTTAAAATTGCATTTAAAACGAAATTCGTCATTTAAGAAGTATTAAGGTATTAGCATGTACCATATACCATATACGATTGAGCTTAAGTCTGGATAATGTTTAATTGAAATCCAACATTATTATAATTGCAAAATCGTTTTTATTTTTCACTTTCGTCGCGTTGTCTGCGGATCAATGGAAATCAGTTTTGTGGCGCCGCAAAGTCGGCTTTAAAAACTGTCAACTCAGCAAGTGGCGACCAAAAAATAAGAAGATATACGGATGAGATATTTTGCCAGACCGGGTTGAGGGACGTCGCGATGTCAATGACATCTAATGAAGCTGCGCATAAATCGCAATAGATATTTATGTGTGTGTGTGTGTGTGGGTGAGTGAGTGTGCGGGTTTATGTATACGAAATCCAGCATAACAATCACTAAATGAAATGTTGCCCCGCCCCGCCATAGGGGCACTTGGCGGGATTCAATAGCAAAGACAAATATGAATTCCAGATTGTGTTGTTGTTATTCTTGTAGTTTGACTTGTTTCCCTTTTTCCCTTGGCTCCCTTTGGCTCCCTTGTCGTGATTTCCCCGTTTGGCCTACTTTACTAATATCTCCGCGTAGTTTCATCCCCCTTGGCTACACAGCATTCAACATTATTCATGGGCCAGTTTCTTATTTGTGGTCTTTTTTTTTCAAAAATCGATTGCAATTGACTTTGTGTGGATTGTGGGAATGTGATGAGTTTGTGTTAATGCGTGTGAGGTGAGTGCGTGTGTTTGTGTGCACTCGCACTTTACGGTATTAAATTAATATGCGTTGTCAAAGCATTGTTTCGACTGCGTAATTATGGACAGGCCACTGAGTCTCGTGACTTGTTTGCATCTCGGGGCAAATTAATTGCACAGAAGGAATCCGTATCCTTCGTATGCCTTCTCCAGGATTGATCACGGGCAGGGCAGGGG
Source organism: Zaprionus nigranus (assembly GCA_018903425.1). Classification (NCBI taxonomy): domain Eukaryota; kingdom Metazoa; phylum Arthropoda; class Insecta; order Diptera; family Drosophilidae; genus Zaprionus; species Zaprionus nigranus. Next base: position 1,075,322 of record JAEIGD010000030.1, on the reverse strand, counting down.
CAGGGCAAGGTGCGCTGGAGGCTTCGGTTTAATATCAATTGACAGTGTGTTCGAAGAACTTGACTGCATTTTCGAGTGTGTTGCACGAAGAAAGAGAGAGAGAGACACCCAACAGCAACAATAATACGCCTATGGTTGAATGATGCATGATACATATACATACATGGCCTGCTGCTGCTGTTGTTGCATTGTCGTTGTCTTTGGGTTTGCGATGTCTTAGTTTATACTCTTGTTCAGCTTCATTGCACAACAGAGGCGGCGTGTCAGTTGCAAAAGTGGGAAAGGGGGGTGTAGCTATTGAATAATAGCTGAGTTGCCATAAACAAAGGCTGCACTTTTTAATAATTCTAAAAAACGATGTTGGGGCAATAACCCTATTAATTAAATGTGAAATAAATATAATACTATAGTATATAAAATAACATAAGTTTTGAAATCCCTCTAATTGATAGAATACCTATAGAAGGCTACACCAAAGAAATAACTATAGTTAAATCTGATGTAAGTGTATTTTTTTGAGTTTGTATTGGTATTAAGTCAAGCTTGGTTATTCAAATTACCATAAACTAAAACATTTCAAACCTAAGAGCAACAAGACTTAACTTATAATATGACAAATGAGTATAAGAGCGTTATTATAAGACTCTTGACAGTAAAGTTCACTCCCTTCTTTGAATTAATATGTGACAACAATTTTCTTTTGTTATTTTTATTAAAAGAGAATGTGCGAATTGTCGTTTGTTCTTCTGAACGTGGATGGAGATCTGGCAACCCTCTCAATTTGCCAATCACACTTATTTGAATATTCAATTTCAATCGATATTAATCTGTTTAATTTATCGATATCCTTTTAATCATCGTTAAGTCCTTTTCTTTCGGTTGCTAAGTGTCAAGCACACAACACGTGCAGCACCCGTAACTTTTTAAACATTTTACATTTAATCAGAATAAATCTTAAGCAACAAATGCATTTGATTCCACAAAGCGTTCACCAAAACTCTTGTTTACTTACTCTAGCTGCTTAAAACACGCTACAACGACGAACTGTATCCTCCCAGGCTTAAAGGTTTTTAAAGAGAAGTTATATCCAGCAATTGAAGTTAACTTAATTGTTATAGCTTTTAATGAATACCTGATCAGTGTTATTCAATACTGTACAATTTATATAACTAGTATTTAACTTTCGGCATGCTTTTCTTACTGGTTCTGATGCATTTCGGACCAAGCGTAATTAAACTTCACATTTCTTTGCGCTAGCTTAAGCCTGGCAAAATTAACCTTGCAAAGAGTTTCAAAGCAAATCCCTCTCAGTCTGCGCTCCTACTTGACTACACCTCTGTATGCGAGAACACACCGCATTGTTGAATATTCCCACACAGCTTGCTGATATGGCCATTGCTGGTAGCTACTCAAATATTGAGTAGTTGAGCGGCAAAACTCGTAAAGCTTAAGCCAGAGGTAGCCCAGAAGCTTACTCAACCCTTTCACACTCCTACCTCCCCCTCTTCTCTATACCTTCTGTCGGAACGAGTCCACAGCGAGAGTCCTTTCAGGGTCCACTTGCATGCAAGCAAAGCATTTGCCTGCGGCAAAGTCTGGCCATATGTTCATGGAGCATGGAGCATTTTCCATTATGCGACTACCTTCTGTGTGTCTGTGTGCAAATGTTGCTATTTTATACATTATTATATATATATATATGTGTGTGTGTTTCGGTACATATGTCAGCCACCCCTTTGACTCTGTCTGAGTTGTTTTAAATGTTCACACACGGACCTCAGCTCAGGTAACTCAACTGGCGCCGTGATATGACGACAGTAGAGGGGATGGAACGGGGGAAAAAAGCGAGTTGCCTAGGGGGGATAAGCTAAAGTCAGGTTGTCAGGGGCTGTGTGGGCGTTCGTGGGTGTGGCAGCTGCATTACCGCAGCTATTTTAATATTCCTACTGTAGACTTACTTAGTTTTGATAAGGGAGTTACGTCTGATGTTGCTCTAACTAAGCAGCGGAAGTGCTGCGGCGACACAGACTAAAGCTGCAGCTCTTCCCCTCCCCCTCTCTCTGGCTGCTCCACTTGAGTTCCTCTTCCCGTTCGCGCGCGACAAGTTTCGCTGACATGGTTGCTGTTGTGGAAAATCCGGAAAACTCAGCGCGTCTGCCACATAATTTGCCGATAATTTGTGTAGAACTCGCATCACGAGTGGATGCACGCCAGTTCTGCACTTGCTACTTGCCACTCGCCACATGCCACACGTCCCTCGTTGCCGCAGCTTTAAATTTGCAACTGTTATTTTAATTAATTGGTCTGGCGTAGGACGGGTCATTGTCATGCTAATAGTCCACGAAACAGTTGATCCATTCCGTATCGAGTTTATTATCGCCAAGCAGGAAATCTGTTGGCGACAAACAGTGCATATACGTAATGCGTCTGTATTGCTTGCGAATATTTACGGACTTGGGTCAAGTACAATTTCCTTTTGCCCAGCACAGCCAAGACACTTAAGCAGCTGTCAGTTTACTGTAGTTCTACTTTCCGCTCAGTTATAAATGTAGTTTAAGGTAACACTCAGAACAAGCACAAATAGAAATAGAAATGGAAATGGAAGCGAAAACATAAAGCGAACACAAAGCATAAAAGCTTAACGATGCAACGCCAAGTGGAACAGAAGTTTCCAACAACTTGTCATAAAAACTGTGGTACTAACAGTTTAAACCTTTAAAAAAAAGCAGAACTTAACAAGTTTTAAAATAAGAATGAGCCAAGGTTCTTAAACCTTTGCAGTTCCTGGCATAAGTTTTGACTGTTTATTGTTATGACAATCGCTTAGAGGAAACTCATAGTATATAGACTAAACTTACGATTAATATCCTTATATATTATATATTTATATTATTTTTATGTTGTATTAAATTTGCAGTTCCTGGCATAAGTTTTGACTGTTTATTGTTATGGCAATCGCTTAGAGGAAACTCATAGAATATAGACTAAACTTACGATTAATATTTGTATATATTATATATTTAAATTATTTTTATGTTGTATTATATTTTAATTTCATATATTTTTAAATAAGCGCCAATAATGATTGTGTCAGATTATCCAATATATGATTACATACGTAGGGTACAAAGTGTTAGAAACATGCACATATACTTGCATATATTATTGTTCGACACCAACAGGCAACTCAATATAACAATGTCCGTATGTCCAACAGTATAAACAGCTAGATCACAGAGCTATTTTTCTAATGATTTCATTTAATTTAATTTCATTTAACAGATAAATAACAAAGAAATTTATTTAAGAAATCATTTTAAAGGGCCGCTGATTTCTAAGGCGGCCCCTGTAAAGTATGCAAGACGCTAAATATAACATTTTTATTTTCAAGAAATCGTTTTCTTCAGGTGGATAGCAGGTACATATATAACAGTCATGAATGCACCACTGTAGGTTTTGTGCTTGTTTTATTATATATTAATTTGATATATTATCAACAATCTCCTATAGCCGATAACGATTGTGTAATTTTTATGCAAACTCATTTTAATTATTTCCTATATGAACTCTTTTAAATTAACAGCAAATAATCTTTAACATAATTAATCGATAATACTTATGCAAATAGCAATAAAGTGCAACAATACTTATTGACATATGTGGTATCGTAGTTACGATAGTTATCGATAAGTTCATAAATGTAACGCGTACAAGAATGAAAGAATGTTCAATTTCTCAATCTAAAATTGTATGTTAATATAACCATAAACCCATTTATATATAATAACATACTATAAGTAAATATAGTTTTTATTATAAAAGAATGTTATAATTGCAAATGTTATGTAAACATAAGTTACAATCTCTTGATAAATAAACAAACCGACGCTCTAGAAGTCTTCTTGCATTATCTCAAATTGCCAGAATAATATGCCGAAGATTCTTTCATTTTCTGCAAGTTTAAGCAAGCAACAAATCATTATAAGCTTCTTTAAACTGTTTCACTTTTCGGGTTTATAATCGCAATGGGAACGCATAAATTGTGTTCATAATAAGCACACACAAACCCCATTGATGACATAATAACGCTCTAAAGTCCATTAAGGGCTGTAAGCGATTTGAAAAATATTTACATTTTGGTGGGGCGGGGGGCGGGAGCGGGAGCGGGAGATGCAACAGTAAGGGGACACCGCCATGTGGGCTTGGAGCAAAAAGGACGTTCGCTTTTACATTTTTACAGCCCGTACTCATTCTTATCTACTGATTAGAGGTAAACAGAGCGTGTAAATATTTGAATACGTTTCACAGTATACGAAAAAGGCATTTCCCTTATACTCCCATTTCGTTTGCGGTTCCCGCCGTGGAAATTCCACCCCCCTCACACATACACACACACACTGGCGCAAAGCAGAAGTCTGCATGAATGTGCATAGCATGGAAAAACCTCGAGGCATACAAGGCACAAAGTATAATCAAGTAAGGACAAGGGCGGAAAAGTGCCATACGCCAGTCCAGCAAGCCGGGCTGGTCATGCAGGGCATTGACACTTTGCCTGCTGCCTATCAAACTGCCCTCGCGAACAAGTCGAGCCCAATACGAGTGTGCCTGCCTGCCCTGGTCTGGCCCAGCCTGACTGCCATTTTCACAGTTTGCAATCGCATTTGCTTTGATTTTCCACGCTGCGACTGTTGTGGCCCCGTCCATGCTGGCATAAGGATGCAGATACAGGCATCGGCCTCAGCCCCTGACCCGTAGCCAGAACCAGAGCCAGAGCCACCCAGTGCAGTTAATAGTTTTTCGGCAGACCCCCCATGTGCCACATTAAGGGCAGATTTACGCACTGTCCACGGTCCTATCTGTCCTCGCATATTTATGATGATGCTGCAGCAGGGCGTGGGTGCCAAAGGGGGTGGGAGAAGTGATTGCATTGGGCAGATTGCTAAATTGGTAGTGTAAAATGTGCAATTGATTGTAAATTTACTAGTTCCAGTTTCCCTCCACTTCATTCTCCCCACCCCTCTTATCGACAGTGTGACCAAACACATTTGCAGTGCAATCTCGTATCAGTGACTTTTAATTGGCCCCAAATCGAACCAAAAGGATTAGCATCACGGGGGTGTTAGTGGTAGCTTTAATTGGGTTTGATTGCAAATAAACTGTTAACGCTTTCGTGAGTAGAAAATACAGATACACAGTACATTTATGACAACTTAATGACATTCTTAGGTAATTTGATGCCTTTGGCTGTGCCTGAGTTTCATGGGTTTCTCTTTTGGGGCTTCTGAGTGCTTAAAATACAATTAGAACAACTTGGGTTTCAAAAACAAAAGCATATGTAGCTTCCAGGCTGATATCTTTAATTTATCCTATGTTAAATATTTGTTTAAACAAAGAATACCAAGTTAAGTAAGCTTACTTTAAATTTTTTCCATTTTCATTGTATTTCAAGAGTTAACTTTTGTTTTCAACCCCCAACGAGTGAAATATATATATCACCCTGTGGCACGTGTGTTCTAATGGACCAATTCACATTAGGTGGTCGGCAAGCCCAAATTAGAGCCACTGAAAGATGACGGGTGCCAAAACAGAGTTACCAAACAAGCCAGAACAGCTGCGAAAATGAAAATGAACCGACGCACGCGATGGTAATTAATGACCGGACCTACAACTGAATGACACTCGATTACAGTAATAACATAAACCATTATGGAATTGAACAGTCTGGAGGGTTTTGCTTAACTGCTGATTATGAGCAGAGTCAAAGTTAAGATTACGTTTTATATGCAACCCATACTCTATTCTTTAATAATTGAAAGGCAGCTTAAATTCCCCTTTAAATTCCGACATTAACTGAATATTTGGGATACTGCTGTGCAGTATTTTAATACATTTTAATGAATACATAAAAAACGAACCCCTCTGAAATGCACAGACTGTGTACAGAATGATTAATTTAAGTCCGAAAGAAGTAGAATGTGTAAACAAACGCACATTATTCGCATTTTGAAGCTTAACCACGTCGTAAAAGGAACCAATAAAAGAGAGGGAGAGAACAAAACCGAAATGTGTTGAAAAGGAAGAATATATAGCAAGATAATCTATATGTATCTTATGCGTGAGTGATGTCTGAAGTTGCCAAATATTGTATCTGTATTTATATTGTAAAGTCTACATTCATTTTGTACTTGTATTTTAATCATTTCTCGACGTATGAAATTAATAACGCAGCCATTTATAACGCTTGCTCTACTCATAACTTACTGAAGCATCTCTCGAATTTCGGGGAATCTATTGTGCAATTTGTTTTAACGATGCTTTTATTTTATATTTATTTTCAGAGATGCTCAGGCAAATGCCATTGACATTAATTTCTAATGGACCAACCACGAACACAATACTGCAAATAAATAACAGAACGCTATTCGCTTGAGTTGAGTGTTACCCCTGCCTGTCTGAGTTACGCCCACCGCCCCCCGACACCTGCATGGCTGGCGGTGTACGGTGCGGCGCACAACTTGCCGCAACCATAACGTCTCAATTCGTCTTGCCCCAGACGAGACAGCAACAACAGCCTCCACAAATGGCCAGAAAGAAGCGCACAAGAAGGAAAATGGCTACAAATCGCAAGCGGAAGAAGACAGTTGGCACGTCAGCGACAGCATCAGCGTCAGGCCCGAAATCAGTAGTCAAGTGGAAGATTATGATATCATCAATAATGTTCCTGCTATTCTGCTGCCCAAGTGAGTGACAGTCCCTGCGGTGCGACGACCTAAAAGGACTAAGTACAATCCGAAGCCACAGACAAATCAGCAAATGCGCTTTTGTACTGTTCCTCTACTTCTTCTTCTTTCTCTTTGTCTCGCTAGCCCATTGTTCTGCCTTAGTTTATGGCTTGACTTATCCACTTAGTTGGCAATTCCATGTACTTTCATTCTACTTAACCAAATTATGAGCTTCTTTCTGATTTATCAAGCAAAAGTCTTAGGTTATTGTTTTTCAGTGTACAGTGGAAACATATATCAAGTTTTCGCATCTGTGCACTGACCCTCAGTCATGGTAATGATTATAATGAAACTTGGTCACATTGGTAAACCGTAAGAGGGTAAAGCAACCCCTCTGAAGTTGCGAATTCCGAGTCCTCTCTCATTTCTTTTTGTCAATCACAAGTCAATTCAAACAATTTAACTGTTTAGTGTGATTTTATCTTGATTCTCAACTACTTTTCTGAACGAAAGTAATTTGGAAATAATATAAAATTAGAAAACTATTGAATATATTCATTTTTAAACTGTTTTCAAGCATGTTTTAATGTTTTGATAAGAGTGAACAATATTGCGTTCTCTCTAGTCTGTCTAGTATACCCCTGCTGAGCATAGGAATAATATGGAAAATGTTCCAGTTAACTTTTCCTTGGACTCGACAATCTTTTCTTGTTTGCTCCTAAAAGGTATTTTTCTAGAGATGCAAATTACTTTACTAGATTCTTTCCAAGATTCTTTCTTTAAAAAACTAATGAATAATGTTGAATATAATACCTTTTTCGAGGCAAACAAATCTCATGTCCTTATATACACTCATACACATTCAGCAAATGCAAATATGTTTGTAGGGAGCATATGTCATCCATCATCCGTCGTTTTCCGCCTTTGCACACGGTGGCCACTTTAGCACAACAGAGAGGCGTTAAAAGTGGTGGGCGTGACGATGTAACTCCCCCACTGTACCCGCTGTCAGACAATAAGAAATAAATTACAAAGGCTTGTGCATAATTCTTATCTCTCTTCTTTGCATGTGGTGATTAATTTGTTCGTTTTGTGCCTCTGCCTCGGCTCGATTTCTACAAAAGGTCACGTGCTGGCAGTACGAAGGGGTCGCCTGATGTCCCCGAGCACATTCACTGCGCTCAGCGGCGACCTGCATGTGCAGATACAATTCACAGCCGACGAGAACGATGACGATGAACAGCTTCATCTGAAGGGAAGTGCAAATGGAGCAGTAAGTGGCACTGTGAATGGAACAGGAGCTGGCAGTGGAATGGGAACTACAAAAACAGAGCTTTGGCCTGAAAATCAAAATCTCAGCAACGCCCACTTGAGCACTGACGACGAAGGGAGGGCAGTGGCGAATGGTAGCATAATGAGCACTTTAGTCATTAGCAAAATCATTAATGATGAGCCGGGCAACAACAGGAGCGTTGGTCCGGACCAGGTGCTGCAGCGCCGACGCAAGGAGATTGTGCAGAATATTCCACTCTTTCCCGATCCGCGACAGAACGTCACCCAAGTCACAGTGCCCTGTCAGACCTTTGTGCGAGGTGGTCTCTACGAAATGCAAGTAATCCGCAATCTGAGAACGACAACTCTCAATCGAAGTGAAGCTGTACCGGGATCGAGTACGGCAATCACAACCACAACGTTGATGCCAGCGCAGGATGAGCGACTGCTGCAAACCTTGGACGTGCGATGGCCAAGTGCCGAGATGATTGTGAGTCCTGTGACTCTGCGTACATATCCAAATAGTCCGGTGAATGTTACACTTCGCTTTCCGGAGGTCAACTGTGAGGGGGCGCAACACGGCGAGCTGCCTGCCTTGCCGGAGTTCTGGCTGGAGCTGGTCTACTGCGGAAAGGATCGCACTTGCGCCCACAGCCTGCGGAATGTGTCGAAATCTAGTGTGCTCTTCGCGGAGCAAGTGCGTGGTTTTCCCAAGCTCAAGACTCTTCAACTGGGCTGTGAGCTCTTCGGCTTGGCCGGTCACTACGCCGTCCAATTGCGTCCCATGACGCCGGCTCTGAATGTGCCCACCACACGGCGCCTGCTTAGCGTCGACTGGAGCGATGAGTTTGTCTTCAATGTGTACGCACGCAGCATCTTTCCCTGTGATCCCCACACCGGTGTAGGTGTGCTCTACGAATATCCTGGCTGCATACTGGAGCAGGGCGATCGTGTGCGTCTCTATGCCAAGTTGCGCGCTGATGTTGCCTCCCTCAAGCCACCCACCTCCCTGCACTATGTCGCGGAGCAGCGAGTCGTCAAGCAGCAGCATTCACTGTACTTCAACTGCGAACTGTTCTCCGAGAAATACGTGGAGTACTGCTTCGTCTACGTCAGCCAAGCCATTTCCGGTGCCGTTGCGGACGTGCGCATGGACTGTGTGCCCACGTTGCCGGTCAGCGGTAAGTCAGTCGACCGACTCGTTTGAATCGTCGTCGCCACACTTGAGACCTAAGCGGCTTACTAGCCCCACTGTCCTAATCTGCTTAACTTCTTTTACACAGATTCCGACACCGGTGGCTGGGGTGCCTGGAGTGAGTGGACACCGTGCTCGACCAATTGCCTGGGAGGAACTCGCAATCGTTATCGATTCTGTGACTCGCCGCCGCCTCGTTATGGTGCCAAGTTCTGCGAGGTGCGTAATTTCTTGTTTATCTGCATGAGGAAGTTAATGATGTTTGAGTGTATTATGTGCAGCACAGCAGGGTTACCAGGCTTGCCTTATTTTGTTTTTATTAGATATGATTCTCATTTAATTGTTCTAACAATCGACCCACCACCACATTATTTGCATGTCAATCGTTATCTCGGTTGATCGAGTTGTCTATCGAGCTTTAATTAATTCGATTAAATTGCCCAATTTCAATTAATTATGTTATCGAGCATTGGAAATTTAATACGCTAAATATACATATAGTGCACTGAAAATTAAATACGTTAAATATATAAATAGTTCAAAGTTCATCATTTTTTAGAACTAAAAATTTGTCCTCTTTTTAAGTAACTTGTACTTGTTTTTGTATTTCTTCAGTGTTCTATCCTGTTATTGTGCAGGGTTGCTAGGATTACTGCACTATGTGTTCCAGTTCATATATATATGTATGTATAAGTAGGGTATTTCACATTCGCCTCGCCAACTAAAAGTCTCGTTTCTAGTTTCCTATCAATTGCTCCAAAGTTTTTGTCAGCTTCTACATATTTTTAGTGCACTAGCCTAATTTGGCTACGTGCAGAACTTTCGCTAGCAACTTTTACTTTTGATTCTCTCTCTCTCTCTATAAATTGTGCAGACACAACTTATTCAGCACACAACCTCTCACACACATAGACACACGCAAGCCTGCACGCACGCAGACACGTACAGTTAGTCAGTTAAGCATTTGGGTTCATATGTTTCACTTGTTTTTTTCCCCTTTATAGTGCGCCACACTATTCGTATCTTCAACTTGGAGAGCACAAAGTACATGCTACGAATCCCCCATATCTCTCATTGTTGTGCCGACAATAAAAAAAAATGGCATTGGGGACAGGCAGGAGGGTAGAGTGGCTTGGGGTGGGGCCTGGCTTGGGTTGAGGTCTATTGCTGTCGGCCATGTTTTGTTGTCCTGGGCGTCTGACAGTTTGTTACAACAATGCGACACTTGCTCCAGATTGCGTGGCAAATTTACAATGTTGCCAACAGGCGGACGCAAACAGAGACGGGAAACACCCTGTGCGAGGTTCTCATGTTTTGCGTCATGGAACTATGCAAGGAAACGAGTTAACGATTCAGTAAATTTAAATCATAAATCCAACACAACAAGGAAAAAAGGGGATTTCGTTTAGTTACACAGATTCTTTTTTACAAGCTGAGTGACTGAGTGAAGTTCATTTTAATGCAAATTTCTTCTCACTCTGTAAAATAGAAGCACGAAAGAACTGTCAACTACCGGAGGGGAAGTTAATTTAACTCTCGCCTGACGCTATCAAAGCAACTCTCTGACGATATGAAATACTTGAATGAGTGTGTAAATATGCGTGTTACATATGTATGTACCTGTGTAATATCTGCAATTACAGCAGGAAGTGTTTCACAATGAAAGAGCTCCATTCTCTGCTTGCATTCCATTGTGCTATTGTTGTTGGAAGCTCCACTTCATTATCCAAAAACTTCCGACGGCAGAATTAAGCGATTGCAGCACTTTTGTTTTCCACTTTTGTTTTTGTTGTTGTTCCAAGAACAATTGTCGAATGGTTTCTTTTATATGGGCTTTGTTTTGTGAGCTAAGAAAATACTTAAATATTAGTTTAAGCAATTACAAGTCGGTTTATCAAGAAGATAAAGGAACAACTCAAAGTTTGTGACTTCAGTAAAAGCTTTTGACATTTCAAAGACCCGAGCTTTCTAATGTTTATTCATCTGCTTCTGCTTAAGCTCAATGAAGTTTTCGAGGTAACCGTAGAAACAGTTTTTTGTTTGTTTACTATTGACTAAAGGAATTTACAAACTCAAACAGAATCCGTAGACGGGTCTGTCTACAGCTGAAATACGAAATTAATCGAAATTTATTTGAAAACCAAAATTAACAACAAACTATTGCAACACAATCGCATTAAAGAACAATAACTAAGTCTTCAAAATGCCTCCCAAGCGAAAGTCGAAGGAGGCTCAGTCCATAAACAAAGCCAGTGCGGTGGATAAGACCTTCTATGAACTGCAAATTACGGACTTGAACCACAAGTTGGCCCGCTTGCGGTCCCACATGGCCAGCTTAGATGAGGCAAATGCAACAATGACGGCCAAGTTGCAGGATGTTGATCACGATCGCACCGACGTGGCGGCCCATCTGGAGCGCACTCTGTCGGAACGAAACAATACCATAACGGATCTGGAGGAACGCTTGGTGGAGATATCTAAGGTTCGTACCGAGGAGAATCGGGTGGCGCAAGAGAAAATTTTCGATCTGGAGGGGAAATATAAGTCAATGCACGATCAATTGACTTCGGAGATAAAGCTGCTCAATGGTAAACTGAACTCTTTGGATGAGTTTCGCATTCAGCGAGATATGCTGCTGGCAAAGTTCGACGATCAGGAAGCCGAGATGAAGGAGAAGGAGAAGTGGCACAAGGAAGCTCTTTACAATATGGAGCAGGCTGCGGTGGTCGAGAAGGATGCCCTAAAGAAGGAGGTGGAGACAAAACTTCTACAGGTCTCCGAGGACTTTACACGCTCCAGCGAGATTCGTAACGCCGGCTACACCCGGCGCCTCATTCGTGAGAACATTGCCCTGCAGAAGGAAATCGATTTACTGGTTATGACTAATGTTAAGCTCCAGACGAACTATAACGCCCAAAAGGAGAAGCACAAGGAGATGATTGAACAGTATAATGCCCTTGATCAGATCAAGAACGAGTTGGTGCGCAATGCGATCAATAAAATCAAGATAATCGAGGGTCTCACACACAACTACGAGACTCTGAAAAATAAGTATATCGAGGCGCTACAATACCGCCGGGCCTACGAGGAACAACTGGCAGCGGATATGCTTATAGATGAGCGTAATAAGGATGCAGTTGGAAAGGTAAAGGCTCTATGCCGTCGCATTGAGAACATGACACTCGAGAAGAAAAACTTGGAGGTAATTCATGAGCAGCATGAGCAGGAGATTGTACGCCTACGAGGCCTCATCCAACAGATCAAGGTTACTGTGCGGGATGCGATTTTATCCCAAGACGGTCTGACGCTATACCCCGAGAGATTGGAGGAGTTCAACGTGGATCCACCAAACGTTATCGAGGATGTCAAGGAGGAAGCCAAGCAAATGAATAAATTAGCACGACTCGATTTACTGAATCAGCTCATGACCATCGTTAGCTCTCATTCAGCTGAACTGCCCAAGACTCCGTCTTGCGAGACTCTCTCGACTGTCACTTCAGATCTGTACACGCCCGGTAAAATGGGCTTCATGCCACACAAGGCTCGTCCCGCTGTATGTGATCTATTGGAGTCTGAGGTTCTCCAGAACTTGCCCCAGCTGCAGGTGGAGTTGCCCGACTGTCTGATTAAGGGGCAGGTCAAGGCTGGTGAGCTTGAGAAACTGATTGAAAAGGACAACATATTTGATGTTGAATTCGGCACCACCTTGTATGTGTCCTCTTCGCGCGAAGATGACCAATTGGAGATCGAGGAAGAGCCACTTGAGGAGCCGGAGGGATCAAGCAGCGAAGTGTCCGTGAAGAAGGTCAGCAGCGAGCCTTCCGCTCCACCACCAGCTCAAATGCCATTGGCAATAGAGCCTGAAATAAAAGAGGCATCCAAGTCCATTACAACACTTGAAACCGATGGCATAGGCGAGGATGAAGGCGAAGAAGAGGAGGATTTCGAAATAAATCTATTTTATTAGGAATAAACATATATACATATGTATGTATATCACTGAATATTAGTTTAGTTCGTCAATTTAAAGTTAACAAGAAAATAAAGATAATGAGGTATGATAATTTTGTTAAAGTTCTTACTATTGCAGACTGTTAAGTTGCGGTTATTTGTGTATGTCGCAGCTAGGCTAGATAGAAAATACGAATTTCAACTGTAACAGAATTATGTTAGAGTTTGAACTTAACTGAAAAATAGTACAACGTTAGAGCAATGAATTATGTTATATAACGAGAGTCGAATGAGCATGGCCCCTGTAGATGTTCTAGTATATTCAAATGTGCATGCAAAAAGAATGAACGTGATGAAATTAGTTACTATATGAACCTGATGAAATACGTGGTAGAGGAAAGGGAAAAGAAACGACGCCACCCGGTGGAACAGTCAGTTCAGTGGAAGTGGAGTTCGGTAGAAGAAAGAGAGAGACTAGAAAACATCTTGCAGGCGAATTGCTGTACTCTTAGAGTTAAGGAAAAAACATAAAAGTAATGAAAGGAAATCAGCCAAGACCTCTTTTCGCGACATGTACACATTTGTATCTATTTAAACTGAAGTGATAAAGTTTTACTCACTTCCCAGTTAGAACATGTTCATTCAACTTTTTTATTTTTTATTTTTCTTCTTTTCAGGGTCCTTCTGTGCAAACGGAGAAATGTAACAAGAGTATCGCGGATACGTGGGACTGCATCTATGAGACGAGTGGCAATATTTTGAGCGAGTCGAATGTGACTGAGGTTAAACAAGAGATTGGACCAGGCTGTCGCTGTGGTTGCATAGTGCATCTGGGATCATCCAAACCCAAGCGTATTATAGCTGGAGCTACCCAGAGTTGTCCTGGTCGTTCCTTTTGGCTTGTGCAGGTAGAGCAAGGAGAGGATTCTTTTCAATTTGAATATTCTTAACCCTTGTTTTTTCTATATGCTCAGGTTGACGGCGTGGAAACCATCTCATTGCAATTAAGCTTCCTCCGGCTGCCATGTGGGAGTCAGTATATAAAAGTGCGTGACGGACCGTCGCTCTCCTCTACTTTGCTGGTGGAACTGAATGGCGATGGTTTACCAGTGGCCAGCGGCACCAGGCGACCCACCGGAGAAGGTGCCAGTCATATCGAGCTTCCGTTGGCTGTCGAGTCCAGTGGAGCACAACTTTTGGTTGAATTTTTTTCTGGCGAAGTCATTTCAAATGTCACAGCAACCTCAGGCAACGATGCAGCATCCTGCACCGGAGGCTTCATGGCCAACGTCAAGCAATTGGGTGAGTCTCCTGTGGAATAAGAATTTAAGAATTCAATTTAACTTTTGATATTCTTGCGTTTCGTTTTTATGCTTCACAGTTTCCACGAGTTCCAGCCAGAACAACACAATTCTGGCCGCCACTCGTCTTTCAGTCAGAAGTCGCACGGTTCTGCAAAAGAAGCCTCATTCCCGCATGAAGTTTACTCTGGTGCACCTTAGTGCCATGGTATTTGCCACTATTATTCTTCTAATTAGTGCGTTGCTGGGTAAGTTCATTTTTTTGAACCAAAATGGCAACGTTGTTGTTGAACTTTAAAGATGGCGCCCAATTTAGACGCAACACTTGACAGGGCTACATAAATGTTAAAAACATAAGCAGTCACAGTCCATTTAAAACACAGACTAAACAGCGTACGTGAGGTCTCGCCTCTTCTTGATTCTTATGTAGATTGCCCTGGCGCTTTTGCATTCCTTGTGATGTACACAAACAGCCATCGTCTTGCTCTCGGCTTGTTTTCTCTTTCCTTCTGCTCTTTCCCTAAACTTAGCATTGCCCCATCTGTTAACAGGTCTGTAATAAGCAGAATTTTAGTTTATGAGTGTCATAACAGTCGGCTTTCTGTCAGCTATTTGTATGTAACAGACCTGCGTATTGAGTATATCGATAACTTGTTGCTTATTCAAAATATATTTCAACAACCTGTTACTCTCTTACATTCAACAGGTGCTCAGTACGTGGTACGATATCGCAAGTATCATTTGGCAGTGGCACGTCGCCAGGATGAGGGCTCAAACTTGCACACGCCACGGGCATCACTCAGCTCTTTGCACGGTCCGCCGTCACGTGCCATTTCAACAACCACTCTGCTCTCTGAGGTGATTTATCTGGTGAAGATGCGCCCAAAGCATCAACTGCGCCACTCCATATTAAGGGAAAGCGCCGATGTCGAAAATGTGACCTTAGAGACAGAGTTTAAGAATGCAGGTTCACGCGAGAAAATGGTCAAAGGGTGAGTCATCATACTAGATCCTATTTCGATAGTCCTTCCTTACTTACTTTCCTCACTCTCTGGCAGCGAGGACAAACCTGAATTTGGTAGCACTGGCTCCGTTATGACTCTGCGCAATGAGCATGCTTCGCTGACATCGCTGTCGCCCATCACAGACAGCCTCAGTCCGGCAGACGTTGGTTCACCTCTGTCCGATGCAGAGCTGGAGCTGCAGCACATTGATGCAACGGAGCAGTCAACAGCGCCAGCGGATCCACATAGCTGCAAGGACAGTGCAAAGGATTCCGAGTCCATCATATCCTCAGGCATGAGTTCATTATGCAATAGTCCACCCTTGAACAGTAAACGGATGAGCAAGTACTCGGATCGCTACGACGCGGTGACGCTGAAGCTACTCAGCTCCCGCTTGGACGAGAGTCTGCGGGATGCCAAATCAATGAATTCTGGCTCAGGTTCACTCTGCTTGGGTAGAATGGGATCACGCAGTGTAAGCGCATCGCTGACCAATGTGAGTGGGATTTGGATTATACCAAAACCAAAAACAGATCTTGATATTGTTAATATTTCAGGGCTGCTACTCGCCGGCAACAAGTGTGGTCAGCACTGCCACAATAAGGACAACCAGCAATCCGAAGGAGTCGAAGGAACAGCAAAATCGTAAGAAGCTATTGGCGCGACCCGGTTCGGAGTTCTCGTTGGGCAATCAGGAGGAACTCGAACTGGACTATTATGATTACAATGTAATCAATGCGGGCGCAGCGCCTGGCTCCTACCTGGGCATGGATCCAGCTTATTGCATATGGATACCACCATTCGAAGAGACCCCTGAAAGAGAGGATGAAGATAAGACACCCGAGCCGACATCAGTGCCTGAGGAAGTCGCTCCGCAGTATGAGGAAATACAGATGCCTAAATATGGACATTATCTATGTCCGGGCAGCAAGGGCACAACAGCTGACAACACGCCCAGCTCCGAGGAGCGCTCCTTGCCGAGCAGCCAACAACAGTCCAAGGCCACCTCCCCCTGCGAAACGCAAATAAAAACTGCTCCTATCAAGCAGCCTACTCCCTACATGTCCCGCAAGCAGCGCCGTCAGGCGAGGCAGCAGTTCAAACTAAGCGCCGCAAGTTCCGCAAGCGAAGCGGGATCAGGCACATTGCGGCCCAAGCAAACCACCGAATTAGCTGCAGTGCATCAAAGTCTTTTAAGCAAAGCGACTGACAGCATGGACTCCAGTCAATCAATGACGGGATCATATGTGGAAAAGGAAACTGTAGTGGAGAAGGGCTCAAGTGATCTGCAGGAGTATCTTGCTTTGGATGATCTCCAGTTCGCCGATGAAAGTGGAAGCGATTACGAAGCAGTCACCCTCAAACAGCAGGCAATAGAAGAGCCAAGAAGGACGCAAGCTAAAGAGGCTGCCGTGTAGATCGTTACTACTATCGTAGGCCTATACACACATTAATCTTAGCTATGCCACGATAGTAGCATCTATAGTTAAACTTGTAAATAGAACAGCACATATAACAGTATTTATCCAGTCCAATTAAGATAGTATGTGTTACGGGTAGTTACATATGTCAACAGTTCGCGTTAAAGACCACCAATACATAGGTTAGATTTAGACGATTCGAGCCTTGATTTACCCAAGTCATTGCAGTAATAACTATTTAATCATGATTCGAATATGTAAATAATTTATAAAAGCAAACAAGTCATTAAATAAGAATTATGCATTCTCCTTTTCGAATTAGAAACTCTTCATTGCGGCCTTTTTGTGATTATTTATCAAAATCTAGTCAAAATTATTAATGCTCTCGTTTAGGTATTCACGAAAGAGTATTTAAAGTTGCTAAGTTATTTTAACGGTAGATTATAGACAACAAAAATGTATGTATTAACAAATACCTGTACTTACGTGGCTTTGATCAGTTTGATAAGAGCTCCCTATGTTATAAGGAAAACGTATAAATTAATAAATTATATCGCAATTAAAAATCAAAAAATTAACACTTTTATCTTGGATAAATTGTCATAATTCCGTAAAAATATTGCTTGAGCAATGCTGCCAATCAAGATTTTTACAGAACTCATACATTTGATCACATATAGTACGAGGATTTACACAAGGAATGTTAACACAATTAGGTTTAGGATTGTCCAATTGGATGTTCTGCCTTTGTATCATGTATGCCTTTAGTTCTATGCGATTCCAATCAAGTTTCATTCGTCTTATCCATGGCTCTTCCGTCTTACTTCTGTTTTCATGGAACTTTCTGCAGATACAACAACAAGGATTCTCTACAGATTCTATAGATTTAATTCTTGTATTTTTCTTGGATGCCTTCTTTTTCTTTCGAATTTTTGACTTCAATTTAACAGGTTTAGATGTCTGCTCGACATCAGGAAATATAGTTTTATATGGATAATTCAGCATTTCATTCACATCAATATCGGAAACGCTTATATTATCCAAATCAGTCAGACTTAAGTTGTCATCAAATATATACTGCCTGACCATTCTGACTCGTGAAACATAACTTCCATGAGATCCAAAGCTACCTCCTAAGGCAGACTTAAATATATTTCTTAGCGAAGAATTCACGCCAGGGAAAAGTTTCTTAAATTCCGAAGAACTCCGAAGAACTGGCATAACCGTTTTATAAAATAGTCGGGGATCGTTTTGCTTTAATTTTAAAGCAGCCGCTGTCCATAATTTTCTATATCTTACATCTCTGAATTCTGAAAGCTCAGTACTGATTTTCTGTTCTGGAATTTTGATTTTATAAGGAAACTGTGAGTCTGTCGATAATAAAGATTTACTACTCTCTTTCGATGTACTATCTTCATTGGGTATTTTGAATAAGCTTTCATATGTTTGCGTTTCCGTATTACAGAGACGTATTGTTCTGATTTCTGTTCCGTTCCATTTCCTTGGCTCATTCACTTTCAATTTGTCATTTCCAACTTTATTTTTTTATGGGTTTTAGACTCAGTGCATTTGATTGTGAAATCTTAGAAGATGAGTCTTTAGGGAAGCTTTTATGGTACTCTTTAAAGTCACTCGCTAAATCATCAAAATCAATATTTGCTTGCGTGTTTCCAAACTGCAATGTTCGAGCTTTTCTAACCAGTCGACCTCTGGCTGCCATTACCTCAAAATCTCTGGCTTTGGGATGATTTACATTGAGATTTTCTAATAGTTTGTTTGATCCCGATATTAAAGTGTCCAAAAATGTTTCCAATAGAAATGATGAATTCGTTTGAACTGCAGCTTCACCTAATGATTTTGTCTCGCCATCAATTATTTCCTTCGTCCAATAATCTTTTTTCCGATCTGAATAATATTTGGAAACTTTGTTCGACAGATGCAATTCTTTCTTGATTCTTTTGTCTTGCACTTTGTTTTCAATATCGTGTTTCGATCTTCGAGTTTTCTTTTTAGCACGGAATTTCCGTATTCGTTGTTTTTTATTGGTTTGCTGTTTGTTATCGATAAGCAAAAAACTTTTCTTATCAGTGAGTTTTTTGTAACGCGGTTTCTTAGTAAACTCCCTTATGGGTAACATCATTTTTTCCTGAAGAATTATCTGCATGTTTTGGCCTTGGATATTTGTGTTATTCTTTTGAACTCCTACTAATTGTTTTTTCATCATGTCTGGCTTTGATTCATGTATAATTATCTTTTGCGGTTTCTTTGAAATCTCTCCAAGCATTTTAAATATAACACTTTCAACGTCAGCTATACTCACACGAGGTTGTATCTCGGGTTTTAATTTTAAATATGACGGAACTGTGTAGACTCTTTCGATAATAAGATCATTAGTTGAATGTTCCTTTGGTTCCGGAGGCTTTATCTTCAACAAATTGTCTTGCACTTTAATGCCTTTCTTTTTAACTCCACGTGTTTGTTTCTTCTTCATCATCGGACTTGATTCATCACAATTTGGTACTTTTTTTTCTTACCAATTTCTGATTAGGCATATTCAAAATGGTATTTCTAACCTCTGTGCTGTGCATTGAACGAGGTTCTGTCTCGGTCTTTGGGTTTTTCGCACGTGACGGAACTTTGTAGATTTTTTTGATAAAAATCATTTTTCGATTAGAAGTTGTATTATTTTTTGTATTTATAAAGTGCTCGTACGATTTCTGCTTATCATGTTTAAGCAATTCCGATTGAGTTCTAGATGACAAATCATGATGTTTGTAGTCCGGCAACTTAGTATTGTTCTTCGTTTGTACCAATGCCATATCGTAAGGGCTTCTATGTTCATTCAACTGCATCGTAGATAAAACTTTTGATGTCCTGGAGTTGGTTGTAGTTGGATACTTGATTGATACTTTTGATGTATTGAAGTTGACTTCACTTGGTTGATTGTAGGTCTTTAAAAGTTCCGAAACAATAGTTGAGTTTGAGTTCCTATTTTCATTTTTACGTATCGTATCAGCAATGCTTTCCTCGTTTTTCAGAAATGTAAAGAACTTGGTTTTATTAATCACATTGTTTTCATTGTTCTTACTAGTTCTCTTCTTTTTTCGGGGTATATTGCATACTGGCTTCGTAAATGGAATCAATGGCGGTAACATGGAGTCATATTTATTATGGATCGATTGGTTGCTCCTCTCCGAGGTGGGCCAGGCAAGGGCCTTGCTGTCAACCCTTTGCAGACTGAACAATATATGTGAAACTGCATTGACGGCATGTTTTATCTGTGGATTCGATGTCGAAACTTGATTGGCTATCTTACTCATAGTGTACCGCAATTTCGAATTTAGTTTTTGACAATGTATTTGAATTTTTTGCGTTTTTTTTGCGTTTTTTGCTTTACATACGTGTATATATCTAATGCTAAATAAAGAAGTAAAATAACAATTCAAAATGCTGTCATATGCTTCCATGATTGTTTTCCCCCAAATCGCAAATTAAACGAGTTGAATTTTCCAAGTTTCTTTTTTTTTTATTAATATATGGCAAATTTAACAAATTTATTATTTTTAAAAAATACATACATACATAGATACAGCTAAAAAAGAGTTCACACTGCGCTCTGCAATCTCTGCTCACATTCCTTTCATTTATGTTCATCATCATTCATAATAGCTAATAAAATTTATTGATATACATACATACAAACATACACATACACGTACATATAGTAGTATATATGCATATATTTAATTTAGCCTTAAAAACTATGTACAATAATCACACGCACTTAAAACAAATCGATTTTATTTGATATTTACTTTTACTTTTCACTTTTTGATTTCTCGTGCAAATATAAATTTGATTTCCCATTTTTTTTTATATATTGTATATTTGATTAAAAATTTCCTTTAGCTGCGCATTTTGGAAAGCAAATGTTTTTTTTCTCTTCTCTACATACTGTTTTAGTGTGTGTGTGTGTGTGTTAATTTAATCGCATATAAAACAATAACTAGTCTGAAGACCTTGTGACTAGACGGTTCGTTTTCTCTTTTTATATTTTTTTTTCTTTTCTTGTATAACTTCTATTCTAATATGTATATGCAATAGTTATTGTTTACGATGATACATAACATATATATATGTATATATATATATACTGTATAGTAATTTATGTAGCATATACGTATCTTTATGGTATATAGAGAGTTGCAACACAGACACACAAATCGACACGAAACGACAATTAAACATACAACAATGAAATAGGACAAAAATTCTATATATGATCATTAGACGTTCGTTCCCTCCTCCTCCTTCTGCTGTTCCTTCTTTTATTCTTTCTTGTTCCTGAGTAAAACTTTCATTCCATCTACACACAATTGCAAATCCATATCGAAGAAGAACAACAACTAGACAATACTCTCCCGATCCCGCACCGTTGCTGCCGTTGCAGTCACGCCCTGCACACTACTGGGCAGCAGTCCGACACGTCGCACTGTTGACTCTGCGCCACCACTGCCGCTCCGTATGCCGTTGCCCTTGAAGAAATTGGACACCCAATTACCTAGTTTGCCACCTGTGCCAGCTCCGCCTCCGCTGCGTGTGGCACGTGGATGGAGATGCATAATGCCAACTCCACCAACTCCGCCACCACCACCTCCGACATCTGTCGACTGTTCATGTCTACCGTCAATGTCCGCAGCATAGCTAACACTATTGCCATGTCCCGTCACACCCGGCTCCATGTGCTCCAAGGAGTGCCAACGCTTCGAGTGCGCCATCAGCTCTTCAGGCGGCGTGGTGAGAGATGCCTGACGCTGCAGCAGCGGCGACTGTATGTCATCATCGATGCTCATGCCGCCGTTGCAATTGTTGTTCAGATGTTTGGCACAGCTGCCGGCAGAGACATTGCTGGTGCGTCGCCTGCTGCTCGCCTGGTGCTGCTGCTGCTGCTGCTGCTGTGGTGCTGTGCTGCATTGGCAAAGCTGCCCAAGTAGCGCAGCACTGGAAGCTGCCCGTTGTCGTGACGCATGAGCAGACCGAGCTCATCGTCATAGCTATCATTGGCATCCACCGGATTGGCACCAGACAACTCATCCGTATCGTCCTCATCTCCCGCGGGACTTGCTTCGCCATTGGGATTGCCGCTTATCAACGAGACGCCCGTGTCCAGTGAGCGTGAATTGTTCTTCGACAGCTTCGATGGCGGCAACTTGCCGCGCTCGTGACGCTTGCGCACCTGTTGCAACGGCATCGGATCCAGCGAGCGTGACTCGCGCAACAACAACTCAGCCACATGATGCGCTGTCGCAGCGGATCCGACTTCGCCACGATGCAATTGCTGCTGATCCACAGGCAGCAGCTGTGCCGCACTGATAATGCGATGCGGCCGCACCATGGCCAGTGGCTTGTGCAGCGCATTTGGCTGACGCACCAGTTGGCCGCCAATCAGAATGCTGCCACCATTTAGATCCACCAGTTCGCCGTCGACGGCGACGGCTTCGTTAGTATCACAGTTCGTTTCATTTGTATCGGAATGATTCAGCGTGCTGAGCGATGCCTGCGCCGACTCCAGCAAAGCGCCACCCACAAAATGCCCGCCGCCTGCCAGTCCATTTAGCGAGGGTCGCTCTCGCTCTCGCTCCCTTTCCCGATCACGCTCCCGTTCGCGTTCGCGTTCCTTTTCCCTCTCCCGTTTGGTTGGCAGACGCGGTGATTCGCGTGCCATTTGATAAATCGATCCCTGCAGACTGTATGTGGATTCCACATCCGTTGGACGTGGCACGCTGCTCTGTCGTCGCGATCCGGTGCCGCAATTGTGCATGGCCAGCAAACTGGGCTGCCTGGAATCGGGATTCATTTTGGGACTCTTGCGCGGCCGACTGAACAAAGGTGGCGGCATGTCCGTCATGTCCACATACTTCTTCTGTATGGCCTTGTCATTGGCTCCGGTTAGCCACCAGGTGACGACCTCGCCCTTGCCCTTCATGCTGACCAGGCCACGCTTCTCGGTGATGTACCCCTCCAGCTTGTCCAGTGCCAGCTTACACTTGTTCGATATATGTATCTTGAGCGCCTCCCCATTGCTCTCCATGCGCGATGCGGTGTTCACAGTGTCGCCAAAGAGACAATATCTTGGCATTGTGAGACCCACAACGCCAGCCACAACGGGACCCGTGTGCATCCCTATGCGCAGCTTGAGCGTCTCATTGGGTCGATGTGCAATGCGATGCTGTTTCACGGCATGCAGCAAATCTAGCGCCATCGATGCTATTTCACCTGCATGACGATCCCCATTCTTGATGGGCAAACCAGAGACCTGTAAGGGATTTCTATTAGACACTTCCATTTAAGATAGCGCAATCTGCCTTTACTTACCACCATGTAGGCATCGCCAATGGTCTCCACTTTGTAGACATCATAGCCACGTATGATGCGATCGAACACCGTGTAGAGATCATTTAAAAAGTTCACCACCTGCAGCGGTGTGCTCTCTGCCGACATTGCCGTGAAGCCAACAATGTCGCTGAAGTAGATCGTGACCTAAAACAGAGTTAAGAGAGAAATAGTTAATCTCTTGTTTATAAAATACTTTACCTTGCTTACTAAATCATAGGAAACTGGTTCAACACCCTGTCCCATAGTCAATTTCTCTGCCACAGATTGCGGCAACATGCGATGCAGCAAATCTTCTGTTTTCATTTTCTCCTCGCACAACAGACGCGTGCGCTCTGTAACAATATCCTCCAAATTGTTGGCATATTTCTCCATCATTTCCATCATTTGATCCATGATGTTTTTGGTCTTGCCGCCTCGCATCTTCTTCAGGCGAGTGCTGCACGTAATATAAATATGTTAGAATATCTTTCAGTCATTCTTTGCTGCTTTTACTTACCGTATGGCACCGAACTCGGGTCGATCTTCTGGGTTCTCGGCCCAGCAGTCCTTAATGCAGGCCAACACATAATCGGGACAGGATTCGGCCTCGATTATTGACTCAACCTCCGGACGAAACGGCTCATCGCCCTTCATTGGCAGCTGCTTAACTAAGTCCACAATTTGCTTTGGTTCAAAGTTGGTTTGTCCAAATGGACCCTTACGACTAAATATCTCGTACATGATAATGGCAAACGCATATATATCTCCCTTCTGGCTGCCAAGCATATTATGATTACGCAGCAATTCCGGTGCGCGCCAAAATTGATCTAGAAAAGTATAAAGAATGTATTTAATACTCTCTCTTCATCGACTATATAGCATTCTTTATACTTCTATAATGTTGATGCTCGCCAATTGATTCGCTTTCGGCGCATTGGCGCAGCTCGTGTAGCCCGAAATCGGTGACCTGCAGCATCCAGCGGGAGGTGACCACGCAATTCGAGGATTTGAGATTGCCGTGATAGATCAGCTGTGAACTGTGTATGTACATCATGCCCTGAACAAAGAGAGAATATATTAGAAACATGTCACACTTGCAATATAGAATCTATACCTTGATGAGGTCATTGATGAGCGAGGCTATAAACAGATCGTCCAGCTTGATATCCTCGTTCTCAATGATATCGTAGAGGCTGCCTTTGGCGCAGTAATCCGTGACTAGCAAAATGCGTGTGGGCTCCACACAGGCGCCAATGAAACTATTAATGTTGTCGTGACGCAACTCCCTCAGCAGACGCATCTCCTTCATGATCTCACGCGAGATGTCCCGTTTGCGTGGAAACTTCAACTCCTTAATGCGCACCACAGCGCCCCGCAAACGCGCTGTCGATGTGACAAACTGATGGGACCAGCGCGAGCCATAGCTCTGTGCGCTCATCAAGCTGACCTGAAAAAGTAAAAGAACATATATAATATAGTATATGGAGTATAGGAATATTTAGTTTGCTTACTTTACTGGGTGACGAGACAATTTCATTGCCCGAATAACCCTTTATCTCCACTATATCTATCTTCCACAGCAGACCCTCGATCTCAAGCTCGATTTTCCACTTGCGATAGATGGACATGGTCACCACGCCCGAGCAGAAGAGCAACACCCCCAGCACCACCGCCGCCACAGTGGATGTGTAGTGTGTGTCATCCTTCTTACACAGTTCATTATTAAATCCACACATGGGCTCATCTGTGGGCTTATCCCCTCCCGATGGCCAGTCAATGGAGCCATTTATCAGTTTATATTCCTGCAGGGGGGGGGAAAAAGTCAAAACAGATTTAGTTTC
This sequence comes from Zaprionus nigranus, assembly GCA_018903425.1. NCBI lineage: Eukaryota > Metazoa > Arthropoda > Insecta > Diptera > Drosophilidae > Zaprionus > Zaprionus nigranus. Next base: position 1,050,240 of record JAEIGD010000030.1, on the reverse strand, counting down.
TCATACGGCAATTTAGTTAACTATTATTTTGTGGTTCGAAACTCAAAAGTAAATAATAAAAAAAGAGAAGACGACTCACTCACTGGAAGTTCTTCGCCTTGATGGAAATACGCCACGGGCACCATGTGGTAATTACAACGTATATTCTCCGATATATACCACTTGTGCGGCTTGTATGCCAGCACTGAGAAGTTGCCCTCCGAATCGCCATATTGATCGATCTTTATGGTGGAACCGGTGACACCTGATGAAGACCAAAGGAAAGCAATAATAGAACTCTTTATGGGGCATATCTCTCTTCTCTTTACTCACTCATATAAGTACGATTTTTGATAATGGTATCGATGACACGCGTTCCATTGCTGGCTACCTCCAAGATGACCTCGTCGGTGAGCAGACGTTCCTCCATGCGCAGCATCTTGTCTAGCGCCCACGCATATAGCTTCACAGAGTCATACAGATATGCGGCATAGATCGATATGAACTGTAAATTGAATTGAATATTAAATTAAATTTAAATTTATAAAATTATCAAGAGATTTTTCTGCTCACCTTGCTGTAGTTTCCCACTGAGAAAAGCTCTGGCACCTTGAAATTAAACGGCGGCATTGAACTATGGTTTCGCACCTGCGACGTGAACTTCTCGTAGCCAATGGTGGGTGGCGTGGAGGCCACCACAAGCAGACTGCGGGCCAACTGATTGAAGTTCTCGGTACTTTTGCAGTTTGTCATGCGATTGATTTGATCCACTTTACGCAAATACTTTTGTGCCTCACTGCGAACAAGAAAACAACGAAAGCGAAAGCGAAAACGAATTAAATGAAAACATGCATATTAAAGTCGAAGAAAGAGAGAGAGAGAGAGTGTCTTACCGCTCTGAATAGACCATCATGTCAACGTAGATAACCATGTATTCGCCCCGTGCAAATAAACCTGCTGTCTCCATTGAACTCATAAAGTCCGTTAAACTGTTTGCCGAGCCAAGGAAGACGTAGATGCGAGTTCGATTCATTGTGTTCTGCACTACCTAAAGATGGAAAAGAAATAGTTCTAGGAATTAGTAACAAAATTAACAGTTACATGAATAGCAAAAGCCTGGCTTTCACTGTATAATGTCATAGATGTTCAGCGTATTTTCTGTTGCATACTTTGAGGTGCAGACAGTGAAAACTGTTTGCCTTGTAAGTGAACCACTTCTTAATTTTCTACTATTGACTATTCAATAGCAAATAAATGTTAAGCAATCATTCGGATGGTAAGAAGTATTCTATACCCCAAAAATTATAGTTCTTGCTTGATTATTACGCTTGCATATCGGTTTTTATCGATTTACATAGGCAGAAGCTTAGCATATAGTACAGTATATAAATATATATAGTATATTGCTGATTTCTCACCTGATACCAATATCCGGAACGGCAACAGGGCATCATAAGCTCACAGCACTTGCCATAGTCGTCCATAAACGGATGCTTATGATTGACGGTCATGTTCTTCTTGACTGCCTGATCCTTGAGCAGATCGGCAACTGGAGCCCAGATCTCCTCGTACAGTATAGAGAACTTGTTCCATGCATAATACCTAAGCAATGCAATCAACGATTTGACAACCTGCAAATGGCAACAAATCGAACAACAGAAATGAATCAAATTCCAAAGCACAACAAACATATGTATAAAGTGAAATGACATGTCTATCTCTGTAGCTGTATCTATATCTCTCTGTATCGTATAGTGTAGTACATGTTTGATTTACGAGCTGAAAATGTCAATGCTTGTTGCACTTGTTGCTGTTGCTGTTGTTGTTGTTTTTGTTGTTGTCACACCCACTCTTACTCACCTGTTTATCTGGTGGCTCGGTGCGTGCAAACGTTGGTATCGAGGATGCACGGTTCTCTGCGCATTTCTAGTTGCACAACAGAAGTTGGCAAGAGCGAAAGATTGGAAAAAGAACAAGAAATGAATTTACTGCAGGAATGTTTTCTCTGTCAACCAGAGGGGGGAGGGGGAACTCACATAGGATATCATTGGAATGTTGCGACTCTGCGAGACTATGGCTTCCACATAGCAGGGTCCTTCGGGCCCGAATATGGTTGCAATGCCATCGCATATCATCTCAGTGATGGCCTTGGTGGCCAGCACCGTATCACCCTTGGTATCATTCCAGCGCAGCGCTAACGTTACATTTGGCAGCAAATTAGGATCTTTGTTGATCTATTAAGTAGAACAAAACAAATAGTAAAGTTTTGACAAGTTGGACAACTAAATTGATGATGAGTTTTGAAAGCAGAGTTTACTTTGTTTTCTTTATAATTTATGTTAGTAAACTGTGCACACAATTCTATTCCCAAACTTACCTCATTCAATGCCATTGTCAGCGCACCGGATATGGCCAGACCCTGGCGGTCCTTGAGATCGCCAGTGAGGGCCGTCAGGTAGCCGACAGTGAGTATGGTATGATTGCTACAGTCGCGTACTGCCACCGAGAGCAATAGTAGTAAATTAAAGGGCCAACGCGTCATGGCCCCTTAGGCCGGGGCCGTTCAGCGCGACGCCTATGGGTGCTAACAGATTTACACGCTGAAATAGAGAAAGAGAGAGATAGAGAAAGAGAGAGAGAATGAGTTAAAGGGGGGGCGTAAGAATAGAACATGTAAAGCATAAAAGCACTTTCGTGCATACTTAATGCATGTTTACGAAACTGTATATTTGACAAAGTTAAACACACACACACTGCCACACACTCACACACAATCACACGCACTCCCATGCAGACACTCCCACTGGTATACCCCAGCAAAGGGAGAACTGCAAATTCATTTCGAGTACAAAAAAAAAAAGAAATGAATTTCTATTGGACTCTGCTTGATAGTCTCTCTGAGAGCTTGTTGCAATCTACTTTCGGTTTGTTCTGCCAGCTGACTGGCAAATGTCAAAAGTAGCACACACACACACATACACAAAGGGAAGGCACACACATACATACATACACAGCGAACTGTACGCATTCTTACACATTGCGTGTGAATGTTAAGTTGAATTCCTTCCTTGCGTTTGGCAGACTTGTCTCGTCTCTTCATTTCCATCTTTCTTATCGAGCAAACATGTTTGCACAGCTGTCCGTGCGTGTGTGTGGGAGAGGCTGCAGGTGTGGCATGGGGGCCAAGCATATCCTTGCGGTCATCAAGCGTTGCCTTGCATATCGCTTAAGCTTTAATGCGCGCTGCAGTCGCGCCTTTTTTCTATACACGCGACTGCAATGCAAACTCAGACACACACAGTCACACACACACACATACCTGTACAGTATCTCCACACACTGCACTCCCCTTCAGTGCATTAATTATGCATGTGTTCAGTTTGTGATTATATAATATCGTTTGTGGCATTATCCTGTTAGTCTTCCCAGTCCGCATCCCAGTCCCCTTGTTATTGTTGTTCTTGTTCTATCTGCTGTTGCAGCTATGTTTGGCTTCTGTTAATTGGCTTACGTGAACACTTAATACGGCAAAGAGTGCAAAGCGAGAACAAGAAGAAGACACACAGGACGAGCAGCAAGCAAAACGTAGGCAGACACAACTTTTATTAGCACAAGATGCTGCAAACTGAATAAATATGGCAAAAACAAACAAAACTGATTCGGAACAATATAAACAAACAGTTTGAAGTAATTAAAATAACACAGCAAGGACTATGAATAGAATCTGCAAATAAGCTTAACTTAAAAATAAAATTAATCCGCAGTAAAATAATGTAATTGTTATTTCTAAGACAAGCTACAGTCGAGTGTGCTCGACTGTTATATACCCTAGCAGTAAAATAATTACTTAAATAACCTTTATGATTATCTGATCGATTTGTATTTAATATGCAAACTTATTTAGATGTTGATAGTCTACACACAAATTAATGTGCTAGCGTCAAAACTAATCAAGCACAACGATTTTTACCAATTTGTAGTGTCACAAGGGGGCGTGGCAAACCTTTAAACCAAACTTTATCTGCCTGCAGTAATAAAACACATTGTCAACAAATTTAATAATCTTAGCATTCGTAGGTTCATAGTACATATACGCACAGACAACGCAGTATCTACTCCATTAATGTTAATTATAAAGAATTTATGTGTTTTCTAGATTCGGAGCTGCCTTCTTCACCAGTTAGTACACAGATCAATATACCTTGCTGCCCTGTGATAAAATAATAAATAGATCATAAGCTGATTCCGCTTAGGTGCAGCACTCGATTTCTAGGAAATCAAAGTCACTACACGAGTTAAGAAGTCTAAAATAGAACTGAGCAACAGCAAGTTAATTATAGATCATAAGATAACTATACTTAGGCAGAGCTCAAGAGTTCCAAGAAAATAAATCCAATAGACTAATTTATTTGCCTTCCCGTCGCCATCAAGCATCGCTTGGTCTGTCGCTCTCTCGCTCTTTCACCGTATCTGGCATCTCGTTCTAAGCACCATATGCAAATACAATGAAAATTAGCATTTCCGACACACTTCGCGTTTCGCAATCGTTTGTTATTGTGATATTTGTTCTGTCAATGTTGCAATTTAAAATTAGAACCAGTTCCCCCTTCCCTCCACAGAGAGTAGAAGGAATGAAGAGAGAGAGGAGATCGACGAAAGGGGGTTGGGGTCTACTTTGGGGCGCCATTTCGTTTGCCAAACTGTAATAAATATTTGCTCAGCTTTTTGACACTCTTGCCGCGAATGCCAAATGTGAAATGCGAAAATGTTTCGCGACGCCATTTCAAGCTACAAGTTGCGCATACGCCGCATGTTCATCAGGAATTGTACAATTGTATTGACTCCAAATGGGATGATGATGGGATGAAATGATGTGTAGCAACATTTTGATAGAATAGGACTTGGTTATTTTTGAAATAAACTCCAAAACAATTTAACACCAAAAATAAAACACCAAAAAAAAAAAATTTTGTCAGTCAGAAAAAATTTTAAACGAAATTTTTTGGTATCATTTATGAATTTGGATATTTTGATATAAGTCTTCTTTCGGTTCAGTCATTCATTCAGTTTACTGTCTAGTCCTACACATCATGTTTGTTGTTTTTTAGGAATTTCTTTTAGTTTTGTTGTTTTCTTATCAAAATTTTCCGTTTCCGTTTTGAACCATCCTCCACTGCCTAAGTAGGGCCTATCTAAATTCAATGTGTAGCTAAACCAAATTAAAAAAAACACAAACAAACTAGGAAACTCGCTCTTGCAGTGCAGTGTTACGAAGGTGATTTCGGTGAATTATGTGACTGCAGCAGAACGGCATACGCCAGGGACAGCGCACGGTAATGAAGCCTCTCTCTCTCTCTATCTCTTCCCCGCCAATGACAACCTCAACCTCATCTTCTTTAGACTTTCGCAATCTCTTCGAGCGCCGTACCCAATCACACACGCACACACACGTCAGCACCTCCAACTAGACACCACCAACACCACCACCCGAACACACACACACCATCGCCAGCCCGGACATCTTGAACATCTGGAACATCCAGGATGGCCATACACGAGCAGATCGACAATTTGAACATCTGGTGGTTCCCACGTGACTTTTGCCAGTCACGTTTTGGGGAATTCCAGCAAAGCGGCACCAACTCCTGCACCCTGATCTCACTGATACTCGCCGATAAGGTGGCCAAGGCAGAAAGGTTCTATCATCGCGTTGGCGAGCTGCCCCCACGTGGCTGGGAACTCTTCGGTAATGCCATGAACGATGGCAACAGTGTCTACCACAATGTGATTACGGCCCATACACAAATGGCTAGGAATCTTAATTTAAATATACCCGATGCCATATCGGCGATACGATCACAGCACAAGATCAATTTTCGGCTGGAGGAGTGGTTCTACACGCACATGGAGGCAGATTCAACAAATCCCATGTACAATCGTAATGTTGCGATGCAATTGTCACGAATCTTTCAGATCACATTGCAGGTATTCCAACAGGCCAATGGCAATGCCGGACGAGATGCAACATCGCATCTATTTGCCGCCATCATTGCCGACAGTCGCACTGTGATGATGACCTTTGATTTTCGTGCCGGCATTGTTGCCCTATTCGATTCGCATCAGCATGGACGCGATGCTGGCGCCGTTTTTGCCCAGTGCACCATAAACAATATGGATGATTTGCTCTTCTGGTTCATTAGTATGCTACACAATGTCTACTCTAGCCGACCCGCACTCTTTGAGATATCGTTCCTCAGTTCACAGCCGGGCGTAGCCAAGCGCATTCCACCGGCCATCAAGAAGGTTGCCAACGATATCAAGAAATCGGCAAAGTTGCATTAGAATGATAGAGAGATAAAGAGAGAGACAAATATACATGCATATATACATGGACTATTATACAATAGACTACCATTAAAAGAGTCGTGTATACTGATGGACCATCATTCCATATCACAACATACAATACCATACAAGATTACGGCACGCGCAGTTCAAGATGAGTTTGCAAAGTTTTTTAAATTTTGGGTACCAAATTTGAAGATTATTATCGAGACGAAATTCCAAAAGTACATATCAAATAAGCTCATTGCATAGTTCAAACCAATAAATCTTAGCAGTAAACTGAAGAAAATTGAACTTATATTATTTACGGACAGCGAAACTTGTTGTATTTTTTAGGGTGACCATATAGTACCCAGTTTTAGAGAAGGTTATATTATATTTATATTCGGGATTTCCCAAAGAACATTTAAACCTCCTTGACTTCATTAATAAGTTGCTGGCTAAATACGGTAGATATCCTGAATTCCAACATAACCATGTTTAGAGTGACCACATTAGCGATTTCGTAGCTAAGAAACATGTACATATATATTTCCGGAATCTTAAAGAAAACAGTGCTAGATGATCCAACAGAACGATAAATACTGCAAAAATAAAAGGCAACTTTAGGGTGACCATACCTTAGAACATTTGAAAGCTTTTAAAGAGCTAAGGAAACAGAGAGAGTTAAGAAAACAGTACTAAAAACAAAAAATAACTTTAGGGTGACCATATATTACAAAATTTAAGACCTTTAATAGAGATAAGGAAACAGTTGTTGGACTTTGATCTCAGTTTTTGGATTGACGACAACATCCCCAACAATAGATACACAAATAACAGATGTTCCTTTCTCGAAGCTTTCTTCAAAACCATATGCTTTGATGTCTGCACATATTTGTTTTATCGTGGGATTAATAGCTGTGCTGCTACTTGGGTAAACAGATGATGAAGAAGAAGAAGTAGTAAGAGATGAGTTTTCCCTCTTAGTTTTCTACTCGCAGCTCGTAACGGAGCTTTCGATATGAACCACAACAGGAAAAATAACAAGAACAACAATAGGGAGCAGAGCATATCGTAAGCGTGTCTTTTGTTGTGCTTTTGCGCTCGTCGTCGTCAGCTAATCAAAATGAGTTAAATAAACACATAACGTAACCTATTAAGAACTTGGTACGTGACAACAATTTAAATATTTTTAATGTAAACAGAGAGCGAGAGACGACGGCCACGGCTGGCTAAAAATAGAATTCAAATTTAGAGGAAAATATAACAGAGAGAGGGAAAGAGAGAGAGGGAGAGAGAGAGATAAAAGCAAAGACAACAAATCGAACAAAACAAGAAAAACAGCAGAAGAAGCAACAGAGCAGCAACTACAACTACAAACAACAAAGCAAACTTTAAAGATTAAACCCAGCCAAACACAGTGGGGCGATTTGAATTTTAATAATAACTTCCGTTATAGTGAATAAACTTTGATGAAACATAAGTGTTTGCCTGGTATAACATGTGTTATGTATATTATTTAGTTACTATTTATTTATATTTAATTTATTTATTTAATTTTAATTTGATTCATTTAATTTATAATCGAACTATGACCAGTCGACTGTTTAAAAGTAAAAACAATTTATGAATCTAATTGTTTGAAAATTGTTAATTAAATATATAAAAATAAGAATATATTTAAATTAAAAGTAAAACCTTATATAAGAAAAAAAGAATTTAATTAAAATGTTTTATATACAAAGCTACATATGTATATAGCTATAGCTACAGCTCAAAAATATCAAACCTATTTATCTAAGGCCCCTGAGCCACTGAGGAGATATACATATGTACACACACTCGTACATAAAATTTCTATTCCATGAAAGTCAAAAAAATTTGAATTTTCGTTTAATGCTTGTTTAATACAATTTCGATACTAATTAAAATATTTGGCGAAATTCTTAAATAAACATTTTTAATTTGTTCATAACTAAAAATCGAAAATTGTGAAAAAATAACTTATTTATTAAATATAATAAGCTTTAAAACAATTTCGATTCTTTTTTAATTTAGTTACGGTCAGTTTTGCCCATTGTGCGCAGACTGCGACGCTGACGGCGAGAGCGACAGCAAAACTACGTGATAAAACGTTTAACGAAATCAAACACACAAATACAAATGCAAAGTCAAAGGCAAATACAAAGACTGCAATTGCAGCGTTGCCAGACGGCGCAGGGGGGGAGCCTGGCAACGCGTGCGAAAGACCGCAGCAGAGCGGGAGAGTGGAATAGAGAGAAAGAGAGAGAGACGGATAAAGACTGGAAGTTGTGTAACTTAACCAACAAAAACATCACGTAGCTACAACGTGCTCTGCTCTGCTCTGCTCTCCTCTCTCTCTCTCTCTCTCTCGCTCTTACTCTCTTTGACTCAAAGCGCAACAAGTTGCAAATGCAATGAGACTTTTTGCTTTTGTTTCACTGCAGTTAAAGTTGAAGTTGTTGTTGCTGCTGCTGTTGTTGTTGCTGGCAGAGAGTCTAAAAATAAAGCTGTTGCACTAAAAATAGACGCGACGCGGCTCACGCCATTGGATAAACTAACACGGCATTACACATTTCTACAAACAAACATGACAAAATACACGAACAGAGGCAACAGCAGCAGACACACTCGCTTGTGGGCTGTGTGTGTGTGCTGTGGGCGTGGCAGGGGCAGCGCAACAACTGCAAACTGTGAGCATACCCGATGGTAAGATACCTTTCGTCCAGTGTTGAAAAACTATTACATAAAGAATTGTCAAATAGAGACAGCCACAGACATACTAAGACAGACATAGACATATAGAGACAGACACAGTCTTCTTCCGCCGCTATTGCTTTCTCTTTGCAAACTTTGGACTTGAATATCTTCTGTGTTTATTATCCGATTATACTGAAGAAGAAGGAGAATAAGAGGTAGATACTATATTCATCTCTTGTATCTTTTATAGGCGACGAATACAAGTGAAATTGAAACAATAAATGATCGATTTTCATTTGCATTCATATAAACTTGAACAATTATGGTATACATGAACCCTCATACCAAATTTGATGTCTAGCTTTTCTAATAGAAGAGATCTCGATATTCAAACAGACAGACAGACAGACATGGATATTAACCTTAATCCTCAACATATATGTACTTATAATACTTGGGTCTGCCACGCCTCCTTCTATCTGCTATATACATTTGCACACAGTTAATATACCCAGTTTTCATAATTTAAATGATCGAAGGGTATCAAACGCAGCGCGAGAGACGCGGCAACATATTCATATCGACTGCCGGATTGTGTTTGTCCGTCTCTTCGATCTTTGTCTACGTCTGTGGGTCCATTAAAATGCACACATATCATACACGTGTATGCCAGTCTGTTGTGTCTGTGTGTGTTGTGTATGATGTCTGTGTGTGCGCGCGTGTGTTAGCTTAAAAGCCCTACAAAATAGCTAAAGTTTAGCGAAACTAAACAACTTCCGGCTTTGAACTTGACACAATTAGACAAACTACGTCTGTATATGATTATTTATTATTTATGGGAAAATTGTACATATGAATAGATTGTTAGTTAACTTGCATAAAATATTAATTTCAATTAGTAAACAATATTTATTTATGCAGTCTATTTTAGTTACTTGAGTAGTTATTTAAATTGTGCACGTTTTACATGTTAACAAAGCTAAAACAACTAAGAAAGCTACTGTAGGGTTTCTTGATTTATCTACCATGTAGATTCTAAATAACTTCTATATATATTATCTGATAGCAACAACGTATTTCAAAATCATTTGCATGGTGGTAATTATTTTAAACACTTAATTATAAAATAAATAAAATTACATTTGCAATACGTTGTTTATTTCGATTCTTGCAGGCTTAAGAAAGTGTTGCCAAATTATTAAATAAACATTTTAATAGAATAATAAGACATATTGTCAACAAATTTAATAGCTCTAGCTCTTATAATTTCTGATACAAAGTTGTTCATAGGGACAGAGAGACATAGATGCCTGTATCGACACCTATGTAGATGCTGATCAAGAATATATACACTTAGCTGATTTGGAAATGGTTTCTTCGTCATGTTTTATGAATTGTAAGTTGATACAAAGCAATAAAACCCTTTTACTTAATGAAAAGTAGGTATTTTAGTTGTGTTATTCATCCTTTTGCCTTTGTGGCCATCAAAAGTGTTAACATATTCCCTTTCTGAGTACTCAAAATTTAACTAATTTAGTTGCATAGCATAGAATAAGGTAGATAGCAAAGTTCTTTAGAGCAGAGTAGCCACTCAAAGTGCTCAATTCTCAAGTGGACAGATTCATTTTCATTCTCAGAAATTAAGGTTAAAACGCAGTGAACCCAATATTTCATGCCACCCCCTCTATCCCCTCTTCTGTTCCCCACGCCTGACCACACATCTTAACTGATTGAAAAGTTTTCATAGAGTTTGATGCGGTTAAAACGCCAACGCCAACGCACTAAAGCCAAGCACCAGGACAGGACACAACCATTTGATGCCATCAATCATCAACAAGTTTATGTCCCATGACAGCAACACGCCCATGCCCCTGCCACGCCTATAATGTCAGCAAAGTTTACCCGCTTTTTGTCTACCTAAAATATAAAAGGGTTCGATAGGCCGTTTCAGTTTAAAGCATGGTTGGGATTATTGGTCATAAGAGAGAGATTTGCAAGTGATTGCAGTTAGGAAACTTTGCTATGGAAATTAATAAACAGAAAATTATGCTTAATGAAAAGTGCCCAGAGAGAGAGAGAAAAAGAAAATGTGAGAGAGACCGGAGAGAGCGTGAGCAGGCAAGTGCTCAGAGTTGTTCATACTATAGATGATGTCGCATGGCAATGATAAATGAGGCTCCTGCCCCACAAAAACACGATACGCAAGGATATTGGCAAAGAAAATAGAACTAGAAAAGGCGCAAGGGAGGAAGCACAAATAGGAGGGAAAAAGGGGAGGGGCATGGGGCAACTGAGAGACTGGGGAAAAGTGTCAATGCTTGCCACGCTTGTCCGAACGAGTTGATTGCTTGCCCAACGTTGGACACAGGTCGATGGACAGAGACACAAGCAAAGAAACGCACTGACAGACAGAAAGTGAGTGAGAAAGAGGGAACGAGAGAGTGTGAAAGATAGAGAGAGAAATTGAGAGTGGGAAATACGACTCCTAATACATTTAGCATAATGTCTCAACACGCTTGGCAGGACTCAGGAACTCGAGACAACATTCAAATCAAATTACAAGGCAAACGAACTGTTCAACTGTTGCAAATGTGTCGTCACCCAAGTGCCCTTGATAGTGCCACCCCCCTCCTTGTCTACCTCCCACTTGACAATCACTGGCTCGACAAATGTGACCCCATTTGCCATTTGCCAAATCTCTGTGCTCCATCTGTTGATTAGAGTGAAGAAGAACGAGAAAAAGGGCGCGAAGTCGTCCACAATGAGATTTCGATTTTATTCGAGAAATCCTCAACTAAATAAAGCTCTCCTTAAGTGGAATATTGAATTTGACTTAACTTAATATATTTATTTTCTTTTTTTCGCAATTTGTGCTCTCTTTTTCTTGCACACTGCGCTCTTAATTGCTGTTCTTGTTAAGAAAACGCCGTGCAGAGTACAGAGAAAAAAGTCTGTGGACAGCACATTGTCAAGGCTGTTAGCCTGGCGAAGGAGGTGAGGGAATGATAGTAAGGGTAGTGAGGCAGGTGGCAGCACATGTGCTACACCACGTAGCAAAATTTCACTTTCAAACGAGCCACAATAACAACAATAACAAACAACAACAATGGCGCGATGCTGCAACTCTTGTTGCAACTTCAACTTCAGGCAGCGGCGGTGGCGCCCGCGATGTGTCGCGCGCTCGATTGGGTGCCGTAAAAGGAGGCAAACATGTCGACGATGCAACGTTTTGGCATTTCAAGAGACTGCAGAGCAGCAGAGGCAGCAGGCACCAGCAAGTAATGGGGCAAGGAGGAGGCAGGAGGGAGGCAGTTCAATCAGAAAGTCATTCAGCTTGGTCTCGCTGTATAAAGTGAAGGGCTTCTGAACTCAGCAGCCTGGGCTGCTTGATTGACTGATTGATTGATTGATTGATTGACTGACTGCAGGAGTGAATGAAGAAACGCATGAATGACTAAACGGCGGCGGCTTCGCTCTTCAATTTGTTGCACGCTGTTTAAAAAACAACGGGCTCAAGCTACCTAGACTAAGCCCCAGAAATAAAAGAGAAAAAGAGGAGCTTGGTAAGAGAGGCTGCAACACTGAAACTGAAACATGCAAAACACTTGCAACGCGCGCTGTTGTTGCACCACTTGTTGTTGCTCTTTTTTGTTATTGCTGCTTCTGTTGCTGGTGCCAAAAACTGGATTTTTCTAAAAATAGATTTGTTGGGGAAATACTTGAATACGCGCGCCACATGTGCAACGGCCGCCAAAAAGGCAGCAGCAGCAGCAACAGCAGCAGCAACAGCAACAGCAACAGAAAGAAGTTGCCCCTGGCATACCCTACCTCTCCCCCCACTGCTTGCCCTCCCATGCTTTAAACCCTTTTGACTGGCTATATCATGCTCGTTAGCACCCTCACACCAGCCCCCCAAAAAAGGCATAAGGTTCGATTCTCTAGCGCAGCACAACAAACAGGAAATACAATTTCCGCCTTTGGCCAGACAGAGCAAGAGACAGAGAGAGGGAGGGAGGTAGAAAGGGACAGATAGGGCAAAAGATGGCGAGCAAAGCTGAAAGAAATGCTTCCATCAAGTATATCTCTCGCTGCACAGCATAATAAAGTGTTTGCAATTTGCAGAAAAAAAAGGCGAACAAAGATGGCAGCGCAATTCAAAGATTGTCAAAGTGATAAACGTTTGAGAATTGTGCTTTAGTTTTTTAAAATCGTTTAAAGTTTATATACTAACGTTAAACTCAAATTGTATTTCGCTTATACTATTTCTGATTACATTTTCCCTTTGATCTGCAGTTATTTAACATTAGTCGCTGCTTTATTTCTGAATGCAAACACTGTGAAGGGGGAATAAGCCATTGAGTAGTTCTTAAATATGTTTATAAGTTTATAGATATATCTAGTTGTGCTTATAGTTATTAATATACTTTAGATTGTTACATATACAGTATACATTTTGTGGATTACACTTAAGTTCTTAAAGATCTTTTCGAGTTTTTATAAATTCCCTTATCAATTTTCTATTTCGCCCATTCTTCTGCCTGTTATATGCCTTTTCTTTAGTCTTATATAATGTTCCATTTCAATTTCCCATTTCGCTTATTTTTCTGTTTGAAGGCATAAACTCTTCTCTAGTCCTATTCAATTTCAGTCCTAGCTTCATCTCATTTCTTATATTTCCTATCTTCATCTTGCTCATTTTTCATGCCACTTCGCATTGTTTGAGCTCTATGCCACGTGTGGAGGAGGAGGAAGAGGGAAAGTATACAAGAACTGTCACTTTACATAGTCATTTAACGGTAAACATAGTAATAATGATATTTAGCACACACTCTCTCACACACACACAGACAGACTGATAATAATAGCCACTCCCCTCACACGAACACGCAACAAAACTTATTTATTACGTATACGCCGCATTGGGCTAGAGAGTTTTGAAATTAGCTCGAGTGTTCAGTATGCTTCAGTTTGGAATGCCGTTGGCAGGTCAGCTACAGAATAAACTTGACTTAAAGCCATGCGCCAAGCCAAGATACCGAGAGCAGACTATATTAAAATGTGTATATCCACGAGATATATGTATATATAGATGCCATATCGACGCATATATAGAGTACGTGTGTGCATAGCTAGACACTCTAGTTGGCATTACTAATATTAATAATAATAAGACCAGTTAAATCACTTTGCGTGCAACGGCAGACAACGAGGCAGCAACAGCAGCAGCAGCCAGGGAACCTGCCTGGGAACTTGTTAAGCCCATCCACAGCAAACAGTCGCAGCCACAGCCGCAGCAAGAGGCAGCCACCTAGTCACTCAAGTGGCACCACCAGCTTCAGCTCCACCTGCTGCTGCAGCAGTTGGCACATTGCGCGACGCTTTGGCTGCCTAGGCAACTTCCCCCCACAGCCTACACCCTCTGTCCCCTCTTCCTGCCTGTCTGCTGGGTTGACTGCCTGACGTGGAATGAAAGAGAAAGCATTTCTAATGGCTTGTGATTCTCAACCGCAGCCACATCGGCAGCGCAGTTTTATGTTTGAACGTCAGTTGAGCTTGTCGTTAAAATCATTGTTTAAAGCCTAAACAGCTTGAGAATTATAAGCCAAATTTATGTATTTGCAGCTGTTGCAACTCAGACAAAACGTAAACAAGCCACAGATACACTGCCCCCTAAAGCAAACTACAAAAAATGCAGAGAGCTTATGGAAAGTATATCTGATTCAAATAAACTAAGACTGTCTTAATAAAAGCCATTTTTGCTCGAACACTGACCTACGCCATTCAAGTGTGGAGAACTGCCTCTAAAAGTCACATCAATAGTCATAGAGTCATTTAATCGCGAGAGGCACGACATGCATCTGGGCTACCCTGGTATGTGGGCAACCGAATCATTGAAAGAGATTCAAAAGTTGTCCCGTTGGGAGAATAAATCAATTTCCACAGCAGCCAATATGCTGATAGGTTTGTCGCCCACCCGAACATGTTAGCGAATGATCTCGTCGACCCCATTTCCACACACCCACCCCCACTTCTTTTTTGTAGGGGAGGATCCCTCTTTTTTTTTTTATTTTTTAAGTCCATGATATTCTTTTTAAGCTTTACATTAGGTTAAGTTCAGAAGGAACTGAACGATTCCTGATAATTATAATAATAAATAATAATAAATGCAAACTTGATTCAAATAAAATACTAAACTCAATTGAATAATAAAATGCTTATAAGACATAATTCAATTCTAAATAATAAAAATACTTAAAATGTTCTAAAAACTTAAACTTAATTCAATAAGTATCCAATTATTGATCTACCAAAAGAATAACAAGACAAACAGTTAATTTAGGATTAAACCAACTGTTGCTCAAAAAAATCATAAGTTTATTATCGCTACTTGATATTGAGAAAACATTGTTATGAATAAAATTCTAGTATATACCAAAAATATATGTTCTAGCTTAAAGTTTACACATGAACATCAATTTGTTTGATTTACGCGGGCGCCAGGGCGTGGTGTAATACAAAAACAAGCTTTATCTGTATGCAATATTTATATATAAATGTTGCTAACAAATTTGGTAGTTATAGCTCTTATAGTCTCCAAGATCTAGGTATTCACCCGGACAGACTTTAAACTCTCGACTCTATAAATACTAAATGCTAAACTCAATTTATACTCTTGTCAAATGCTAAACATTATATACAAATATTAAGTAGTAATATATATACAGTAGTTGTAATAATATATATAGTAATAATACATATATGTATATACATATACATATTATCACTATATCAATAATAGCTTTCAAGTAATTTCAAAAGTAAATCAAGTGAAGATATTGCACAAAAAAGCAGATCTACAACCTGAAAACACTTTATATATGATAAAAAAAACTAGTTCAAGCCGACTGACTTTTTGAGAAAAACATGTCGCAGCTTGTTTAATTTTACTTGTTTTATTTTTCAGTTCCGAAGATCTTCTCCAGAGAAGCAACACGCTGCGCTTTGCTCTACTCGGCTGTGCTGTGGTCCAAGGCCATTTAAAAATACACACAGCTAAAAATAACTTTTGTGTGGAATTCAACATACAAACATACACACGTAGATATGTTTATAAACCTATATACAATAAAAATGTAAAAGAGCCACAATGTGCTGGGTGATTAAGTCAATGCGATATGCAAACAACAACAACAACAACTTGTTCTCGATCGTAAGCTAATAAAGCCGAAAAATAATCTGAAACTTAAACTACATTATTGAAAACGAAACCGAAAGCTGAAACCAAAAACTGAAACTCATTTTATAATCGCAATCGCAACATGGTATTTTATTATTAATGATCATGTGCCCCTCCCCGCACCATTCCCGCACACTCAGCTTTATAAATAGAAATTCCATTTGTCCAAAGAAACACACAAAAATCGGCTCGTTTTAGGTGTCGGCTTTATCAATAACAGTGCGCCAGCCTCAGCGACCTCTGCACTCCCTCCATTCCATACAATTCTAACGTCTGGAATATTTTTGAACATACAAAATTTGTATATTAATAGTTCACACACACACACAGCTCGCACTCACACAACATTGTTGGGCGATAAAAAGACGTCGCTGATTGCAATTTCACCCAATAAACATAATCATAATGCAGTTCGCAGGTACCTAAACCTCTCTCTCCCTCTCTCGCGCGATCTCTCTGTTTGTGTCTCTTTCTCGGAAATCGATTCGTGGGCGCCACACACAAAAAAATAAGAAAATATTAGAAAAAACTCGTGTGTAATTAATAAAAATTTATGGTTTAATGGCAGCAGCGCCAGAGCAGCACTTGGCATTAAATAAAACCCAAATTTCGCACACAAAACAGAGTACAGTGCTGGGAGTATACTGTATGGTATACAGTACTGTAGTATAGTCTGATAAATGATATGACAGAACGAGAACGTAGCAATCTACGTCAGTGGATGTGCCCCTTTAAAATTGTATTCGCTGCATTTCTTGTTCTTGTGTCAGCGTGACGATTTCAAATTTTCCCTTTTTAATGTCTTTCTCATGATTGCGAATTAACTTTTTATTTCAACATCTTCTGAAATAGTCATATGTGTGATATTAGTAAACGGTTTAAAAAAGCTAAAACTTTGCTTACAATTTTAAGATATCAACAGCAGTAACAAAAAAAACCAAAAAAAAAAAAAAGAGAGAGTACCTTCGAAAGTCGTGGGAAAAATTGATACTCTAGCAGACTCATATATTCTCCGATCGTTCCTTTACTAGTTTTACTTATGTTGTGTGTTGTGTATATAAGTATATAATGGTGCAGAATCGAATGAAATTGTATGTATTCATTGACAGCTATAATACGTATGTATGTATGTCCAATCGTTGGACATGCTTCTAATACTATTTTATAAAAATCTATATTTTTAACTAATTTACTGAAAGCAATGAAGTTGTTAGACTTTAAAGAAATCAAAAAGGGTATTCATTAATTACTATATAACTTTTAGTTGGCATTGATAATGATAATGAAAAATCAATTCTACATAGAAAACATCTTAATTCGGACAATTTCTATGGCACATATTGGGTTGAAAATGCCCCACTAGTTCTAATCGTCCGAAAACCTAACCCAGTGGCCTGGTTGAATATGTTAATTTTATTCACATGCTTGTCGACAAATAGAGCCCGTGCCTCCCTTGTTACACATTTTTAAAAAAATTATGATTTTACAATTATTAAATTATTATCATAAATTAAAGTCTTTTATAGTTCTCGAAGATCGTAAAGCATGTGAAAACCATTACAAACACAAAAAAAGTGATTTCCGGCTTCCTTCAGTAGCATTCACTCGTATTCAGGCGTATTCGGAGGATAATTCTTGTAGTGTTCTTAATTCTATAAGTCATTTCGATATTTCCTGTTTGCTCTCTTCTCTCTAGGGAAGGAGACACAGTTTCCAAATCCTGTTGTGTTCGGGGGGACTCGAACTCGAGTTGTGAGCCATCTTGTCGCCCCTTAGGAAGAGTTGTCAAATCCCAAATAGAACTCTGTTGTTCCAATTATTCGACGTTGTTTGTTCTCCTAGCGAAAACTATCAAATCTAGCCAGAAATAGACTAACAAGGAACTGTGTGAATGTTAGTTTATCGGTTCGAAACCCAGTGGGATCCATGTTTCATATATAATATTGTTATTTTTTTGTTTATGCTGTAACCATACCTAGTTTTTGTTTATTTAAAAACGGGTACAGCTATAAGAACCGTATGCGGCCAGTTCCAAGAATTTATTTCTCCAACTCACAGACTAGTTTAGGTTACTAGAGTTGCACACTCCTTATCAAAATTAATAAACTTTCTGACAGATACAAAAGTAATAATTAGTACCATCTCATTTTTATTTTGTGCCCCACGTGGTTCACCACTTTCAAGTTTAAACATTCTTTCGCACAAGAGATGCTAATTAATTCTAAGAATATAAATCTGTTCAGCCGGAATCGATTAAGTTCTTTCTAAATTAACGTATTAATTTCATGCACAGTTTAGAAGTCTTTGCTTAAGATTCTTGTGTTAAAGCTTAAAGAATCCTGCATCCAATTAATATCATAACCCGAACTTATCAACAAGCAGCCAAGCACAGTACACACACACAGTTCAGTTCATTAAACAATTGTGGTTTGGAAGCACTTGTGCGATCTTAAGCTGAAAATCCCTCGACGACAATTGGAACGAAAGTGAAAATGCATTCAAGCAATAAAAATTGTTTATTGATTTATGCGAAATAGTTTGTCAAAAAAAACAGGAAAAATATTGATGAACCGAAAGATTTTCCCCATTCTCTTTCACTCTCCTTCTCTGCGACTCTCTCTGGCAGAGGTCAAGGTGTGGCATGTGACTGAAAGTGACAGACGCACCCAGTCAGCGTCGTCTTGCTACGACATTGATTGTTACTAATTGGCAAAGGATATATAGGGCTATATAGAGTCGCGAGCAGGGAGCGTAACGTTGCCCATAAAATAATTGCGCACAAAGCGCCGACAAGTGTTGAATAAAACGGGTTAATTGCAGCACACAAACACACACACACAGAGACAAGTGTCGGCTTCAGTCTATTTATTTTGTTATTAAATAATAAGACACAAATTAGTGCAATTTGTTTACTCAGCGCTCAGTGTGGGGGGCTCACGCATAAACTTAATTAACCCCCCACGTAGAAAAGTGCGACAACAACAATAGCAACAACAAATACCCGTATTAGTCATTGTCTGGCCACGCGACTTCTTTTCTTTGCTTCTCTTCTTCTGCTGTTCGTTCTTCTTTGGGAAAGCTAAAAGGCATTAATTAAAAGGCCTCACCGATTACCATAGCCCCTTACTCTACTGGCTTCGCCCATTAGATTTAGAGAAAGAAACAAAACCGAAAGATGCGTTCAAAACGTGCCTCGTGCCCGAGCAGCATCGACGAAAGCCGCAAACAAATTCAAATAACAATCCCAAAGTCAGCTTAAAATAAAAACCACAAAAACCACAACAGAAAAAAACCCCGCCAGAAAAGAAAAAAAGGCGAAAAAACGTTGACATTGTATGATAAATTGTTTTATTTTGCTGCTCTGTTGTTAGTTTTATTGATAGCCCCCACTTGAGCTTGCGTTCCACCTGCCAAAAGCTGATTTCGAGTGTTTGTTTTTGGCTTTTTTTGGATTCCCTCATCAATTAATTGGAACTTATTCGCTTAAGAGATCGGCGTAAAACTAAACGACTTGAATTGGTTTGATTTCTATAAAGACTTGCAGACAATTATCAAGCGAATCCAAGCCAATTGGACAAGGTTATTGATAGGCATTTTGTTGTGACGTGGCTTAAATTGAGTGGAATTTTGACAGATCATTCTCTTGAATAGACTAAAATAAAGATATATATACATACTAAATGGGTATGAGACTTTGTGCCTACTGAATATATGTTGCCCCAAACAATATGTTTTAGTATTGCAGGCAGGTAATAATTTGACTAGATGTGTGCCACGCCCGATTTTGCCTTGTTAAATTGCAAATAAATGAGCTGCAAGAGTTACTTTGAAGCTAGAATGTTTTCTAATAGGGTATACATTAGTTTATAGCATCCACTTGCTTTCATTTTCAATTCACTTTCAAGATCCCCTCAAAGCGCTACCAAAAAACAATTTGAATAACAATTCAGAGAATCATTGAGCTCAAGACTGGAATCCCCTCAGTCACAAGAAATCTTCACCAGACAGAATCATTTCTTCAGCGTCATACAGAAGCCCACTACTCCGCGGGGATGCCAGATAAAAACAGACAGCCACCGAGCTAGCCAGATCGAGGGGCATTAACCGCACGAGTTGAATCACTCTAAAAGAAACACTTGGTTCCTTTTGTTGTTTCGACTCTTTTTGAGAAAGACCGTTACAGTGCATAAGTACGGGCATTAGCTGTCATTATTCAATTGTTAACAAAAAAAACCACTGAAAACAGGTAGTAGAATGGTCAGCTGAAAAGCCAACTCGACTTTGGGCATACCCTATAAACAATATTGATGGCAAAAAACTGCGCAATAACTGTTTAGAAATCAGAATTGAACAAACTTTGAATCAACTCATTTATATGTCATACACAATTGAATTTAGCAATAAATACCCTAGGAAGATATGCGCGCGCATACAGGGTAGAAAGATTCAAACGAAAATAAATGTGTTAAAGAGCAATTAAACGTCAAATGGTGGCGGCACTCGAAGAGCTTTGTGAACGTTGCCAGCTCTTATAACTGGCATTCTCAAGTGATTATATTGTTAAATGTTATACAAGTGTGCTGTTGTTGTTCTTCTTTTTGTTGTTATTGTGCATTGTTTGTCGACACGAATCGATTTGGTTATCTTGAGTCAGTTATCAAGTGCTGTTCTTGTTGGAGTTATTGTTGATATCGATAGCCCCTGAATTGAATTGTGTGTGTGTGTAAAATGCGTTGAGGCACGCGTTAATTAGCTTAGAGCTCATATGGTTGACTGTGTGTGAGTGTGTTGGGGGGGACTCAACGATGATGAACTACTTGGCGCCAGCTCATCAATCATAGGCGACTGTGTGGCTGCTCCAAAACTCGCCAAGATTTTAATGCGCTAATGAGAATTCTGTGGCCATTAATCATAAATAGACAACAATAGATTTAAGACTGAGTACAATTGCGAGACAACATTATTATTATATATTTCTGAATATCTATGCCTGAATCACCAATAAGCCTGAAGAATAGAAGCTCATTCAAACTATATTCATTCACAGTCTTAAGCCGTTTAACCTAATAAAATTCCTCATCGCTCCCCATTACGTCATCATGATTCATAGGCAGACAAAAACTCGCCTTAGTTCTGTTCTTTACTCTTTGTAATACATTGATCTATTTTTAAACAAACGACAAGCAGAGGGCGCGCACCAAATTTATTGTTTAAACAAATGTTATCTACAAATTAACATTCATTTATCATGCACAGTGTAATAATAATCAAGAGAAAAGCCACACTGCGGTTTTCTTACTGTCGTGACGTTATACACACACATTCATTCATACACAAATATGTGTTACTATGTGTGAACTATGTGTGTGTGTAGCCACAGCAGCTCTCTCAGCAGTTCTCAGCGTAATTGCAAGATTCTCTTTTTGTGGGCAGATCTGATCTTGATCTTTCATTAACACCAAGATCAAAAGTGTGAGAGAGTAAGCTCAAACTGAGAGACATACTATATATAAAACCATGTGAGTCGCATTATCAACTTCCTGCATCTAAATTTTTTAATTTCCTCAAACTATTAAGCTGCATACGCCTCACCTTTTTCAATTTCGACTGTCAAACGCCGCGTATACTTAATATTGTGCTCGTCTTAAACAGTTGGCAATTTTCCCAAACTTGATTGTGCAAAATTTGCAAAAGCAACTTGCCCGAATGCCACCAAGATTCATCATCGAATTACTGCATGATATATGTAATTTGCAAGTGTATTTCTATATGTACATATATATGTATTTTTGTGTGGGTGTACGTATGTGTGATTTGAAGTCCACATTTATTAACTTGCGAGGCAGGCAGGCAGGCAAGTACGTTGCGCATTTTGCACGTGTCGCTCATTATACGATGCGATTGAGTACTTAAGCAATAAGCACAATGCGAAGGGATGAACTGAATCAACTACAACAGCAACTACAGTTTCAGCTGACTTTTGTGCATTATTATGCAAGTCTTTAGCACTAAATAAAGAGAGACTGTTTTTTAGCTGTCTTGCTATAATTAATTAAAATTCAGCACAAATTTTAAACACATTTTATACATTCTTATTTTAATTAACAGTAAAACAGTTTTTAGTATGCAAAAGCAACCTTTTTTGTTGACTGCCCAAAGTTTGCTATACCCTTGCAGAGGGTATATTAATATTGGCCAGGAAGGAGTAGGCGCGCATGAAGCAGAGGCTTCTAGCGCGTGATGTTGAGGTCGGCCGTAACCCGATAACGTGTTGTAATGGACACCTACGAAGAAGAAGAATATGCAGATAAAACTTCTTAAAATCGGACCTCTTTAACATGAAGCTAGGAACAATCGGCCGCAATGAAGGTTTATTGTTGAAGACCAATATTGATATTCGAACTGTTAACTGTTCAGTGTCAATTAAAGCGTGAAATAATATTGAATATACACAATACTAATTAATTCTGTACCATTATATATAACGAAACTTGGATCAATCTCGAGATAGGAACCTGCAAGGGTATAGAACTTTCGGCATGCCGAAGGTAGCTTTTTTATCCTATTTTTTAACTTTTTTACGCTTCCTTCCCCCACTTCATATGCCTTTACCTTTACAACGAATAAATCTCTGAAATCAATAATTATGAAAATATTGACAATTGGCTGGAATTTAAAGCTTTTTTCGTCAACCCTTTAGTTTTTTTTTGTCTTTTGCCTTGAAATAATATTGTTAATAATTATAAAATTAAACAAACTGTCGCAGTCACAAACACACACACACTTTAAACTGAAAAATTAAAAAATTGTTTGTACTCACGCGATTTTTTGTATCTCTTGTTGTTGTAGTTGTTGTTGCTGTTGTTATTGTGGCTCTGTGTGTTGTTTTTTATTATTCTTCTCGCTTCTCTTATTAAAAATTCTCTCAGTTATCGCTTCTGTTGCACAGCTCGACGTTGTGATTGCTGTTGCGTTTAAGCTTGTATAACAGTTTATGTTGTTGTTGTTATTGTTGTTGTTGCTGTCGTTATTCTGGTTGTTCTGCTTGGTTCCGACGATGATGAAGCTTTCTGGTAGTATTTCGATTTCCCTTTACCCTTATCCATAGCTGCAAAAGGCAAAAATGCAATTGAATTATACACGGCTAGGAATAAAAACCAGTATTACATATGTATTTTTAAATAAATAATAAATTGACGAAACCGTATGATGCAATATTTGCCGCAAATCAGCTTATGGGGGGCACCTAAAAAACAAATAAAAATAGGCTACATACAGACAAAAAATAATACCCCGTAGTTTCCAAAGAGATCTGTGTTATAAACCTTTAGATACAATAAATATATATTCTATTTTCGTTAAGTTATATTTATTGCTTCATCATAGCCTCTTAATTTAAAACTGTACAGGGTATACAAGAGTTTTAAAGTAGAAAAGTAGAAAAAAACATTTTGCCAACGATGAATTAACGCTTGAGAGAAATAGCAACAGATCAATCTATGCATAAATCCAATTTAAGCAGAGCAAAAACAACACAAATATTCTTTTTTTTTGTTTACAGCTGCATAAAATTAACATTTAAATGAACGTTAACAATATTATGTTCATAAATAAATAGCCAAAGCACAAGTGCTGCAAAAAGTCATCAAGATTGTTTTTCTACCTCTCTGCTTTTTATTCAATCTGTTACGGATCTCAATTGCTTTTCCAGTTCTACTATCATTCATTTCGCGGAGAGAAATGGGAAATGCATTTACATAATTTTTTAAAGTGCTTAAAAGAAGAAGTGCAAACAGCCTTAAGGCATTTCTTAGAACTCTCGCTTTCCTCGCTTTTTTCTGTAGACAAATGTCAACAAGCAGTAGAAAGTCAGAGAGAGAGATTAATTGTCATACCAAGGGGTATTTTAGGTTTCAACTTATCCTGTGTGTGTCTCTCTCTCTCGCCAATTACGAAGAAGAAACTTCTGCTGAAGCTGCAAACAGGAGGAAGAATAAAGTTTAAGCGAATAGCAGCCGGTTGGAAAACTTCTTTATAAGTTACACATGGCAAGAGTTGCTGTGTGGAAACAGTTGATGGAGGCTCTTGGAAAGGATAATCAGAAGTTGCACAATTAAGTGCAGGGTAAAAGGGAAAGCAATAACAACGGCAAACAGAAGAATGCACCATAAAAAGGAAATCGAATTATAATTCAGGTAAAACATCCTCAGAAATATACAACAATGTTGTACGATGGGAAAGGGAAACTGTGCGATAAGCAAATAAAAACAATATATCCCAAAGGTTTAATTAAAAAGAAATCACTTGGCAAATAATAATATACAATAACAATAAATTATGAAAGTTTACTGTTGGGTTAATTCTGTACAATTCCTTTTTATCCCTACTTAAGTTACGTAGTGCAGTTTGCACATTTACTTTGCCTTGCGTTACTTCAAGCATTTGAGCTCTTCACAGACTGCTCATCTAGCAGAAGCCACAGGTAACAATCCGCCCACACACCTGTCACTTGTACACTGAATCAAAGTGTCCGAGCAAGACAGATAGAAAAAAGAAGTAAAGAAACCTTGAATCGTATGGACACAAGCTCATAGTGTGTGTGTGTGTGTGCAACATATGGTGACATATTCCGACACTAAATCAACTGGAATGAAGAGATATAAGCAAGGCAGAACAACGACATGGTAATAAAGCAGCGCCAACTTGTCAATCGAAATGAAATACCTGTACTATTCATATAATACCTGATGTCCTTCATTACACACACACACACAAATACACATGCATATGCATATTTATATTATGTGTATTTACATTCCAAAGAAATGTTTATAGTTTTCAAGCAAGATACAATTGCATACCTCACATAATACTGACATGTGTTTTGAATTTTCCGGCAGTTTCATTTGCGCAATACAGTCAAAAGTTGCAGAGAAAAGATGAGAAGTTGGGGCTGGTGGAACTCACATTTCTAATTTGTTTGCACTCTCCACGCGACACATGTAAATTGAGTGCAGCAGCGTGAGTTTAATTGGCCTGTGCTCAGTTGGCGCTGAAAAGTATGCTATGGCAAATGAGGGAAATGCCCACGGCACACACACACACAACCCCACAGACACCCACACAGCAAAACCAACAGCAGCAGCTTATTGAAAGGAAGACGCATCCAATGTTGCCAACGGCAACAGCAACCGTGTAAGGATATTAAAAAAGTTGCACTTTTTCACACCTTTCTTCTGTTAAATTGAGTTTAATACACTTGCATAAATTATTATGATATAATAATAAATGGTTGCATTGCCAGGAAATATTTGTTATACCCTGCAACCTTGGAAAAATATTAAATAAGGGTGGGCTAACTGGAGGGTATACTATAATATTATAATAAACGGTGCCACAGTCCTAAAGTATTTGTTATACACTTCTACAATTGAAAGTATCCAAATAAGGTTGAAATATCAGTTGAGGATCAATATAAATATCTGACATCTAGTGTAGCTCATCTGTCTATATATCAGTCTGTCTATCAATTTATCTATCCATCTGTTCGATTGGCTGCGTTTCGATCAATCTTTATATCCGTCTGTCTGTATGAGACGTCGATCTCAGCAACTATAAGAGCTAGAGACACCAAATTTGGCATGTAGAGTCCTTTATTTTAGAACTTATCTAACTAACATAATCTAAACGTTTTATTAAATTACTTTATTCTTATAATAATAATAAATAACATATAATATAAGCCTATCTTACACAGCAGGCGCCTACACCAACTTGTACTTTCAACCTTCATTCTTTATCTTTTCTTTCAGCCTTCTTTCTTTAGCTTTTCTTTCCATTTGCCACTCTTATTGCCAGGCCCACTTAAATGCTTAGCAAACCAAGCATAAATAAGCGTTTAATATATTTAGCGTTAACGAAATTGCAAAACAAACAGTTGTTAAATGCGATACAAAGTCGTAAATTCGTTGTACCAAAGGTATATACAATGCACACACACTCAACACACACACATACATACACTCACACAGATACACAAACACAAATACCTTAACACTTTGGCCCCACGTTAAGGACGATTAATGCTAATAGGACCCACCCAAAGATGGCGTCGTTTGGTGAAACCCTTTTGAAAGCTGAGGGACGCGGCGACTTTGTGGCGTCGCTGTTAGCCAATCTACTTATTTGTTTATTAAACAAAAACACTTAAATTGTTTGCAACACGAGGCAAAACTGCCCAAAGAAGATGCCGCCGGTTGGATTAGGCTATGATGATTATGATGATTGCGATGATAATGATAAGGATTCACCTGAATGGAAAATTTCTTTGAAGACAGACGCCAAGGGCGCTTCTCTTCGTTAAGACAAATTCGGAAAGTTGCTGAAAATACAGGACGACTCACGTTTAAAGAACACTAGATCATAATGTTATTAATAAATATTAGAGCTGAGAGAAGGCACTAAATTAAACATGAATACATTATTATTAGTATGTTATTCTTATTAGTTATAATTCAGTTCGAAAAACAAACCTTTATCTATCTTCTTTATTAAAATAACAATGCCACATTTTCTAACAGTGTATACTGATTCCTATAGTTTTGGCATGTGAAAAACACCTGCTCAGATTTGGCAAATATTATTTCAACAAGTTTTCAAGCTGCTCTATGCCTATGATTGCGTGGGAGTGTGGCAACCTAATTTATGCGTATGCAACACTCGCTCGTTCGGGTGTTGACAGTGGCAACACTGCCTGCCGCAATAAAAGAGGAGAAGGGGAAGGGAGAGGTGGCCAGAACTGGGATCGGCACTGTGACTAGGGAAACACCGCTTCCGGTCATATCGACAGGGGCAGGCACAAGGCACGAGGCAGGAGGCACGAGGCAGGCGGACGAGTCGGAAAGAGTCATTAATGCCAGGCTAAAACAACATAATTTAGTGCCAGGCCTGTGGCCTAAACATAAACAATGCCCATGATAGCAGCGCCAACAAAAGCAACAACAGCAACAACAAGAGTAACGATAAAACAAACGAGCCAAAGCGTTGAAAGCTCTTTAAAAGGGGATTTACAATCGTCGAAATGAACTTTCAGCAACATCGCGGGGAAAACAGAATAGAGGAGGGAGAGTGAGAATGAAGTGGGAAACTACTTTTGGCAACAAAGTTGACTAAGAAACTTCTACCAGATTAATCATTATCCTACCTATGCTTTCTACTAAAAGTTGTCAACGATTTATAGCGAATTATGTAGACGAAGTTGGCGTATTATATACATCATTCTGTAGAAGTAGTAGAACTGCACATATAGCAAATGCACATGTGATTATTATGAAGTGTATTACAAAGTATAAAGTCAGATGAAATTTAAGACAATACAGTTAACAAATACAGTGAGAAAATGTCTAGATTTCTAGAGAAAAGCAACTAGAAAATTTATACTATTTTTTAATTCATTGCAGAAAAACCTACAAGCTATAAATAGTACACATGTGTTGTTCGGAACTACTTCCCACAAGTGCAAAAATAAACATAACAGACATTGCAAATTTACTACACATTAAACAACTTAAATAACTTATATGTTTACTATTCAATTGTAACTACATTTTTATTGCACATACCAAATAAAGGATGATTTTTTAAGAGAAACGGAAAGTTAAAAAAAAAAACAACGCACAATCTAGGCGGCCAATTGACAGGTGCCGAAATCAAATGTTCACCAAACTCGCCTCTCAATAAGCCCATTGTTATGCCTGCTGTGTGGCATGTGGCACCGTCTTGTTGAAACGACATGTCATGGTAGTCAAGCTTTTGCATTTTGGGAAAGAAAAAGTTCGATATCATCTCAGAGTAGCGCTCCCCATTCACAATTAGGTTACGAATCGATAATTGGTCATCATTAACAACCAGTGTTGCCAAAAAAATAATAGCTAAAAAATCAGCATTTATGAACAATCTCAAAGTACGTTCTTTAAAATACGCTTGCAACACGTTTTTTATTCGATTTACAAGTGCAGAAAAAGTCTTGGCTTGGCTAAATTTTAAAATAATATTAAATTAACTAAATATCAGCTCTGTTTTTAGATGTTGATACATATATATATATATATATACATATATATATATTGCGGGTATTTCTGCCTACAGATATAAAACAAAATAAATACATTTTCATAGACGATACTTAAAGTTTACATATTTCCAGAATCAGCAGAAAAGTGCAACTGATAGAAATAGAGAGAGAAAGAGAGATAGAGAGAGACAAAGTTGTGTAGGCAAAAAAAAGCGATGGGATAACACTTGTTACTTGAGCAATGAACTGCATAATGGCCTTGATTATGTTTTCATTTTCTTTCTTTGCATTATATTTTGTTGTTCTTTGCCTCTGCTGCTACTGCTTCCATTTCTTCTTGTTCTTCAGAGTCAGCTACTACAGTTGCAGTTTATAGCAAAAGTTGAATAAACTGCGACTAGCGTGAAAAACACTGAGAACTTTTCGTACACTCTTTCCATTTTATTCCAAATTTTGGCAGCATCATCAAAAAAACTAAAAATAAATTAAAAGCCTTAATCAGCAGCAGACTGCAGCCATTAAAATTCCCTACAAAACATAGAGGTAACAAGAGAGCAAAGCTAAACCAGTAAGAAAAGCAACAGTCGCGCAGCACGCGACAGTGGGAGACCCTTCGACCTATGTTCCCGTGAAGTTTAATTTGTTAAATTCATACACACATGCATATGCACATGCTTTGAAATTAATCCAGACAGATGGCGCTCGCGCTTCGCGCTCGCCCTCCTCCCTTGTTAGCTGACAGAAGCACTTGGTTTTATGCTCATACTTTCTTAAATAACTTTTGTGTTTATTGTCCGATCGGATTGTAATTTGGATACTACGTAGCTATTTCATTCAGCTTAGTATATGTTAATGTCAGAAAGTTGTATCTTTTATACAGCGCTTACAAATTGAGTTCAAAAATTAAATTATTTATTTGTGGGGGCGGTGGGCGTGGCACCTAACATTTGAAATAAACTTGATCTGCTTATAGTACACAGGAGTCTTCCTGCCAAATTTGGTAACTCTAGCTTTTATAATAGCTGAGTCTGTGCGTTCACACAGACAGACAGACGGACAGACAGACAGACAGACAGACAGACAGACAGACGAGGGCCCCCCCCCCTTCCGTTGGCTTTTCAATGGTCGAAAGGTATAAAAAATCTATGGAAGAAGAGTTCAAAAAAAGTTTTGCATTTTTTCCGCCGAGCGAACGGAATGTGATGGATGACAGAAAACGTGAAGAGTTTGTTCCATGTGGCTGGCAATGGGGCGATTCCAATTTTGATCTTATCTCTTAGCCTGCCTGCAGCATTTTCTGATAAAACGACAGAGAGAAAGAGAAAGAGGAACAAAGAAAAGAGAACAAGCAAAGCGCAGGCGAGCGTCATAATGAGATAAGATTTAACAACAAGTCAGACATTCTATTCAAGCGAAAGCAACTTTTTAGCCAGAAAAGCAACAAACAACTTTTTGTTTATTTAGCAGGAGGAGGGAAATAAAACAGTTTATAATCGTGTTTATGAACATTTTGCATATAAATAGAACATTTATGCAGACTTTTCAATTGAATTCGAAATGAAAAGTTTAAGTTATTAAATTTTCCAGCATCCATTCAACAAATCCTTCATTATTATTATTTACCACATTTTCAGGTAATCTGTCATTTCATTAGTAGTGCAAACTAGCGAAAAATGACGATCCAAAGGCAATTGTTCTGAGGATCTGTTCATGTCCTTCAGCCTTCACTTTTGGTAAAGATTCCGTCTCATGCCTGACTACACTTCAATGCAGACCCCAAAAGTTGCACACACACAAAGAGGACCCACCACAATTATATATAATTCAATTGCTAGTCCTACGTCTACTACAACTAACTGCTAACCAGCACAGACCAACAGGAGGATGCAAACAATTTGTCTGACCTTTGTTCGTTGGCTTTTGTCACCAGAAACATAACCTCTACATAGAGACCTAAGTCAAGTGAGCTTTGTTTTGTTTTTGGACTAGAGTGGCAGTGGAAGGGAGTGAGAGAAAGAGACAGAGAGAGGGAAAAAGAGAGAGTGAGTATGGCTGCTTCTGTCGATTGGCTGCCAATGATATTAAAACATAAGAGCAACCACAGGCGAGTTTTGGAAAACAAAAGCGCAGCCATTTTACGGACAATACTAAAAACTCGTAGAATATTTAATGAACAATAAAAGAATTATGGAATTATAGCATATAGATGTATATATATAAAACTATTCAATTAAATTAAGATCTATATTCAAATTTAATAAATAATAAATAAATTATATATTATATCTCATAATAGTAAATTAGCACGAAATGAAAAGATAAGCTCTGCAAATTCAGCAGCATTTTAATAAAATTTCTATTTGGAGAGACAGTTTAAGCTTGGGGGAAGACTGCTTTGCCTTTGTTTTAAGCATAAACTCTGGCCAACAGCTGTGCAGTTAGTTTCCCTTTTCACTCACTACATTCCTCTCTCTCTCTGTCTCTCTCTCAGTCTCTTTTGAACTGACGGCAAGTGGCTGCGTAAGTTTCATCCTGTCCAGACTCATTTGCGGGATAATTTCTGCTGAGAGTTGCATTCACGCTCCGTTAAGCGGCAATTGAAATTTCCACTAGCTAATTTGGTTGGCTTAGAGATTCAGCAGTTGCGCGTAATAAGGACAAATCATAATAAGTATAGTAAATATGATTATGTAGTTGAGAATTATAAAACAGGGATTAAGTTAGAGTTGTATATAGCATAGTTTCAAAATATTTGGAAGCATATATAAGCTACATAGCAACATTTTAGGTATATGTATGTAAAGTTCATGTTTATTTCATAAAATAATATATAATATATGCATATTATATTAAAAGGTCCCATAGTTCATGTGTCAAATATGAATCATATAATGCACGAAATAGCGAAATTAATAGCTTTGTACAACTTTAATTTTTAAACGACATCACGCGGCGACGTTTCTTCTTCTCCTCTTCTCATCTTTCATGCTCGTGGTGGACACTCTTGTTATAAACTAATGCTGACAAGTCTCGTTAATGGCACTAGCTGCCAACTTTTCTGATGCCTTCCTTCCTACATACATGCATATAACAATGGGAACTAGAGAAATATCCCTTGTTGAGAACTGTTGTAACTCACTTAAAAATCAAGTACGTTTCATGTATTACAAAATCAAATAATCTTAAATCTGCTTAAACATTTATTTTTCATATTTTGATTGATATCAATGAATTATAATAGGTATTAATAAAGTATTTAAACAAAGGTTAAGTAGTTCAAATTGTTAGAAGAAATATTCTCTATTTACAGGCGGACCTGTAGTTCAATATATATAGTAGAATGTCCTTAACCTGCCGTACTTCACTTAAAAGTCAACCGATTTACATGTGCTAAAAAATTTAGTTTCTAGTTCTGATCTCTAAATTGATACATTTAAATTTATGTAATTTCGTGAATGATTAATTACATTTATTACATGAAGTTGATCTACATAATTCACTGCTAAAAATTAAATAATGTTTTGTAAAAAAGAACACGCGATTTCAATTATTTATTTAAAACTATAACACATCATCGGGTCATCTACTATTGACACACACTCACTCGTACAGCCAGAGAAGCAATCAAAGTTTCAATTGAATCAAGCAATCAAACGATTTGCTTTGTTTAACCCGCGTTCAATTTTCGATCGTCTTAATTTAATTTGTTCAACAACTTAATTGAATGTGGTATGGAAAATGTCGCCATTAATTATTAACGCATGTGAGGGGAGACAGCAGAGCCTCTTATATACATATCTTCTATCTGGAAGTCTGCTAAATTGGCTGCGTATCGAAATTAAGTTGGGAAAATGAAGCAAACTTTCCATGCTGCAAATGGAAATTAATGGGGGAAAATGCAATGAGAATCGCATAACGTTTGCCAAAAACTTTTCCTATATGAGCAAAGTGTTGCTTCCCCCTCCTCCACTGTATTTTACAAAATTCTTTGACTGTGCATTTCAGAGTGTGTGTGTTTGTGCGTGTGTGTGTGTCTGTTTGCGCCTTGGCATTGCCATTGATAGCAAACGGAAGCTCCTTCATTCCACCAGTTGCGCTTGGTTTGTATTTTGTACATTCATTTTGCAAATGCCATGAGTATTTCATTTTCCATTTTTGCCACAAATCAAATTTTCCAAACTGTTTGCAGCCAAATTGTCAACGCATCATTCACAGTCGGCTAATTGGCAACGCACAGAGAGACCGAGAGAGACACTGAGACACAAAAACTAGCGGAAACGAATGATAACGTTGATGTAGAAAAAGAGAGAGAGTACTACAATGTTTGCTCAACCTGCAGATACTCTGTTAATAGGCTAATAATAAATAAATTATACTTATAATCTAAACAAATGCAACTTAATTATTTAAATTAATCTAGAACAAACATTTAAATTGATGTCTTTCAACCCCATTACAGTACAACAATTTCCCTTTCTTAATTATCGCATATTTAGCAATAAGCTCTACTGCATTTCCACTGTCAATCAAATGACAAATTGCCATTACCGCAAAATTACAGAACAATTTCAAACATGCCCAAAACGATAGAATTGAAATTCACACTGATTTAGTTAGAAGGCTTCATGTGATATGCCGTAACTACGTACCACAAATACCAACAGCAACAACAACTATACGCACATACAAAAAAGCGACACCTGAAATTAGTGAATACAAAATGCTGCACTCTGCCGCACTCTCTTTCCCTGATCTCCACATCCCTTCTCATCCGTCTGACAGGGATTACCATCAATAACGATATAGTATGACTGGGGCTGGGAGAGAGAATGTTAAATTGGCAGCTGTTAGCTGCATATGCGGTCGACTGACGTTACCACACCCAGAGGGATACGCTAGAAATACCACAAAAACCATAATGATAGTGGGGACAGTGTGTAGAGGTAGAAGGTTCCTTGTTCATTGGATTTACCAGGGGGGGGGTCACATGTGGGGGAACAGAGAGAGAATTTCGCAAAATAAATTGTTTTCTTTTTTTTGGGACCAACACTAAAATATCTGCTGACATTTAAATGTTAAAAAATATATGAATAATGAAAGCATGTTACGTGAGAGTATTAAAGACTTGTTTTGTCAAGGAATTAATAATCCAAAAATTGTAAAAAAATATTTGTTTTTCTATATTTAGCACTTGTTTAAAATTGGATTAGACTTCTCTTTGAGATGATGCAATTTTATATGTGGTTTACAATAGAATTTTGCTAAAAATAAATATGTTTGCTCATTATAATCTAAATTATCTGTTTAAACTTGAATCCAAATATTTGAGCTGCTCTGGATTATACTTGGAAAGGTAATTAATCATTATCATAAGCATTTCGTCTCACCTTATATTAAATGCACTTTGGCTCGCGGGGTCAAAGTATTATCTATTGTTAAACTAGAGTTAATTTGAGTAGAGCCCTAATTATACCCTTCGACCATTCAAAATGGTCAAAAAAGGGTATACTAACTTTGTGCAAATGTATGTAACAGGCAGAAGGAGGCGTGGCAGACCCCACAAAGTATATATATTCTTGCTCAGGATCACTAGCCGAGTCGATTGAGCCATGTCTGTCTGTCTGGATGTCCGGATGTCCGTCTGACTAGATGAACACACAGATCTCTGCTATTATAAATGCTAGAGACACCAAATTTGGAATGAAGGTTCCTATATACTCGGCACAGATCAAGTTTATTACAAATGTTAGGTGCCACGCCTACCGCCCCCACAAATCAATAATTTAATTTTTGAACTCAATTTGTAAGCGCTGTATAAAAGATAAAACTTTCTGAC
This sequence comes from Zaprionus nigranus, assembly GCA_018903425.1. Taxonomy (NCBI): domain Eukaryota; kingdom Metazoa; phylum Arthropoda; class Insecta; order Diptera; family Drosophilidae; genus Zaprionus; species Zaprionus nigranus. The sequence continues at coordinate 1,016,067 of JAEIGD010000030.1, read as the reverse complement.
GTAAACATATACTAAGCTGAATGAAATATCTACGTAGTCTCCAAATTACAATCCGATCGGACAATAAACACAGAAGTTATTTAAGAATGTATGAGCATAAAACCAAGTGCTTCTGTCAGCTAACAAGGGAGGCGGGCGAGCGAGAAGCGCGAGCGCCATCTGTCGGGATTAATTTCAAAGCATGTGCATATGTATATGGGTACATAGATACATAGGTCGAAGGGTATCCCACTGTCGCGTGCTGCGCGACTGTTGCTTTTCTTACTGGTTTTTTATTGTGTCGGTGGGTAAGGACAACAGGAGGAATTAGAAACAAAAGGAAACTACAATAGACAAAAAGTGTCTACTTTGAAATTGTAGATAGTCTGTCATAGTCTGTCTAATTTAAGTGTGAAATTATTTATAATGGAATTTTTGCTACACATCGCAATGACAAGTCAAAGATTTCTAGATGGAGAAGATGCAAGAGATAGGGTGTGCAATACATAAGTTACCCAGCAATGAAAGTAATAAAGAGATCATTATAAAATGTATATAACAACTCAGACTTGCAACATGCAATTTAGAAAGTCATCAAGTTCAGATAATATATAAACTTGCCCAGCGCATTGTAAGACTTCAGTGCACCCACTGTAGTGGGTTGATTAAACTGACCATAAAATGGAAGAAGCGCGCAAGGAACTTTCTTAAAAGAACACGCAGTTTGATAATAAAATTAAATTCATTAAATTAAAATTAAAAATTCAATAATTTGCAACGCGTTTTTCGTTTGTAAGACAATTCATGGTTAAATTATAGACCAAACTGAAGGTGTTTAAACCAGTGTTGCCAAAAAAATAATAGCTAAAAAAATCACCCTTTAATTTACAATATATGCCAATTTCCAGGGTATCGTTAATTGCAAACAATTTACTCTGCGGCCCAGAAGACATCGTTAAGTTATTAAAAATCCACAGATCTGTGTTAACTGTTTAAGTACACACAACGAGAAAAAAAAGAAAGAAAGGCAAATCATCAGTGATGCAAAAAAAATCATATTTAAATTGTGCTATAGTATTTCTTCCCCCTTGTTGTTGTTGCTGTTGTCTACTGCTGCCTATTTTATACCCTCTGCAAGGGTATATTAATTGTGGGCAAGCGTTGACCATATTATTAAATAATTATATATTATAGGTATATTAAAAATAAACCTTTGAGCTAATTTAACAAACATATGCTTTTTATAATTACATATTGTAGATGAAGTTTTTATGGAAACAACCAGTTTAGAGATCATTCAAGATGTTAAGGAATACATGAACGATGTTATAATATTCTATACAGTGAGTATAAAAGGGTATAAGATCTTCGATATGTCAAAGGTATGTATTTATTATTATTATTATTTATTGTGTATACAAGACACTTGCACATTAAAAGGCCGAAACAACAAGAACAACAACAAGAATAACAACAACAGCTGAAAAGTCAAACAAACACAGATCAGTGGAAATTTTTACACACAGTTGTTCAGTTGTTGCATTTTTTTTGTATACATGTATATTTTATTATACATATATTTTATTTATTTATTTCATTGATAATTTTCTTTTCTTTTCAACTGGTGCCAAAATCTTGTCAAGCCTTGCATGGAAATTTTGATAAAAGATAATTTGATTTATTTTATCATATGAGAGGAGATTCTTCCACGTTTTCGGAATTATTTAAAATTAATTAACATAAATATTTGAAAACAATTTAATAAATTCTTTGAAAAACAGTTGACGATAATTAGCTTTATTCCATATATGAAAAACTAAAATTAGACATGGCTTCATCAAAAAAAAAAGCCTAAAGATACATTTCGTCTTTCACTTAGATCTCAAAGTTGGCAATTTTTTATTAGTTTCGTTTAGTCCAAGGTTTCTAATTCAATTAGAGGCGTGAAATTTGATGCATGTCAAACGAAATAAAAAAAATGACAATCTGCGACAGTTTTTGGTAGATTTTATTTGTATCAGAGTGTAGTTAAAGCATAAGGAAAACCGCATTCGATAATGTACGAAAAACAATAATTAAGTAGCATCCTTTATGCAGCTAAGAACTGAGCTTGATTAAGAACCATATCTAGAAATGTACAATACAAAGTATTTGAATTACTGTATACATATGTATATAGCAAAGGGTTTCTATATAATTTTGCAATAACTTGCGTCGATATTGCAACGCCTGATATGCTGTCAAGCAGACACAAGCTTCGTATACTGGGGGCCACACTCAAGCACACTCAGACAAATTGAATTAGCACAGCGCTAAATGATCACACGGTCTCTCTAAAAAAAAAAAAACAAGGAAAAAAAAACGGAAAAACAAAAACCCAAAAAAAAAACCATTGGTTAGCGAAAATTTTTGGGGCGAAATGAAAAAAAAAAGAAGATAGACGTCAATTACGAGAAGCAAAGATACAGCTACAGATATGGGATAGCGAGATAGATATGTAGATATAGACAAGAGCAAAAAAAAGGTTGGGCGCGCGAAGTTTTAGAGACACATGCGATGGACGGACAGACAGAGACACAAAAACACACACACACACACTGGAAACACTCAGGGGCGGCCGATTCTATTTTTAGCACATTAGATGATAAGATTGTCGCCGCGAACGCACAGAATTTGCGGTTTCAGCGCAAAAAAAATCAAATAACACAACAACAAAAAAATCGGACTAAAAATTATACATATATGTATTTATTTTTATATATGCATACACGAGCCACACAAAAAACAAGTTTTTTTCGACAATATTTAGAGTTTATAGTACAACCTGAAAAAACAAAAAGAAAACAATAACAAAAACTGTTTCAAAATCCACACCAATTTGTATCTGTAGCCCCGCTTCTTCCTTTCTCCTCTCTCTTTCGTTATTTTTTCATGACTGAAACGCGTTTTTGATTTACAGCTTCGATGCACAAAGAGTTGTCAACTTGTTTTTGCCAGTTGCCACTGGATTTTCATTTTCTTTGCCTGCATAAATATAAAATAACTTGGAGAATGAACTCAACTAAAATGTGAGTTTGGCTTTAATTAAGAGGCAAACATACGCTTTTTGCTGAGGTTTTTCAACTAAATAAACTCAAACTAATTACAAACAAAATTTCCTATTTTTAGAGCAGAAATGTTTCAGGAATGTTCTTGTAAACAAGCAAATATATATTTAGAAATTTCGCCAAAATAGAAATAATATAGGAGATATTGTATTATTTGAGAAATGTCTAGGAAATGAAGGATGCAATTTTTTGCTTGATTGCGTTCGCTATTCTTGGTTATTACTGTGCCAGCTACTCTCAAACAAAACACCTGTTCAACTCTGGATTAAACACAGGTACAACAACGACATTTATTACTTAATATTTAATAAGCAAACAAGCAGAGAAGATAAAAAAAGAGCCAAGCAAAATAAGGCCAACATGTTATTTTATTGAATGCAAATTCGATTCCAAATATGAAAAACATTTAAGAAAAATTTCCGCTGCCTGTGGCCAAAAATAACATCTGCACCATTATATTTATACAATGAAAGGGAGCAGAGGGCAGAGTGACGAGTGAAGAGAGAGAGTCCATGACATTATGCGAGAGAAGGAGAAGGAGGAAGAAAAACACTTTTCAATTTGCATTTGATTTGTAAACAGAAATTTCGCACATGCAAATATAGCAAATGAAGTGAAAATCTTAACTAAATGTTGGTTTTCAGTTCGAAGAGGTATCACTGTAGGACAGTAGTTGGAAGAGGGGAGACCAGTTGCAGCAATTAGAGCGAATCCAGCCACAATACAGACCAGGGTATTATCAAGGCTTCTTCACACACTGAAATGCAACGCCAGAAATTCCCCCGCAACCTACTATGACTCCCCCAATAGTTGGCCAGCTGTGTTGGGCTTTGGGTTTTGGGATTCCCAACTAGTTGCGGTTGTTGTTTGCTGCTGCTGCTGCGGCTGCCACTCCACACGCGGGGGCAGCCAAACTTTTATTGAATTTTCAACTTTTTGTAATGAATTTTAATTGATGGTTATTTTTAGGGTGGGTAGTTTATATATAAAACTTCCTATATTTTTTAAAATAATAAGATAACTGATCTGCCTATTTGACTTTAGCTAACTTGTTAGAAATTTCGAAAATTCAATGATTTTTATAGGAAAGAAACAAAGGCGGATGAGTTTACTCACATTATGCGATGGCCTTGTGTTCTTGTTGTTGCTTTGGCACGATCTCGGAAATTTCTACAGAGCGCTCTCTCTATCTCTCTCTCTTTTTGCTCTATCTCTCTTATTCTGTGATGCCTCCCACGTTGTTATTTTACAGTTAGATAAACCTTTTGTTTTTCTTGAGAACACACACACACACGTGTATGTATGTGTGAGTGTTGTATGTATTTTTCTCAGAGTGAATTTACATTCGTATTTTTCGCACTGTTGTTGTATATTCTTCTTTAAATTGGTTTTGCCTTTTTTCGTCGTTATTGTTCCTGTTGTTGTTGTTTAACACTTGTTCACTTGATTTTGTTGTTGTGGTTTTTGTTATTATCGCGCGCCCGCAATTGTTGTTGTTATTGTTGTTGTGTCGTACATATTTGATTGGGTTTTTACACATACATACATATATTATTTTCGCTATTGAATGAAAAATATTATGGTTAATGATATGTATTTTATTCAACACACACACGCCCTAACCACAACGATACATCCTGAGCCAGAGCGAGACAGCGCTAACGATGCATTTAGCGGTAAATTGCAAAGTGGCAATGGGAAAGAATCAAAGAAGAAAAAATACTATGGAACAGCAGAAAGGATTGTCTATGAACTTGGCATATTTATTACGATTACTTTGTGTTTTTTTTGTACTCTCCCATATTTATAATTTTAACTCTTCCTTTGATAAGGGTTATGTTTACTTATTTTTGACCCACCCTAATGTACATTAATATCACTTTCAAGGGCTTACCTAATTTAAGTGCTTATTATATTATATTATTATATGAAGCTGAAAATGTACCATAATTTACGCTACATAATTTATGGCAATATTTACGTTTTTGTATCCCAAGATAACGAGATGCGTCCCTGATTATATTTCAAATTCCGTTTTAAGTTTGCATTATTTTTCTTGTAGCTATTCTTCTTATCAAAAACCTTCGTTAGTTTTGCATTTTCTTCTCTTTTCTTCTCACATTCGCGCTATACATTTTAAAATATTTTTCTCCAAACGTTTTTCCGCATGCTTTGTGATTACACACACGCATACACACACACACAAAGGCACTTGTACAGAGAGACACGCTCGCAAGCACACAAAGATCGCAAGGGAAGAAAGATAAAGAGGAGAGAAAAAGACTAAATAATAATAATAATTATCACAAATTTGTGTATATCTTGTTAACACATTTTATTTCTTGGTACCATTTCATTTTTTATCAAGAATATTTCACACACACACGCACAAACATGTCGAATATTTAAAAATTGTTGCATAAATATTTCAAATGTGGGTTCTTTTTTTTTTGGTCTGTTGTTTTCAATGTTATTCCAGAAACAAGAAACACACCGTACGATGGCGCACTCTTTTGCCCCAATCAAATCAAAACAACAAAAATATACATATAATAAACATGCATGCACACACACGTATGTGTGTATGCATATACATACGTGTATGTATATGTATATATCTCGTTTTCTCTATGTATGCGTGCTCTCGTAGGCGCTGCACTCCGTGGAAGACCAACTTAATACGCAGGCGAATAGAATAATACTGAATAGCGTGGAGCAAACCGAACGCTGAGCTGGCCCCAACCTCACTATTGCTCTCAGTGACTAACTCTCTCTCTCTCTCTACCGCTCTCTTGCCTCTGTGAGAGCAAACGAACGAGAGCGCGCAATCACAGACAGTCAGGCAGATCAAGCAGATCTGTTGCTTTAGTATGCGTGAGCAACTTTTTGCCTGCTGCTCAGTTCTCACACACAGACACAAGCATGCATAGATACGAAAAAGAAGTATGTATGTATGTATGTACAGACAACAGGCATCTGCAGCACAATTCTATTTTTAAACTTAAATTAATATTGTTCTTTATTTTATCAGCAGCAGCGCGAAAATAAAGCGCCGACTGCGGCTGCTGCGACAGCCTCTCTGCCTCTCTCACTTACTAATGTAGTTTCGTTTTCATGTCTATATGCTGTGTGTGTGTGTCGGTGTGTATGTGCATTTGTGGGTGTGCAGCAGAAAAACCAGAAAACAAATAAATAGTACAACGAAACTAGACGCGATTGGTGTTGTTGTTGTCGCTGATGTTGTTGTTGCTGTGGCTTAGTTAATGCTAATCAGCGAAGTCAACGACAACGCGTGAGATATCAGTGCCTACTACGTGAGTGAGTGTCTGTATGTATGTATGTACAAGTATGTACGTAAGTGTGTGTGTGTGTGTGCCTTTGAGCGAAGCTCAAACGCTCGCTCTGCTCTTTGACTGTACTGTTGTTGTTGTTGTTGTTGTTGGTGGTGCTCTGTGGATCTCGTCTGCGCTGCTATCAACGCATGATAAGAAATGCGTTAATCTTTATTATGCGCGACGTAAGCAGCGCAGTTAAGCTGCATATATACAGACACACTACATATAATGTATACAAATGTTCTAGGTTTTTCATTTGTTGACATTTCCGCTAAGAATTTGCAATAGGTGAACAAATCAAAAGCAAAAGCAAATGTGATTTATGCGCATAAAACAAAACATAAACAACAATAGCAAGAAGAAGAAGAAGCAATTGAAGCAGCAGCAACTTGTTGGATGATTCAACACCAGCAAACTTTGTCACAGTGGGGCAAAAACAGTCGATCAACTCACTAACTATTCATGCAAAACAACAACATATCCACAACAACAACGACTGCAACGCCAGCAAATTCCTGGGCAGAGGACAGAGCAGCCCAGCTGTTTCCAATGCAACAAATAAAATGCCGCAACTATTACTCAGAGAGAGAGAGCGCAGAGAGAGAGAGAATGAAAAAAAGAGCGCCCAAAGAGCGCAGACTTAGAGAGAGCGCGTGAGAGGCATACACTCTCTCACCGATAGTGAGAGTGATCTGTTGCCTTTATCAGTGGCAGTCGGCTATTTTTAGAGCACAAGCAGCAGAGCACCAAAAATACAAAATACATTTTTAAATGTGTCAAAACCTATTGTAAACTTTGGCTTTGCCAAACAATTTAACAAATTAGCTTCAAATGCATTTGAAATTCAAATGCAACTGTTTTCAGTGTGGCAACACTGGCCGAAGAGTAAAAGAGTAGAGAGAGAGAGGGAGAACTGTTATTGCTAGTGTTCTCAATGATTATGCCGCAAGTTTCATGTGCCTGCAAGCTGTGTGCGTTTGTGTGTGAATGTGCCTGTGTGAGTGTGTGTGTGGGAGTGATAATGCACAATGCAACTGGCAGCAATCAACGAGATAAAACTGAGCTAAGCTGCTCAGGTGTATGTCTGTGTAAGCGAATGTAGATGAAGGTACAATATTAACAATAAGAAGCACAAATCATACAGTTATCAAAAATGATGGCAATGACAGAATGTAAATGCAAAACGCAAAAGGCAAAAAGGCACAAGGCACACAGAACAAAATACATTTGTTGAAAGGCACACAAAATTTCATTTGATATATTATAACTTGAACATACGAATATTTTTGATATGTTTTCTTTTTCATTATTGCACTATATCACGATTAATGAATTGAGTTAAGGCTTTTATTTCCATTTATGACTAGCCGGTGGGTAAGGATTTTAATTTCGTTGAATACAAGTTGAAAAAGTTCTTGTTAAAAACTGGTATTTCCGAATTTTGTGCACTTTTGAAAAATAAACTGAAACGATTAACTATCCGCGCGCAGAAAACAGCCCACGCGACGACGACAGAAAGAAGTAAACTAAACTGGCGGTTACAATTTTTTGTACCGCAAAATTCATTGACGCCACTATCGATATTGGACTGACTATCGATTGCATCGCACGCATACTCGATAGTGGGCGCCAAAGATGAGTGAGGCTGTATGCAAAATATACTAAAATTAAAAATATCTATCGATTACAAATTGTAAAATATTTCTGTATTTTTTGATTTAAGACTACAAATTTTGTTTTGTTTCTTCTTATAATAACAAATTGTTAAAGCCCGTCAACATGGGCCTTTCGTTACTATCTTTAATGTATTTGCTCCAGACCTGCAAAAATTCGCTTCCTCTGGGTACACGTGCAGAGTGAAGCATATCAGTATTTATGTTGGGATGCGATAGAGTAACAGGTGCGTTAAAATTGATATGGATATGACTGTGGGTGACATAAACAATTTGTCGCATTGAAGGTGAATCGATCCCTGAAGCACACTGCGTCGCTGAGACCCTACTGGCATTTGAATTGCATACTATATTCATTTCTTTATCATAGGTATTCAAATTGTCGCACGACGAGTCGCTGAGGCTGCTGTTCGATGAATGGCTGGCAAGTTCTTCGTTGTAGCTAAAGTCTTCGTCGCCAGAACTCAGTGCGTCGAGAAGTTCTTGACAACGGATCTGCAAATCGTTCAACTGCTCCTTAAGCAATTTATTGTCCTCAACCGATGAATCCAGTTGGTTGTCCCTCATTATCCCGGCGTATAGCGGTTGTTCCAATTTCCTTTCGCCAATTCTTTGCAGATAAGTTATTGTCTCAACCTCGATAATTTGCAAAACCTTGGATAACGCCACCGTGGTCGCAAGGACAACGCCATAGCTGATGAGTAATTCATAGGCGCGACTCAGAAATTTTGGAGGCTTTACTACGTGTTGATAATACCGTGGTAGATGGGTGGGATGAGAATTTTCTGAAACGGATATGAAATTGGTTTATTTTGAATAAAACAAGCTCGCACATGAATGTATGCGTTCTTATGAATGTGTTCATTGATTAGTGCTTTTACGTTCTCATTCATCATTACCTGTATAGATTTCCACAATGTAATCTTCGTGTTTCTTGTGCTCTTCAATGAAATGCAAATAGCATAAAACCGACCATGATATAAACGCTAAAGCGCCCAAAAAAGAAAAACTAATGTTCTGAAACATATTTTTGTTTTTCAAGCAAATAGAAGTTTCTAAAAGTAGTTAATGTGTATTTCAACTAAACTATATCAGAATATAAAGCCATGACGATCTGTTTAGTATTTTTTTATTTGAAATTTCTTCAACGATATTTATCGATAGCATGCGTCGGCGCATATTGTGAATGCTGCCGCAGAAACGTGCTGAAGCTAAAGAATTATTAATAAACACACTTCAAAATGGAAATGATGGTAAAGTTGTCAAAAGAAAGTAACACTTAATTAAAATCTAATTCATGAAATATTTTTCCATTAACAGCATGGTGCTTCAATGCTCTCCAGGCCGGCGGAGGAGTTCGGCAACGACTCGCTCGTGGAGGAAATGTGGGCGGCCAAGGCACTGGAACATGCCGAGGTGCACTTCAATGTAAGTTAAATGAAATAATTTATAATAATAATCGTAACATCTGCAACCTTCAACAGTTGCTGACCAGCGTGTCACCATCGCAGCTGCGTTTGACGCCCTACGATGATCAGATATACGAGACATTCCGTCAAGACTTTCCCAGCCTGCAGGTGAATCGACTGAGCGACGATATACTCAAATCAGCCACGGAGAAGCTTAAGTGGCGGCAATTTGCCGAGAAATTCAACAAAATGGAAGACTATTCCTACGGCACACTAATGCGAGCAGATGCCAGCCAGGAATTCTCCCCAGAAAATGCAATTTTTGTGTTTCGCGTACAGTTCTTGGCTATAGAAATCGCGCGCAACCGTGAAGGATTCAACGACGAGGTGCACAACAGGCACAGGCCACAAGCCAAAAAGGAGCAGAACAACAGCAGTAACCCAGAGTCAGAGCCGGCACAGTGAGGTGATTCAATTAGTTTTAGTGTTAAGTAAATAAAGAGTAACATTTACGGCTGCAAGCAGCGTCAGTGCTAGCACTTTATTAAAAAACATTCGTTTTATTCCTTTCTCGATATTTAACGAACCGAACGAGAGTTCACTTAATTGGCGTTGCCAGATCGTTAACTTCAAGTTTTAAAAATGGGGTAATAAAGAATAATATATAATTAAACATAAAGTAAGTTTCATTTACAGCTAAGTATTGTCCGCTCTGGGCACAGTTTCGGCCCCTTTCTATCTCATCCACACACGCTAGCATTCATCAGTCTTGCGTTTACTCCTCTCTGTTCCGTCTACAGTCCGCTGCTATTGCACATCATCAGTATGAAGGGTATCATCGAATCGATTTGCATTTGTCCCACCAGATTGGCGAAGAAGAGCTCTTCGGTTAGTTCCGACTCCAATCCACTGAGGGGCAGCAAACTAGCAAAGAGTCCATTGGCGCGCTCCTCCCCGCCAGACTGGCGACGCAGCGTGGACAACGCATAGAGCTGAACACGCTTCACATAGGCGCGCAAGGAGCGCTCACGTCGATTCTGCTGCAGCAGCAGCGGATTAAAGAGCAGCACAAGGCGCAGCAGTCCGTACTCCAAGTCGGTCACCTCCTGCGCCTGCAGCTCCTGCACAAAGTCGTGCATGGTGCGTGTGATTTGTGCCAGCTTCGTTATTTTCTGTGGTTCAATCTTATCAATGTCCGCCAACTGACGGACGCACTGTACCAGTTGGCCAATGATTGTGGGCACAGCCAATTGACGCTGACACTGCGCCAGGGCAATGGCCAAAAGAGCGGGCCACGAGCCACGCAGCAGCTTCATCTGTGTGTGCGCGTCGAGCAGCTCAAATGCGGGTACCTTGCGCAGCGTGTGCACGGTCAGGAAGATGATCCTCGCTCCCGTTTCACACACATAATGCATATTCAGATACGAATGCACCAGAGCTGGAGGCTGTACAAGGAATGCGCACTGCGCCTCCGATGCAAACAGATCCTGGGCAAAGATTGCCTCATTGGCCACAAAATCAGCCCGATTGCAATAGTCAAAATCGAGATCCATGTGCTCTACCAAATCTGCATCAATATCCTCTGTGCCGCTGTCCTCTGCGTCCGAGTCACACTCTGGTTTGATGTTGATGACGCCACCAGCTGCACTGTTCTGTGCGCTGTTCTGACTCCTCTCCAGCTGCTGCTGTATGGGCTGCAGCAACTGCAGCGCCTTATCGATTGCCCTTTTGTCCAGCGAACTCTGGATTAGACCCACTGTCGCTGGTGTCGGCAGTGCACTGCTGGCATCTGCTGCCACATTGCTTGGTGCATTGAAATTCATGTGCTGCGAGTTGTTGTTGCTGGCACTGTTGGCCAGCAGTTGGAGGCACAAGTTGCTGCTATTGTCCATCGAATCGTCGTCATCCTCATCCAGTTCTGGCTTGGCCAGTTCCGGGGAGTAACAATGACTGGGTGCATTGCTGCCTGCGGCGGCAGCTGCTTGCTGTTGTTGTTGTTGCTGCTGTTGTGCAAGCACTGGAAGGGGGGAGGAGAAGGAATGGGAGGTTAAGCTGGTAGAGATTGGATGATGATGCTGCACTTACTCAACGTTTGCGTTAGCTCAGCAAAGTTCAAGCTCATGGGGAACAGATTCTCACTAATGCCAAAGGGCGTTGTTGCTGCACTTGCCACACTTGGGGGCGTGGCAGCATGTTGAAACAACGCCGCACTAGCCGCAGAGGCAGCGGCTGCTGCTGCCACTGAGGTTGCATGTTGTTGTTGCTGTTGTTGTTGTTGATGCTGCTGCTTGACACGCACCTGTTGCTGATAACTTGACTTGGAAGTCGATGAGCTGCTCAGTCCACTCGCTGAATTTGATGATCCGGCAACGCTGCCAGCTGCACCAGAGATTATTCCATCTTTTCTATCCACAATCGGTTTGCGTTCATGCTGCACGGCTACAGATTGTATGTATAGAATGTGGAAGTTATTAGCCCAGAAAAAATAGACCGAACAAGAGAGAGGAAAGCAATTAGCGAACGTTGCAATAAATAGCGGTATTTGTAGTTGTATGTGTGTGAGTGCATGTAAGCGTGTGTTAAATTTGCATGAACTAATTGGTAATGGGGTAATGACTCTGCTGAATGTAATTTAAATAACTATTTTTACTTGAAATACTTTTTATAGCCTAGTCACGATCCAATTAAATTGTTATCGATTGCACTTAAGAAAAATACCTGAGTGGCAACACTCACTTTTCTATTACTTCTTTCTACGCACTTCTTCGCAATTGGACTAGTTCTACTCAATGACCTGTTCGTCTGTCTCTTTCTCACAAGTGTCATTACCCCATAAACCAATTAGAGTATGCGTCAGTGTGCGTGCATTTCGGGTGAATGAATTTGTGTGTGTGTGTGTGCGTGTTTGTAGATGTGGGTGGTGGACAGGGAGGAGGGGTAATGCGTGCAGTGTTTCTTTTTGTTTGTTTTTGAGACGACGACTTAAACGAAAATTACAATCACTTCGCATGCCGCTGGCCAAACACTTTTGAAGCCGACAGAATTGACACCTGTTGCGATGGTGTTTGGTCACCTCGCAGTTCATTGCCCCACGACATTGATAGCCCAGTTGCTTGCGTATCGATCGCTTGAAGAAGCCTTTGCAGCCCTCGCAGCTGATGGCGCCGTAGTGACGTCCGGAGGCACGATCGCCGCACACCAGGCACAGTTCGACGGAAGATAGGGAGGCGGCGGCAGCAGCGGAACTTGCTGCATTTCCTGCTGCAACAGCGGCGGCAACGGCCGCTGCATTGCTGCTGCTACTATTGCTGCCACCGCTTGAGTGATTCAGGCCTGCAACTAAAGCACAAATAACAATAAGAACAACAACAACGTTAGCCAGAGTTGAATGTACAAGTATATTTTATGTTGTTGCTGCCTCACCTTCGGACTTAATGCCGCTACTTGTGCCCATCATGAAGCCCAATTGGAAACTGCAAGCTGTTGCTTCTCTTTGTGTTGTTGCTTCTCTTTTCTTGTTAGAACTTGTTTTCTGTTGCGTGTGCGTGTGTGTGTGCGCCTTTGCCTTTGTGTGTGCGTGCGTACGTGCGCTGCTTACTTAACTGAAAGCAAACACTAAGAATGTTTCGAAAACATTGTGTTTCCCACTGTATTCACAACTTGTTAACTAAACTTTACACTTTAACATTTAATGTATATTTATTTAAATTATAAGAAGCCATTTAAAATGAGCTTTTACAGCAGCAGAAAAATTTTACTGCTTTGCGATAAATATCTTTCAACTAAGTGGCAACAGTGCTAGTGAATTACATAGTGGTCGTACTTGCAGTTACTTAAATATCGATATTTTCTTGAGTATCGATATTTTAGAATTGCACCATCAGCAAATGGCCATCAGCAGAGCGCGAATTATAAAAGTAGAGTTGCCAATCAATTGTTTTCTCTCTTTTTTTCATATATAAAAAATACAATTTATTTTACAGTTGAAATCATTACACAAAAAACATTAAAACATACAAATTACTTAATTAATTATTTGTGTTCTGTGAAATTCATTACACTTTGTTTTGTTTGGTTTTGTTTTTGGTCTTACAATCGATTAAGCCACAAATTGATTGCAGTGAAAAGGGGAATCCAAAATGGAAAAACATCAGCACCACTAAAAACGAGGGAAGCGCAAACATTCAACTACTACCGATCGATCCATCATCATCATTACTTAATATCAACTACAGTCTGACTTGTATTATTATTTATTCTTTAGGCCCATTGCACGTTTCGTAGCGCGTCCCAGGAAGATGCCGGTCAGAAAGACCAGTCCCGTGGCGCTCATTAATATCACAAGGAAGAACTTTCGTGCCGGCGATGTGACCACCTGTTGCACCAACTGCTGCATATCCTCCGGCGGCGCTGCCAGCGCATCGTCTGCATTGCGGAACATTTCGATGCGACGCTCAAGTTTCTCGCGGCAATCGGACTCCAAGGAGTTGGGTGTCTCCCGCAGCAGAGTACGCAGGCAACCAAGTTCTACATAGGCAGTCAAAAGATTATTAATCTCTTACAATGCTCTACACCCTGCTCCCTACTTACTTCGGCCATCCCCGCTGGTGATCTTGGCGCAATAGCGCAACAAATCCACTGTACACGCAGACTCCAGTATGGGATCCACGTGTATGTCCGCCTTGGTCTCTGCTATCAACGTGGCCACCTCCAATTGGCACTCGCGATTGATAAGTTGTTTCTTTAGGAAGGCCGCCTTCAAGCATTCCTCTACCTCGCCTCGTTCGTCCGCATCCATGTGCTTCTTGCAGAGCTCCTGAATTTCGGATTTGCAGAAATGTTGCAGCACTGGATTCAGTTTGTAGTTCAGCGCCTGCTCCTGCAGTATCTTAATCATCTCCTTGGCACATTTCTCATCCAGTTTCGATTGTCGGAATTGCGTTTTAAGGCATTTAATGACCTGATGTAAGTAAAATAAACAAATCTCTTTATAATCAATGAATGGAATAATCAATTAAGATGATCGACTCAATTGATTGCGGTTCGATGTGAATCAGCGCCAATCTACTTGGAGAGTGGGCTGCTAAATCTTGTGATTTTCGTCGATTAGCTTTGCTTCTCTAAAAGGCACGTTTGCGCGATAAGAATAGTAATAAACATTCGCCGTTTGACGGCCGGTGTAGTCAGTCCCATTTCCAATGCGTAGACGGTACGTATACGTGATGTTAACTGTGTGCGGATTATTGTGCGCAGCTTTGGCCGGCTGGCTGCTGGTGGCCGAAGCAGCCGGCACAGACCAAACTGTGCCCATGAGTGCAACAGTGACAAGACAATTGGCAGGAGAGCATGGTGCAGTGCGAGGCAATTACGGCCAGACAGCGTGGACGGGTCAAAGTTTTATGCAATTCCGTGGAATACCCTATGCCGAAGCACCAGTTGGGGAGCTGCGCTTTCAAGTGTGTATGCCATTCGAGTCATGCCGAGCATAGTTCAACTTGTACACTGATAATTCACAAATATTTATGACATTTACGTGTCTTTTCACTCTGCACAGCAACCTGTTGCCCGTTTGCCCTGGACGGGTCTCACACATGACGCTTTGGACTTTGGCCAACGCTGTCCGGTGCTAACCAACTTGGATGCACAGTTATCAGATGATCAGCTAGAGGATTGCCTTAATCTCTGTGTCTACACAAAGACCGTGAGTATGCGAATCTCAGTGTCAAAATTAATAATGATATGCACAATTTAATTTATTTTAAATGAATTCTAGCTTATCTCTGATTCGACTGCTTATCTGGGCGTTTATAATCGCTCAATTAGGCAACATAAGTTAACAATACGAAATAAACAAAGGGTAAACAAGCTAAACCAGTTGGTTGTACAGCTGTTTTGCCACACTGTGCAGAGCTTCGTCTCATTTCTGTGCTATGTTTACTGCATAAAGTATTTGCAAACTTTGAAAAAGGGGCAACTGCGAATTTGTTCATTTAATGTATCTTAGCAAAGGTTAGTATTCCATCAACATCAACAGCCGAGTCAACATGTCTGTCTGTCCGTATGAAAACCTACATATCAAAGACTATAACAGCTAGATGTACCAATGTATGTTATTGTTGCACGCAGATCAAGTTTATTTCTTAGATTTCTTAGGTTCTTCTGAAGTTCTTTTAAGGGTATCTCAAAGTGGAACTAAATTGTCTGTCTCTCTTTTATTATTGCACGCAGATCAAGCTTATTTTATTTCCCTCTTAGGGGGTAGGTTTTTGTGCTTTCTTAGCTTCTTCTGAAGTTCTGAAGGATATCTCAGATTGGACCTAAATTTACTGCCTTTCTCATTGTAGCTCACGGCACGTCAGCCTGTCATGTTCTATGTCTACGGGGGTGGCTATTACAATGGCTCATCGCAGGATCATCCTCCCAACTATTTGCTGGAACGTGACATTGTGCTGGTGGTGCCGCATTATCGCATTGGCGCACTGGGCTGGCTGTCCACGCTGAGCGAAGAGTTGCCCGGCAATGTGCCCATTGCTGATATACAGTTGGCACTGGACTGGGTGCAGCGGCATATTGAACGCTTTGGCGGTGATCCCTCGCAAGTGACCATATTTGGTCAGAGTGCTGGGGCGGGTGTAACCAGCGCTCTGCTGCTCAGTCCAAGCCGTTCGCAGCAGCATTTTAAGCGTGCAATTGTGCAGTCTGGTTCCATATTTGCCAATTGGGCAATCACAAAGGATCCCCAGGCACAGGCACATAGGATTTGCAAGCAATTGGGCTGCCAACTGTGCGAACAGCAGCTGCACCTGCTGCGCTGTGTGCGAGAGGCCACGGTGCTGCAACTGCTGCAAGCCACACAAGCGGAAACATTCTCCCCGCTTGTGGGGGATCTGCTGGGCATATTGCCAGAGGAGCCACAAAAATTGCTGACCAATTACACCAATCCAGTGCCACTGATGACGGGCTTTACCCAACACGATGGTTCCTTTGTACTAGCCAGTAAGTAAAGAAGAAACCCCCGCTTTGGATCTTTAAGCCCTTGCAGAGGGTACATTCATTTGATGTCATTAAACCTGCAAGGGTTACATTCTTCCTGTTTTTACCTACTAATAACTTCTGTCAATTCCTCTCCAGCTTATTACGACACTCTATCCGGGATGGTCGGAAATCTAAGCTCATTATCAGTGCGTCAGTTGTCGCAGGGCATAGTGGACATGGCACATGATAGTAGAGGATTAACAGATCATCTGCTGTATCGCCTGCTCTTTACACCAAAGCTATTGAATAGCCACGCCCACAAGCAAGCGCTGCCCGCCTACTTTGATGTGAGTAGAAGTGCAATGTTAACTGCAATCCATGTTACATTTGCACACTCTCTCTTTTGCAGCTCTCTTCGGCAATCTTCATGAAATCTCCCGTGCTGAGCCTGGCCAGCAAATTGCAGACACGGCAACTCACAACGCCCGTGTATGTGTACAGCTTTGAGTACGATGGCGAGCACACACGTTTCGGCTATGAGTTTGGCAACAATCATTATCCCTTCAACGGGGGAGTGCATCATTCAAATGATAATATCTATCTATTTGCCACTCATCAGTTGCAACTCGAGGCGCAGTTGATGGCACAGCATATGGTCGAGTTGTGGACCTCCTTCGCCATCAAGGGTGTACCCACTGGACTGCAACCCTTAAGCAATCCCAGCGGACCCTACAATCGTTTGGCATTGAATGTAACTATAGCAGAAGATCTGCTGGAGACGCTCACGGCTACAATCGATGATCCGCACAACGATCGCTTGCAGCGTCACAATGTGGAATTTTAAAGCGAGAGTGCTGTATTCATATTTTAATATTATATTATAGTAGTAAATGGGAGGGGATAACATAAGTAGTCCTTTGTGAGTACAACTATTATGCAATAGATTGTTTAGTTAATCTGTGTCTGTTCTTTGAGGCTGATGACATTTTTGTTACGATTAAGTTCTTGTGAGTTACAGCAGATTGCAGTTTTTAAATCAGATTACGCTATACAGTACGTATGTTATAGTATGGTCTATTTGATAAGCGCCAATTGTTAACTTAAAGACAGACAGATAGATAGCACAATCAATTCGCAAGTTGCTGTCAAGAACATACTTGCCTTACTTGATTCATATGTAACATATATATAACTATGTAACATATATACATACATATATCTATATACTTTATATCCTCTGCAAGGGTATAATGCTGTACTCTATTGACCACTCTATTGTTGTCTTGAATACAAGCAAGAGTGACGTTAAAGTTAGTTTAAAGTCTAGTTAAATCTTCTAGGTATCTGATCCACAAAAAGGTCTAGGTCCGAGCTACCTAGTAGATTACCCTGCTCTCTCTAGCTCAACAGCCCTCTCATTGTCTTGGATACAAAGAGTCTGGAAGGCAGTTCCAACACTTTGCCTACATATGTTGATATTGACTGCCCAAATCGTCTTCTACATCTATTACTTCTACTCACCTTGCCATTAAGCTCCTCGTTGGGTTTCGCAGTGGCCACTACATTGGAGCAGTAGCGATCAATGTTCTTGCCACAGGCACTTTGTAGGGACGGATTGAAGCGATAGTCGGTGTTCTGTTCAATCATGCGATTGACCACCACCAAATGACAACGTTGATCGAAGTTCTCATCGTCCTTGTAGGCCTTGAGACAGTCGAGCAACTTAAGCGACTCCACATTGTGACAGAACTTGTACATCATATCCTTGCAGGTATTGAGCAGCGTATAGTCTGTGCCGCTGTCGCCCAGCTCTGATTTTTTGATCATAAAGATGGCGTGATGACAGTCCTTACCCAAGCGCGCTGTTTTCTGTATGAGACACTCCAAGGCCTGCAAGGAATAACAAATAATTGAAGCATTCAAAATATATGATATACGTAGGTATATATGTGTTATGTATAGCAAGATAACTTGAAGACCCTGTATACTCTACAAGTATATCTTGTGGTTAATAGATGGGTGTGTGTGTGTGTAATGCGTGTGTTATTTGGGTATTAGAATGAGCTTAATTGACTTGCATTTTTATTCACCTGACCGGGACCCTTTTGATCGGCACAGAACTGTTCCAGCTCATTTTTGCAAGCATTTCCCAGCTTGGGATCCAACAGAATAGTTTCTCGCTGCTGATAAAGCTGCGCTTTAACCTGTTGCCGGCACTCCTTGGGTATCTGATGTCGTTGAGCGCGTATCGTATCGTTGCGCATCACTTCGCTGAGGCAGGCAACCACCTCGTTCTTTGTGCCACTGGCAGCACAATGGCGCGAGACATACGGACGACAAGCCTCCTTAAATTTGGTGGTGAAATGATAGCTCTTCAGCGAAATGATCTGGAAGTGTTCAATGGCCGCACGACAGCGCAAATCTTTGCGCAGATCAGCATCGTTTTTGTGCGAGATCAGGCAGTCCATCATGTTGCCTGAAAAGGGAAGGGAAGTTGGTAAGTTTCCTTAGAGTTTTATACCCTCAAGACCTTGACTTACCATTGTCCGTGCCCGCTTTGAGTATGTGGGAGCAATGCTGTTGCATGGCTTCGGAACAGACAGCCATAATGACAGGATTTAGTTCCACATTTGCTGCTTCCTCTTCGGTGTACTTGGTGACTACCTTTCTACATTCGGGCTGCAGCTTCTCTAGCCTGTTTTGCAGGCATTCCATTTCGGTTCCCTTCTCGGTAAGCTCGCCGCAGAACTGCGACAAATCGGACAGACAATAGTCCTCCACCTCAGGCATAAGATCCACCGAGATGGCCCGCTGACGCATCACACGCTTCACCTCACGGAAACAGTCCTTGCGGAGCGTCTGATGCTCATCCTCGCTGTAGGCCATGCGATGCAAACAGGGCAGGATTAGTGGACCACGTTCGGGATCCATTTGCACATCCTGCACATCGTCCCATTGCTTCTTAGCGCGGCAGTATTGAATGGCATCGTCGCGACAATGCTTGTATAGTTGAGGATCCAGTTTAAAGTCACGTGCCACAAAGTATTCGATAATAAGCAACGCCTGCTCACATTCGGGACGCATTGAGGGTGTCCCAATGTGCTCCATTAGGCAACTCATGACACGCGCCTCACCGCCCTCGACATCTTTGCAGGCCACGTCCACAACGGGTTTGCAGGCACGTCTCAGTACTGGATCTACACGCCAATCCTCGCCAGCATCGCTTACTTTGATCAGCGTTTCCAAGCCACGTTGACATTGTGAGGTAACCCGATGCTGCGGCCTCCGTACCCTCACATGTTCGAGCAAGCAATGTATGATCTCTCCCCCCGTGCCAGAGAAGCCATTCACCAGTTGTGCCTTGTGCTGTTCCGGACAGAATTTGGGTATATCGTCGGCACAATCGCTAAGCAGTTCCGGCGACAGTTGATAGTCAGTCATGAGCATGCGACGATGATCGCTCAACTCCACGAGGCACTCAGGTGCCAATTTGGTGCCATTCTTCGAGACCGACTCGAGACAGAGCAGAATTTGAGCCAGACGGACTTGCTTGTCCTCGGAGACGCCGCGTCGACAGTGATGCTGTTTAATGTCATCCTTGCAGGCCTTAGCCAGGCCATGTGACACCCGATAGTCTCGTCCCATTTGCTGATCCCGCAGTGTTATCTGCGTGGCGCACTGGCTGCTCAGCGAGGGATCGTTCTTGTGCCGCACCAGACACTTGTAGGCGGGTGCTGTGCCTGCGTGCTCCTGTTAGCAAAGTAGAGCAGGAGAGTTACTATATAAACAGGGTAGATTCATAAATGTAGCTTACCTGTGGGCATAGTGCCGCCAGATCCTCGGTGCAGACTCGAAACAGTTCCAACATGCCGCGTTGCAGCTCGATGGCATTGACAGCCACCTTGCAGTTGGGTTCCATGGGTGTACTAGAACTGACGTGCGCCATGAGGCACTGAACTGTGCCCAGCTGGGAGAGCAGGGCAGGCAAATGCTCAACGTTCATGCGACCGCATTTCTGCTGCTCCACCAGGGAACCGCAGGCGACGTAGAAGTCTCCCATGTTGGCATAATCTGGACCAAGAGCTGCGTGAGCACGTCGCAGCTGCTGCTGGCAATTATTGCTTTGCGGCAACTGTTGCCGACGATCCTCGAGGCAACTCCAAACGTCGACAGAGTTCAGGCAACTCAGCAACTTGCTTTGATCCTCCCCACAATAGTTGGGCAGGAATGTTTGCTCCAGCCAGGAGTTGAGCTGCAGCTGGCGCTGTTGCAGCCACAGTGCATGTTGACAGGCATCGGGTAGCGCCTCCAACTGGCTGGAACTGAAGCTTAGAGCGCACTCCAACATGGCCAGATTGTCGCTCGTCTTCTGCTGCGTGCAGTATTTACGTAAATCCTGGCATTCTGCCAGATCAATAATGCTGTGCATCTCTTGGGCTGGCGTAGCTCCCCCCTTGGGGTTTAGGTCAATGTTTGCGCGCCGCAAACGAATATGGCCCACGTCGCCGGCTGCCACCCAAAGCAGCCACGACAACAACAACAAACACTCGCATTTCATTTCTTATTCCGTTTTTTTCAGTTTTTCTAGCAGCGTGTTAACTGGACATTTACAACACTCTTCACGATTTACAATAAACAAATATTTAATTATTTAAAATTCAATTTGTAACACGTTCACCGTCCATAGAATAGAATATTCGAAATGCAACAAGAACGACAGACAAAAAAAGGCCGGTAGAAAATGCAATGTTTTATAATTATATTTTCATTCTTTTATTTTCCATTACACTCTTTCTTCTTTGATGCACTTTTGGGGGACTGCTTAACCTATATTCCGTTGATCATGTGTATATATTTTGCTTACATCAACAATTTTTTTGTGCAGTTAGAATTAAAACACTATCTTCGTTTTATATCATTACCAAAGTTCCACACAGCTGCATATTGTCTCTGCAATATATATCGATAACACGATAACAGTTAAGGTGTACAATTAGTTTGACGTCACAAATGTTTACAATATATCGATGTATATTTAGAATACACGACTTATATTGGACAGCTATTGTTTTATTGGAAAATCAATTGCAACAGGTACACATCGATAAGTTGGACACAAATCAATTTCAATTCAGCCTGTAGCCTGATTTTAATACCGAGCTTAAAATACCGTTTTAATTCACCGTTACATCGGACATCGCTAATATCCACAGCACATCTCTAAGAACCTATGAGTCGTTCGCGAACCGCAAAACAAAAGAAAGCTGCAATTTTTCGCCTGCAATCAACAATTGCCAATTATTATTTATTTTCTGTAATTGTATGTAGTGCACATTTTCGAATCATTTCAATTCATTCCAGCAATCAATCAACAAATAAGTCATCATACTGACGTCAACTCATTGCGAACTTTTTAAGTAACTTACCCACAACAACTACGGCATCGAAGTGGGCGTCATTTAACGCTGAGGAGGCGGCGGCAAACGAGCGCACACCGCTCATGGACGCACACGTCAATGTCTCGTCATCGCCATCAGTGTCGGGAGCAACGGCGGCGGCATCAGGTGACGATGGAAGCCAGAGCGGCACAACAGAGCGTTTGGAACGTCCTCCAAGGCGGCAAAAGCAACAACAACGAAGTAGTTATGGTTCAAATGGACAGGTTGATACAAGTGGCAGCAGCACCGATCAAGCGGATGGGGTTAGTTGAGAGTATCTAGATCCGTAGTACAATAATAACTACTTCTTCCTGCTTTCTTCAGGCTGTGCTCGCCGTGCCCAGCGTCGTTGTACGCGAGTCAAGCTCTCGTCCTGTCAGACTAACTGCTGGGGGCTGCAGATCCTGGTGGTGCTGGTGCCGGCGGTCCAGGCCCCTCACAGCGCGAAATCGAAGAGGAACAGGGCCTGAAATATGGTGCCCAACATGTCATTAAATTATTTGTACCCGTTTCACTTTGCATGCTGGTCGTTGTGGCCACCATTAACTCGATTAGCTTCTACAACAGCACGGATGTCTATCTGTGAGTGAATAACCCTGCATACCTAAACCCGCACTTATATCCACAGTCACTTACAAATTTTCAATTATTTGAGGTGCTTTCTTTTATATGAATTCTTTATTTTTCTACAGTCTCTATACACCTTTCCATGAGCTCTCGCCGGAGCCAAGCGTCAAGTTCTGGAATGCCTTGGCTAACTCGTTGATATTAATGAGCGTAGTCGTCTGTATGACCATTCTACTGATTGTGCTGTACAAGAAGCGCTGCTATCGCATTATACATGGCTGGCTGATACTCTCCTCCTTCATGCTGTTGTTCATCTTTACGTACTTATACATGGAGGAGCTTCTGCGCGCCTATAACATTCCTTTTGATTATCCCACGGCTGTGTTAATCATGTGGAACTTTGGTGTGGCTGGCATGATGGCCATACACTGGCAGGGCCCTTTGCGATTGCAGCAGGGCTACCTCATCTTCGTTGCTGCCCTGATGGCACTGGTCTTTATCAAATATCTACCCGAATGGACCGCCTGGGCTGTGCTGGCAGCCATTTCCATATGGGGTAGGTTCTGTTGAAGGCATAATACCCTGGGAAATACTTAACTGCTCTTTCTTCAGCAGATCTCATTGCAGTGTTGTCGCCACGAGGTCCACTGCGTATATTGGTGGAAACTGCACAGGAACGCAATGAGCAAATCTTTCCGGCGTTGATTTATTCCTGTAAGTTGCTCAGCTAAAGGATCTACCGACTTGTCTATATAATTTGTCTTGCAGCCACTGTTATTTACACATACATGGGCACACACTATACACCACAGCAGCCAGGCCAGCAAGCAGGAGGAGCAACATCCGCGACAGACACATCCAGTAACTCACCATCGTCCAGTAACTCGACAACGACAACGCGCGTTACACAAACCTCGGCGGCTTCACCAACAGATGCAACGCAGTCAGGTTCGAGTGGCAGCGGTGGCTCACGCACAGGTAATATGCGCAACATTAATCAGCAACGTCAGCAGGACAATCAGGAGGCTGCTGAAGGTATGCCACTTGTGACATTTACTAGAGATAACCAAGGAAACGGTACATATATGCATTTAATTTTATTATGATTTCATCTGAACACTCCTTACGCTTTTCTATGATTGTGATCTCGCTTGCTATTGTTTTCCTTGTTGTTTCAATGGTGTAAGATGCTGCTAGTGCTGTAGAGAGCTATCGTCAGTAGTTTCGTGCAAACCTTATAAATGTTAATTGGCGATAGTCTTTAGCTTTTATATGTGCACTAAATGATATAAACAGTTGCTATAACAAATTCTTGCCTGCCTTATTACAGCTGAGGCTGCTGGTTTCACACAGGAATGGTCCGCCAATCTAAGCGACAGAGTGGCGCGTCGTCAAATTGAGGTACAGACCACACAAGCTGGCAGTGGACGTCGTTCCCAGGAATATCGTACAGTACCAGCGCCTAACCAGCCCCAAATGGAGGCACAAGAGGAGCGTAAGTGAAAGATACAATAAGGAAGATGAGAAGACATATTCATAACATATTCAATCAATCCTATTTTAGGCGGCATCAAACTGGGCCTGGGCGACTTTATATTCTACTCTGTGTTGGTGGGCAAAGCATCCAGCTATGGTGACTGGACCACAACAATTGCTTGTTTTGTCGCCATCCTCATTGGCCTCTGTCTGACTCTGTTGCTGTTGGCCATTTGGCGCAAGGCTTTGCCAGCTCTGCCAATTTCAATTACCTTCGGGCTGATATTCTGCTTTGCCACAAGCGCTGTGGTCAAGCCCTTTATGGACACCTTGTCTGCCAAGCAGGTTTTCATATAATATAAAAGACAAGATAAGGAATTTAACAGACAAATAATCCTCGTCCTAGTATTCTCTGTAATTGTAGTCCAAAAAAAAATAATTGTCTTTTTACAATACATTTTCTTTATTTAACAAAGTGAATTAACAGAAAATAGAAAAGAAAAAAGTCACTTATGTTTTCTTCAGCTTAACTATTGTTTTATCCACCAGGTTAACAAGCCAGCCCGGCTCAAGACCATGGAACAGCTGGCGTGCATCCTTGGCAGCTATGAGCATCTCATAATCGGAGTCGTCTTCGATTCTTGGCAGTTCGTAGCCATATTTCTGCGCAAGCACCAGACGCTCCTTGCTGATCTCTTCCGGATTAGCCAAATAGCCGCGATTCTTGGCATCTGAATAGTAATCCACGGCATCCTGTGGCGGCAGCATGCGTTGTGGTATGGGAACGCCCTTCTCGAACCATTTCTTGGGATTGATCAGTATATGTAGGCTACGCGGATCATAGTACGCGGTGTGAATGACGCCGCCATTGCATTCCACAGCGGCAATAACTGACTCACTGGCGTGCTGCACTTCAATGTTAACCTTCGCCTTGAAATTATCCAAACCCTCGGCGGTCAACTGGAAACCGAACTGCAGTTCTGCCGGCTTGAGGGTCAACAGTCCCGAGTTGCACAGCGTCGTGATGTCGATGGGTTGACGAGTGTCAATGCGATTCGTGTCGATCAGCACCTGCAGTTGTAGCATACTAATTTGTGGGTATTCGCGTCGCATGTGGTGTCCTTTGTAATAGGGTTCGTAGGGAAACCGCAAGTAGAAAGGCTGATTGCCCGTTTCGTAACCCAAACGCATAAAGTTCTGGCGCTGGCCAGAACCCTTGTTGCCAGCACCATGTTTATCACCACGGTGTTGTCCTCGACCACGCTTGTCCTGCAATAGAGTTCGATTTTAAATTGTTTAATAGATCTCACAGTGGGGTGTGTTGTTATTTAACCGGCCCGTTTGGAGTCTTACATTTTGCTTTGAATTGGGATTTGGACGCAGGTTTCCGATTTGCACACGTGGCAAGGTGCGCAATAACTTTAAAGCCTTATCCGTGCTCTCGCGGAAATGTGCCATTTGAAGTTTTATTAATTAAAATACAGTTTCCTAAATAAAAATATTTAACACGAGCAAGAATAAGTTTCGCACTGTCGCTTATCAACACTGTAATTACAATCGAAACACATTAATCGATTACTATACTAGCGTTGCCACCTGATGAAGTTAAAAGGCGCTAAACTAACTTATCAGCCCTTTAGTCTCCAGCCCCGTTTTTCTGATTGAAAATAAATAAACAAAAAGTAATAGAAAAATATATTTTTCTTCTATGCGCTAAAGCCACCATGACTTGTCCAACGTGTCGAGATGATGCCGAGCAAACATCGAAATGCGTTTTTAAATGCGCTGGACACCCTGAAACAGCACTTTCTGAGTAAGCCTGAAGTGCACATTGCAAAACAAAAAACAGACTTAAATTAATTAATTTTAGTGATGCAGATCAAGTGTGCCGAAAATGCTAGTGACATCAATATACTAAAGAAGCGCAACGAGAAACTGAACACCACCATCGAACTGCTGCACAAACAACAACAAGAGCAGCGCATCAAGTGCAGTCCGAAGCGTCGTAAAATATCACCACGAAAGATGCATGAGCAGCGGCAGCAAAGGAGTTCACAACCCACAGATGTGTTGTCGCCTCAGGTGCCCGAAAGCCAGGATTCATTGAATATGAATATAGCATTGCAACTGGATGATGATGAGGAAGAAACAATCACGGAAACAGAACCAGCAATCAGCCCCTACAAACCTTGGAGCACACGGCGCAAGATGCACAAACGGAATTGTGAAAATGAGCGACCCGATAGCACAATGTCTACAGTAGCTGCTGCTGCTGATAATCAATGGCTAGGCAAAACACCCAAAGACAAATTGTCGGTGGGCAAGACTAAAATGTCCCTAACACTGCGAAGCAATTCTCCCAAACTGAAACAGACGCGTCTTCATTTCGATAAAGACAAAGATAAAGATATCATCGAGTCCAGTCCCAATTTGTATACCGCAATAAGAAAGGCAAAGAATTCCCAATCGCTTTTACAAAGGTAGGTTCACCAAGAATCGTTAATATTTAATATATTTAAATAATACATGACAAGTTTGCAGAAGCGGCAGCAGCAGCGGATCAGAAGGCGGCATCAACTGCAAACCCACCACCAGTTCCAAAGCCTTGTCGGGGAATAATCAACCTGCTTTCGATATGGACGATGACGATTCGTTCCTTGAACTGTGTCCGGATCCAACTGCGCCAACACAGTCAAAGGCGGCGACTGTGGCTACTTTGCCCTCTCTGAGTGGCACTTCGGACACATCAAGTGTGGTGATGCTTACACCTGCCACGCAGGATATTGTGTTTATTGATGACAGCATTGACGATACCACCAATCGTCCTCTGAACACCATGGACTTTATGCAGGAGGCCATCAAGGGAGATGACAAAGTTTCACTAACAAGATTGCAGCAATTCGAAGCGAAGCTTATAAGAGATCAGCAGAAGGCAGCTAACAGGGAGAAGCCACTTTCATCTGCTGCCCCAGTCCAAGTGCAACTTCAATCTACCTCCACTCGCGTAAAGGAGGAACCGCTTTCGGAAAAACCGAGTGAACTTGGTAATGAATCAACAAAATTGCCAGCAGATTTTGATTTGGACGATGACATGGATGAAGAAGAGGAGGAGGAAGTCTTTCCACGTCCCATTGTGGTAGTTAAAACGGAGCCCAAACAGAGCGTGAAGGAACGCTATAAAATTAGTTGCGCGCAATGCGAAAAGGTAAGAATCCTATTGGCAATTCCTTATTCCCTTAGTTATGGAAAACCTTAACTCTTTCTACAGTTTATTGACTTTATGGGCTCCAATCTAAACGACGAGAAGATACGCATTTATCTTGATAATTGCAGGCATCGCGACGATCGCGAGTTGGATAATAATACGCCCGATGGATTCTGGAATCCGCATATGGTTTCTTTTGACGAGGCAGATCCGCGCAATAAAGTTATTGTGGATCGTCGTTTTGTGGATCAACGCAAGAAATGAAGAACATAAGACTTAAGATTAATGCTCAAAATAGACTGATATAACTTTATTCAAATTCATTTACAAATTGCCGCGTCTTGCCTGCTCAATCTCGATGGCCGTAAAGAGCGACTTGAAGTTGCCAGCGCCAAATCCCTGCAATAAAGAAAAGGAAAATAATTAAGCTAAGATTATAAAAAGAACTGAAACTATTCAATACTTACATTGTGATTGTAACGCTGAATGACTTCGAGGAAGAGCGTGGGTCTGTCTTGGCAGTTCTTCGTAAAGATCTGCAGCAGATAACCGTTCTCATCGAAATCCACAAGAATGTTCAGCTTCTGCAAGATTTCCATATCTTCCTTGATCTTGGTGCGACTATGTGACAGCTGCTCCTGCAATATTTCATAGTACGATGACGGGATAGTCAGGAACTCTGTGCCACGAGCGCGCAAATTGCTAACAGCTCCGATAATATCATTGGTATTGAGTGCAATGTGCTGCACACCAGCTCCGCCATAGTAGTCGACATATTCCTGAATCTGCGACTTCTTCTTGCCATTTGCCGGCTCATTGATGGGCATCTTGACCGTCTCCTCGTAGTTGGCCATCACAATGGAACGCAACGCCGAGTATTCCGTATGGATTTGCGAATCATCCACAGACCAGAAACGATGGAATTGCAAAATGCGTTCGTACCACGCCGCGACGCTCTCCATTTGCAAATCCGGCTGGTTACCCACCACATGATCGATAAAGTTCAGCTTTGCCGCTGGCAAATTCTTCAGCAGCACATCCTCTGCGCTACGCTGATAGCTGGGCAAGAAGTCACCCGCATAACCATTACGCTCCACAAAGGTGTGCGTAGTGTCGCCGTACTGATATCAGAGACAATATGTTAGTTTTATTATTAAATAGGTTAATTTACTGTGTGGAATTTAAAGTTATTCGTTTACTAATATTAATATTAAAATATCATAGTAAATCTTGATGAATTATGGTATATCATGATAGGTATATGGTTTATAATTGTATATATCATAGTGTTTTATTGGATATCTTAGTATATTATAGTATCAACATATACAATATTCTATCCTTGTATATTATGGTATACAATTTTGAATTATGTAATATCTTGATATATTGTGTTATGTAATGGTATATTATTGTGTATATCATGATAAACTTGTGGTATATTTTCATACATATATTTTATGGCATTACGATCATATAAACTCACCGTCTTAATGGTGGCAAATCTCACAAAGCCATGCGCATCATTCTCTTCCCAAATGTCACGCACAACTTCGGCACCACGCGATACCGCCAGGTTAAAGATTGCATTCAAATCCTCCACTTCGAAGGCTACATCCTTTACACCATCGCCATGCTGCATCAGGTGCAGCCCGTGCTTCTTGTCATCGGGCGTGTAAGCCGACACAAACACAAAGACAATTTTATTCTGGCGCACCGCATGCTTTGCATACCGTCTCTCTCCGGTCTCCAGTCCCTGATAGCCAAGTGGTTCGAAGCCCAAACGGGTTGTATAATAACTGGCCGCCTGCTTGGCGTTGCCAACGTAAAACGTAAGATGATGAAAGCTTAAGAATTTGCCGGCTTCTGGCTGAAGAATTAAATAATAGTTTGGTTTAGTTTGTAGTCCAGAAGATTATTTGTTGATGCACTTACTTTAGTTCCTTTGTCAATATAGCTTGTCTATAAGAAAGTTTAAGAAGAAGATTGATTTATTAGTTTAGTATTAATTTAAAAAAATGTGATGTAAATCTGTCAAAGAACATAAATTCATTGTTGTAACTTTATAGATTAAACTTATTAAAAAAATATTAATAATTGCCAATAAAGTTTTGGTTTGAATTCATAACTCAAAGATCAAACGAAAAACGTGGAAAATAACCTCGAAACTATTACAAACATAACCTCACAAATAGAACACTCTTTAATCTTTGATAAGTCCAATTTAACTTCAAGATATTCCTTGCACTTTACTTATTCATGGTTAATACGACTATATGATCACTCCTCATTGTTGTAAATATTCAATATATTTTCTAACACTTTGTCGAGTCGGTTTTTTATCATTTTTTAATTGGATTATGCAATTCTTTACCATTATCACTCAGACTCAATTTGTGTAAAACTCTTCCTCACACGCGTTATAGACTCGGTTGATCTTTCGACGATCGTTGAAACTTGACTATGGGCTAAGCCATGCTGGAACTTGGTCTTATATAGTCGCACGGCGGTCGTTCGATCAGATGTTGATCAGGTGAAAATCCTGCTCCTCATTTGAATATATGTCAAACTAGTATTCTGTTTACGAGTTTATTTCAAGAGCGGGTTGTCGATCCTACTGTTTGTTGTTCTCGTTGTTATTTCGAAATTCGCATAATTAAATAGAAATTGCAAACAATTTAACAATTTGTTTACTGCAACAGGTGTTTACTATACAAACATGATATGGCATTTTTATTACAGACAAAGTTTTACAGACTATTTGCTCCACTTAATTCGCTTACAATGCCTAACTACATTATGCATATCAAACTGAATGCTTATGATATGATATTGTTGCTTTTTATTTTTACCGGCTCCCGTTTTAATATTCATGAATTCTACAGTTTCTATTTCAGTTTATCTCTCTGGTTCCGCGCCACGCGCTCTGTTGTTAGGTCACATTAAACTGGATTCAACGTTGCGAGCCCCCAAAAATTCCAAATTCCGTATATATATAGCAAGAAATATACTAACTTGATCAAGTAGCGCTTTGAGTATGAGATTATTGTAGCTGTTATTATATTATTATCAGCTCTACACGAGTATTCAATTGAAAACAATATTGCAAACTGGTTTTATAGGCTTGGCGATATTTTGGTTCGGCATTTTTTTGAAGATATTGCCATGATATGATATTGTGTAATAATCGTTATCTGCATTACTGATTACAGTTCTTATGAATGCATATTATCACTAAGCAATGAACACATAGAGACCTCAAACAGCGGTTAATGTTACTGCCGCTGGTTTTTTGATCCAGCTGCCCCAGAGCCCGAACCATTGAGACTAAAAACTTCGGCTGAACGTTGGGGCGTTCGGCTGCTCATTGCTTAGTGATATTATATTCTTCTAATTAAGATTCATTTAAGGAGAGTCCTTAAATTATGTACTATTACATATAAACTTGTTTACGTTTATTGTAATATGAAATTATAGATGGAGAAATTGTACACACATTCTTTCATTCTTGTAGTACTTTTCTTACTCATCTTTTCAGTGCTGCATATATCGCGGTACATTTATGTACTTGTCGGTAACTATCGTAACTACGATACCACATCTACTCTTAAAACTTATTCATCAAATGGTTTGATAATTGATGCATTTTCTCTAAGAACTTATTCCTAGTAAGTGTTTTATAATTGATGAATTTCCTTCTTGGATAGGACAGGTTCCTGCCTTGGACACTTGACAAATTCGGCTTCGCATTGTGTCAGGTGTTTGGCAACCTCGTGAAGAATCTTCTTCTGTGCCCGCAGTCATAAATTAAAGCGTTCGCCTCGCGTCGTACTAAATCGATTTATGCGTATGCTAAAAATATTAGACTGAAATTATAAAAAAAAAAATACCAAAAGACAGACACACATGGCGTATACGCGACGCATGAACTGAAGCGGTTAAGCATTCATGATTAGCCCCAGACAAAGTCCCCCACAGTTAATGATGAACTGACAAGTGGATAAGACCGAGAGGGATTGCGGGATGTGGAGGAAACAGTTTGCTTGGGGATGAGGATGGGCAATCGGGCACCCAAGTGGCCATTGGCACGAAGCCAAGGCGCTGCTTGACATTTATTATGATTGGCTTATTAGGGCGCCTCGAGAGGCCGAGAAGACCCGAGACTATAGTTGAGGGAGGAGGAAAGACTAGCCATTGTCGTCGCATTGATGGGACACGCCAAAAGGGCCATTCAAAATCAGTTTGTCTATAAAAGAAAACTACAGAACTATATGAACTACTTTTGTGAATGTGCTTGGGCAATGTCTTTATCAGAAGCGAGACGAATAGCGTGATGATGCTTAACTACTCTTGCTCACTCGTAGGTTATGGTTTTTATACCTTTCGACCATTGAAAATGGTCAAAAAAGGGTATACTAACTTTGTGCAAAATGCAAATATATGTAACAGGCAGAAGGAGGCGTGGCAGACCCCACAAAGTATATATACTCTTGCTCAGGATCACTAGCCGAGTCGATTGAGCTATGTCTGTCTGTCTGTCCGGATGTCCGGATGTCCGTCTGACCAGATCAACACACAGATCTCAGCTATTATAAATGCTAGAGACACCAAATTTGGAATGAAGGTTCCTATGTACTCGGCGCAGATCAAGTTTATTACAAATGTTAGGTGCCACGCCCACCGCCCCCACAAATCAATAATTTAATTTTTGAACTCAATTTGTAAGCGCTGTATAAAAGATACAACTTTCTGACTTTAACATATACTAAGCTGAATGAAATATCTACGTAGTCTCCAAATTACAATCCGATCGGACAATAATCACAGAAGTTATTTAAGAAAGTATGAGCATAAAACCAAGTGCTTCTGTCAGCTAACAAGGGAGGCGGGCGAGCGCGAAGCGCGAGCGCCATCTGTCCGGATTAATTTCAAAGCATGTGCATATGTATATGGGTACATACATAGGAACATATGTACATACATAGGTCGAAGGGTATCCCACTGTCGCGTGCTGCGCGACTGTTGCTTTTCTTACTGGTTCCCTTTAATTATGTATAATTATTGACATTATTTTATTAGAATTTTTGGCTTCTGTGGTTACATTTATAACGAATTTTGAATGTATTTAAGTAAACTTTTAAAATAACTTTGAATCATTGTGCATTGTGTATATAATGGAATGAAATTGTAATAAATACTAGAAAACCACAACTCAACAGGAAATGGATAAGAAATGCTTGTTATAAAAGAAGTAGAGAAAAAATTTGTCTTGAATTCAAACAAATACACTAAATCAAAGTTGCTCCAAATTTTCTTAAGTTTTAAATATTATTATGAATTAAATTAAATTCGATTTGTTTGTTCACATTAGTGAACATATATTTAAATGGTCTCTCGGAATAACATATAGTTAAATGTATTACAGTTTAGTTTTATTTTGTAGTATACATTTTCTTATTTTGATTGCACTTTTTTCTTTCCAAAAACGTGAATTTTTATAAACATTAATGAACTTTTAGCATATGCAATTGCATATTTAATGTGAGCTTATTCGATTTGAGTGTGCAGGATAAAACAAAATTTGCTTCGCCTTCATTTA
The DNA here is from genome assembly GCA_018903425.1 of Zaprionus nigranus. NCBI lineage: Eukaryota > Metazoa > Arthropoda > Insecta > Diptera > Drosophilidae > Zaprionus > Zaprionus nigranus. The sequence continues at coordinate 983,304 of JAEIGD010000030.1, read as the reverse complement.
TCAACACATTCTTGGCTGCTCCCTTTCTGTTATTGTTTGCCTGCACACACCTGCAGTTAATCAAATGTCTTTCACTGTCTGACCCTGGCCTAACCCAAGAATATGAACTCCCCAAAATGCACACCAGACTTTCCCACACACAAACTAGACTCTGGCCCGCAGCTGAGCGGGCGCAGTATGTCCGTGCACAAGGGCCCGCGGATACAAAAAAAAACAGTAAGAAAAGCAACAGTCGCGCAGCACGCGACAGTGGGATACCCTTCGACCTATGTTCCCGTGTAGTTTAATTTGTTAAATTCATACACATATGCATATGCACATGCTTTGAAATAAATCCCGATAGATGGCGCTCGCGCTTCGCGCTCGCCCGCCTCCCTTGTTAGCTGATACATACATTCTTAAATAACTTTTGTGTTTATTGTCCGATCGGATTGTAATTTGGAGACTACGTAGATATTTCATTCAACTTAGTATATGTTAAAGTCAGAAAGTTGTATCTTTTATACAACGCTTACAAATAATTCAAAAACAGACAGACAGACAGACATGGCTCAATCGACTCGGCTTGTGATCCTGAGCAAGAATATATATATACGTTATGGGGTCTCCGACGCCTCCTTATGCCTGTTACATACATTTGCACAAAGTTAGTATACCCTTTTTTGACCATTTTCAATGGTCGAAGGGTATAAAAAGACAAGTTACGACGCACCCGACAGTAAGATACCACACGCTCTATTTTGAAGAGCGAATGAGAGGTAGAAATATAGATTTCTTATAAACTATTGATAATTTAGGCAATATTAAATTGAGACATAAGTCTATTTAAGTTTCTTTATTTTGTTGAAAGATTTATAATAAATACATGTATACTATATTTAAATGCTTCAGACTTTTATTTACACTAGAAAGACCAAAGAAATGTTGCGCAGGGCGCCCAGATCATTCTTGCGCCCGTGACTAACCTTATGCTTGCACTCCGGTCCCAGCTTTATGCCATTAGCCTAAGCAAAGGTTTTTTGCGTTTTACCTTCTGTTCTCCCTTTCTCTCTCTCTCTCTCTCTGGGTGTCCTTGGCAACGCTGCTGCGCAGGTTTATTTGATTTTATTTGGGTTTGATGTGGGTAGCCTGTTGCTGCTGCTCTGATAGAGTTATTGAATTACTCTCTCTATCTCTCTTGCACACACAGGCACACACACATAAACAAATGCCGTTAACTCTCTTTAACTCTCTCTTTCTCACACATACACTCACAGACCACGCAAGTAAACAAACTCAACTCTCTCTGTCTGTCTTTTTGGCGTTGCCAGCTGTGTGCAAAGTTGCTCTCACCGGGGGTTGCTTTCTCAACTTGCAGGGTGCAAAAGGACAAAGAAAAGGAAAAATGACAAAATCCTGCTGTTGTTGTTGTTATTGTTGCCACAGCCATCGCAAGCTGTCGGCGCCGCAATATCGTCGCCGCAATTCAGTCGCCGTCTGAGTCCCGTCAATTGCGCTTCGAGCATAACAACAAAAACAAATTGGAAAAGCAACTGCAAAAAATAGAAAATTGTTTATTTTACATTTTGAAAGCGAGGTAACAAGCAGCAACAACAACAAGAACAATAACAACAACAAGAAGAGCTACAGCAACAACAACAAAAACAGAGCAATCCCTCTGAAAGCCAAACGAACTTGAACTGTCGCTAGTTTTGTAACTCTCGACAGTCTGGGAATCATTTGTCGCCATCTATTTAGCCCAAGGGGTGCTCTATTATGTTGTTGTTGTTGTTTTTTATTTTTTTTAATATATTGACAAATTTGTGCACAATGCGACGAGGCGAGTGCGATTAAAATCTCTAAAAAATATTTAAAAAATTCGTTCACTAAGTGTTTTTCAGTGTAATTTGTGCTGCTGCGTCGCTGCCTCTGCTGCTGCGGCGTCGGTGCGATTAAAAATAGTTTTCGTTATGATATAGTTTTTATAATCAGGCCGATTTGCTGATTGATTGTTCAGTGTGAAAACGATCATAAATATTACTTGTCATGTCTGTGTGTGTGTGAAGTTGCCATGGCGCCATGAAGCGTTTTGCCAGCTGCTCAGGGTGCGGCGCCAATGCTGCTTAAACTGTATGCAATAGTAAATGCAGCAGCGCTGTAATAATCGCGCGATGCGCTGCGACGCTGCTATAGTCGTACGCGTTTTCTGCTGCGACTTTGCTGTAAACGCCCCGTGCAAAAAACCTGTAATTCAATGTTAATATTTATTAATTAAAATTTGAGTGAAACCAAAAACAAACGAAATTTGCTCGAATTCGTTCCGCAGGTGCTTGTCAAAGTGTTTACAACAATAACTGCAGGAACACTGTAATAATCGCGCGCGTTTTTGTGTCTATTTCATTGTTGTACATACACAAAATAAATTAAATGACACTCGAAGAAGAATACAAAACTGTAGTAAGACTTTTATAGTCTTCTCTTTGTGGTTTTTCCTTACAGTGCTTGTCAAAGTGTTAACGGCAATAACTGCAACAGAGCTGTAATAGTCCCGCGCGTCTTAGCTTCGTTTCATCTGACAGCGCGCTTGCCAGTGCTTATCAAATTGTAGGCTGTGAAATACGCGCGTGTTTTGTGCATTATTCAGCTCTCAAATTAGAACGCAAAACTTTAATGTTTATGACTTCATCAGGGTTACTCGTATAGTTTAAGATATTCTACAGAACATTTGCAAATATAATATTCGTATAACATAATAATATAACAGTAATTGAGGCTTGCGTGCCATAGAACCATTTCAAGGCTGTGTTAAACCGCGTCTAAGAGTACCGCAAGCAACGGCATTTGCACCCTTCCCCCTTTGCTCTGTACCACCTCATTGAGGCAGCTTAACAACGTTTCGACATACCAAGGGACAGATTTGATGATGACTCGCCCCGCTCTTTCCCTTCCCCCACCAATCCCCTTCCCTCAACCCAACCTTGACACAATTTCCAACCCGAGAATATCCTTAATGTAAAGTTCTTTTATTTTCGATGTCGTCATAGCAAAGATATATAATATACATGCATGTGTGTGTGTATGTATGTATGTACACACAATCATCATATATTGTCACATTTACAATATTTCTCGATACTAAACAAGCGAACCACAGTGGGACAAACACAATAACCGCCCACAGATTGTGGGCCAGCGCACACATTAAATAGTCTTTGTGTAATACTAGACGGCGTAGAGCTCATAAAATTCGCTTTTCCAAAACAACAAGAATACTGCAGAGAGGCCTGTCAACATTTACGAGGGGGGCGGCACAGTGGGGGAGTCGCAACAGGTTGCAGTGGCATTACAAATAAACAAAAGAGGCCGCCAGCACATGGAGCCATCAGAAAGAACTTCCTCAACACGTCGTTATGATATTCTTAGCACACCCACACACATACACTCAAGTTATGAGTAACCAGGACCGAAGCCAAGATCTCGGGGGCCTTTGTGCAAAAAGTGTCTTTGCCTTGTTTTAAAATAAAATATATTTTGTTGATTAAATATTTCACAAAATGAACAAACCTAATGCTAATTACATCGAATTATTTTTCGTTATTGGAAAAATCTTTTAAAATCTTTTTGAGAAATCTATATTTTTTTGGTAAAGGTTAAATAGCTGCATACAACACCGATATTATTTAAATTTTTTTTATCAAGAATTTAGAAAAAGTATTATTTGGCGGTCGCTTTTAGTTTTTTTTTTTTAATTGAATTTGAAAATAATAAAATTTCGAATGATATTTTTAGCAATCCATTAAATCATTCTTCTTCTTTTCTCCATTGTGTTACACAATTATTAAACCTATTATCCCTAAGGTAAAATAATATGTAACAGCTAAAAGTTTCTTGTTTTGGTTTGATGGTGCCTCTGGCAGGCGGGGGCCCTCTGCAAATGTCTCGCTACGGGCCTGTGCGTACCCCTAGTAGTTCGCTATTTTTAAAGGGATTCTTTGCCTAGGTAGGCATAAATTATAAAAATATTTCAATGTGTGTCAAAGAATTCCAAGTGGGAATGTTGTTCGGGACTGTTCTGCATGATTTTCAACAAATTACCAGAGTCCATTAAATCTGTCGTCTTATTAATGGAGCATGCCTCAGATTTTCTACTCAATTTGTACGGATAGCCCGAGCTAATGAGGGGGGCAGAAATGATGTAGAAATAAATAAATGCATTTTAAAAGCTGATAAACTGTGTGAAATATCAGTCAATTCTTGAGAAAAGTGAATAAGAGTAGGGTCTGTTTTAATCTTTTAACTGTGTTAACTGTCTTGCAAATAAAACTCACTGCTTATCACAATTACATATTGATAGATTGATAAGAATACGTACATATGTATATCTTCATATTTATTTAACTTTCAAAAGCCCAAACCCTTTAAAAGCAGCCATGACGGCGACAGTTGCGGAACTATTGGCGAGACCATCGCCCAAGCAGCAGCAACGCTAGCGTCTACGCTAACGTCGCAGTCGACGTCGCCGCCGCCGGTCGATTGTTTGTGCTTTGCCTGCGTTCGCTGCGCATCGCGTTCAGTGGGAATTTGCATAGGGAGCGAAACGCACGTCTCTTTAAGCAGTTTTTCTATATGCGAATCAACGCGCGCGTCGCATTCTTCAGTGAAAAATGATTTTCATAGTTTTCCCCGCGTATTTTTGTTGTAACTTTAATTTATGAATGAAGAACAGCGCCGTTGAGTGAGAATAATAAATTACACTCCAAATGCCGAAAATATTTTTGTTTGAAATGAAAATTCCATGTAATTTATCAGAAACTAAATGGATGAAAGATGCAGAACTGAAATGAGATGTTGAAATTAATAAATTATTGTGAAAACAAGTGGAAATTGTTTAAATTTTTGAAAAATAATGATTACAAATGTAAATGATCAATTGCAATTTTTTAATTTTGAGCGAGATAAAAAATTTGTTTAACTTGTTCACAGTGTTAATTAAAAAATGTGCAAAATACTGAAGAATGTAAAGCATTGAAAGAAAGTTTTAATGTGAAATCGAAATATAACAAATATTAACTTATTCACAGTGTAAACTAATAATATGGTAATCTTTAAAAATTTAAATTTTAAAGCAATAAATTTGAGAGGAATAGAAAAATAAATTGATCCTTATTTTTTTATTGTTTAAACTTATGCATAATTTTATTGAAAAACTATTTATTTTTCTTTGTTCAAACTGTCAAATGCATTTTCCAACTAGACGCACAAATAACACAAGTCCAATCAGCTGTAAAGCAGTGTAATATGAGGGTGCAGTCCATAAAGAATGAGTGCAAGCACTTAGAATAGTATGAGTACTCGAATATTTCTAATGCATTGACAATTCTTTCTCTCTATAGATGGTATTGAATTTCAAAAAACAATAACGAGCAACAAGTAATGCTGTAATAAGTAAACTGATTAATGTGACAGAAGAGAGAGATAGCAGTGAAAAAAGTAACAACTATGCGTAATACACAAGATACACATGATCCACTTGAGTGCGACAACAGTGCGAGTGATGACTGTGGTGCCTGTTCCTGCCAAAGATTACACTTAAGAAATGTGAAACACACCCATAGTGCGAGTGCTTTCAACTGCTCTGCTCTCTCTACACTCTCGCTCTGCCTCTGTCTCTGCCTCTGCTTTATTCTCTCAATGGCTGCGCCGCAAACGTCCTGCATACTGTGTAACAAGGAAGACCTGCGAGCGAGAGAGCCGACAATAAGTGGAAGTTATGAGGAGTTCACATTTGACCACCAGGTGTCGCGCGAGGAGGCTATTCAAGCGCTGCGCAAATACAATGATAGTAAGGCTCACTCGCAGGCACTCCTTAAAGCAGCTTCTCTCTTACTCTCACTCTCTTTGCAGCACACGACAGGCACAACAGTTGTGGATCTGTGGAGTGTACAGCCACATTGGTGAAATACTGTTTGGGGCCGAAGTTTGTGAACGATCATTGTTGGTGTGAAAATCAGCATCAGGAAGGTGAGTAACGAATGCCGACGTGATGATGATGAAGTGGACTGGGCAACAGCACAGATTATAATGATATTATAATGTTTATAAGCTGCCTACACACACACGCACATGTGCATATGGCGCTTAACAATAACAAACAAACAGCACAATTATTCTCAGACGTAAACAAAAGAGTGAAAAAACGATGGAAAAACGTTGGAGGCGAGTGCCACTAACCCACTTGGTGGCTGCTAGCTACTGGCTTAAGTAAAGCTTCATTAACCCATTACATCAACAAAGACAACAACAAGCTTGATTGGCTAATGAGGGAGGCAGGGAAGCGCTTTGCGTGCTGGAAGACGTTGCAAGGCCGAGCGAACCACTAAACTGTCCCATAATTGGGTGCGTCACTGGGCTCCCCCTACATCTTGCTCTTTCTATCAGTTTCTCCTCTCTCTCGCTCTCCTTTCTTGCTCATTAGCACGTGGCCATTGCGGAAGCAGTTAAATGTTGTGGTCCACATGAATAGACCGCAGACACGCTTTATTGCATTGACTGGCTATGCTTGCAGCACAGTGGAATAATGCACACAAATAGCAAATAGAATCAGTAAAAAGCGAAACAGTCGCGCAGCAGGGGACAGTGGGATACCCTTCGACCTATGTTTTTGTGTATTCTCGACAGATGGCGCTTGCCCACCACTAGCACTTGGTTTTATGCTTATACTTTCTTTAATAACTTCTGTGTTTATTGTCCGATCGGATTGCAATTTGCAGAATACGTAGATAATTCATTCAGCTTATGTTAAAGCCAGAAAGTTATATCTTTTATACAGCGCTTACAAATTCAGTTCAAAAAATGAAATTATTAATTTTCGGGGGCGGTGGGCGTGGCACCTAACATTTGAAATAAACTTAATCAGCGAATACAGGAATCTTCCTGCCAAATTTGGTATCTCTAGCTTTTATAATAGCTGAGATCTTTGTGTTCACACAGAAAGCCAGACAGCCAGACAGACAGACAGACAGACATGGCTCAATCGATTCGGCTAGTGATCCTGAGCAAGAATATATATACTTTATGGGGTCTCCCACGCCTCCTTCTACCTGTTATATACATTTGCAGAAAGTTAGTATACACTTTTTTGACCATTTTCATTTTGGTCGAAGACCATTTTCAATAAACAATAGCAGACAGACTTGGTCAGTTCGACTCCTCAGTTAATGTTGATTCACAGTACTATACCAGTATATGTATATATAATACTAAATAGTATCAAAGCTGTCTTTTAAGTTGCGTTACAAACTCCTGACCAGAATTAATATACCCTTTGCAAGGTTATGGCCACCCACTGCTAATCAAAAGTTCTTCTTATTGTAATAATTCCTTTCCCAACTGTAAGCCAATCATCCAAGTGCAGGCACTATATAAATTTCCTTACACAGTTCGGGATCATAAGTTTGTTTTCAGTTTGGTTTGGTTGGGTTATTTTATTACTGTATGTGCATCGCAGAGTCTGGCGGGTTGTTTTGTTTTGTGGGTTCGGCACTTGGGCACTTGGTATTTTCTACACTTGAATGATTTTCTTCAAGGCGTGCACAATTTTCCGTTTGGCAGTTTTCATAGTTTCGATGCACAAATGCACTCGGTGCGTTGTTGTTATACTAAATGAGCTCATTAAATTTAATTTTCTATAGTCGCCGGCGTTTCTTTTTTCTGTGTCGATTTTATTTTATGGATTTCACAATTGTAGTTTTATTTACAACCAAATAGACGGGGGTAATCCACTTACTGAAGGTTCTCTAACAAACAAGGCATTCATATAGAGCTTACAATTTAAAATTTGTAACCATAATTTCAAATAAATTCTAAAAGTAATAAAGAACTCTTTGATGTAGCCTACCTCCAATTCCAATGATCAATAATATCATATAGTATAGTCTGTTACATATAGGGTATCTGTTGTTCCTCGTAGATACTTCTACCCTTGCCATAATCGCTTGAACTATAACCCTAGTAGTGCCTTATCAGACATCTGTAATATTCTCGTCCCTCTATCTATGAATCTCACTTGCTATTTGCCTAACAAGCGAATCGACTGTTTCTATCACTCAAATATACATATATTATATTTAGAAATGAGTTTCAACTACAAAATCGCTAAAGACATTATTCCTATCGGCTTTGTTAGCAATTTTCTTGGTATGCAGTGTCTGCCAACAATAACAACAACATTCATTGAGATACGTGAGTGAAATATAAATGGCATAACACCTGAGACGATCCACCGGCAAATCTGTTCTGTCTATGAATGAAAAATTATCGTCACACACTCTCTGGGTGGTTAAGGCCCTCTGCAACACCCTTTTACCCGGTTTTGGCAGACTGTTTGTAACGCCATCATATTTTAGGCCACTTTGCCTGCGATAATTTGCATAAATTTCATATCAAATGTGAAAAAATTAAATATTATTGAGGGGCGTCATCTGGTGTTTGTTGTCTGCCGTCATACGATGAATCACAGTAATGTGCAATCAAGTCGAGGAAGTTGATTTGCTCGAGAGATCTCAGAGATATATTAAACTACTTAAAGCAACGGTATAAATAAACTGTGTATATTGGCAAAACACTTTTAGAATACATAAATACAATAGGACTTATTATAAGAGATTAATCCTATTCATGAGTACATTCCTTCTTTATACTTATTCTATACAAACTTATTCACACTATATTCCCATTTCCCTTTTTGTCAACACTCGATTCAATATGAAAATATCTTTATTTAATTTATTTTTTATTGCTTTTTCTTTGTACGATCTGTCGCTTTAAATATATATACGCGAGTATTTTCGACATGTTCCCTGCCTGTTTCTCTGTCAGCTGTCCGAAAAGATTAATAACGACACAATCGTTGTTGCGCTCTGTAAATTGATCCAACATTGTTATCTGTCGATTTGCATTAAATTTAAAATAATTACATAATTGGATAAATATCTGCGACACGCAAAACAATGAATTCTATTTTCGAAAATGGAACTTTATAGAAATCAACGAGTTTACGTTGATTATAAACAAATATGTAGTATGTGTAAACAACAATTCCATAGTTCTCATTCGACGCGACCGTCAATGGGAAAACAATATTAAGTCCAACTATACAATACATTCCAGTTCTTATATTGTTTGGCTAAATAATGTTGTTGATTTTGGCAATGTTCGCAATAAACATATAATATTTTATTGGCTTCCGTATCTACTTAAATAATGTACTGAACTGATTACTAGTATAATAATTTAAAGTGATCTCGTGCCTTAGATTTCAGTGTACGAATAAAAGAATTATTTAAAGCAGGAGAATAAGACCTTCTATTGAGGTTAAGAGACTGTTTACAACGCATATTTTTATGACTGACAGCGACAGCTGACCATATCATGTCATGTCTGTGTTGGAATCCCTCGATTTGGTATGAATATACAAATTCAGAAACCGAACAATTCTTAATTTACAATATTAATATTACTCATTTAAAATGTTCTATCTATATCTATACATCCTTCCTTCTTCTCTTGCAGAGGGCGTGCCCTATGTTCCGCATATATGTTATGTGGGCGAAAAGGTTTACTCATCCTCCCTGGGTTCCTGTTTCACTTTCGAGCGGATCAAGAATTGCTGCTGTGCGCCCGTTTTGGTCAAAGAATGTAAGTGCGATATGGTCTGGCAATATGTTGTCTATATGGTATCAATGATGAGTTGTTGTTTTTATGGGGTAGCATGGATGAGTTTCAACAAGATATTTTCGTGTGGGTTGTGTACAGAAATCAATGCTAAATACTCTCACACACCCGAGATTAACAATGCGATGCTAATTTAATAATGTAAATACTCACGGTCACTTCAGTTTCGTATAGTACATATAAGAATGGATAGCAAGATCACGTTGGTGATGATGATGATACGCAGTCGAATATGGTAGATGAAATCGTGTTAATTCAGTTTATACTGTTAATTGAAATTGCTCACAAGGCATCAGCCAGCCAGTTAGCTTCGCTTTGTGCCATAAAACTTATCTGGTATTTTCGGCTATAAATTTTAAGGATAATTAACAGCATTTTCTGCGATCTGTGTGTATTATTCTCTCGCCAAGAGTGAATTTACTATGGGCAAATAATAAACATACCACTTGGTCCAGATTTTTGCTCATAAATAAATATGAGTAAAGGCTGTAAAGTAAATTAGAATTGTGCTCGGAAATTTTCGATACAGCTGCCCATAAACTTGCTTGTTTTGTTGAAATGGACTGGAAATCTTAAATCAGCTGGAATATATAGAGAGCTGTGTATATGGTATACTAAATTTGATACACTGGCTAAATCATGCTAAAAGAATCAAATAAGTTACGCAATTCTTTCTATTACTACAACTTCTCTCTTTCTAATATAAAACAAACTGGAAATATGTTGAGCTGTATACCATATAAATAATGATACTCTGAATCAATCTATATAGGAACCATGTTAAAAGAACTAAAGCAACTTCGTATTATTTTTCTTTGGCTAGACTTTATCTCAATAACGCATCTCTTCGTTCAATTTAAAGTCAATCAATATTAGATTCATAAAAATAGAACTTTCTCTATCTAGAATTTCTCTAAATAAAAAATTCCTTCCAATTTCAGGGCGACACATTTCTGGCGCTTCAATTAGCACATCAAAAATCACATTGGGCACCCTGCTGGCTGCACTGAGTCTACTGCACTGGAGTACCAGCTAAGGTTTGGCATTAAAGAGTTCGGAATGGGTTCCGGAACGTGGACTATCCAGTGTCATACAGTCTAGTGAAGCACAGAGTCATATAGTTATGTAGGTGTATCGAAATCGGTGCAATACGGCGCTTAATTTAGGAGCCATTTGCTAAGTGTACTTAGATAGAACTTACTTGGTAAGGCATTACTCGTATGTAGATATTATAGATATAGATATATATATATATTTGTATTTAAGCGTTAATAAATAGAAATTTGTAAAACCAAATGTGGGAGACAGTTGATCTCTTGTGTATGCATCTAGTATACATAGTAAGGTAGTTACGAATTACATTTATTTATATAGGATGTGTGTATGTGTGTGTATAATTAAACTTAAATAGTTGCTGTGTTGTGCGTTAACACAATCAAATAATCTAAGGTGGCGTGCAAACACAATACACAAACACAGATAAACAACACAACACAATGTAAACAATATTTAAAAGAAACTCCGCAGGGAGTATGGCAAAGATTTGTTTGCTTAGTTTCTAGTTAGGTTGGGTGATTGGGATGAGCATTGCTTAGATCTAGAACGGTCCACTAAACCTCGAGTTCAGCAAGTCGAATAGAGCTGCAACAAGTATCGACATTTCTCGTGGATAGATAATATAAATTTAAAGGAGCATCGATAGTTGTGCAGCTCTAGAAGTCGGCCTTATGTCTATACATAGTCTAGTATTCTCTTGAAATTGGCTTTATAAGCTGGTACGACTGTTGAGCGTACGCTGCAGTGCATTCACACAGGAAAGTACATCCTCGTAGTCCTTGGACCATTCTCGCAAATTGCGCTCCAGTGTCTCCAGTCGCTGCTGGCCCAGCCGCATGCCGCCATGCTTGATGGCTGCGTAGCAGGAGCAGGCGAGCAGTTTGAAGCATTGTCTACGCACAGTATTGTGTGAATTGCTCTCCCAATTCGGTGTGCTGGCTACACACTGCCAGGCCATTGTGACATAGTCGACCAGTGCATCCCAGTGCGCGGAGTCGTGCAATCGTTTCGCCTGCGTTTGGAGCACACGTTTGAACTCATTCAGATGTATGGCCGCCTTGGAGTAGGCGGCGGCATCTGTTTTCTTGCACAGGCGTGATGTGGGCAGAGATTTAAAGATGAGCCGCTTGGCATAGTGCAGCTCCTGCTCCAACAAACTGTAATAAATAATGAAATGAATGTTAAAATATCTTGGAGTTGGTTTTTTAACTTCTGTTCGCACCTGATGTCTGGTGTGGGCACCTGCGCTCGTATCTGCTCCTCGGCACTCTGTGTCGCTGTCGGCGTCTCCTGCTTTATATTGCACATTATTAAGTCGATCAGCTGCTGTTGTGAGAGTCCCTGCAACAGTTGTGGCAGCGGCACATCGCTGTTCGTTTGTGCTACGGGGCGGTTGTCCATTTTCAGTTTCTTCACAATGGGCGTGCCGGGCCAGAGCTGTTGCTTTGTGCAGCTCAGTTTCATGGGCGAATATGTATCCATGGGCGTAGGGTCGGGTGGTGTACTGCCCATGGTTAATCGCTTGCGTGGAGAGCTTCGCAGTATCATGCCGCTGGTGAGTTGCAAATTCTTTGTCGGCGTACGCTGAAAGGGACTGCGTATTGGGTTGCCACTGACGCCGCCATTGACTTTGTCCGGTGAGAAGGTTGTTGTGAAGCGCCGTCGTCCCCGTTGCCGTATGATTAGTTCGTCTGGCGAGGGCAGGGGAGAGAAACTAAAGTCCTGTGCCTGCGCCATATTCAGGTCGTTGTCCACCCGCAGCCCGAGACCGCCGCCATTATTGGGCGTATTAGCTGTGGCCGCCGGCGTGGGCTCATCGGGTGTGCGACGATTGGCATTTGTCGGTGTGTTCGCCACACGGAGCGCCTCCAGGCGATCCGGAATCTCAGCCAGCGCCATGCGCGTCTGCATTGTGGGTGTCGTTGTCGACATTCTTCTTGCCTGAGTAGTTGTGAAATACGCAATGCGCAATTGAGCTGGCGTTGTTATGCAGCGCGCAAATTAATTATTGTTGTATTTACTTTGACTGTGCTCTTGACTCCCACCGTTTAGCTTGCTCGTCGCGCGACTATTTTTATTTTGTTTAGTTTTGTTTGCCAAAATTGCGCCAATTCATATGGCAATCGCATGCAGGGCTACCGAAAATTCGCAGAGTTGCCGACGCACAGACAATTAACAGTCTGGCAAGGCAATGCCGGCAAAAGATGGCGAAAATCTGGCAAGACTATGCCGGCAACCGATGGTGAAAATCTGGCAAGGCTATGCCGACAAACGATGACGGACATCTGGCAACGTTGTTCTTTTCCCTCTTTGCTTGCTTTCGTTAACATCGGAAGTGCGCTGGAATTTTTAAATAAATATATAATCACCTTAAAGCATATGAAATATTTAAAAAACAATGTACAGAATAGAAAGAGTTCTCATTTTTAATTGGATTTGCAAACATAATCCGGAGTATGTGGACTTTGGAGATTAGACTGAAGTTGAACACCACCACGTGGTTTCTCATGGCACTTCTTGAAAAATTGTTGATCTTTTCAAAATGAAAATCAATGAATTGAAAATAAAAGCTGCAGGTGAGTTCTCTTCTTTGCACGTTGCTGCACTACTCCAACTCAAATGATGATAAATTCATACCCAAATCAGAAGAACTTTGTTGAAATCTATTTTAACATGCATCACCATCTGATAACGAGTTGTTCATTAGTTTAGTCTGTTTGAATAATATCAAATTATATTTTAAAACTAATAAAACATTGTTATATTTATTAACTAGATCTGGCAGAGTCAAGACTGGGAAGCAGCTGCATTCATGAAACTTCAGATTACTCTTAAAACAAGTAATACCTTGAAGTAAGTTCTTTTGATTCTCTCAAGATAGACATTCATTTCTTATAAAGTGATGATAATTTCATACCCAACTCTGAAGAATCCTGTTGAAATCTATTAAACATGCATCACCATCTGATTTTTATCATAAACTGAATATAGTTATTAAGTTATCGAAGCATTACTAACGACCCCTTTCTTTGTTTTGCAGTTTTACAATGGGAGATGAACGTTACAACTTCGGGAAAATACGGTACCTGAATGTAAGTTCTATTTGGATCTAAGGATAGAAATTTATTATAAACTGATGATAATTTCATACCCAACTCAGAAGAATCCTGTTGAAATCTATTAAACATGCATCACCATCTGATTTTTATCATAAACAGAATATAGTTATTAAGTTATCGAAGCATTACTAACGACCCCTTTCTTTGTTTTGCAGTTTTACAATGGGAGATGAACGTTACAACTTCGGGAAAATACGATACCTGAATGTAAGTTCTATTTGGATCTCAGGATAGAAATTTCTTATAAACTGATGATAATTTCATACCCAACTCAGAAGAATCCTGTTGAAATCTATTAAACATGCATCACCATCTGATTTTTATCATAACCTGAATATAGTTATTAAGTTATCGAAGCATTACTAACGACCCCTTTCTTTGTTTTGCAGTTTTACAATGGGAGATGAACGTTACAACTTCGGGAAAATACGGTACCTGAATGTAAGTTCTATTTGGATCTAAGGATAGAAATTTATTATAAACTGATGATAATTTCATACCCAACTCAGAAGAATCCTGTTGAAATCTATTAAACATGCATCACCATCTGATTTTTATCATAAACAGAATATAGTTATTAAGTTATCGAAGCATTACTAACGACCCATTTCTTTGTTTTGCAGTTTTACAATGGGAGATGAACGTTACAACTTCGGGAAAATACGATACGTGAATGTAAGTTCTATTTGGATCTCAGGATAGAAATTTCTTATAAACTGATGATAATTTCATACCCAACTCAGAAGAATCTTGTTGAAATCTTTTAAACATGCATCACCATCTGATAATTGTATACAATCTTTTTTAAAATATCTTAAAAGGAGTGTTTCTAATTCAGTATCATTTACTTTCAGGTTTCATATGGAATATATACACCTATTTTTCTACATTTATTATATGAAAAATGTAACGTCAACATTGTTTATAAAAATAAAAAACGTATATAAAACAACTGATAACCAACTTACAATGGGTAATGAAGAAGCATTTTTATACGCACACATAATCAGTAATGGCTGATGGGAATTCGCGTTGAATTCAGCACGACATATAATTTTCAAGTCTGAACTTTAAGTGGAAACGATAAGATAGAATTTATTATTATTGACTAAAACCCAATAAATTCGGACATTGTGTTCTTCAGCAGAATATCAATGGGAGAACAGGTGCTACTTTATTTTAGTAAATTTCTGTATTCTAATTCTATATTTGCTGTTTGAATATACATACATACTAAGTACTGTTATTTTTTCTTATGACAGCACATTATAAACAAATTCTGGATAAAGCCAAAGCCATAGATCAATTCAAATTGTTTATAAATTGTTCAAAAATAATCAGAATCAATGAAAGTATTTTTCTTGAGCGACCGAAGAATGAATACTCTGACGTAGATACTATAATGACCGTATTAAAGTATATTCCACCGTATGGATACGATAGTTATTATGATTGAAATACAACATTGATACAGAACTTAGACTACCTTTATGAAAATAGATAAGAGTTGACCAGACCAGACCCCCCGTAAGTCTTATTTCCATTTCGCCAAGTCCCCGCGCAGTAAATAAACCCTATCATAATCAATTCCTATCTATCATACAAATAAATAAATCAAGTACTTAGCTTAGACCAAAAGAATGACAGAGAGAATGGTATAAAAGACACCTGTACGGCTGGGATTTCTTCAGACCCACGGGTTCTTGTGACTGTGTACAATGCGTGTCTTTCTACTTCTTTCTTTGGCCTTGGGCCTAGCTGCGGCTGATTCTCAGTATTGTCTACGTGAGATGATGAAATCGGATGAGCGTATTGCCTCCCATGGCTACCCTTCGGAGAGTCATGAGGTAGTAACCGAGGATGGTTATGTGCTAACCCTGTTCCGGATTCCTTACTCCCCCAAACTCAGAAACCAGAACGACTACCGTCCTGCCGTGCTGCTCCAGCACGGTCTCTTTAGTAACTCTGACTGTTGGCTAAGCTCTGGACCGGACAACTCGCTGGCTTATCTGCTGGCAGATGCCGGCTACGATGTCTGGCTAGGAAATGCCCGTGGAAATATTTACTCAAGAGCCAACAACTTCGTCTCTTTGAACAGTTACAAGTTCTGGCACTTTGACTGGCATGAGATTGGTACCATCGACATTGCAACTATGGTCGACTATATAATAGATATAACGCAGCAGCCCGCGATCCACTATGCCGGCCATTCTCAGGGCACAACGGTGTATTTAGTGCTTTTGTCCGAGCGTCCCGATTACAATAAGAAGATCAAGTCGGGCCATTTACTGGCTCCATGTGCGTTCTTTGAGCACGGCAAGTCGCCAATCTTCAGATGGCTAGGTCCATTGGTGGGTACTCCTGGTGGTGTCTGGAATCAGATAATGGTCGATGCCGAGCTCATCCCACACAATAATCTGATCAATCGGTTTATCGACAACGCGTGTGGCTCTGGAACCGCCTTCGATTCCATCTGCAAAAATGGATTCCTTATGTTTGCCAATGGAGGCTACCAGAATACCAATATCGTAAGTGGAACAGATCCAAAGATTATACTTCCAGGACTAAGCTAACATCACTTTTGATACTCTCTAGAGCTCCATGCAAAATCTGATTGAAACCCATCCTGGAGGCTGCTCCAGCAATCAGGGGATTCATTACCTGCAGTTGTGGGCCTCGCACGAGTTCCGCCAGTATGACTGGGGCACCAAAAAGAACCGAGAACTCTATGGCCAGGACTTGCCACCAGATTACGATCTAAGCAAAATTACTGCCAAAACACACTCTTACTCCAGCCAAAATGATGCTCTGTGTGACCCAAAGGATGTCGATACTCTAGTTTCCAAGCTTATCAATCTGGAGGAGGATCATCGCGTACCTTGGGAAAGTTTTAATCACTTGGACTTCATCGTCGCCAATAATATGAAGGAACTCGTTAACGACTTGGTTGTCGAGAGAATCAATAAATATGAAGGTCGCTAATTCAGACAGTACCCCGACCCTATTAAAATAAAACGATTGCAAGACATTTTAATTATCCGTTATCTGCCATGTAAAGTTAGAAAATCAGAGTTTAATTTATTTTGATTTATTACAGCGCAGACTTTGATTAGATTGCCGTCAAATAATTGCTTATATTTGGTGTATTTGATTTTAAATCAAAGCATTTCAACACATATAATTCATAAATTGTCTGGAACTTATCGTGCTGTTGTAAAGATTGCAGTACAAGACAATATTGTGTAGCCCATTGAATGTCTGTTTTAAGTGCATTGTTGTAGCTTCTGTACCACGAAAAGTTATTTTCCAACCATGCACAAATTTGAAAAAGATCCCTGAATAGGCATATGTGATAAAAACTAGCAAATGAAAACTTGCAAAAACCTAGTTTTTAACAACGTTGTATAGGTTTGAAATCTATAGTGTTAACATTCAATAGGTGTGTTTCATCTTCACAGGGTAAACATATTTTGAAAACGGTTATTATACTCATTTTGAGTTTATTTACAATTGAACGCAAAAACAATCTTACAAAATTTGCAAAAAAAAAGTCTGTTATTGAATAAAAAAATATTATTTGATACTCAAGTTTATTAGTAACATATAAAAAAATATATTTAGATAACACTTCACGGACCATCGTCTTCGATTTTTCGTAGCTTATAGCAATTGTATCGATTTTGGTGCTGAACGGTGTTTATATAGAATTCTTTCAACTTTTGCTGGTTCAATTTATCAATTGTTTGTTGCTCGTTTTGTACTTCCCAGCCCTTTTCATATACCATACTTTTGAGAAGTGCCAGAAATTTTCGATTTGATGTTCCTGTGGCAAGTTGACGGTTCAGCCAATCGAATGTTCACGACGAACTGCACTGCAGCACTTTGGTATGTTTTCAAATCGTTTTGCTATATATTTTGCTGCTCGCTTACGTTTACGATATGTTACGTCGATTTTTTTCAAAATATTGTGAACGACAGACTTTGAAACTCAACATTTTCGTGGTAATTTACGGGTTTATTCACTAACTTTGATTTTCGCACTTGACAGCAGTTTTTTTTTTTGAACTTTGTTTTGATATTGGCTTATTTCGACCATTCGTTTTCGATATTTTGATAAAAAACTGCAAGTTGTGAGTATGACATTTCGGTAGAAATACTGTTGGACTTAAGAAGTGAGTTGAGCGTCATCTGTGTGTTAGTTTATACACTAAAATTAAAATGAGTATGACATTTCGGTAGAAATACTGTTGTACTTAAGAAGTGAGTTCAGCGCCATCTGTGTGTTAGTTTATGCACTAAAATTAACGTCTTAAATAAGTCTTAATGTTTAGTGGACATTTGTTAGGTACATGCTTTCAAATTATTACCGACAGATGGAAGAAGTGAGTTCAGCGCCATCTGTGTGTTAGTTTATGCACTAAAATTAACGTCTGAAATAAGTCTCAATGTTTAGTGGACATATGTTAGGTACATGCTTTCAAATTATTCCCAAAAGATGGCGCTCGCGCTTCGCGCTCGCCCTCCTTCCTTGTTAGATGACACAAGCACTTGGTTTTATGTTCATACTTTCTTAAATAACTTCTGTGTTTATTGTCCGATCGGATTGCAATTTGGAAAATAAGTAGATATAACTATCAACTTAGTATATGACATAAAAAGTTTTTATTAACGATCTTCCTTCAATACTTCTTCACTCTAATATCCTTATGTATGCTGATGACTTGAAACTCTGTTTGACGTATAGTGATCCTGATCCTTCCTCCAAACAGATCTTGATTTGCTCTTTGCTTTGTGTAGGCATAATTTGCTGCAACTTAACTGTTTGAAGTGCAAAGTTATGTCATTTTACAGAGGTAGCTATCACGTCAACTATTCATTTGATTTAAACCCGCTTTCAAGAATAACCGCGGTAAATGATCTAGGTATTCTCTTTGATCATTGACTGAAATTTACTCGTCACATTGCACAAATTGTCAATAAGGCATTTCGAGTACTTGATTTCATAAGATGATGGGCCAAAAAATTCAGAGATCCTTATACGATTATTACTGTATATTTCTCTTGTTCGTCCAATTCTTGAATATGGTTCTTGCGTGTGGTCGCCGCAATATCAGATTCACCAAGATAGAAATGAGTTTGTTCAAAAGCAATTTTTACTTTTCGCTTTGCGTAGTTTTAACTGGGCACCAGGTGTAGACTTACCACCTTATTCTAGTAGACTCCTTCTTATTAACCTACCTTTTCTTACTAATCGTCGTATTATGTTAGGTGTTACGTTTCTTTTTAACTAATCAAGTATTCTGCTTAACCAAATCAATTTCTGTATTCCTTCTAGAGTAACTCATAATTTTTTGCCACTTTCCTTGGACTATTGTCATAACAATTATAACTTGCATGATCCCTTTCGAGTTCTCTGTGCTGATTACAATAGACTGGTTAGAGCTTTCAATCCAGAGTCCTCCCTCAATTCGATCAAACTATCCATTCTTAACTACTTAACACTTAACAACAATTAACACTAACCCACCGATCTGATTGGGTTTTACTGAGTTTCCCCAGTCCCTTTGCAACAAATGTTGGATCGGTTTCTATTTAGTATCCCAGTTGAAAGTTCAAATTTTAAATTTTAATTTTTTAAATTTAATTTTAATTTAAATAAAATAAAATATTAATAATCTTTTAATTAATTTACATTAATCTTTTAAAAAAAATTACTATTAATGTAATCAATTTATACTCTTAATTTTTATTATAACTCTTTTCCCAGTCGACTACATTAAATAAATAAATAAATATAATTTATATTTTTAAAAATTTATTTTATAGCTTATCCCATAAAATATTAAAATCATAAATTATTTAACTAAAAAATTTTTTAAATAAATTTATAATTTCTGAATTAAATTCATTTCTTTAAAAACTAGATACCTTTAAAAACGAATAACATTTCATTTCTAATAATATTCAAAATAATTTTATTACATTAATTTTTTTATTATATTAACTCTATTAAAATCGAGAAAAATATTTGAATTATTTTTTATTCAAAAAAGGCTGATACACAAGGTACAATAAATTAAATTTTCTTTTAAAAATAAAAATATTTCAAATTATTTCAATTTTCTTTTACAATACTATTAAACTATTACTAAATTTATTATTTCTTTAAACAATACTAAAACTTTAGTTTTTATAATTATTTTTAATATATTAAATTTATAAATAAAATAAATTAATAAATAAAATTTAATCAATTTATATTGATTTGAACAAAAATCTTTTCAATATAATGAAATACTTTACTTAATAAGCTTTAAATTGTCATTCTAAATACACTTTCCAGTACATCTACTACTAAATATTATGGGGCTAAAGCTCCGGCAGACTACACCGTCAAATATTGGTTTCGAATTTTAGAATTGTCATTCTAGATACACTTTCCAGTACATCTACTACTAAATATTATGGGGCTAATGCTTCGGCAGACTACAACGTCAAATATTAGTTTCGAGGGTTTCATGGTGGCCACAGCTCCACTAACGATTAAGGCCGCATCGGCAGGCCCTCGGATGCGGTCACAGAGGAAAATGCCGAAAAAAATCCATGAGATGATGTTCGCAAACAGGAAAGTAAAATTTTGTGAGCTAGCAGATGTCATAAGGATCAGTATTGAGCGCACAAACCATATTCTAAACGAGATTTTCATATGAAATATTTATCCTGCCGAAAGGTCCGCAAACTGGCTCCAGACCAAAAACACGAGAAACGAAACTTTGGCCAAAACAAATTATTTCGGGCTTCAATTACTTCCCTATCCCCTTTTTTCATCCGATTTGGTTCCCTCAGATTGCAATCCCTTCTCAAACCTCAAAAGATGGCTCATCAATAAAAATTTTAGCTCACGCGAGGAATTTTTCGAAATTATCGACACCGCGGAGGAGTGTTTTGCAGGCCTGCCGGAAAATTATTTTTCGGACGGGATCAAGAAGTTGGATAATCGCTGGATTAAGTGTATCGGCCTAAAAAGGGGGTTAAATTTAATAAAATAAAAAAACATTTTAAAAAAATGTTTATTTCATTCCCAAGGAGGTTACTTTTCAAAAATTTTCAAAAAAAAATACCGCCAAATTTTATAAGTTTCAAAAACAAAACTATTACTACTTAAATATTTAAATAAGGTACATTCTACATTATATTAGTTTTTAAAAAATTATTACAGTGCTTAACAAAAATTAAATAGAATAAATGCCGAAAGTCAAAGCATCAGGTTGAAAAAGGGGCTAATTTTAATGTTGTATAACAGAAAACATTTTGTAGTATATTCCTTGGCTCAAACGAAACTCTGTCTAATTTCAAGCAACAGGTCTACCTGATTCTATGTTAAACATCGTCTGTTAAAGAACAGCAACTGGGAAAGCTAACCCCTGAGAGTTGGGGAACTATTTGAGCTGCAGTCGGCGCATGCGCCTTGGGAATTCACTCAACTGTTGATAGAAGGACAATTGGAGGGGAAAGAGTGGTTTTCCTACTATTCGTTTACTCTTATACTAGTATAATGCAAACGACTTGAAATGAACAAAAGACAAAGAAGGGGCGTGATTTTTGATAGCCGAAGCAACGACCGGCAGACCAGTGTTTTTAAAGCCATAATACTACACACATGCAATTGCACACTATGTATATGTATGTGTTTTTTTCCGGCCCATTAGAAGACAAACTGAAACCATAAGTTGACCCCAAAGTGTAGTCGTTCGTTGGCTGGCAAAGGATAACCAAATGTTTTGCTCCCTTGTGTGCTCTCTTTGAAGAGAAGAGTATCTTTTGATTTTCGTAGCAAATTAAATTAATTGTTCCTTGTAATATGATTGCAATTGCGGCATGAAAGCAACAACAACAAACAGAGCGATAAAAGCAAGAGCAACACACACAATGGCACACCGGAAGCAGCCGCCAAGTGGACAGCAAACTGCAGGAAGCGGACAATAAAAAAGGGCATACCAGCGCAGACGTAGCCGCAGCTAAAATGCTCGAATGGCACAGGAAGCATTAGCCAACGCACCAGCTCTGCTCCTGCAGGCCCCCTTTTGCAGCACCAAGCAAGCTGGACGATCCGTTAAGTGCGTCCATGTGTGGAGCCCTATGACGCGCACGGTCGCCACTTTTTATTGTAAGTGCTTTTGCTCTGCTTTAACATTTCATTGAATGTGCCTGTTCTTCTGCTGCTCCTTTTCTCTTTGCTTTTCGTCTTCGTTTGCTGTTGTTGTGTTCATTGTTTTCTTGTTGTGTTGTTTGCTTTCAACTTGTCGCTTTTGTCACCAGCGTTGCTTATCGTACAGAGCTGCGTACGCGTCTCAAGTGGCAGCACTGCTAATACGAAAGGTGAGTGTCAAAGAGGGCGGAGGGCAGTCAGGGGAGAAGGGCATGAATTGGTGAATTTTTCTTGTTGTATATTTTGCGGTTGCCTCAGAGAGGAGCATGTGAAGAGAGTCCTTTACGGATATATATGTAAGATTTAAAATGTATTTGAAATCATATAAGTTATTTTAGTAAAGTGTTTGATTAGGTAATTTGACAATTTAATATTTGTGCTGCTGTGTTTGACTTCAGCTTTCGACTTTCATTGACAACTTTTTCACTACTTGACTACTTCGCGCATTGACTACGACTATCGATTGTTGTGATAATTTTAAAAGGGCTGTTCACTTGATAGGTACCAATAGTGTTTCCCGATTACATATATTCATGGTTAGCATGGTATGTCTATCTGTCCGTATGAACGCATAGATCTAGGAAACTATAACACGTCTAACAAATAAACGATTACGCCAATGGGACATATTTTATATTATATATAAAAATGATGTTCTGTAAAATATATACTATATTTTATGTAGGTCGAATATATAAATTAAAAATTAATCTCACGACTTGAAACTCCTTTGGGACACGTGTCACGCGTCTGTCCCTAAAGTGTGTACAAGGCTTGCTTTGTGGCACACTTGGAATGGAACGGAAATCTTAAACAAGGCGACCCACACAGACATATGTGTGTGTGTCCAAATGTACATATGTACCATATGTGCAGATATGTACGCATGTTGTGCAGATATGTACATACATAGGTCTCTCCTTCAATTGTTTCCTTCCTCACATGCACTAATTGCCGCACAAATTACTTTTAACCAAGTGGCTTCTGCTCGTTGTGTGTGTCGAAATTGCTTTTATTGTTGCCCTACAAGAATAAGAATATAATGAGAGCAACAGATTTTAAATGACGATATCCCTTTAAAGCAGAACTTAATGTTCTGCAGAATAAAAACTCCAAATTGTGAACAAGTTTGTAGTTGAGAATAATCTTGTCGCAGTTGCCTGCATACAAATTGAGACATTAGAGGCGACGACTGCACTCACCTGGTTGCACCTGGCACACGTTTATGCAATTAATTCATTGCATCACGTGCAATTGTAAAGCTCTAGCACAGAGCAACTAAAGCGCAGCCAAGTGAAAGTTATGCATACTTAACCCCAACACATTTTTTTGAAGTACTCGAACGGGATAACAAAGATGAAATTGAAATTTTTAAATAATAAACGTGCTTGCACATAAAATTATTAAAAAGGACCAACAACAAAGGGAGAGAAGAGAAAAGGGCAATATCAAAAAGTTTATCCTGCCCTGTTAAGAACCATAAAAAATGCTGTGCATAAAATTCACATTAAATTCATTGGGTCAAAAAGCAACGCGATTGCGAATTGCCATTTCAAGCAGAGGCAAGAGGCGATATACCAAGAGCAAAAGCAATAACCTCAATTGTCCAGAGAGCCAACCCACAAGAACAGCAACAGCAACAACAACAGCAACAAAAGCAACAGATACAACAAAAACAGCAACAACAGTCTCCGTCAATATTGTTGCACTCTGGCTCGAAATGACCATCAATGAGTTCAATATAATGCGAGGCGTATATGCGTATATTGCGTAAAATCACAGCCGAAAAAAGCTACCACATGTATGCAGGCCAACGGTGGAGTGTACATGGCTATAAGATACCATGTAAATGGCAAAAACATCTAGCAAACATCTGTATAACTGATATACATATGTACATTATACAGTACACTTACTTGACCTTTAGGCATGAGCTTAACCCATACTAAACTATATTCTTTAAAAATCTACTTCACTTTTGATCAAATTTTTCAAACAAATTAAACCCGAGCCTGCAAAAACATGTAATATTATTATATATATTACTCATTATTGTGTTATTTTGGTGACCTTATTCTATTTGTCTGGAATGTTTATTTATGATCGTTCACTTTTGAGTTTACTATGCTTAAAGACTTTGGAAACGATCGATGAAATTTAGTTAATTACATAGAAACAAGTTGGGAAATCCGAGATATAATGAAAACATGCACGAAAGCTTCATAGAGTGTGCTCGACTCTTATATTCCCGCCTCGCAAACACAAAAATTAACTATGCTGCATTAAAATTACGCTTGGAATTTGATTTACGGGGCGGAAAAAGACGTGGTCAAAGTCTAAAATTGATGTGCATGAAACTATAACCTATCTTGAAACCAAATTTGGTTGATCCAGCTATTATAGTTTCTGAGATCAAGGTTTTCAAATGGACAGACGGACAGACGGCTCGGCTGTTGATGTTAATATAGAATATATGTGTATTGTTTGTGTAATTCTACAAATTCCAGAACTGCCGCTGCCAGCAATGCTTAAATATTTCTGCAGTTGGTCTTCAAAAAATTACCTAATTGACGGGGAAAAAGAAATCACCTGCAGATGCAACTAGTTGTTCAGGGAGAGATAGTACTTCATTTAAATGTTATAAGTACCTGGTTGTATAAAAAAGTGAAACCGACATCGCAAGTGCTTTTATATGTAACTATTTTATTCAATGAATAAATCCTTTAATACAAATACTTTTAATTGAATTCAGTCTTTCTGCACATCGCGCATGAATTGAAAAACCTTTTTCGCAGTTTAAAAAGGTTATGTGTTGTTATTTATTGAACTTCCTTTTGTAAGGTCGCATTGCTGCCAGTCCATCAGGTTCTATGTTCTCTAATACGGATGATGATTGTCGTTGCTCCTGTTGTTATTGGCATTGTTGTTGCTGCTGTCAGTCAAGAGCGATCAAACACCGCCGTAGCGTGCACCAAATTCCAGCTGCAGCAGACGGAAATTGCATTTACACGCTTGCCTGGCGCCTGGGGCAGGGCAGGGCAGGGAATGGCAGGACATGCCCCACAACTATGACTGCCCAGGGTGCTTCATTTTTGCTGTTGTTCCTCCTTTGTTGATTACTACGCCAAAGGCGTAAACAACAGTTATGTATTCCCACGCACGTGCATGAACATACACGCGCATACTCGCACACACTCGCACACACACACACTTTGTGCTTAATCCTTGCCATATTGAAGTTTCCAACATGGCCACCAGCGTTGATGGCACTAATCACCTGGTGAGCAAACGTCTTCAGTCTCCAGTCTCGACTCATAACTGTGCCCTGTTTGTCAACAACAAGAACGTGGTCAAAGATGATTGGAATTCCTTCAAGGTGTTCCCCCTTCTGCAAGTGCCACGCCCTCAACTTGGCCTACATGTAAGAGCAAACAAAAAACTCCCACATCGAAGATGAAGACAAACTGTAAAAGCTTGTGAAAATGCAAGATATCTATTTCCCGTCCAGAGAGTAAGACAATTCACTGGCAAACCACACATATGCACAAGATTAATCGACAAGGGATTGGGATTGGGACCGGGATGTGAAAAGCCTCGGTCACATGCAAATAATTTGCGGCCAACTGAACCAACAAACAAAACTCTGAACTCAGCGTGGACCTGCGTGTGAGCCAAGAGCTTGGCGATAGAAAGAAAGTTTACTTTCAAAGTTTTCCAACAGATCTCACTCCCATGCGAAGATTCAATAAAAATTGAATCCCGGGCATACATCAAAGTGCCAACAAGCGGAGCTGAGCTGAGTCAGTTGAAGAGAGCAGGGCGGCAAAGAGAGTGGGGAAGCAGACGAAAGTTGGGAAAGTTGTGTGGGGAACAACTCCAATTACTTTTCACCTGACAACAACAATCAATTGTGAAAATTTTGCGGAAAAATAAACACGGAATCGATTGTGGAAGAATGTAAGCTGATAAAAAGTGACCATAAATCGTGCAGAATGCTACAAATGAGACACAATTGAGAATTTAAACGTTCCATATTGTCCAGCTGCAAGTTGGCAGTAGGGTATATCAGTGCAGACATCAAATAATACTGGCACAGTAAGCTGAAATACCCGAACAACACACGCTCTTCTTTAAGTTCCTCTCTTAATCCACTTTTCTGGGAAAACATCAGAACATTGTAGCTCAATGTAAGCTTCACTTAACATAATGTTAATTGCGTGACAGCACAGACAAGGACAGCAGCATGCAACATTTGAATGCACAGCAACAGCAAGTGCGACTGCAACTGTTGCTGTCGACAATTGCCATGGGGTTTCCCTAGACGATGAGGTCCTGGTCGTGACACCAGCAAATTAACCGGATGGCAAATTGCAGCGACAGCTGGTTGGACCGCGAGGTAGTTCGCTGTTCGAAGAAGAACTGTTCTTTGAATTAAGGCTAACAATCAATAACCAAAGTACCCTGGCGACGTGCTATTCTTGGCAGTAGCAGACAGCAGACAAGCAAGGACGTGGCGAGGACTGGAAAGGAAATTGAATTGCATTCGAAATGCATTTGGCACATGCCTCGCCTTGCCTCGCTTTAAGGTGATGCACAGCGTGCTCGGGCTCAATGTTCGTGGATTTATCACGGCTTAAAGGGAATTTGTAAGCGTGCAGCTTAAGGCGCTCAGACCCTTTAGCTAGGGTATTAGCTTTGACTGCGACAGTCAACGACAAATGCTGTCGAGGGGGTAGAATGAGAGAATTCGGAAATTTAAGCAAAATGAAGGAGAAGAAGATAACTTTGGCCAACATTGAATAAACTGGTAATACCTTTTAACTAACAAAAACTCTGAAAAAGGAGAGTTTGTCAGACACTATACTAAAAGAGTTACTGTAAAACCTACGTACTCCTAATTTACCATTAAGGTTCCCGTATACCAAAGCCTGATCTTGGTAATTTCATATGTTTGATATAGTAGAAAAGATATCTGTTTATTAACAGACATATAGACAGGTATATACATATAAGTATATATTATATGCACATATTAAGTAAATTTTTAATTGATTTACTTCCAGCTAAACTATTTCTTACTACACAGCATAAATAGCGTTCTAAAATTAGTTCCAACTTACGTATTATAACCTCCTAAAAACACCTTAAAACATTCTTGGTCAAAAATAAATCACAGTACCCTAAAATGATCCAAATTTGCGAAACCATTTGCATTGAGAGTGCTTGACTTCAGTGCAAAGAATAATCAACTTGAAGTTTATTGCATTGCAAGACGTTTATGAGACTAGACCCGGAGCCATAGCCAAGTTAACGGGGAACAGCTGAGACATGAGACTCCGTGGAGTGCGCACTTTGTAAGCCACCACCAAGTAGAGGGCCAAAGTTGCAGCATCGGCATCGTCAATATTATGCAAGTGTTGTGCACACAATTTTTTCTCTGCTTGTATACGAGTTGGTCAGAGGGTGGCAAGGAGGGAAAGGGTTTAGTGTAGACAAGCGACTGCATCCGCAGGGGCACTATGCGGGCACTATGTTGTTGTTGTTATTGATGTTGTATATTAAAAGCGCTGCAGGCGCACTTTGTGGCAAGCATAAGGCGATTCAATGCGATAATCGCCCAGCTATTCTATGTAAATTGGATTTTGCTTGTTTTTTGTTGCCACAACACAAAATATCAGAGCAGTGGGCGTCGTGCTCTTATCTAATATGAAACCGATATGGCTGCGACTTTAAGACTTTATCCAAGGCCAGAGCAACAAAATTCAATCAGAGCCAAGCTCCCGCTTGGCCAAATTATGCACATGGTTAAGTTAATCAAGTTAAATTAGGCGCTGTCAATGGGGGAGCCTTTCATTTTTGACACTGTCCTTGGATCGATACCTTACTTTATCACCCATTTTGTTGACATTAAGTGAAGAATATACTCGTAATATGCAGATCTGTGTATGCTCTATCTATTCAAAGGAAAGTAGAGCTTACCAAGTAATTGTTCATTTAAAATGTGAATTTTTATTTCAATATCGTGTAAAAAAAACATTTATTTCTAAAATAAGAAATGAACATCGACTTCTTGCCACGGCACATCAAATATTTCATGTCATTGATTGACTAGTCAAGTGGCAACAAGCTCCATGGGGCGCTCATTAAATTGTTAATGTGGTTGGCTTTTGCGCTTTGTGGGCGGCAAATGTTTCTATGAATCCTTGCAGAGTCTGTCTGCCTGTCTGACAGTCGCGCAACTGAGCCTGAAAATTGAAATGGAAAATGCAATAAAAAGAAATCTAAGAAATCAGACAAAATGAACTGAACATATGTATGTACATATGTGGATATATGTATGTATGTGTGTACATACATATGTATATCATACACATGCACAAATACATGTGTATGAGTACTATATGTGCAAGTAGACATGACAGCGCTTTGGGAATTTGGTGAACCGTCTCGCAATTGAGTTATGTATCCGCGAAGCTGCTTGTTGTGGCAGTTATGATATTTGGCGCAGCTTCCGGTAACCAAGCGGAAGCACAAGACAGCGGGGCAGGTGGGAAGACTGGCAGGTAACTCCTTTTAAAACCTAATCAAGTTAACTGTGCTGCTTGAGTTGTGCGTGTGTGTGTGTGAGCATACGTGAGTGTATGTGTAGTCGAGTGCAGAGTTAAAAAAATTAAAGGATGACATATGATTGGCTCAACTTCACCCGAAATTTAATTGTTTCCTTCAAATTGTAGGAAAATGTTTTATAATGTCGCTCTACTACATTTCCATGAATAATTTAAATATGATTCAATAAATTGTTCAATATTAATAAGGCTATAAATAATAGATTATATGCCCTAAAATATAACCCTACAGCACTTTATATTCAAAATCAACCACTCTAAATAATAAATCGAAAATCGACTAGCAAGAAATGTATCGACCACGAACCGATATCCGTGCTCGTATAGTTCAGTTCATGCGAACTAGCCATTGTGAATGGCCCTTTTAGCTGCATAGCGTTGGTTTTCTTAAAGAAGTATAATAAATCTGTAAAAATGTGTTAAATGCTACTTTTGAATTATAATTGTATTTAATATACTTACAAAAGCTCAAAAGTATAATATACAATCAACATCGGCCATAAAATGAGTGGATCACACAACAAAACTGGTGCTGGTAAGTTTGGAATAGCCATGAAAAGAATTTTCATTTAGTATCTACATGTACATATACGCACAGGTGGGTCTGGCAACCACGGTTCCGGAGGAATTCCCATACCTAGCATTGAGGAGAAAAACAAAAAAATACAGCAAGAGACGCTGATGGAGAAACTGCGTGCCAAGTACCGCGCCAAGCCGAAGTCATATGAAGATATCAAGAAATCCGTGAGAATGTACTTCATAGAAAAGCATTATCCAATGGATCCAGTCCACAAGGCAACACTGCAGACGGCACTGGACAAATTACAGAACTATATTAAGGTGACTTCGCGACACGGTCTAGTTGAGCGTTTGGAGAGCCTGTCTCGTCAACTTGGTCTGAAATTCATGGAAGATCAGCAGACGCTGTTTATTTCGACGGACATGTTCTATGTGGAGATACTGCTGGACCCCAGCGGCAAGCTTAATGACGTTAAGGTCCACCACGAATGCAAAATTGAGCAGCAGGCCTCATCCAGCTCCAGTAGCAGTTCCAGTTCCCCAGAACTACTTAACTGCCTCAAGGCGGGAGACTTTGCCGACTTCACAGTCCAACTTGAGGGATTGTCATCCATTTACCAGCTCAACGCGGAGCCCAAAGTCAAGAAGAAGGCTTTTGTTGCCCTCCAGGCCATGGAGACAGACATTTATAATCTCTACCAACATCAACTGCAGCTGCAGCAACGCACTAATCGATCTAGCAATAGCTACCAGGTTATGAACAACTCCTCGGTAGGATTGGTACTTCCTCGCCGTGGTGGGCATCCCATGAAGCTGACCTACTTCTGTCCTCCCCTTCACCTTCTCGAGACGAGTATCAAAGGTGAGCAGGGTGCTGGGGGATCATCTGGGGCAGAGAGCAGGGACTTCAATATTGATCAAGTGATAAAGAGTCCACAAGGATTGAGTGCCACGCTTAATTTGGAGGGTTCCTCTGCGAATAAGCTGCAGATACTGCCAATCGTAAGTTTTACGAGTGAGGATGGATCCCCTCTGGAGATGCCCACCTATCTGCCCCTCACTCAAAACAACTCGATGCTAATGCCGGCTACCTACGTTCTGCGACTGAACAAACCCATGCCCGTGTGTATTGAGTCATTGCGAGCACTGGGACTACCTGGACTGCCAGCAACTGAGCCAGGTGAAGCAGGAACCAGAACAGTCATGAATCTGATTGTGGAAACAGCCTCAAGGCAGGCAATAAGGAACACCCAGAAAGGTCTATATGTGAATCTACTAAAGGAGACCCACTGTTACTTCATGACGGACAACCGTCGGCTGCAGGGCACCATGATATCTTCGCTTCCCTTCACGGAGCCTGCTCAGGTGCCGAAGATCATAGCGTTCCTCAAGAAACAGGCACTGTTCTGCACGCTTCTCTCCAGCTGTGTCAGGGAGCAGCAGAAACATTATAACGGTGAGTCAATCCCCCATTTCTTTTGTATGATATAATGTCCTTTTCATTCCTTACAGACATGGAAAGCACTGTCATCCTAGAGGTGACTGCCGTCTCGTTAAACCAGATCACGGTTGAGCTGCAACATCCGTACGAGGAGTCGCTGGCAACTGTCGACTTCCTACTGGAAGGGGATGTAGACGGCCAGCCAAGCTGCATCATCTACTGCCTGAACTACGACTACGAAGCGCTGTCGCAGAAGCTCACCAGAACAGTGCGGCAGGTGTTCTCGATTCCCATGGTTATCTACAAGTTGCTCAGGTGCTGGGATGAGGAGCATCAACAGAAGATGCATGGCGTAATGCCTTCTCCCAGTTCAGGCTCCAGTGGCGGAAACACTGGTGGCTTCGGGAGCTCAAGAGGGGCAGGAGCAGGAGGAGGAGGAGGAGGTTCTTCAGCAGTTGGAGGAATACATGGACCAAGCAACTTTGGACAATTTGCATTGGATGCTGGAGCTGGAGACGGAACGAGTGGAGTGGGAGGGTGGAGGTGGCTTCACCAGTGTCAGCAATATAAAAATGGATAACAAAGTGCGTGCCCTGGCAGATGCCTTTGCTGCCTCCACTTCGGCGGCTGCTGCAATTGCTGGGCTGATGAATTTGAAAAGAGAAACGGATCCACAAGCATCCTCGAGCAGCAGTCCAAACCCTATACCCACCAGTAGTTCCCCAGCTTCGTCGTCCAAGGACCAAGAAATCGCCGACAAGTACAAGAACATTTGGAAGGATAAGACTCCCAACTTGAAGCACAGCGTGAGCATCACCCCAATTGCGGGAGATGGAAAGTCTCCTCTGCAGCAACAGCAGCAGCAGCAGCAGGTGGAAGTGCAGCGCACGGGAGGCATTGAGATCATTCCACTCAATGCTCCGACTACTGTAACAAGTGGAGCCACACCCGGTGCAGGATCTCCAGCCACAACAATCACGATAACACCGATCACCGGCACAGGAAAGGAAGCAGCAAAGGAGTCGAAGAAGTCGACGAGTAGTGGAAGTGGAAGTAAGCGACCCCACGACACCAGCACTTTATCATCGTCCTCCTCTTCGAACTCAAGCAACAGCTCTTCAGGCAGCAACTCGTCAAACGAAACACAGAAGGAGAAGAAGCGCAAGAAGAAGCGGGACGACTCGCCCATGGGTCCGCCTGAAAAGATATATTCTCGCCAGAACTCTCCCGGCATGACGGCCGATGGGGCATCTGGCAGTGGCGTTGTGCGCAAGTTCCCAACGCCGGCAGCTTCGTCCTCGCCCAAAGGTGGAGGAAGTGGTGCTGGCGCTTCTCTGGGTCTGGGTCTAGCTGGCCAGTCTTCAGCGCGTCCAAGTCCCAAGCACTCGCCCGTCTACAGCAGTCCGAAGCACAGCAGCAACAGCAACACTGCATCCAACAGTCCTAAGTCGCCCTTCGGTACACACTCGCCAAAGCACGGATCCTCAGGGAAGCCGAGCATGTCCACATTGAAAAGCGCCACTGCGGCCACGAGCCTCAGTCTAAGTCCAAAGGCTGAGAAGTCCTCTGCAGGAAGCAGTGGATCCGGTTCACTGCCATTGCCTTTAGGGGCCTTCCTCTGGGTCTCACATCAACTGGTTCCAGTTCTGTTTCCAGTTCTGTTTCAACCTCAGGCAGTAATCCGCCAATGCTGCGACCCGTGCCTCCTCTTGCCAGCAGCAGTCAGTTGCCCCTTTCCATAAAGAAGGACAAGTCAAGCAGCTCCTCTAATGTCACAGCCACAGCAACCCATCCACCTGGAGTCGTGGCTGCTGCAGTGGCCGCACTGAAGAGTTCCCAGCAGCAGCAGCAACAACAGCAGCAACAACAGCAGCAGCAACAGCAGCAGCAAATGAAGTCCACTGTGGCCAGCTTGTCACACCTGGCAGCGGGCGGCAGCCTGGGCAGTTATGCAGCTCCAGCGGTGTCAGCTCTGGAGCTGAATGCGCTGCGCAAGGGCCTGGCGGGAACGGGATCGGGAGTGGGACCGGGACCGGGACCGGGAATGGGCGTAGGAGCGGCAGCGGGAGCGGTAGGTGCGGTAAGTCCGTTTTCATTTTATGAGTAGCTCTCGTTGTCTGCCAACCCAACCCACCCCGCCTCAACCTCCACTTGCATATCTACTTCCACCACCAACTGCACCTCCTAATCCTTAGTTATCCCAGCCTCCCTCTTCGTATATTTGTTCTATACTAAAAACAACTAAATTGTGACTCGACTCAATTGAATACTTGTAATTTACTATTAATACGATTACTATTACTATTACTATTACTCTTACTATTATTACTATTCCCCGTACATATGCTGTAGTTTTGTTTATTAATTGGTTGATATTTTGTTCTGTTTGTAAATACATTACAACTCCTGTTCCCTAATCGCATCCGTTTTATTTGCTGCTTAACTCCTGTGATGGGTCCTTCTGCTAACCTGGCCCCAAAACACCCCCGAACACCCGTAACACATCCCAATGCGAAGCTATAGTATGTCGTAGTTGTTCTTGTTCCCTTGCACGCTACGGCTTAGTAGAGTATTAAGAAAGACCTTAAAGACCTTTGCCAACTGTTCTAAGTGCTTGAGCAACTCTTGAGATGATCAATTACTAACGGGTGATTTTCTTCTTCTTCTCCCTCTCTGCATGAATCGGGAATTGTTTAACTTGCAATCGACATTTTTCCATTTTCTGTTCCTTGTTCCTCGTTCTTCGTTTGATTGTTTTAATTTGCTTTTTCGGTTCGTTTGTCTTCACACACACAATCAAACACACGCACACAACCACGCGCTTCCTTTGTCAGGTTAGTTTGATGATGTCGACGCCAGCTTCGACAACCACAGCATCGGCAGCAGCAGCAACAACAACAGTGCCAGCATCGGTGGGTTCATCAACCACAACAGCAACAACAACATCAGTAGCGGAAACGGGAGCAACAGTGGGAACAACTCAGCAACAGCAGCAGCAGCAGGCAGTGGCGCCGCTTAGTATCTACAGCTCAGTTTCTAGCTCCAGTTCAAGTTCCAGCGGGATTGGTGGCCCTAGCAGTGGTGCAGGGTCATCTGGTTCATCTTCCGGTCCATCCACGGAGTACATGGTGAAGCCGAGCAGTCAGGAGGGCCTCAAGTTGACCATCAACAAGACGGGCAACAACAGCAGCAAGAGAGAGTCCAAAGGTGGTCCCACTAGCTCCTCTGCATCCTCAAGTTCATCGTCCAGCAAGAAACAGCACACAGGACTAAAGCCAGGAGTCAACAGCGGACCTGCATGTAAAAAGGCAGGCTCTGGAGGGAGTTCCGGCTCTAGCAAGCATCTCTTCCAAAAAGGCTAATTCCTCTGGCAACCTGAGCAGCAAACTGAGTGGTTCCTCTGGTAGTGGATTAACACTGACCAAAAGCAACAGTACCAATACCTTTCAGGAACAACAAGGTGTACCCAAGCGACGGCCCAGTCTCACCAACACTGGAGGGCAACGGAAGACACCATCAACAAGCCACGGATCAGCATCTGGATCCGGTGGGGGCACGGGAAGAATGTCGCCAGCGGCACTCAGCGGATCCATGTCACAGCCTACACCACGCTTCGATCACCACACTGACATGATGACCATTCTGCAGTACGCTTCGCCCAGCATGGCCGCCAACATGGAGGGCTTCATCAAGGGACTGCACAACAAGTTCCAGATACCCAAGTTGTCGCAGCGTCCGAGTGCAAGTAGTGGAAGCGGAGGCCTCTCTACGCCCACCACAGATCAAACGACAACGACAGCTTCAGCAACGTCATCTTTATCGCAGGAGCAGGTCAATACTGATACTGGTGCCTTGCCCCCCATTCTCGCAGCGACACCCAGTGGCAGTAGTGGATCACAGAGACTTACATCTGTTGCAGCTCCCTCAGCGGACGATTTGCTGCTTACCCAGAATACTAGTGAGGACGCTGCAGGAGGAGATGGCGTAGACGAGGATCTCTTGGCTAGCTTGGCTGGCGAATGACATCTCGAAGAGCGGTTGCCGCATGCTACGATGATTCCTTGGCTATTCGATTACGGTACACTGTTGGTTACTTGTTAAACAAGATTGTCATAGATTGTAGAGTACTTATACCTTTTATAAACCACAAGCCCATTGAAAAATGGATTTAAATATACAAACAGGAAAAAGAAACGGTTTCCATTTCGCTTTTCCTTGAGTGTTAATCCGTCTGTCAGACCGATTGTCTTATCTGCGTATGGATCACAAACAAGTCTAATCACTGCGTAAACAAACAAATTCAATCCGTGGTGGGGGTCACAGAACTAGAGCGGTTTTTTACGTTGATAAGCCCAATGCAATTTATGGAAAATACTGGGGGGTCGCTGTATGAATGGAAACATAATATTTATAAAGAAACACAATCAGTTACGATTTAAAAGGCAATTTGTGCTTGTATTAAACAACTTTAAGCTTAGATTGTAACAATAATATGTGGAAACAGTTGAAGATTAGATCTTAAGCTGCACATCCTGAACATTCTGCAGGGCGTCGCTGTAGCGTGCCAGCACAGGCTGCACTTCCTCGGCAATGAACTCGTCCACTTGATCGGTGGCTCGGCCAGTGAAGGTGCGTGCGTCCAGGATATCGTCTAGTTGACCCAGAATTGGGGCAAAGTAGGCATCATTGCGAACACGATTCACCAGATCGTTGTCTTTGCCATGCAGCTTCACCTGTGCCCCAGCCTCTTGGGAAAGCACACGAATCTTCTCGTGGCACACCTGACGATCGCCGCCAGCCTTTACCATGGCCATGATGATGTTCTCGGTGGACATGAATGGCAGCTCCTGTGCAATGTGGCGTTCAATAACCTTGGGATAGACCACCATGCCCTGTGAGATGTTTAGGAGCGTAAGCAGGGCCGCATCAGCTGCCAGGAATGCCTCGGACAAAGTCAGCCTCCTGTTGGCGGAGTC
The DNA here is from genome assembly GCA_018903425.1 of Zaprionus nigranus. Taxonomy (NCBI): domain Eukaryota; kingdom Metazoa; phylum Arthropoda; class Insecta; order Diptera; family Drosophilidae; genus Zaprionus; species Zaprionus nigranus. The sequence goes on along the minus strand of JAEIGD010000030.1, from coordinate 947,647 downwards.
ATCCAGTGTACGCTCAAACCACTGCGTCGCGTGGGTGTTTGCAGCATTGCTGAAGAGTGTGATGAGGTGGCGTGCCAGAGCACAGCAGCGCTCCGAACGCATCGGGTTGCGTTTGTAGGCCATAGCTGAGGAGCCAATCTGAGTTGTTTCGAAGGGTTCCTCCATCTCCTTGCGCGATGCGAGAATGCGCAGGTCAGAGCACATTTTGTGAATGGTGCTGCCCAGGCTGGACAGTGCACCCACAACTTCTACGTCCACCTTGCGGCTGTATGTCTGCCCCGTAACGGCATAGGGCTTGCTGAAGCCTGCCAGCTGAGTGACAAGCTTGTCCAGTTGCTTCACCTTCTGGCCGTCGCCATTGAACAATTGCATGAATGAAGCTTGTGTACCCGTGGTGCCTTTAACGCCACGGAAGCGTAGATCCTCAAGGCATCGACGCAGAGCGCGCTCGTCCATCAGCAGATCCTGTATCCAGAGACAGGCTCGTTTGCCCACTGTAGTCAGCTGAGCCGGCTGCAGGTGGGTGAATCCTAAGGTTGGCAATGCCTTATAAGTTTCCGCAAACTCCTTGAGACGCCCCACGACGGTCGCCACACGGGCAGTAGCAACTGCAATGCATCGCGAAGTACAATCAGATCTGTATTGTCGCCCACATAACACGATGTGGCACCCAGGTGTATAACCGGTGCCGCTGCCGGACACTGCTTGGCAAAGACATGCACATGCGCCATAACGTCATGCCTCGTCAATCGCTCCTCGGCTGCTGCCGCCTGGAAGTCAATGTCCTTTAGGTGCTGCTGCATTTCTGCAATTTGTGCTTCGGTTATGTCCAGGCCAAGCTCTCGCTCCGCCTTGGCCAACCAGAGCCATAACTGGCGCCAGGTGGAAAACTTATTTTGATCGCTAAACAAGAACTGCATCTCATTGCTGGCATAGCGGGTGCTCAGAGGAGACTTATAACCTTCATAAGTATCAGACATTTTCTTCTTTTATCACTTTCTGCGAAGAACAAACCGCTCTTTCCAGTTAAATTTTCAAGACTGTCTAATTGGAAAAATAACACATGTTGCACACTTATTTCTAAGTGTGGCCAAACAATGGTACATTATTAAATACCGCAATGTTTTAATGAGAAATACTGCAAGGCGCCGATATTTTATATCGATATTTATTGAACAAGACGCGATACTTTTAAAATTACAATTGAGAAAATGAAGCTATGTGTATACCCTAATATTTTTCATGTTTATAACATAACAGAACACAGCTGACAGCTGAAACTAAGTAACCAGCCAAGCAAGGGGCAGCGCTTTTACAAGATGTCATTCGCCAGCCAAGCTAGCCAAGAGATCCTCATCTACACCATCTCCACCTGCAGCGTCTTCACCAGTATTTTGGGCTGTGGGAACTCCACCGGATGTTGATCGCTGTAAACCACTGCTGCCACTGGGTGTCACTGAGAGCGTGGGTGCCAAGGCACCAGGATCAGTATTTACTTGCTCCTGCTCCTGCGACAAAGATGACGTTGCTGTAGCGATCGTTGTCTGTTGATCTGGGTTTGGCGTAGTGCAGCCTCCGCTTCCACTACTTGCACTCGGACGCTGCGACAACTTGGGTATCTGGAACTTGTTGTGCAGTCCCTTGATGAAGCCCTCCATGTTGGCGGCCATGCTGGGTGAAGCGTACTGCAGAATGGTCATCATGTCTGTGTGGTGATCGAAGCGTGGTGTAGGCTGTGACATGGATCCGCTGAGTGCCGCTGGCGACATTCTTCCCGTGCCCCCACCGGATCCAGATGCTGATCCGTGGCTTGTTGATGGTGTCTTCCGTTGCCCTCCAGTGTTGGTGAGACTGGGCCGTCGCTTGGGTACACCTTGTTGTTCCTGAAAGGTATTGGTACTGTTGCTCTTGGTCAGTGTTAATCCACTACCAGAGGAACCACTCAGTTTGCTGCTCAGGTTGCCAGAGGAATTAGCCTTTTGGAAGAGATGCTTGCTAGACCCGGAACTCCCTCCAGAGCCTGCCTTTTTACATGCAGGTCCGCTGTTGACTCCTGGCTTGAGTCCTGTGTGCTGTTTCTTGCTGGACGATGAACTTGAGGATGCAGAGGAGCTAGTGGGACCACCTTTGGACTCTCTCTTGCTGCTGTTGTTGCCCGTCTTGTTGATGGTCAACTTGAGGCCCTCCTGACTGCTCGGCTTCACCATGTACTCCGTGGATGGACCGGAAGATGAACCAGATGACCCTGCACCACTGCTAGGGCCACCAATCCCGCTGGAACTTGAACTGGAGCTAGAAACTGAGCTGTAGATACTAAGCGGCGCCACTGCCTGCTGCTGCTGCTGTTGCTGAGTTGTTCCCACTGTTGCTCCCGTTTCCGCTACTGATGTTGTTGTTGCTGTTGTGGTTGATGAACCCACCGATGCTGGCACTGTTGTTGTTGTTGCTGGTGCCGATGCTGTGGTTGTCGAAGCTGGCGTCGACATCATCAAACTAACCTGACAAAGGAAGCGCGTGGTTGTGTGCGTGTGTTTGATTGTGTGTGTGAAGACAAACGAACCGAAAAAAGCAAATTAAAACAATCAAACGAAGAACGAGGAACAAGGAACAGAAAGTGGAAAAGTGTCGATTGCAAGTTAAACAATTCCCGATTCATGCAGAGAGGGAGCAGAAGAAGAAAATCACCCGTTAGTAATTGATCATCTCAAGAGTTGCTCAAGCACTTAGAACAGTTGGCAAAGGTCTTTAAGGTCTTTCTTAATACTCTACTAAGCCGTAGCGTGCAAGGGAACAAGAACAACTACGACATACTATAGCTTCGCATTGGGATGTGTTACGGGTGTTCGGGGGTGTTTTGGGGCCAGGTTAGCAGAAGGACCCATCACAGGAGTTAAGCAGCAAATAAAACGGATGCGATTAGGGAACAGGAGTTGTAATGTATTTACAAACAGAACAAAATATCAACCAATTAATAAACAAAACTACAGCATATGTACGGGGAATAGTAATAATAGTAAGAGTAATAGTAATAGTAATAGTAATCGTATTAATAGTAAATTACAAGTATTCAATTGAGTCGAGTCACAATTTAGTTGTTTTTAGTATAGAACAAATATACGAAGAGGGAGGCTGGGATAACTAAGGATTAGGAGGTGCAGTTGGTGGTGGAAGTAGATGTGCAAGTGGAGGTTGAGGCGGGGTGGGTTGGGTTGGCAGACAACGAGAGCTACTCATAAAATGAAAACGGACTTACCGCACCTACCGCTCCCGCTGCCGCTCCTACGCCCATTCCCGGTCCCGGTCCCGGTCCCACTCCCAGATCCCGTTCCCGCCAGGCCCTTGCGCAGCGCATTCAGCTCCAGAGCTGACACCGCTGGAGCTGCATAACTGCCCAGGCTGCCGCCCGCTGCCAGGTGTGACAAGCTGGCCACAGTGGACTTCATTTGCTGCTGCTGCTGTTGTTGCTGCTGCTGTTGCTGCTGCTGTTGGGAACTCTTCAGTGCGGCCACTGCAGCAGCCACGACTCCAGGTGGATGGGTTGCTGTGGCTGTGACATTAGAGGAGCTGCTTGACTTGTCCTTCTTTATGGAAAGGGGCAACTGACTGCTGCTGGCAAGAGGAGGCACGGGTCGCAGCATTGGCGGATTACTGCCTGAGGTTGAAACAGAACTGGAAACAGAACTGGAACCAGTTGATGTGAGACCCAGAGGAAGGCCCCCAAAGGCAATGGCAGTGAACCGGATCCACTGCTTCCTGCAGAGGACTTCTCAGCCTTTGGACTTAGACTGAGGCTCGTGGCCGCAGTGGCGCTTTTCAATGTGGACATGCTCGGCTTCCCTGAGGATCCGTGCTTTGGCGAGTGTGTACCGAAGGGCGACTTAGGACTGTTGGATGCAGTGTTGCTGTTGCTGCTGTGCTTCGGACTGCTGTAGACGGGCGAGTGCTTGGGACTTGGACGCGCTGAAGACTGGCCAGCTAGACCCAGACCCAGAGAAGCGCCAGCACCACTTCCTCCACCTTTGGGCGAGGACGAAGCTGCCGGCGTTGGGAACTTGCGCACAACGCCACTGCCAGATGCCCCATCGGCCGTCATGCCGGGAGAGTTCTGGCGAGAATATATCTTTTCAGGCGGACCCATGGGCGAGTCGTCCCGCTTCTTCTTGCGCTTCTTCTCCTTCTGTGTTTCGTTTGACGAGTTGCTGCCTGAAGAGCTGTTGCTTGAGTTCGAAGAGGAGGACGATGATAAAGTGCTGGTGTCGTGGGGTCGCTTACTTCCACTTCCACTACTCGTCGACTTCTTCGACTCCTTTGCTGCTTCCTTTCCTGTGCCGGTGATCGGTGTTATCGTGATTGTTGTGGCTGGAGATCCTGCACCGGGTGTGGCTCCACTTGTTACAGTAGTCGGAGCATTGAGTGGAATGATCTCAATGCCTCCCGTGCGCTGCACTTCCACCTGCTGCTGCTGCTGCTGCTGTTGCTGCAGAGGAGACTTTCCATCTCCCGCAATTGGGGTGATGCTCACGCTGTGCTTCAAGTTGGGAGTCTTATCCTTCCAAATGTTCTTGTACTTGTCGGCGATTTCTTGGTCCTTGGACGACGAAGCTGGGGAACTACTGGTGGGTATAGGGTTTGGACTGCTGCTCGAGGATGCTTGTGGATCCGTTTCTCTTTTCAAATTCATCAGCCCAGCAATTGCAGCAGCCGCCGAAGTGGAGGCAGCAAAGGCATCTGCCAGGGCACGCACTTTGTTATCCATTTTTATATTGCTGACACTGGTGAAGCCACCTCCACCCCCCAACTCCACTTGTTCCGTCTCCAGCTCCAGCATCCAATGCAAATTGTCCAAAGTTGCTTGGTCCATGTATTCCTCCAACTGCTGAAGAACCTCCTCCTCCTCCTCCTCCTGCTCCTCTTGAGCTTCCGAAGCCACCAGTGTTTCCGCCACTCGACCCTGAACTGGGAGAAGGCATTACGCCATGCATCTTCTGTTGATGCTCCTCATCCCAGCACCTGAGCAACTTGTAGATAACCATGGGAATCGAGAACACCTGCCGCACTGTTCTGGTGAGCTTCTGCGACAGCGCTTCGTAGTCGTAGTTCAGGCAGTAGATGATGCAGCTTGGCTGGCCGTCTACATCCCCTTCCAGTAGGAAGTCGACAGTTGCCAGCGACTCCTCGTACGGATGTTGCAGCTCAACCGTGATCTGGTTTAACGAGACGGCAGTCACCTCTAGGATGACAGTGCTTTCCATGTCTGTAAGGAATGAAAAGGACATTATATCATACAAAACAAATGGGGGATTGACTCACCGTTATAATGTTTCTGCTGCTCCCTGACACAGCTGGAGAGAAGTGTGCAGAACAGTGCCTGTTTCTTGAGGAACGCTATGATCTTCGGCACCTGAGCAGGCTCCGTGAAGGGAAGCGAAGATATCATGGTGCCCTGCAGCCGACGGTTGTCCGTCATGAAGTAACAGTGGGTCTCCTTTAGTAGATTCACATATAGACCTTTCTGGGTGTTCCTTATTGCCTGCCTTGAGGCTGTTTCCACAATCAGATTCATGACTGTTCTGGTTCCTGCTTCACCTGGCTCAGTTGCTGGCAGTCCAGGTAGTCCCAGTGCTCGCAATGACTCAATACACACGGGCATGGGTTTGTTCAGTCGCAGAACGTAGGTAGCCGGCATTAGCATCGAGTTGTTTTGAGTGAGGGGCAGATAGGTGGGCATCTCCAGAGGGGATCCATCCTCACTCGTAAAACTTACGATTGGCAGAATCTGCAGCTTATTCGCAGAGGAGCCCTCCAGGTTAAGCGTGGCACTCAATCCTTGTGGACTCTTCATCACTTGATCAATGTTGAAGTCCCTGCTCTCTCCGCCAGATGATCCCCCCAGCACCCTGCTCACCTTTGATACTTGTCTCGAGGAGGTGAAGGGGAGGACAGAAGTAGGTGAGCTTCATGGGATGCCCACCACGGCGAGGAAGTACCAATCCTACCGAGGAGTTGTTCATAACCTGGTAGCTATTGCTAGATCCATTAGTGCGTTGATGCAGCTGCAGTTGATGTTGGTACAGATTATAAATGTCTGTCTCCATGGCCTGGAGGGCAACAAAAGCCTTCTTCTTGACTTTGGGCTCGGCGTTGAGCTGGTAAATGGATGACAATCCCTCAAGCTGGACTGTGAAGTCGGCAAAGTCTCCCGCCTTGAGGCAGTTAAGTAGTTCTGGGGAACTGGAACTGCTACTGGAGCTGGATGAGGCCTGCTGCTCAATTTTGCATTCGTGGTGGACCTTAACGTCATTGAGCTTGCCGCTGGTGTCAAGCAGTATCTCCACATAGAACATATCCGTCGAAATGAACAGCGTCTGCTGATCTTCCATGAACTTCAGACCAAGTTGACGGGACAGGCTCTCCAAACGCTCAACCAGACCGTGTCGCGAGGTAACCTTTATGTAGTTCTGTAATTTGTCCAGTGCCGTCTGCAGTGTTGCCTTGTGGACTGGATCCATTGGATAATGCTTCTCTATGAAGTACATTCTCACGGACTTCTTGATATCTTCATATGACTTCGGCTTGGCGCGGTATTTGGCACGCAGTTTCTCCATCAGCGTCTCTTGCTGTATTTTTTTGTTTTTCTCCTCAATGCTGGGTATGGGAGCTACTCCAGAGCCATGCCCGCCAGATCCGCCTGTATAAATGATTAACATATTTTAATTTATTTTTATTCTGATTTCACTGAAATTACCTGCACCCGAACCAGGTTTCTGGTTAGATCCGCTCATTTTGCTGTGCGTTTCTTTAATTTATCAATGCAGAGCTTGCATGAGCAGCTCTGAAGATAATTAAATTAGATTACTTACACCAAAAACATTAATACAAGAAATTAACAAATTTTTCGACTCGAAAACTTTTCTCGTTCGATGAAAAGCAACGCCATTAGCGCAGTGTGACCACATATTTAACGCAAGAATGAAGCGGGATTTAAACAAATACCGCTATCAGCTGTTTGAATGAACTAGTTCCTTTTATATGTATTAATCATTTTGGCGCTGGGATTCTATATAAAATCATATAAGTACATATCTATCGCATATTCTGCAAAAGTATATGACATATTTTCGTCACTATAAATAAGTTAAAATTAATTTTATATAATTTGCAAATAGAGGTTTATCAGGATGTAGGGTATCAAAAGTGTATGTTTAACATATTTTTATTTCAACAAAAATGACACAATCGCTTTAATTTTAAAATATTGGCAATTCTAAAAACAGATATTTTAAATTTTAATATGTGCACATCTTAAATATCAATCGATATTTTGGTATCGAAATCTTGAAATTCCGCGCTTATCGATATAATATCAACAAATTCCAGATCAATGTGTGTGTGTCTATTTGTGTGCCTGCTGCATTCGATGTGCATTTTTTAATTAAAACTTCAGCCAACTGAAACTTAAAGTTGAGGGGCGTTGGCTCTCCTTGTATCGACGGTGACGGCACCAAAAAAGGAGCACGAGTGAAAGCTTGCTTAAAAACCTTTTGGTCTTCGATTTCTCGCTTTACACCGCTTTGTTCAAGGTCGTTGGCAGTCATTGCCGACGGTTAGAGACGGTGACACACACACATATTCGCCCAATTTGCATTAACATTTAAAGACAATGGCCATAAGCTTTGAGAAACATCGGTCTCAGATTGTGGACGCTTGGAAAGATGTACTAGATGTCAAGAGCAGTACCAACTGGTCTTTGTTTGGCTATGAGGGCCAGACGAACGAGTTGAAACTGGTGGGAAAAGGGGATGGAGGCGTCGAGGAGCTGAGTGAGGATCTAAATAGTGGAAAGATTATGTATGCGTTCCTCCAAATTGAAGACCCAAAAACTGGACTGAACAAATACCTGCTCGTCAACTGGCAGGTGAGTCAGCTTCGTTAGTTTTCTTTTCGTTCTTATCTTATCGGACTTATGTATGGATATCTGTAATCTGTATAGGGCGAGGGCGCACCTGTGCTACGCAAAGGCACCTGCGCGAATCACATCCATGACGTCAGTAAACTTCTATCCGGTGCGCATTTGACAATCAATGCACGTAACGAAGATGATATTGACCTGGAGCGCCTGCTTAAGAAGTTAAGTACGGTGAGCTCGGCATACAGCTTCAAGGAACCGCGCGGAGCCATGCCAGAGCAGAAGGTGGCCGTCGGCACAAACTATACACGTGTCATTCCCACGAAGGAGCTCAATGCCAGCGTAATGCAGGATTTTTGGAAAAAGGAGGAAGCAGAAGAGAAGCGCCGCCAGTCATCTGAAAAGGAAGCTAAGCGCTTGGAGCTCGAGAAGATTGAAAAGGAGCAACGTGCTCGTGAGGAAAAAGAACACAAGGAACGGGAGAAACTCGTGATTAGCACTACAAAGCTGCAAACAGCTCATGTGCCCATCAAAACGTAAGTTATATATGACCCCTTCTATTTTCTAATGTCGGTTTAATGTATATTCTTTGTATGCAGTTCGCCTCAGCCATTGAGTCCAGAGAAGACGGCTGCTTCTGTTGGAAATAGCTTAACTGACGCGGAACGCATGCGACAGGCGCGAAATCAGGAGGCACGGGAGCTGATAGGCTCTCGGGTAGGTGCTGCCAAGGCCATGTTCACCAAGCACACGAGTGAGGGACAACTGCAATCCAAGTACGTATCCATTTAAATCGGCACTTGCCCCTTTATTAACAGACAATCATCTTTCAGACTGAACACACAACCGCCGGCGAAGCCAGCCCGAAATTCCATTGCGCAGCGTATTAATGTGTTCAATCAAAACCAGACCCAGGACACAGGTATCTCTTTGCCAGCCAAGTCTGCGTCACCTGTTCAGGAAGAAGAAACGCTTAAGCAGCCAGCCGTAGTAATGCCGGCTGTGGCTGTGGAGACGCCAGTCGCTGCTGAAATAGTTTCCGCTGAGGTCGTGAATGAGGAGGAAGTGCAACCAGCTGAGGACTTGCCCCTGGCTCATGAAAGTGAACAATTCTCTACGATCAAAAGGTCGCCACACAGTAAAACAAACTCGTTGCAATCCCAGTCGCCAGATGAGACGACTTCGTCGAATGAAACGGACACTGCTGTCTGCAAGGTGGAGGAAGAGGTGCGAACCAAAGTGTCGGTTACCGTGCAGCAGTCCCAGTCGACAAAGACTTCTGGACTGAGCACACTGGAGCGCAATGCATGTAAGCCTAAGGTGCTCGACATGTTAAGGTTCTTAAAATTAACTTGTATTTCTTTCTTTAGTAACGGATCTGGTTAACGAGGATGACTTTATATGCCAGGAAAGTCTAGGTGACTTGGGACTGCGGGCACGCGCCTTGTACGACTATCAGGCAGCTGATGAGTCAGAGATTACTTTCGATCCCGGGGATGTTATAACGCACATCGACCAAATCGACGAGGGTTGGTGGCAGGGACTGGGCCCCGATGGAACCTATGGACTGTTTCCGGCAAACTATGTCGAGATCATTAACTGAGCAACTAACAATGCAAATTCGTATTTAATATGGCAACTGCAAAGCAGCTACTTCAATTTTTGCTAGATATCTACACACATTCATACGCAGCCATAGCTGCAATTTATGGAGCATACTCTCGTATATATCGGAACTACTTAAATACATTTATATACAATAATATCTTGAACAATAACGCAATCCGTAATATATAAAATACGACTCAGTATTGCCTATAAGCGACTATAACACGCACCCTGCTCCTCTTCTTGTCCTTGTCATGGGTGCCTTCCATTTAAGTATACACTATATACACACATATATAAACCATATATCTGATTGTTACTGTAAGATTTGAGATTTGAAACAATGTGACGTCCTTTTTTTTAAATGTTTCTGCACAAAGTATTTGTATTTTCATCACATTTCGAAGTCGTGTCATTTCAATCGATCCGCCACAAAATATAATATGTACTGCGGCGGTTTTTTTGTACATGTATTGTGAACAATATCTACAAATTGATTTCATTAATTAGTAACATAAATATTTATTTATGAGTTTTTCTTTTCTTTTCTTAAACAATTCTACAAAGCGCCAAATGTCCAAGAATATAATTTATGACGAGCCCCTTTCTTGATGAGATCATTATCTCCGGCTATAGCTCTTAACAAACTGACCGATCTCTATCGGATTGGAAAAGTCAATTGCAGTTTTCTTTAGCTGTAACATTCTTCTCATTAATTAGCAATATCATGCAGGCACTTTGTTATTTTCAACATATTTACTTAGCCTAATTTATGCATATATCGTACGCATCCCGAGTATGTTCTCCATGTATGTGGTGTGTGTTCTCTATAGGAGAGAGAGAGCTGCAGAACTACCGACAGTATAAGACATTGATAGTAAGTAAAGTATATGATATGATATATGGTATGAAATTAACAAATCTCTAGAGGCTTCATAGGTTCGCAAACCTTTAATTATAAACAAATACATTGCCTATTCATGCTGATGGTTATTTAGCACACTGTCGGTAGTTGTGGCACATACATGTATACATACATATATGGTATATGTATTGTCAATGAGTTCGATGCTTCATCACTTCTTCATCTTTAACTAAAATTTTGTTGTTGTCCGAGACTTCGATGCTCTTCTACTTAAATTTGGTAAATTGACGAAACGCAAAGAAACTGTCGCCTTATACAGGCGCTGCGATCATCATTCGGACGACTCTGTCAGCGTTGTTGTCGCCTCAATCTTTCTGCCCTCCTCGGCTGCTGCGGGTGTCGGTTCGCCTGACACAGCTTCTTCAGCGGCACTGGACGGCGCTGGCAGGGGTATGGCCTCCTGTATCTTGGTAGCATCCACTGGTTGAGGCGTAACTGTCTCTTCAGCAGCAGGTTTAGCCTCCTCCGACGCGGATGCAGTCTCAGTGGTCTCTGCTGCAACTGCTTCGGGCTGTGCACCAGATGCAATTTTGGCGTTCTCTTCGGCCTTGGCGTCAAGCACATTCACGGATGCCTGTATGCATCTGGAAGGAATAGGAATGGTAAGTCAAATGATTGATTGGAATAACCTCAGGTTGACTTACTTAATGGCTTCCTTGCGGGCCAGTCGGATGCTATCCTTGCCGTTTGTGTCAATGGTGTCCAGTTTGAGAAGGTTTCGAGTGAGCATCTCGTCCAGATAAATGTATTCCTTGTCCTGGCGTGTGCCCTTGAACTGCTCCACCTTGGACATTAGCTCGAGCACGTCGCGTTGTATGTCTTGGATCTTCTTGATCGAGTCTACCGTGTGTGGTGTCTGTGGGGGCAATCCAGCGCCAGCGTCCGCCTGTGGCAGTTGCTCACCTTGCGGCTGTTGAGTATTCAATGGAGCAGGACGGTTCTGCTGCTGCTGCTGCTGTGCTGGAGGCACATGGGCGTAGGCCTGAGCTTGGGCGTGGGCCGAAGCTTGTGGCTGGCTGCCAGCAGATGCAGGTGCAGCATGCTGATTGGGTATCTCCTTGTGTGCATTAATGATGGGCTCACTGCGTCCCTCGACAAAGATGGGTATGGTGCGCACATAACTGCCGCCGGGCGTCTGAGGTGGCGGCGGAGTCTGTTGCTTCTGCTGGGGATGTGCCTGCTGCTGTGGCGCGTAGTAAGTCTTATGGAATTGCGGCGCTTGCTGCTGCGCCCCCTGCTGCACTGGTGGACTAGTTTGCGTGCCGAACTGCGGAGGCGGTGTTGGACGTTGTTGTTGCTGGTACTGCTGTTGCTGCTGCTGCTGCTGCTGGTACTGCTGGTTAAGCTGCTGCTGCTCTGGCGGAGGCGCAGAGTGTGAGCGCGGTCCCTGCTCCTGCTCGGAGTTGCTCTTGACGCCCATGTCCATGGTGTTGCGCAATCCGTGCTGATTAAGATTCACACTTGGTGCACAGTCCACCTCCGAGTGTCCAGCTGGATCCTCCGTTTGTATAGCGGCATCGCAGAGACGCTTCGACGGCGACTGCGGCACTTGCTGAGTCTGTGGCGCTGCAGGCTGCTGCTGCTGCTGTTGGGGATGCTGCTGTTGGGTATACTGCTGCTGCGGCGTGCCGTAGTCTTGCTGGTAGCTCGACTGAGGATACGCCTGCTGCTGCTGCGGCACCGGGCCAGCTGTGCCGGCAGTGCGACGAGCGCCAAAGCCCTCTGGTATGTACTGTCGGAACTCCGATGGCAGTCTGTTGAAGAAGTCATCGTCGTGCTCCATCGTTGCGTGATTGTTGCCGCCGGCACGGGCGCGGCGTCCCATTGTAGAGAGTTGGGGGAATCCAAAGTCTGCAGCAGCGTCGCCAAAATAATGAGAAAAGTCTTCGTCAGGATGCATTAAGTGCGCCTGGGGATGGGTATGGGTGAGGGGATCGTGCAAACTATTCCGCTTACGTGTGCCGCCAAATCCTGCGAAGGGATCGTGATGCAGTCGCCCCAGTCGCGAGCGTGGGAACATGTTATCCATGTCCATGTCCATGTCCGGTTCAAATCCAAAAGTCGGCTGTAAGTATACATACATATATATATATATATAATATATATCAATGTCAATATTAGATTAGCTCTACTCTACACAACGGGTGCGATGTGCCAGGCCAGGCCGGGCACAGTGGGCGAATTGTTTATAAATAAGCGCATGATTCACACTTCGCTGACAGTGTGTGCAGGTGTGCGTGCGCCTCTACATATTGTGTGTGTGTGTGTGTTGTGTATGACAAACAATAACAAGTTGCAACCTCAGCAATAACAAGTGACGTCAACGTATAAATAGACGCTCGACTCTGCTCAACCCAACAGAAAGCACTTACTACGTAAGTATGTATGCACGAGTATGTGTGCATACACACACGCACGCGTGAACAGCTGTTTATAGCAAGTTTACTATAAAAGTGCCTCAATTGAGCTACCTTTGTGTGTTGTTGTTCCTCTTGTTGTTGTTGTTGTATTAATTCAATTATTTGCTTTATCACTAAACACTGTTTTACAATTCTCCTTTATTTATTTATTCTTGTTGTTGTTGGTGTTGTGCTCGTCTATTCGCGTTACGTGCTCTCCTCGTCTGTTCGACTGTTTTTTGTGAATGAGCTCGCAGTCGGGCGACGACAGGCCTTTTATACCATTATCGGACCCTATGGCGAGCAAATGAGTTTGTCCGCCCACAATAAAGTCGTTGCTCGATTGTTCTCGGAACTTCTCAAAACTACGATTGAACTAACTTGCATGTGTGTGTGGGTGTAAAGACAGAAAGGTACACATGAATATGTAAATATTTATATTACATACCGATAGTATTGCTATAAGTCAGTAAGTGATAATTGGGATTGAGCTTTATAGCGTCGTTTTCACGTTTACCAGACGATCAAAAGATCAATCTTTGTTTTTCTACAGTTGGTATAAGGTATTAAGATATAAGAGTTCTACATAATCCTACTCTAAATAGTGTATTTATGTTTTTGGATAAGCCTAACCTTACTAATGCCATATAACATATTAAGATCGCTATCATAAGTTGAAAGAGATCACACACAAAATGTTGAACTCATTTACTCTTACGGATACTAGCTATATATACATATATATGTATGATATATATTAAATATGTGGCAGTCATGATACATCGCGAACCAGTTCCGCCAATGGATAACTAAGTCGATGACAGACCAGCTGCAATCGAGCTTGAACATCCACCACTATGAAAGCGACGCGTCACAAGAAACGTATTACAATTACTCAAATTAATGTACAACTGTAAAATTAAGTGAAAAATATAAATAAAATATCATTAGTTACTCAATTTCACATACATATGTATATATGTATGTATTCAGGTATGTGTATGGCTCCACAGTTTTTGTTATCAAAGTGAGTAAGTGTATGCAATGTATGATCTTTATCAGATTAACTAAGTCTGTTTCTATGTCTCTGTCTCTTTCTTCGCAAACAAATCTTTCTTTTAGTATCCACTTTATTAGCTGGATATCCTCATTTTATTGGACAATTCATTATGTGCATTATCTACGGCTTTTCACACTTAAGTGTAAATTGCTTGCACAAGGAAGTTTTTAAGAACAGAAGCATATAGTATATTAACTGTGCTGTGTGTCATTATAATTATAATTATTCTGTAATTTCGCACAGAGTTTTATTAATAATCTTTCTGTTTAAGCTTTCAACAATCCTGGCAATGTGCAATCTTGAAATATCTTATTCACTACACATCAAGAAAGCTCATACAAAGTGTACAGTTTTTAAAAGTTAAATATGAACTTTAAATTAACGAAGTTCATCCAACCTTACAGAAAACATGGAAATAATTAAGAAAGTATTTCTAAAATTGTAAAAACCTATCAAGATTACGAAAATAAATCTGCAATCGATGTGTTTTTCAATTTTGGATATAATAGAAGAGGACAAAAGTCAAACAAAGAAATGTTTATTATAAAAAATTTCTCAATATATATGTACTTATAACTTGCCAAAGATTTTATACTCTTGGGGCCTTAAACACAGCCTAGAATCGTTTTAAGAGTATACAAAAGAAATCTGTGGCAACACATTATTTAAGAGTACTCTGAATACTCTTAAGCATTTGAAAGGATTCACTTAGGGTGCTGAGATAATTCTTAGCAAAATAAACCAAAGCGCGCTAATCTCTTTGGCTTATTAGCCGTGCATGAGTGCATGAATGTGTGTGTGTGTGTGTCAATACAGTGTGAGGTACTGAATCAACTAACTATGGCGATGCGTCGATTGTGACGATTGTCAGACAACGTCACGACCGATTCGCGTTGGCCAACAAGTTGAGCAACAAATGCTGTTATTTCTTCTTTGGCTGTCGCCGCCCACATATTACAGACATATAATTATACACACACACACACACACTCATGCATATTAATATGTATAAGCTTCGCCCACCCACATGTGTTCGTATAGAGCACCTACATGTACCGTCGACAAAGCACGGCAGAATCTAAGTGGGATTGAGAGTGTGCTGAGAAAATATTTCCTCTGCTCTCTTCACTCTTCACTGTTCGCTCTCCCTCTCTCGTTCTCCCTCTCTTTGTATCTACCGCTCTCTGTCTTCCGCTACCACTCAGCACATTTGCGTTTGTCTATCATTGAGTTCTTTCTAGAAACCGTCGAACATTCTTTTTTAGCGATCACAAAGCAAATCGAGCGCCAATTTTGCTTGTTAATAAAACACTTGATACTTTTGCCTGAGTGAGATTAGGTAGTCCACCCCCTTCCCCCTCCTCTCCTTTTTGAACTGAACTGCTCTTGTGCTTGTTCTTGTTCTTGTTATTGGAAGTGGGGGTAAATTTCCGCATGTGGCGCCACATTAATCATCCGCAACGTACAAACATACAACACACTTGTGCACATTGTGCTACTTGGCCAAGCCGAGTAGGTCAATACGGTGCGCATACACACTTGACTCACTGTGCAGCTGCTCTAGGGGTTGCAAGCGCACACACACACACACATACACACGACACAAACACATATAAGGCATATAGTCATGTGTGTTGCAGCTCCAGGGGGTCCATGACGATTCGCTTTACGCAACGTATTTGGAAACACTCGAGACTATGGGAAAAACCAGCTTTTTGAAGGATTCGTTTCGTTGGCCCCGAAAGTTGTTCGCTTTTTTCGCTTTTTTTTCGACCAAATTTAATTTCCATTGTACACAAAAACAACAACAATGCAATGCGACCTTGTTGGGCGCCTATTTACAAATACCAGTGCCAGTGCGCGTGTGTGTGTGAACATATAAACAGGCGCGACCTTGGAACTGATTTCAGCCAGTCACCTACCTGAAAATGTTGCTGCTGCTGGTTGGGGGGGAACCTGCTGATGGTGCTGCTGCTGCTGTCGGGGCGATCCGTAGGCTGGCTGCTGGCTGTTGTAGAACTGATGAGGTTGCTGCTGCTGCTGGGGTGCATAATGCTGCTGGTGCTGCTGTGGCGAACCGGCTGCCACATAATCCCGGTTAATGGGTATGTTGATGCCGGCACCTGCCGGCGAACCGTTACCAGTGTTGCCGCCGTTGCCGGCCTGGTTAGCTGCTATCACAGTTGGCTTCATTTTGTCTGCCACAAGCGAATCCTGTCACTTTCCGTTTTTGGCTAATTTCGATACGAGTTGCTCTGAGTTGTGCTGCTGCTGCTACTGTTGCTACTGCTACTGTTGCTACTGCTGCTGTTGCTACTATGTTCAGCTGGCAAGTTCACCTTGAGAGAGGCGCGATTCATTTTTGATGAGTATGTGCGATATATATCGCTTTGGTGTCACGCACGCAGTGTGTCTCAACTGCAATGCTTCTGCTCCACGCGCCGAGACTTTTCCACAACAATAACAAATATATATTGTCAGACAATTGCTCAGTATTGCTGTTGTTGTTGTTGCTGGCGTGATGTCACTCTTTGGCCACACTTTCTACACAGCCACGCAGCTGCTCAGCTCACGCACACGAACGCACTCTCGACACTATTTCCGCTTGATGTTCGCTCTCTCCCTGTCTCTCGCACTTTCTCGCTCTCTCTCTATTTCTCTTCGTTTATGCGTGTGTGTGTGCGATATGTTGCTTTGTATTTATATATACATTTACATATATATATATATTTAATTTAAATATACACCTATAGATTATTTATTTTTGCACATTGCTACTGCACACACACAAACGTAAACGCAAACACACACACACGACCACGTAGATTCCGTTAGTCCACTGTTCGCTGCCGAAGTTGCTCGTCGACTGAGCAAAAACTTTTTGTACGTACAGCTGCTGCTGCCACCTTTGTCGACGTCGCAGTCGACGCAGCGCTCTCTTGCTCTCTTAAAGAACACACTCTCTTGCTCTTGCTCTCGCGGTGTCTCAGCTCAGCTGCTTGTTAACTTTGGCAATGTCAGTTAAGGCCTAAAATGGTAAACACTGTGACTGCTTTCGCTTTTACTCTCTTTCTATCCTCACTCTCTCGCATCATCTCTCCCTCTCTCTCGCTGTCTAAGCTCTCTTTGTCGATCGTGGGCACTTGAACGCGGCAAGATTCACACACATCAGATTTATAAATAGCCAATGGTGGCAATAATAGCAACAACAACAGCAACTCTCGTCAGCTGAGTATTCGAGAAAGAGTGTGAGAAGGCGAGTAAGAGAGTAAGCCAAATTCCACAGGCTGAAGCTGAGCAGCGACAGCGCTGCTTTCGTGTTAGCGACATTCGCATGGCTTCAGGCACGAGCTCAACGATAGATAACAATGTGTGTATGTATGTACTGTGTGCATGTGTGTGTGTGCAAGTACTTTGCGGTTACCAACAAATCTTGCAGCGACGCCTACTCGTCTTGGCCAGCAGCAGCAGCAGCGTGTCAACTGCGTCACACGAAAGGGAAGTGACTGCGCTAGTAATCGATCAACGGGCTTATCGATAGCGATAACTACATTGCGCACTGTGCAGCTATGCGATATCAAGGCGCGCGTGAATTGGACTTTGAAGTTGAAGCACAATTTGGAGAAGGAGGAGGAGGCAGCGGGTTTTGTGGGCCAACTAAGCGACAGTGCGTCAGCGCTTTTAGCAATTCGTAGAACGGCGAATATTGTAGATACATATACACCAAAGAATTTGTACAAAAGCATATTCGTATATATTGTATACACACATATGTAATCGCCGCTTGGTCACCGAGACGCCTACGCTGCCGCAATTTGCGTTCGATGTATTTTCCAAATCATTTCTCGGGCGTGGGCAACAACAACAGTAGCAACAACAACAGCAACAACAATACGATCAACACACAACGGAGGCAGCTGAGCATATAAAACTGAAATAATTCATATTTAAATAATGCAACGTGGGGATATGTATGTATGTGTATATGTACACTATATACATATGTATGTATGTACATATATGTAGACTTATGTATATATGTATGTATGTATGTATATATATATGTATATGTATATATTTATACTGTCTGTGTTTGTCTACTATAGATGCCATAGATACGTTTCCAAATTGAATTCAAATTGCAACAATCAACGAAATTGTGCCTGAAAAGACACACAAACACATGAACACACACTTCAGCACAGATGTATGTATGTATGTATGTGCATGTGTACTATATGTGTCGTATGTGTACAATAGCCTCGCGTGCCTTTTGAGGCTTTTGGGTCGTCCAAACAAAGCCCAAAACGGGAGCCTCGCGCTCGATGAGTCGTCGCCAGCAGCTAAACTAAAATTATGGATCACATTCAGCGGCGGATGTGCGGCTGAATGAGCGTCCAATGATTTCCCAATTTACGTGAGTGTGTCGTGCAGCGTGCGTCGCCGGTCAGGTGCATGCCCCACCCACCTCCGGTGATTATATAACCACACAAGAGCCTGCCATTTGAGAGAGAGAGAGAGTCGAGTCAAGAAGTCGTGGCAAGTCGAGTCGAGTCCAGTTGAATTGAGTCACCTTTCACCTGGCGCTTTGAGTGATTCCATTTGGCGCGCTTCTGCCATGGAGAGGCACTGCGCATGCCGAGGAGCTCGTCAGCTTCATTCATGGCCCTCGGCTCGCACATTTCACTCAATTGCGAGGCGCCTCTGCCAAGGCTCTTGGTCGTGGCAAGCTTTCAGTCTGTGACCAGCGTGCGAGGCGTTCTGGCGCTGCTAGCGCATCGGGGACTCGGCTGTTACTACTATTACTACTACTACTACTACAGCTACTACTACTTTCATTTTCCATTATCGCGCGCGCTGTTGTTGTGGTTGGACTTTGTTGTTGTTCTTTACCGTTGCTGCTGGCACTCCGTTTTCTTCGTTGCTGCCTCGGTTTTTATTTTTCAGCCAGCTGCATAACACACAAGGCTCAAAATCAGTCGAATTCCCTCAAAGAAATTAACTGTCACACACCACACACACAGACTAAATCAGAGTAACACACTCAGATTCAGAGACAGTTAAATTGTTGAAGTGGCAGCACAAAAAAAATAACAAAAACAATAGTTAGTTCCATAAAAAATTCGTTCGTAGTGGTCGCGGCGTGAGCAACTTGAAGACGCTGGTGCTGGCGCTGGCGTCCCTGCCTACGACCGTCGTACGGTGTGTGATATAACAAGAGAGAGAGCAAGAGCCGTGAAGAAGGAGTCACTGACTCGACGCCCCCCTGCCCTCCCTTCTGACTGCTTCCATTCCTCCCCCTCACTCCCACTACTTCGTGAAGTCACATGCAGACCCATTGACGACAACGAGGACGAGGACTACGTTTCGGTAGAGCCGGAGTCAACGTAAGTATATAGCTTTAATTTCGAGTATATATATTCGCCTGATTCCCGGGAAATTACGCTTCAGGATGGCGTAATTTGCAGTCGCTTTCCCTTTCCTTTCTTTTGCGTTTACTACACAAATTACTGCACGCAAACTGAATATTAGCGCGGCCTTTCCCAGTTGCCAGTACCTACATGGGGCACACAGGTCGTATGAGTAATGTGCAAAGGCGGCGCTCATGTGCTTTGTTTCCCTCTCTCTCCCTCCTTCCTTTCCTCTGCCTGTCTGCTTGACTCTAAATTGGTGTGAAAATGCCTGTAAACGTGCCATCCATTTCACTTATTCCATCCAAGCAACAACAACAACAACAATAGCAACGATGACAACGACAATTGCAGACGTCGCAGCGCTCTGTCGTGTGCACAGCAGAGCAGAGCAGAGTTGAGTCGAGTCGAGTCGAGGCATTCATTTTAGATGAGTATGATTGGCCGATTGCCTATTGCCGATTAATGATGTGGAGTGCCCCTGGCAGGGCTGCAGAGTGGGCTGAGGTGGCAACGCCTGACAATGAACTGCAGCGGCGACGTTGACGTTTCTCGTCTCTGGCAGCCTCGACTTGAATAATTAAATACGCTTAATTTCCCAGGCTGCTCACAAAATTTGAGTAGCATGTGAAAAGTTTTTGCGGCGCATTTCGCATGCAGGACCACATTAGTATGCAGGATCGCACATTCATCCTTTCTATCCTTGCTCTTTGCCTCCCCCCCTCCTTGTCTGCGTTGCGAGACAGTTTTTGCCGGGCAGAATTATTTATTTAGTGCGGCATCCAAATGCTCATTAACCGCACTTGCAAACCGCAAACAGTTCGCTGGTTTGCCACCTCCCTCCATCTACTCCTCTCCCACTTTCCTCCTCCTCATGCATTGCCAGCTTGCTTTGCGTGTAGAAGAATGCAGTCAATTAAGCTGGCGAGATTTGTTGCAGCACTTTGTGTAGCGAGAGACCCACTGGCCATCGCCTTGACCCCGGGATTGTCTGCAGCTCAGTGGGGCACTTTGTCTCTGTCAGCTCGGAGTAGCGGCTGGTCAGCAGTTTCAACGTTTCTATGATTCGTCTTTGACTGTTGCAGCTCTCTCCAACACACACACGCGTTTGTTTAGGAACTGCAAATATTTAACTTGGACCTGCTCTGCCCCATGACAAGGACATCTGATACAGCAGCAATCAGCACTTTTTCGTGCGTGCTCCTCCTGCTCCTTCTTCCTCCCACTCCCACTCCTCCTGCTCTTTGTTTGTTTGCTGTACATGCTAATAAAACATTTGATGGCAGCACGTGGAGACAGCCGGCTGTCGTTGTCGACATCGGCCACGGCGTCTTGCCGGCTACGCATTCACTTCTCACTTACGCAGCTGCCTCGATATCGTCTACAGTCCACTGACTTTGTCTGACATTTGCGTCTGTGCCCAGACAAAACGGCGCTTGTCCCGTTCCGCCAAGGCAGCAGGCTCAGCTCTAAAACTAACATACATTCTTTCGCCTGGGGGCTTCCAGTTATGTTATTCATGTTATTATATTCTGTACACATTAAAAAAGCACAGAAAAAGGGCATATTAGACTCTTGGTATCAGCCTTGCCTGGTCAGCCTTTTTCCAACAGAAGTACATACATATTTTGTGTGCAACTTGTTACTCTAGCTTATCGTTTCGCCTATCGATATCGAGCTTTGAACCATTTAGTATTTATTAGTATTTAATATATATTCATTTATGGAGATCTGGGTCACACTTATTTTGCCAATCGCACTTTATTTAAAATTTTTTTATTTTATCGATATCCTTTAAATAATCATCTTTCGATCGCTAACCATTAGATGTGCAGCTACATAACTTTGGTGTATTTGGGTAAATTTGGGATTAATAATCCACGCATCATACGCGTATTGCATATCTATGAATGTAGTCAAGCAGCCCTTTATAATATATAACGATGATAAAGGTCAATATAACTGTAAATACTGAAACTTCAGTTCTAGATAAGTTGCAAATTGAAAGGAATGTGTGGGAATCTTTAAAGAAATGTTTACAATGTTGATGGGAACAATATCTTAAAGCTTTTCTAGCTCTACTTTTATCTTCACCATATTACAAGGTATCTGACAGTCGAGCACGCATAATTTTAACAATATATTGTTCTTGCTGTGTGTTCTCATGTGTTGTCGAGCCTTTGAATTTGTTTTAAACTGCCCATCAGGGTGAGCAGAATGTGTGCGAGACAGGGATAGATACAGCGAGTTAATCGGCTGCGTGCGAGTCCCGATTGAGAGAGTCCTTTTCATGGTTGACGGGGCGCAAACGGACGCAGACATTTATTACACGCGCTCGCACACTTTGCTGAGCTTCGGGCAAACAATTGGAACCCCCCGTTGGCGGAGGCACTCTGTGCCAGTCGCAGTCCCAGTCCCTGTATGGGTTTTTCTAGGGATTGGCTAAACAACTGGCTGGAAATGGAGCCATAAAGCGTTGGCCCATTAAGCTGCACCACTGTCAGTCTTGTGTTGTCCACGAGTGTGCCTATATGTGTGTATGTGTGTATGTGTGTGTGTGTGTAGTAGGTGTGTCCCTTTGTGTCTGTGTGCATGTATTCATGTATGTGCATATTTTATTGCCAATGTAAAATGTGTAAGCGATATAATTGACCCCCCATTGCGCTCCAAGAGCGGCGGACCATGGCCTCTGGCTCGGCTCGGGGCACGCCATAGGCGACATGTTTGGCTCATGCTTTTCACAATTATTGGACAGCCTGCAAGGCCAGCGAGTCTGGCTAATTTATGCAGAACGGGTGGCCCCAATTGAAATAGATTTCATGCCATAGCGAAACTTACGAAAAGTGAAATCAGCACGGCAAAAAAATTGATAAGAAATGAGACTAGTCTGTCTGAGGCGACGTGACGAAAACAGACTAAAAATATTTGGCAATGAATACGAAAAGGTTGAGAAACAGAAACTTGTATACCCTGTAGAAATTGTAGTGTAGGTAATAGAACTGAATTGAAGTATGGCAGTAGAAACAGATTTCCTATAAGATATCTATAAAAAGAAAGAATGAATAGAATGTTTTTTATTAAGTTATAGGCTACAACATGTAGCATACTTATGATACTTATGATACTTTCATAATATTACTTATGATACTTTCATAATATTACAGCTGCGGTCAACTTAATAGTAAAAGGTGTAAGCGATATTGTGATAGGTAAATTTTTGGATTTGGATGAATATTTTTGCGATCTTTTGTCAAATTCACTTGATTCCTTTATATTTGTAACTGCCAAGAGCATTTCAAAATCTACAGTCATATTGTTATATACTGTTATATTGTTATATATATATCTATCCCTTCCTATTCTATTATTTTTTGCCTTTTTCCGACATGCATCACAATTTTAACCCAGTCAAAATAATAGTAGTGCCAAAGGAAATGTGAAAAAATGAAAAAATTATTACATTATTGGCAAGTTTTATGATTGTAAATAACATTTAAGGATATAACCTCGTATTTTTAGCATCATTTTTATGTATTTATGATATATGTATATTAGAAAATATATGATAATTCTTTTTAAATTGAAATACCTAATTTTTAGCAAGGAAATTTAAATATTTCCTTTGCCATTGGGCTGCCCATTCAGGTGTTGCTGGGCAGCAGCCTTGTTTGGAGGTCGTCAGACCGCTGTGCCTTCCTCTTCCCACTTTCCTCCTCCCACTCTCCTCGTTAATAGTGCAAACATGTTGCCAAAGTGTTTAATTTCATTAGGGCTGGCCATCAATTTGACTGCCATTTCCGCTGCGCCTGCAGGCATGCAACACTTTTTGCACTCGCCACTTGCCTTCGTTTTTGGCAGCCAAACTTGCAACCATTTGCAGCCTTTTGTTACATTGTATTCGTAGTGGCAAAAGAGGCATACAAAACGTTGGCTAAATAAAAAATTGGCTAAATAAACATAGTGAGTCAAAATCATTTTTTAATACCCTGTACTTTGTAGTGGGAATTGAATGTTAGACAACGTTAGTGTTATGAATTTAATTGAGTTTAAAAGCAAACTGTCATTCTCTACCGTACTGTACTCCTTATTCAGTTGCATACTTATCGCATTTAATTGAATTTCTTATCGATATTTAAAAGCTGAGATGTATCGCATCTTTACATTTGTCGCAGAACTCTTTAAATATATTTATTAATAATAATAATAAAAGAGTGGACTGTTCTGGCCAGAACAGTTAGTTTAACTTTCTTCCTATACTAACAAGACATAAAAAACATCTTTATTCCAAAAAAAACAACGCTACAGTCAGGAGCTGACTGTATAAGGCCATGGATTATCATAGTATACCGTAGGCAATAGGTATAGGTATGCACTTCTAGCGCGTACCAAATTTCATTACAGTTGTTTCTTCTTGATTTTAATTTTTTTTGACTGTAACTTTTCTTTTAGTTTATTAGAATAAAA
The DNA here is from genome assembly GCA_018903425.1 of Zaprionus nigranus. NCBI lineage: Eukaryota > Metazoa > Arthropoda > Insecta > Diptera > Drosophilidae > Zaprionus > Zaprionus nigranus. The sequence continues at coordinate 923,874 of JAEIGD010000030.1, read as the reverse complement.
AAAAAAAAAAAACAAAATAAGAAATAATTAATAAACGAAAATTCGCACCCGCCTCAACCGGGAGTTGAACGCACGCACTCTCGCGCAGCCGTCCGCCACTCTAACCACTCGGCCATTGCCTCATTTCTTCGCGCATCGGCAAAGCTGCATTGTGAACCAATTCTGTTCCCATACAATGCAAATAAAAAGTTTAATAAAATGCTGTGTGTCTGACGCTAGATTTGAACTTCGGTATGCTTGCGTAAATTAGGTCTGCCTAATTATTATATACATGTATGTTCAAAGTGAGTTTAATTCGTATCATATCTCACTTATTTATAGTCCGATTTTAATGAAATTTTCACATAACGCCCGTGGCAAGGTATTTGTCATGTATGATATATAACTTTGGTTGTTGAGTTAATATTGTAGGTTTTAAGTAGTTATTTCTGATTTACAGAGGGGGGGAGGGGGGCGTGTCCAAATTTTAAAAAAACTTTGAGACACTGCAATATATATGTATGTTGTCACAAAATTTGATGACTCTAGCTCTTATAGTTTCTGAGATCCAGGTGTTCATACAGACAGACGGACAGACGGACAGACGGACAGACGGACAGACGGACAGACAGACATGGCTCAATCGACTCGGCTACTGATACTGATTCAGAATATATATAGTTTATGGGGTCGGAGATGCCTCCTTCTGCCTGTTACGCACATTTCCGTTCCGACAAACACAATAGACCATGAATTTTTTTAAAATCCATGGCCTAATAAGCATGCTTAAGATAGAATCATAATGCGATTTCATTGATAAGCTCGAACTCAAGTGCGATGGCAAAGTGGCAGCCCTGCCTGACCTGGCTAAGTATTTGCCCAGGGGCTGAGCATACACACACGCACAGAGACTGCTTGATGCCAGCGACATACTCGTGGCAAGTGTCAGAGCTAGTCGCAGGCACTGTACGCTCTGTCAGGTGCGCCGCACTGGCGCATTATCACAATCCTCAAAGGGGCTAAGCTGCCGCTTGTCAGATCAATTGGCTGCATTGCCTTAGCTCAAGAGAGTGAGTGATTGCCTGCACCCCTGCCCCCACCTTGCCTGCAACAATCCATCCATCCATTCATTCCGCCCACCTGCCACACGCCTGCGCAGCTTAATGACAGCTACACGAGTGTGTGCGTGTGCTGGGGTATTTAACGCGAGTAACGTGACATACGTGCCCTATCTTGGGGCCATCTTAAGGCCAAGCCACATTAATGCCGCCAGGCGGCAATTGTCAGTTGCAGGAATTAACAAACACCCAGTCACTCGGCCTCATTCCTCCATTGCTGAAGACTTATGCAAATGTGGCAGGTAAGCAGAGGTAGGGGCAGGGGAAGGAGGAGGCACAACTGCTCAAGCAGCCTCCGGCGACTCATTGTTGAGTTACATAAGTCAAGGCTGCCTCAAGCCAAGCGGTGTTTTGACTTTATGATCAGGCTGCTTAGCTTGCCTCGACAAGGCCAAGGTAGACAAGGCAGACGAAGCAGAGGGTGGAGGGGTGGAGGGTCGACCAACTGTTGCCTACTTTCGGGGGGCCAAACAAATGTACCGTGCTGGGAGGAAGGTGCTGGGAACGATACTAAGCTTTAAAAGAGCCCACAACCACAACCTTTGGCATTCCAATCGCAATCGAGTTGTGTGTGTGTGTGTGTGTGGGATAGAAGAAACTCATCACCTTGCATGCCCGTCCATCCGACTGTCTCTCTGACGGTGTGACTGTTTGTCTGTCTGTCTGTCTGTTTGTTTGTTTGTTTGTTTCGCTGTCTGTCAGCGTGTCTAACCCACTAATGAGATGCAAGGTGGAGAACGTCGACGTCAAGGTTTGTTTACTTCCGCGACGGATGCGCCGCTTCCATTGTGTCTCTGTCTAGGCCACCATTGTCTGTATACAGGCAAGGTTGTCATTCCCCATTCCCATTTCCCATTCCTGTTGGCAACAGCTTGCCACTGCAGCCCCTGTCACTTGCACCACCTTTCACTACCTTCGGCAGGGGCAACCACAACAATGGCTCGCGCCGACAAACAGCGCCACAGGCCGGTGAAAGCGACTCTCGACCCTGGTCGCCCTCGCATTAGCCTTGGCAAGGAGCACCCACCCTGAACTTTCGGCATAAACCAATCTCTATCTCTATCTATCTCCCTGTCTCACTGTCTCCCTGTCTCACTCTCTCACTTTCGTTTCTTTGACGTTCTTTCAGCACTTCTGGTCAATTCGTTTGAAGGCTGCAGGAGCGTGTCCGCAACATTTAAATGAAGAAACATGGGAAATGGCATGAACAAGGTAAGAGAGATGTTTGTTAGATAAGTAAAGAAGCACAAATATAATAAATGTGATTGGTGTGATAAGTTTGCATTAGGTGAAAGCATTAAAATTAATCATAACAAAGATAATTGGGGATATTGATAATTTAGAAGTTCTTTAAATTGCAATTGTTGCTTTATATTCAATAAATGTTTAACTTAATTTATAGATTTCTACTTGTAGTAATGTTATTTATAAAAAGTTATTTTTGAAAATTTCTTAAAATATATAGAATCCTGGTCTGGGCAGTATTAATGAAGATAATAGGTTATTAATGAATATATTTTATGCAAGTTTAGTTTTCAAAGCACATGACAAATACTTTTGTAGACGAAGCATTTGATATCATATTGAACTTGAACTTTAAAACTCTTTTTAAGACAACCATGTGTTGGTTTTTATGAATAAAATATTTCATAACGGAAAGTTAGGAAAATCAAATCATCAAATATAATATAGGATATTTATATTGTACTTTATAAACTTTTTAGATTCAGCATAAAGTGATTTTGATTACTTTTTGTTTATCGATAACTTCTGTGAGGAGTTTAACATTAGTTATAAAAAAGTTTTCCCTTTGGGATCTCTTGCTAGTTTGGTTGTTAAAGAACAAATACCATTATAAATGAACTATTTGGTTTCATATTGAACTTGAACTTTAGAAAACTTTTGAACGCAACCCTGTGTTAAGGTTTTAAAGGTTATTTACCCAAGGAAGAATTACTTCCTTAGGACAAAGCATTGGGAAAATCAAATCATGACAAATTTAATAGTTGATATTTATGCTTTAAAACTCTTTAGATTAAATAAAAAATAGATTTTGATTGCTTTTGTTTAGTGATAAAATCTTTGATGAGTTTTCCGTTAGTTATTAAAAGTTTATGGAATGTTTTGGGAACTTTTTCATGTTTAACTTTAAAAGAATATACCATTTAAAAAGAACCATACGATATCATGTTGAACTTGAACTTTCGGAATCTTTTGAAGGCAACCCTGGGCGTTAGTTGTCAAGGCCAGTGGCAACCCGTGGCAACTGTCAACAAAGCAATTCAGGTGCCTTAGTTAGCCCTTCGAAACAAGCAAATTACTTAGTAGTTAACAATCTGATATACATATTTTAATATATTGAAAGAGTATTGGAAAAATGGACTGGCATATGGGAAATGTAACTCATTCATCAGTTGCCAACTATCTCTCTCTTATTTAATTTCTCCTCCATTAGGTCTTGCCGGGACTGTATGTGGGCAACTACCGCGACTCCAAGGATCATACTCAGCTGGAGAAGTTCAAAATCTCGCACATCATTGCCATACATGACAGTCCAAGGCGTCTGCTGCCGGTGGGTGTGCCTGAACTGTCCTTGCCTGCCTTGTCCATGTCACTAATGCTACTCTCCTCCTTCTCCTTCTCCTGCAGGACAAACACTATCTGTGCGTGATGGCCTCGGATACGCCAGACCAGAATCTGTCGCAATACTTTTCCGTGTGCAATGATTTCATTCATGCGGCGCGATTGCGCGAGGGCAACGTGCTGATCCACTGCCTGGCTGGAATGTCTCGCTCGGTGACCGTCGCCGTGGCGTACATCATGACAGCAACGCATCTGAACTGGAAGGAGGCCTTAAAGGTTGTGCGCGCTGGTCGTGCTGTAGCCAATCCGAATACGGGCTTTCAGAATCAGCTGCAGGAGTTCGAGCAGTTCAAATTGTCCGAGGAGCGTCGGCGGCTGAGGGAACGCTTTCCGTCGTCGGCGCTCGAGCAATTGGATCAAGTGAAGTGCGGTCTAGCGTTGGATAACTATCAGGAGCTGTTGCAGAACAAGGACATATGCGAGGGCAACTGCTCGCGCGGCGAGAAATGTCCAACAGGTGCGAACTTCGTTCCCTTTACGATTGATGGCCTGTGTATGGTGCCCAACAATGGCAATGGCTCAAAAGATTTGCCAGTTAGCCAGAGCATGGCGTACACCATACGTTTCATTGTGGACAAGTGGAGGAACAGGGTCGTGAATCCGTCGGCTAGTGAGGAGTTTTCGGGCTCCGATGATAATATCAGTGATGAGGGCGATGAGGACAGCAAAAGCAACTGGGATGATTCTTCGAGCACCAGTTCAGGGGAGAGCCTCATGCCCAACGTGGTTTATTATAATCCAGGAACAAGCAGAGGCCGCTTTGTTCGGAATCTGGACGGCGAAGCGGTGCCTGAGGAGTCCAACGACGGTGCGAAGCCGCTGCCTCTGCAGAAAGAGAAAGTCTACAAAGTGAAGAAGCCCAAGACATCGCCAAAGCCGAAAGCTCCGACCAAGCGAAACTCCAAGACCTCCAAGACCTCCAAGAAAACCAAGACCAAAAATTAACTTGACTTTTCGATCTTTTAATTACCCCCAATAAATAAACTCTGCACTCGTATCTGTCGGTAAAAACTCCAGTTCTCTATCGTTCTTTTTCTATCGCCTTCTCTTTCCATTAGGCGTTTGCAACATGGATCCCACGAAAGGACTGTTCCGGCGTCGTCCTTCCAGTGCCTCCACCACACACTCAAGACTGCGCGCCCAGTCGTCCAATGCCTCCAACCCGAGCCCGTCTCCGAGCATGCTGAGCGTGAGCAGCGCTGCTGCTGGTGCCGTCTTGGCGGCACAGTCGTGCCCCACATCGCCCAAGCACTCGCCGTTGCCACGTCGCTCTGTGGGCAACGAGCGCATTCCCGAGGACGAGGTGGCCTATCAGCAGCCGACGACAACTCCAAGTCCCACTACCTCCACAGAGGCGGCCGAGTATGCGGCTGCCATTGAAGATGCACGCAGGGAACAGCGTCAGCAAAATCAAAACCAGCAACAGCAAAGACAACAAAAACAGCAACATCAGCAGCAACAACAACAACAGCAGCAGCAGCAGCAACTGCAGCGTTCGCCCTCGCGCCAAAACCTCAAAGCTGCCGGCAGAGGCAGCTCTGTGTGCAGCACGGTTACGGCGCGTATTAGCAGCGCTGGAGCACGCAGAGAATCGCCCACCACGGAGGACAATGGCGGTGCTCAGTTACAGCGCAGCGCTAGTACTGTCAGCGGGTTCGGAGTGCGTCCACGCAGTAGCCCAGCGGGACTGCACGCCTACACGGGTTGGTAGCTGTACCTTCTATATATGCTGCATAAGTATCATTCAATCTATCTGCAGGTTCGGTGCCCTCCTCGGTGCATGGCTCACGCGTGGATCTGCGTGAACTGGACAAAGGATCTGCAATTTATTTAGGCTGCTCGGCGCCACGTGCCTCCACCTTATCGATTGCCTCGTCGCGTGGCTCATCCGGCGGCTCTGCGCCGCCCTCGCCTTGCCATACTCCTCCTTCCAGTCCACGGCATGGTATCAGAAGGTGAGCAGTGTACCCTATATCTTTATCTTTACTATATCATACTCTTCCATTCACACAGATCAACCAGCCTGGCAAAAAAACTTAGATGAAGCTTTAGGCCAACAGTAGCCTGATTAAGACTATGCTTAACCGCGTGAAGAATCATTTCATATCCATAATGAACGACAGTTCCATCTGTAGTAACAATGCCACTTGAGTTCAGGATCCTCAGCCACTTCTTTAGCTTTGACTACAGATTTTCTTTTGGAAGAGTGCGAGTGCAAGTTTCACAGCACGCAGTGCGTGCATCCTATTGTCCATGGAGCATCAACAGTTACCTGCTTAACTGGCCTCCACCTACCTTGGCTGCTTCGGCATTTGTTGAGCACCATGTCGAATAAACTAATCAAAATCATAAAAACAAAAAACAAAAGCAAAAGCGAAAGCGAATGAAATGTTAAATTAGAAAATCAATTGTTGACACACTATTTTTCAGAGACGCATTTAAGAAGTAGCGACGAGATACATATACACTCATATATTTATATATATTTAGCTACGTATGAGTATGAAACAGATTTACATTATACGATACATGATGATGGTATTTGTAATCAGATATATTTGTTATCAGTGCCCGCGTAAGAACAGCAACTGCTGCTCCTCGTTAGTTTGTTAGTTTTGTACCGCAACGGCAGTTGAACAATAATAGAAGATTTTTTAAACGACGCGACGCGACGACCACAGACACATACTATATAGTACAATATATGGAGTGTACATATGTATACACGGTCTACATACATATATATATTTATTGTTCTTTAAATGCATATTTTATGTAGATGAATTGTTGTTGCAATCGTTTTGATAGCGGATCAAAGCGAGGCATTATTATAAAGTAAACTCATTCCTAGAGTTTTACAAGATTGTTATCTAGTAACTTGTTGAATTGTGTAGTATTATAATAGAGAAACAAAGTTTATTATTCGAACATACCAAGGACACAAACACGCACACTCACACACCTACACTTGAATTATTTGAAAATTCGAAATACAAAATTACATTTTATGCATTGAAGTGCGCTTTAAAGCTTGTGGCTTATCAAAAGAAAACCAAAATTAAAAACATAAAACAAAAACAAATGAGGAGGAGAACACAACATATACATATAAATACATATATATCTAGCAAATCTAAGTTCAAAGAAAAGCAATCAAATTGAATTCCCCATTAGAAACTATGTAAAACATACTTGTTACTATATACAACAAAAACAATTAAAAGAAATTTGCAATTTTTGCAAGCTGGCTTTCGCAAGAGTTCAGATCAGGGTGGCATTCACACCCGGTTAAAAGAAAAAAAACACCCAAGAAAATGCACAAATTGGTTTTAAACTCGATTATATAATAGAAGCGTTAAGTTTGAAAATTCATACAAATTGCAATACAATTAATAAAACGCAAAAATGTCTTCAAGACAAAAGAAAACAGACATTAATTATTAAAGAAAAGTCTACTTGGCTATTTGGATTTATTTATTTTGCTAATATTAAGAGCTACGTAATCATTATTAACTCTACAACGACTAGATTTATAATCACTCTCACAATATGCTGATACTATAAATTCTACTTGACATCGGGCATGCATTTGTACAACAGAAATTCAGAGTGTCTTCTGATAAGCTTAAGTTTCTATGTCTGACTGTATGCTGAAGAAGATATATCTCTGCAGATCTGTTCATAACATTCGAATATAGTATACAAGGTTTAAAATAGACTGAGGGAATTAGAATAGAATTCAGTATTCTGAACCATCTGCAGGGATGTACAAATGAACAACATCTAAAGCAACCGACAAGAGCTGAACACCACGATAATACTTGGTCAACGATACTGATACTGATGATAACTTCTAAAGCTTATGTATATGTAATTCCTGTAATTGGATGTATTGTACTTTGCAACGCGTGCTTAGACCTCAACGTGATTCATTAGCAACGGCGTGTTGGCAGTGGGATACGATGAAGGTCGTCGCTTGGGTTGTAACGTTTCTAAGTTCTCGATGCATTGACAGGAAAGTGTTGACTCCTCGTAGCGCGAGTGCGTGGAGCCACCTGAGGAACGACGCAAACCGGTGTAGCTGTCCACCTCCAGCAGTGCCTCGTCACTAAAAGATAAGTAAGACTATTAGAGAGAAATACTTGTGTTCAGATGAAGTGAATGTCAAACCTGTGGTATCGATGATGCTCCAACATACTTCCAGCTGCAAATCGCAGTTTTTTGGGCGACTCCAGGCTGGAGGATCGAGTCAACGAGTTGCGTGGCAGGTTCTTCTGCTTCAGAGAGGAGCGTATACCTCCACAATCGTTGGCCTGTTCTTGGGCTTGCTTAATGGTGCCCTGTATGAATTTATTAAGAGCACGTGAGCCTCGTCGCTGAGAACGCTCGTAGGTGCGTCGCACTCGTGCCTCCTCTTCCTCGCCCATTAGCCAGTAGGTACGTTGCTCCCCCTTTCCCTTCATCGAGATGACTCCGCGTTCTTGACACTGATAGCCACCGAGTCTCTCAAGCAGTTGACGACACTGCCAGCTGCAGTGAATCTTCAGGGGCACGCCACTAGATTCCATGCGTGAGGCAGTGTTGACAGTATCGCCAAAGAGACAGTAACGCGGCATCTTCAGGCCAACAACGCCAGCACAAACGGGTCCCGAGTGGATGCCGATGCGAAGCAGAAGACGATTAGTTGGTCTATGCCGTATCTTAAACTCAGACACAGCGCCGAGCAGGTGCAAGGACATGGTGGCAATCTCGGCAGCATGAAGATCGCCATTGCGCAGAGGAAGACCCGAAACAACCATGTAGGCATCACCAATGGTTTCCACCTGTGATTGGAAATGAGAAAGAGAGTTTTATCAGTAATTCAAATTAGTTTCTATTGCTCCTCACCTTGTAGACATCGTAGTGACCAATGATGGAGTCAAAGCAGGTATAGAGATCGTTGAGGAAGTCGACCACTTGCAGGGGCGTACTCTCCGCCGACATGGCTGTGAAGCCAACAATGTCGCTAAAATAAATGGTCACCTGTTCATAGTGTTCTGGGTCTACTTTGTGACCCTTCTTCAGCTGATCGGCCACACAGCGAGGCAACATCTCATGCAGCAATGCATCAGTCTTCTTTTTTCCTCCTGCAGCTGATCGGTGCGATCGTCTACCAGTGCCTCCAGATTGTTGGCATACTTCTCCATCATGGCCATCATGTTGTCAAAGATATTGGGTCTCATGCCCTTGCGGAGCGGCCTTAGTTTGGTACGTATTGTCTTGAATTCCGGGCGATCCTCTGGCCGTTCGGCCCAGCATTCACGCAGGCACTCACTGACGCAATCGAAGGCCGTCTCCAGTGGCTGCAGCGAGGGTCGATAGGGATGCACCTGATCCTGTGGCTGCATTACCTTGTGCAGGCACTGCATAGGTGTCAGGCCAGTTTCGCCAAAAGGTCCACGTCGTACATGCATCTCATATAGTATTATTGCAAAGGAATAGGCATCTCCCCGCTGCGTGCCCATGACTAACGAGGAGGGACCTTGCCTTAAGAGCTCCGGTGCGCGACACAATAGTTCTGCAAGATAGAAAGAGAAAGAAACTGTAGAAACCGTGCCGGGAGAGACGCAGACTCAGACCTACTTAGACATTTGGCTGTCATATGCTGCATGTCGGTGGAGCTCTCCTCGATGCCTTGCTTGAAGGCAAACAAACCGAAGTCCGTCAGTTTGACCACCCAACGTGAGTCCACCAGGCAGTTGGATGTGCACAGCGAGCCGTGAAAGCGAATGGGCGATTCGTGCAAGTAGATGACGCCCTGCGGAAGCCACAATGTAAATGTTATAGCGGGGGGTAACCCAAGAAGGGAGAAGGAGTCAGCCAGTCAGTCAGTCTGTCAGTGAGTCAGGAAAGAGCAGGGAAGGGGAGGATGCCATTAGTATAGGGTTACAGCAGCAGCACTCACGCGTATAATGTCGGCCACCATGGAGGCAATGAACATGTTGTCCAGCTTGACGTCCTCATTCTCCAATATGTCCTGCAAGAATGCCAGAATAGGAGTAGTTAGTCATGGGGCTACACTGAGGCTGAGGGTTAGGACTGACCTTAAGGCTGCCTCGAGTGCAGTACTCGCTGATGATACATATGTTTGGTGGCTCCGTGCAGGCGCCAATGAAGGCGCACACATTGTCATGACGGGCATCCCGTAGCTAAATGAGTAAAGAGATGTATTTTAGACAGTGCAGAACCAAAGTTGCAGTTACTTGCTCACCAGCTTCAACTCCTTCTTCATCTCGCGCGTTATATCGACGCTCTTCTTGCGCACCTTCTTGATGGCATACAACTGCCCCTTGTACAGTCCGATTGGCGTGAAGATGGTCGTGTAGCGAAAGTCCGCATCGGGATTGGAGCTCAGACTGACTTGGCTGGTGCGTATCAGCGGATGTGTTGACTGTGTAGGAAATAGACGTGGCAATTAATTTACAAAACACACTGAGACATGCGAATGCAGGAAGACTTCTATACAGAACTTTCCATTGCATTGGGGTACACTTAAGCTTAAATAGACAAGGCAGAAAAATGCTTTAATAGATAAAAGACACTGAAATATCCATACGATATGTATACGAGTCAAATCAGTAAGTAACATGTATGCAGTTATGCGTATACGGACGATAAATTCAACATAATGAATATAGGTATATATAAAGCAATCACATAAGAAAAGTTTACCATCATCTGTGCTTAATGATGACAATACTTCAGGGCACAGTTTGAGCAATATCATAAGCGCTTTATTACTTGACTTTATCCGGAAGGTAAAACTTTCTCAAGTTGACTTACTCGTGTTTGCTTTTGGCTCTGCTGTTCACGTTCGTTTTCGTGCACCTGAATCTCACGAAAGTCAATTTTCCACAGCAGACTGTCCAACTCCTGCTCGTAGCGCCAGTTGCGATAGAGCACCAGAGAGACCAGGCCAAGTAGCAGCAGCGCCCCGCCGGCAATGCCTGCTGAGATTTCGCCAGTGTAATCTGCAAGAAGGAGAAGGGATTGTGAAGGAGCTGTTGACGCATGCAAGACTCTGCGGCTGCTGGCAACTTACTGACGCACTTCTCGCCCACAAAACCACAGCGTGGAGCAGCTGCAGGGCGCTGAGTTCCAACCCAATCGATGCGTCTATACAGATTCAGATCCTGAAACAAAGAGATTTATGAGGCACAAACGCACTGACATGACAAGGGGTTATGTGTGTGTGTGTGATGTCGCAGCGCCTGGGCTTACCTGCTTCTACGCGGGGTTGTGGGTATAAGCAAGCATATGAGTGCAGGAATAATTGTATCAGAGAGAGAGCGAGAGAGAGAGGGATAGAGAGGGAGAGCAGTGACATACTCGGAGATTACTTACCGGCAGGGCATCGCTGTTGCTATAGCTGCTGCTGCGCTTGTGACTGAAGGTGCCTGCGGGCAACAGACCGAACACAGTCTGGTTGCGATTGTTTCGGACTGTTCCCCTCGATAGAACCGTGTAGTTGCCAGCAGCATCGCCATTCTCATCGATGTACACATGGTAACTGGCAGAAGGAGGATTGTTTGTTGAGACTCTCGGCCAATGTGCTGCAATGTTGCACGCGTCTACTCACCCCATGGCGCTGCGATAGCGCGAGCCCTTGATGGCTGCCACAATGGCAGTGCCGTTTCTGGGTCTGCCTCCCGCATCCAGCACCGACAGCAAAGCATTTGCGTAGAGATGAACGGCATCGTAGAGATAAGCCGCCTCGGCGCTTATCTGGGGATGAATTGAAATTACAGTATTGTAAGAATTGAAAGCAATGGAAGCAGCATCAGCAGCAGCACCAACCTGCTTTGTTCCACCAAAAAGGCCCAACGGATTGGGGAAATTGAATGGCGGTCGTTCCATGTATTTGTTAACCTAAAGGGTTAAGGGGGGGGGGGGTGTAAGATATTGTTGGCATACTCGTGGCACATTCAGTTGCTGCTTACCTCGTGGGCGAATGTATCGAAGGAAATGGGCGCAGTGGGCACAATGCCAAGATACGATTGAAACGCTTGCACGGCCAGTGGCTCCACCTTCTCCAACAGCATGCCACGAAGATACTTCTCCGGTTTGGCTGCATCATACTGTTCAATATCTATGCCCACCACGAAGTACTCGCCACGGGACAACAGACCACGCTGCTGCAGACTGACCATGAGACCGACGTGCTCATAGTAGTGGCCCAGGACTAGATAGACTAAGGAGTATGATTAGCAGAGATCAGACCTCGTTCTCTCTCTCTCTCTCTCTCTCTTTCTACTCACTGCGTGTGTTTGCGTGTGTCTGCTCCACGAGCGCATCAAAGGGATTGGCCATGAATCCATGGTGATAGATGGTGTTCCACGTGCGTATGTCCCGTACATTGACACCGGCAATATTCAAAGTGTTTAGTATGGTCTCTGCAACGGGCTGGTACTGGCTGCTAACATCGTCCAGGTAGAGGAAGCTCACCTGCGTCCAGTTGAAGGCCAGCAGCAATGCAACCACTGACTTTGAGATCTGCGTATCTGGAGGACGCGTTCTGGCGAATGTGGGAAAGTCTTGTTTGTTGGAGGGATCTCGGTGTGTGCAGTACTAAAGAGAGGAGAGAAGAATAGATGAACTAGGAAGTAATTTGTTAGAGACAGCGCCCACTTACATAGGATATCATTGGAAGATTAAAGGCTGCCGCCATGCGACCCTCGTGCACGCAAGTCTCCTGTGGACCAATGTAGGCAGCCACTTGCTGTGTCCAGAGTGCCGCCGTCTGTCGTATACTGGCAACTTCATCGCCATAGGTCTCGGCCACCACAAACTCCAGCGAATGACCCAACCTACCCAATCTGCCGGCATTGACCTGCTCCACGGCCAGTGAAATGGCACCCGATATGGTAATGCCAGGTCGCTGATAGTCCAGATTGCCGGGACGACGTTGCGAGCCAGTAAGGTAGCCCAGCGTGAAGACCTCCGCATGGCCAACTCTGGCCTGGCCAAGACACAGCAGTAGCAGCAACAGCGGCAGAAAGACTCCTCGGTGCAGATTGAACTCGGTGCGGCTTCTACTCATTACGTGTGCCACGAGGATGAACGACAGAGGCGTGGGGTGAGGTTGGATGGACTTGTCTTTCTTGCTCTGTGTTTAATTTAACTGGAAGTGGGATTGGATGGTGGCAGTAGCTGTGGCAGTAGCAGTTACTTCGGCTTCCTTGCAAGCTGCTCCGTTGGTTGCTCCGTGTTGCAACATTTTGTTTACTTTACGGCTGTGGCAACACAGCTCCGTCTTTCCTTCTTGTTAATTATATTCACTCGATGGCCGTCGTCCTTCTCTCTCTCTCTCTCTCTTTCCCTCTGCTCTCTCCGTCTTCCTCTGCTTCCGCACGTCTTTAATTAGGGCATTTCCTGTTGGCACCTTAAGTTACTTTTGGCCGCACCCCTTCAACACAAGCACTACACACATACAAAGATAAACAGATATATATATATAGTTATATATGCGCATATAGGTTTATATTAGCTGTCAGCAGACTCATTAAAAGTGAATCTTGTGAGAATGAGTGCAATTTGTTCGAATTGACCTTATCAACAGAGTTGAAACTGTTCTTCTTTCCTGTCAAGAAGGTCAGTTAAAAAGCCCTTCCCTTTACCCACTTGGAAAAGGTAGCTTATTCTTTATGATAAATTGTTGCAAATCACAAACGATTTGTTATTTAAATAGTGAATAATAAACAAGCAATGTGAAAAGGTGTTAACAGGAAAGATTCACACTGTCAGAACTGGAAATTAATAGATATTTAGGGAATATAAACAGATCTTTATATGTATAATTTATAATATATAAACGGATTGTCGAATCATTCAGCTTATGTCTTATTGATATCTTGTGCCAATCACTATAATAACGAATATATTCGACTCATAAACAGTATCCATCTACACACGGTATACCATAACTATTAAGAAGGCTACAGTCGAGTGTGCCCGACTGTGAAATACTCGCTGCCTACCTGACTAGACAATTTCATAAATGCATATATAACTTTAATGTTTAAAGTATTTTATGTTGCATACTTTCTCAATTATTCGGCATTGATAGTTATTCTAATTAACAAAAATGCATTTTTGTTGCCTTAAAATTACACTTGGACAAACAGACATAGCTATATCGACTTGTCTGTTGATGCTGATTAAGAATATCTATACTTTGTGGGTTATGTTACGTCTCATTTTGTCTGTTACATATATTTTTGGTTGGCACAAGATTATAATACCCTTCTAACCTTAAGAGTAGCGGGTATAAAAAGGCTACATGGAAGTCAGTGATAACACAGCCGAGCTCATACCGCCTACACCCTCTTGCCACTGCAGACAATGTCTTTGTTTGGCCTTCGCCTGAGTCAGAGACTTTGGTGATTGCTCCTTTCACACGCTCCTTGCTACTTTCACACAGTTGCTGTGCCTGAACTTGCACAGTAATTTATTATATTGAATCGCTTCGAACCACACTTCAAAGTTTGCACACGCGGCATATTGACTTTCCCCTTCGGCTTGTCCCTCGCCCCTCGTTGCTCCGATTGGCAACTGCCGCCTGTGGGATATGCTACAATTCTTACGCTTGGCTTATCATGTCTCCCTCTCTCTCACACTCGATTCTCTTCTTCCCACACTGATACCAGGCAGACTGACCTCCTTTTGGACCTTTAACCCGCTTAGTCCGCCCCTACCCAGCGCGCTCCTTTCTCCTGCGCCTGGTTATAAATGAGCCGCCTCTGGCAGCATTTAATAACGCGCCTTTATCCATAAGTCTAGCCGGAGCCTGCTCTGACGCTGGCCTGGCGTATCCATGTTCCGTGCTTGTTTAATTGTTGCCCATTGTTGGCATCGCCGCGTGCACTTGACAGACAATTTCGCAAGCAATTTATCCGTAGCTTTAATTCGCGTTAACTTCTTTCAAAAAGCTGTCGCTGTCTCTCTCTCCCTCTCTCTTCCTCTACCTATCGCTCTTTCTCTTGACAAGCTGTGGGAACTGCCACAGTATGCCTCCTTTATGTGACGTATTTGGAGCTTAAATTTATGCGTTGCGCTAAGCTCGCACATCATCATTATGAGCTGTCCTAGACTGGCTAATAAAGACCCTTGACCAGCTACTAGTGGGGGTCAATTTGCCATCTCCACACAAGTGTGTGTGTGTGTAGAGGGGATTGTGTGTGTGCATAGCATGTGGGAGTGCCGACAAACCAATTGAAACTTCAGCTTGTCTACAGGAACGTAGCTCCAACTGAGGCAGCTGCAATTGCAAGTGCAGCTGAACAAAGGAGTGGGTGGTCAGGGGAAAGCGTGGGAGAAGGGGCAGAGGGGAGTACATGTTAAGCCATGGACTGCCTAATACCAACAGTCAGAGAAGTAAATTACATTAAATCGAAGCTTGCAAGTGACTTCAAGTTCAGCTCTCAAGCAATTAACTGCAATTTGTCCAATGCAAATGCAGCCGCACCTGCTTAAAGGAGGAGGCAGGGGGGAGAAGTGGAGAGGGGACACTAGATAGTCTCACTTGGCATGCAACGCTTCACTGGCGATTAATTTCGCAAACGAACATACAACAAGTGCAATAAATAACAATTTGTGTCACAATTTTGGCACGAGAGAGAAATACAACGCAAAACAATAAGCAAAGAGAGAGGATTGGGCGACTAGCAGATACCCTGCATACCTCGTATGGCACTTATTGACTAATAACATAATAAATTTCAATATAAATGCCCAATTTAGGTCTTTTAGTTTTAGATGGGTTATTGTTAGCTTCAATCTGCCTGCGCCATGTGAGTCTTCTGTCAATGTGCACTCCTAGGTACGTTACCTCTTCTGCTCTCGGGAGTGTTATGTTGTTCAACGAAAGTGGTGAGCAATCCTGAATGTTTAGCGTAAATGTTACGTGCTTGCATATTTGTTCGTTTACTTTTATTCGCCAGACAGAGAGTCACTTCTCAATGTCGATAAGCTGCAATGCTAGTTGTGCTGTAGCTTGGATCGGAGATCTTGAGCAGTTAAAGATAGCTGTATCGTCGGCAAATGTGTAAACTGTGTAAAGGAGGCTTAGAGTTGGCCCAAGAACGCTGCATGTAAAATATTTTATAGATTTCATATTCATGTTATTTAAAGTTAGCAAATATACTATACTCTATAAAGAACGTACTTAATTTGAGTGTTCATAATAATAAACAAACTATACAAGCCTATCATACACCATATGCCAAGTTTTTGCCAAGTATAGGGTATTTAAAGTGCGCGCTACCGGTAAGCAATGTCAACGTCTTGGGCAGGTATTGTTTGCCTCTGCGAACTGTGATCAATGGATCTCATTTTCATTTTTGTGAGTTCATACTTTGATAAGGCACTTGCCCTTATCGAAGGTCCATAAACAAGCTCAATAATCTAATCAGCCAGCGTCGTAATGCGAGCTGTAATCCATGGAATGCCAGAGCCAATTGCTTTTAGTTTACTTTGAAATGCGCTTCTCGAAGGTCTTGTCAAACTGCTTGTTGCTGCTGCTCTCTCTCGCTGCAGGTAAGTCGCCCAATCAGATATATTTTGGGATATACCCTAAAGTCTTTGTAGTTAGCGCTGCTGGTCCTGGATACCTGCTCTACACACGTCGCAATCAGGATGCGGCGCAACACATTGAGCCGTCAGTGGAGTCGCTGCTACGCACCTCATTCTATGCGCTGGAGCCAGTTGTGTGAGTCATCCTAATCACATGTAATCACGTAACTCTTGTAACTCATCAAACCCTTTCACTGCAGACTGTCCATACCACACTGGCAAAGCAACAGTTCCAGAGCAGAGCAGGAGATCTTGGTGCCGGCGCTACTAGAACGCCAAGCCTGCAATGTCTTCACTGTGGAACTGACAGCAACGCAGAGCGAATCAGAAATTGTTGCTAGTGTGCGGGATCTGTTAGTCTTGCTGCACAAGGATTTGGGCGTGCCACTGCAACAGCAACAGTTGGTGGCCTTTGCCGATGGTGCGCACTTGGCAGGTGCTGCCGCCAAGCAGCTGCAACAGTTGCTGGGCGAGCAGGTAGGACAAATCACAGCATTGGATCCAAGTGATGCATCCCACATCGAACATCGCTTGTCTGCCCAAGATGCGCGTTTCGTTGAGGTCATTCACACCAATGGCAATAGGCTGGGCACACTCAGCCAACTAGGAGACGTCGATTACTATCCCAATGGAGGAGGACAGCAGCCTGGCTGTGATACGGATGCCTGTTCGCATGAACGCGCTCTGGATCTTGCCACGGAAATGTGGTCAACAACGAATGAGTTTGTCAGTGCGCGTTGCAACTCCGTGGAGGAGATGAGTGCAGAGAATTGTCGCTGGTCCTCGCTGCGTATGGGAGAGAGTGGAACGGGTATTTACTTCCTAGAGACCCGAAGCACGGCGCCCTATGCCCGGGGCGCATATCACATATCATTCATATAGGCAGCAAGGCGCAATAAAGGCGACTCTATATTGTGTGGGAAAGTGTCATTAGTCACGAATGGGGGGAGGAGGAGAAGGAGGCAGAGCAGAGGCGTCATCAACTGGCAGTATTGATGGCTGTCAGGCGTTCGCCTCATTCATTACTTCAAAATCAATTTAAAGGCATCGGCTCAAAGTTTGACGCACGTGCACACACTCA
The DNA here is from genome assembly GCA_018903425.1 of Zaprionus nigranus. Lineage (NCBI taxonomy): Eukaryota > Metazoa > Arthropoda > Insecta > Diptera > Drosophilidae > Zaprionus > Zaprionus nigranus. The sequence goes on along the minus strand of JAEIGD010000030.1, from coordinate 906,444 downwards.
CATTACGTATACGACATGTCTCTCTCTCCCTCTCTCTCTCTATCTCTTCCCTGCGTGTCTTTGCGGCTTCTTTCAGTGTTTTTTGTTCGGCTGCTCATCAAAAAAAGCCACCAACTTTGCCTATGTTGGCCGTAAGTATTAGATAAGCACTTTGCCCTCAGCTTGCCGAAATGACTTGTCCCAAAGTTTGCTCCAAGCTCAGGAGGCGGAGCATCTGCATCTACTTTAAGTTCCTTTCTTTAAGCTCGTTCGAAATTCATAAGCTGCATGCAATACACACTGCCAAATCGCGTCGTTGTCGTTGTTGTTCTTCTTGTTGTTGCGCATTTTTCTGTGATATTATAGAGAAATTCCTTTGTGCGTTGCACAGTGACTTCTTCTCGCAGCGGGTCGACAGCGGCATCTGCGGAATGGGCGAATGACAAAGTGGAACGCATAGTTGGAACTTGGTGCCAGTGCCACGCCCTCTGCTGCTGCCACCCTGGTTGGTTGGTGTTGCTGCCTGCGTGCGTGTCACTTGAAAGTCAGCCCAGAGAGCGAGAAACTGTCGCAAATTGCATTTAAATTCGCTGCACTTGAGTGCGTCCCTCACGTTCCCTTGTAAGGCCGGTTTGCTCTATGGGATTAACATATTTTATTTATGATTTCGAAACTATAAAAGATGTCTTTGCCAGCAGAAAGTTGCTGCCTTCTGTTGTTCAATCTGCATTGATAAGATAAAGCTTTCAAAGAACTTAAGAAAAAAAGGGGGAATATGAGCAATCAATGAGTGACTCTCAAAGTTTGCGTGTTTCTGGATCGTTCCTCTAAGCTTGAAACCTTCAGGCACTTCCTGCATAGCGAGTTAATCGCCCCTCCTGGAAGCATGTCTCAGCCGTTAGCCGACTTAAGTTGTTAATTTGGTATTGGGGCACCTACTCCAAGCAGGAACCCACCTAGACGTTACGCCAGGCTCAATCTCAGTTTCCGCCTCTCCTCCCTCACGTTGTACAGGCATGAAATGGCGTCCCATAAAATACAAGTACACCAAGAACAGCACGACAAGCCAATCGGGCCTTGTGACCTCTGTGGGTGGTCCATTAGAAGCCGTAACCTCATCCTCCACCGTCTTCCGTCAACCTCCCAAGGGCGGCAGCAACTGCTGATAATTTTTGCTTTGCTCATTGTTTTTCTGTGGCTTTTCGGGGCGGCCATTAGGCGACTTTGCCATAAAATATTGCAATTACACACACTCGCACACACACACACACACATACACATGTACTCGCAATCGCACTCTGAAGTAAACAAGAAATAAAATCGAAACAATTTCATTTGCTCTTGTCTCCCTCAACTTCCTTTTCCTTTTTATTCTTTTCTTTTTTTTTTTTCTTCTTTTTTCTTTTTTTTTTGTTATGTTAATGAGAAAAGCGCGTTGATTTCAAATTAAAAGCAATGTCTTAAGATTGCCTAAGAAATACTCAGGTTGTTGCCTAGCCAAGACCACAAACACCCTTCCCTTCCAACGTCTCCCACTGCTGCCAAAAAATGTGTAAGAGGATATACTCAGTTTTGAGTCGGAAGTGGAAAGAGCAACGGGGCACAGTGGCGCATTCTTACGAATTTGCATGCAATCAGTTAGCTCGTAGAGTCATTATTGCTTGTACAGTGTGACACAATGTGAGGTCTTTGTAGGCTACTTTAATATCTACTATATGCTTGAAGTCTGATTTGTAATATTTCTTGTTATACTCACTATCATTAGTGTAGAAGGTGATTATAACTCTGCCAAACGAATTTGTGTAATATGCAAACAAATATTATATATTCTTGATTTGCATAAACAGCCTAATCGATAAGGCCATGTCTGTCCGTCTGTCTATATATATACATATATATCTTATATATCATTCTTTTATGCGTCGAAAGATTGTGTGCTATTTTTACTTTTCGTTTGTTAATTTATTCCGATTTAATCAGTCGTTTCGTTAAATCGGATATGTATATGTTACCGATCTATAAAATTTCATTTGTTTTTCAATTCTTTTATTACCGACTCTAGTAGTTTATATCCTGTTATGATCGGCAATTCGATAAAGAATTTCCGAATGATACCCACATTTTTATATCATAATTCATATTATATAACTCATATTTCTAATATTACTTATAAAGTTCTTTTATCTGTGGGCAACTTTCAAATTTACCTCTTATTTCTACAAAACCTGCAACTGTGCAACAGAGCGTACATTTACACATACAACAACAACATGAGCAACCACATAAAGCAGCTATGAATTTCACTATTTTCCCAATTAAAATAGAGTTAAAGGGGTTTAAGCTTAAGTGTTTTCAATGCTTTGAGATGCAGAATTAAATATTAATCTCTACAAGCCACGAATTAAAAACGGCATTTAATAAGATTAAATTATAGGTAGTTGTTCCTTTGTTTATAATAAGATTAGAACTAATTGCATGGAATTTAAATCTATTGGAAACGAACCTAACTTCAACTTAATGCAAAGAGCATTTACTCATCGGTTTGTCGTCTGTTTTCAATGGTTTATCGTTCGCTTTGAGTATTTACTTTTTTATGACTATGTTAATTATTTCGTCAACGTTTTTATGGGATGAGCCATTGGAGCAGTCTAGCTCTGGCCGAGAACCCCGCGTACTCGTAACTTTCCACCTGCCTTGCAACCAAGCCTCAAATCGAATCCGAATCGTGCCATTGGGTGAGGCACTTCCATTGTAGCTGTCATTTTTGTTGTTGTTCCTGTTCCTGTTGTTGTTGGCGAGTGTTTTGAACGCAACGTTGTGATAAGAGCGGCAAAGCAGAGAACCGAGCGCAGCGTAACATATGTCACTCTCTGGGCTCTGCTACCATTCCAAGTTCCCCTCGAGACCCTCAACGAGTAGACACTGCCACCTACCTACCTCCCTCTCTCCCTTCCCCCATTACTCTCCCTCTCTACGTATGTTTTGCATTTTGCCAGTGATAAGCCAAGCTAGGTTGGGTTGGTCTGGCTGGGTTAGGTTGGTTTAGCTGGGTAGCTTCACCAACTGGTCGCCCAATTGAAAAGCCATTCACATGGAAATTTAATTAAAATCGCCATGTCAATGCGGCAGCTGCAGGTGCAAGCTGCGGGCCACCTTTGTTGCCCTGTGCGCTTTCCCATGATTTGCGGGTAATTTGCAGGCGATTCTTATGCTGTGCACACATCACCATCATCAGCACATTTCCACATGGCCGTAGCAGCGTCTGCATGCCACTTAATCTGCATAATCTCTTGGCCCACATTCGCTAATCAGCGTTAATAGTGCTTTGTCTTTGTGTGTGTATGTGTGTGTGAGTGTACGCGTATTTTTGTGCGAATGTGAAGGTAATTATTTCAATTTTAAGCTGAAGAAGCTATAAGCATAATTCTTTAACGTCTGCCCTCTTATCATTTATAGCGACTTAGTTAAATCATTTAAATACCCTGTAATAATGTTAGCAGAAAGTGAATAACACAAGAGGGAAGTTTCGGCAGAATTTACTTTTTAAAAATAAACAAAACTTCAACTATATTAAAAGAACTTAAATATACTAACTAACATATTTGATATTTGGTTTTGGGACAAAATGCATAACTTTCGCAACTAATAACTAAGAACTAATATTTCACTTTACAATCCATTTTAAACATGTACGAGTATATGGTATATGTAAAAACATTCAAATGTAAAGCACTCAGAAATTTTTGAATGTTCAAAAACATACACAATCGGTTTTTGGAACATAACCTCAGGTTTTAGCGTGTTTGAATTTATTTCAGAGTACTAAGTACTCATCTGAACCTTCAACGTTTATTTCCTTCCTACAGGGTATTTCTTAGTCATGCAACCTACACAAATGCACTGTAACTTGTTATCCATGAGAATTCAACTTGATCTGTTTCGGTTTTTTGTAGTTTCTTGCAGCTCGTGCGCTTTGGCCAATTGCCATTTCTATTTTTCATATTTGCAAAGCTCAAAAGCAACAGCAACAACATGAACAGCAGCAGCAATAACAGCAGTAACAGCAATAACAACAGCACCAGCAATAACAACAACGAAACTGCAGCTGCTGTCAATATGCTGTTGAGTGTGGTCAGTGACAGAAGCAGCGACGCGACAGCGACGCAAGCTATTGCATGTTTCAGAAACAACAATAACAACAAAAGCTGGCAGCATGAGCGAACAAGTCGATGACGCCCTCCCACTCCAGCAACTGTACCCCTGTCGCACTCCCTCTCTCTCACTCTGCTGCTGATCACGTTTGGAGAACCCCGCAAAATGATCGCGATGCTGCAGCTCTGCCTCTGCCCCTACCTCTGCCGCTGCCTCTGCCGCTGTCACTGCCGGCATAATACGCGCAGGCATGCGACGCCACGCGCCTCTGCTGACACTGGACTGACTCATTTTGGGGTTTTGGGGCTCACATAAAAATTTATTTAAATTGTGGAAAAAAATTGCATTGCATTTGCATTGTTTGCAGCGGCAGCGACGTCAGCATTGTTGGTTTTTTACTTTCAGTTTTTGTTAGGCTGCGCGGCAGCTGTTGTAATCGTTGTTGTTGTTGTCTTTGTTGTTGTTAATTTTTTATGGCGCTTATCAATTATTTTCTCGTTGCATACGAAATTTATTTAAATTACTCTAGAGTGGGACATTGTTGTTGTTGTTGCTGCAATTGCATAAGTATTGTCAATACGCATATTTTGCCCCACTGTGTGGATGGTCGCGTGCGTGGGAGTAAAAGGGAAGGAAGGTGTCACATATGTGTAACGGTAAAAAGCTAGTTCGACGTAGCGAACCCGGCCGACGCCGACGCGTCGCTTGATTTGCGTCGAATTGCTAATTGGAATTTACAATATGGATAAAAAAAACGGTTCATAAACAAATTTATGCATTTTGTCAATTTACTAATTGTGCTATAAATACTACACGTGTGTGTGTGCGCCATATTGTGTACCAAAGCATTTATGGTAACTTGGATAAGTCACACGTCTGTGCGTGTCGAGGAGGAAGGGAAGGAGGAACAAGAGTAGTAAGAGGACCAAGAGGAGGAGAAGGAAGAAGAGGAGAAGGAGAAGCAGCACGCGGAACTCTCATCTGAAGTATCTTAATGGGGGCTCAGATAACGGAACTCACACGAGTAATTCGTCAACTTTTTCTATTAATTTTATGCGCAGACATTCACACACACACATGTAAATACTTACAAATCGCGTATGCCTGCACTTGTTGTTGTTCTCTGTGTAATGTTGCTTACAAAAATTTGTCACGTTCTGCGTGCGGAAAAAAGCTATGCGATTTTAACAAAAATTGCACGCAGTCAAACGCACACACACACAATTGAAAACGGTACAAAAGAGAGAGAGAGAGGCAAATATAAAAACCAGATATTCTTTTTTGTTTCATTTGCAATTTTGCATTAATGAAAACACACACTATATTTCAAAGAGCGCGAGTGCGCTGCGAATGTGCGATAATTTATTAGTGCCAGATTTTTGACACAGATCTTCCCCTCCCCCTACCAAAGCTTTTGCTCTCTGAAAAATGTTCTTTGTGGGGTCAACTTTAAAATGTTAAAAACTATTTTCAAAACAGGCGATCGTTCAGAGAAAGAGAAACATAAACATAGTTTGCCTGCCTACCTGGCTGACACCTGTTGCGAATAACGGGGCGCCAACATTTGCAGATGTGTTAAAGAGCTAATGGTGATGAAATTTGTTTCAAATAAATTATATAGGCACAGCACGCACGATCTTATTTCCTTTGGCGAAATTCAAATGTGTAACTGAGGCAACTGTGTTGTTTTGTTTGTTGTTGCTTTACAACTTCATTGGCACTTACACACACACACACCGTTCGCACAACCGACAATTTCAACCGCCAAATCAAGACTGAACGATGAGCGGCATATTCTAATTGGGCTTAATGGCGACACTGGTCACACTTTTGCTATAAAATTATCGATTATTGATAACAATTTAACGAAATGCAATCCTCAAACTCTGTGCAGTTGGCGCGCATTTAAAACAAACAGCAATATATCGATTTTTATTCATTACTCTTAATTTTATCTGTTGGCAACTCTACTTCGACATGCATATCGATAAAAAAAAAAACGAATACCTTTGTGAAAAAAAACAAACTATTCAAAGTATTCAGGCCTAATCTGTCAGTGAATAAAATTAATAAATATTTTTTTAAAATACTCAGTGCTTATCATTTACGAAATATCGAAAAAGATTTATCGATGCGGTGGTGCATTGATGCTTGCCGTGAGTGGAACACGACACGCACTCGCCTCTAGTTAGAACAATCGATAACCATATAGTAGCCGTACTCATTTACAATTTCGTGACAAATATAACAAATGTGTTGTTTCCCGACGAGTGTGTGAGTGCGTGCATTGAGTTAGTGGTAATTATTTATTGGTAATAATAATTGGCCAATCGTATCAAAGAGACACGCGGCGACAGTAAGAAAATCAGCAACAGACACAACATGAGCGGCGGTGGCATGGATAAAAGAAAACTGTCGTAAGTAGAAAATTTGCAAATGCTTTTCTTCAATTGCTTTTTTTCTTCTGCGCACACATACATACAACGCACTCACACACACACACACACATTGTGCAGATGGCAGATGCGCATTGCCAACAACAGCGGCAGCGCTGTCGATGTACAATTGATTTTCCACAGGCCAGCAACAACACCAAGCAACGCCAGCAGAGGCGGCGGCAGAAACAGAACCAGCAGCAGCAGCTGAAACGTGCAGGCGACGCAGGCTTCTGCTGCCGCGTGTTGGGTTCCTTGCGATAGGCATTAGGATAAACAAGGGCCTGCAGCTTCAGAAACAAGAACAGGGAAAGAGGGTAGCTGTCGCAACTCTGTATGTGTGTGTGTGTGTATGTCTGTTTGCGTGTTCTTTTGGCTAATTTTCTGTAAATCAACTGACGGTTCCGTGAGATACTGACGGATTTCCATAAAATATATAAATAACAATAGAAGTGCGCTAACCAACTATATTACACAAGCTATTCGCTCTTGATCTGTGATAACAAGTGCGCTCTCTAGCGAACACACACGCACACACACACACACCAGTTCACTTGCAATCAGCAATATACACATGTAGATTCGTGTTATCTTTAACTGGCTATTCTAGTGTTAGCGTTATTGGTAGCTTTACCAACAAAATATTTGGCAGCTTGTGTCCCCATTAACCGTCACATTCATTTACTCATTCACACACACACACTTATGGCTTTGTTGGCTGATAATATATGTATGTGTGTGTGTGTGTGTGTGTGTGTGTGTGTGTGTGTGTGTGTGGGTTGTGTGTGTGGGGTGTGCATTACAATCTACTACTACAGTCTATGAGTAATACTCGAGCGGCTTTTCTCTGCCCCAATTATGTGCAATTTTCCCAAGCCTTGCAACTGACGCGTGTCCTTGGCCTTGTGCCCACAGTGGCTCCCCTCACTCTGTGCACACCCACTGTGTCAATGATCTTCCGTTCCCCTTATCAACACGTAGATTTTCACATGAGCATCTTCAAGCTTCAACAAGCCACTCCGGAAAATCTGCTGTTCTCGGAAGGGGGCGTGGCTCCTTGAACAGAATCCCCATAATGCAGGAAAGTGACCTTGGCTTAGTGTGTACGGTATACGAGTATCGCTGGAATGAGAAAATTACTTGGAAAATATAGTTGTCACAATGAGAAACTCATTTATATTTAGATATGTATGTACTATATTATTATTGAGTTCATTCTAGTTTCTATATTTAGTATTATAAGCTTTTCCATGTACCCCTCTAGCAGCAGTATTTGCTTAGGTGATATAGGTCTATCTGGTTGTCTTTCACTCTTTTTAAGACCTCAATTTAACAGTGCTGCCAATTGTTTGTAAACTATCAACTGAAACATTGCAAGATATTTATATGTATATATTCTACATAAACTCTAATTTATATACATATTTTAGTATTTATTCTGTCTTTTATTCAATTTTACTCCACTTGTTCTTAGAATGTGAATGTGTTAAACGCCTTCTTATTATTTCTCCTATTCCTAAAGTTGTTCTTTGTTGTGAGTTGGGCCAAAACGCATGCCAAGTGGTCGTTATTCTTAGCGTCCTTCGTTGAAAATCCTTGACATCGGGGCATTTGCCCTTTATAAGATTTGTCGCTTGAGCATTCACTGTACCACAGTGACTGGGAAAATCCATACGAGGTGCATGAGAGTTTCAGAGGCGCAGCAACAATTGCAATGTACCCACATGAACAATTATAGCTACTTGGGGTTGAGTCGCACTATCTGCATTCGCGGGATGTGTCATCAGTGCCAAGTTGTTGTCTCTGCGCCTGTGTACGCATCCGAGAGTCACCGAACCGCACCCTGCCGTTGTCCAACGTTGTTCAATGTCGTCTGTTTCTCCCCGAGGAGAGCCTGAAGTGCGTTTGTGTCGTGTTCAGTCGCGTGTTGCATTACCTTTACTGTTTGTGTTTGATGTTTACGTTGCTGTTAATGCCTAACAAAATCCCCAACGCGTCGAGTGGCGGCTTAGTCATCACGGCCAAGGGGCAGTGTGAGAAGACGCCGAGTTATCGGGCAGCAACGTGTGCAGAAAATAAATATTGAATACGCAAAGTGTCAGCTGCAAATTCGTTTATTGAGCTTACAGAATTCCAGAATCATCTCTGAATTTAAATGTTCACAGATATATATAATATTTGTACATAATAGAGAACTGCAATCAGTGCCTTTCCATCTACCCGTAGTCCGTTAGGTCGTTTGCAACATAGAATTCAATGTGTTATCAATCAATGTGAAGGTAATTCTCTGCCGATTGTGTTTATTTATACAAGAGTTATATTCATTCAGTAACATGAATTCATTCAGTAGCAATGCGTCCGTGCCAAATATAGTAATTTATTCAATTTGAATACACATTTGTTCTCAAGCATTTGTTTATTAATGTCTATAATTTGATTATCTCTCCTTAGCACATCGGGCGATTCGCTGTACGAAATCTTGGGACTTCCTAAAACAGCCACAGCTGATGACATTAAGAAGACTTATAGAAAACTGGCACTCAAATACCATCCAGATAAGAATCCTGACAATGCTGATGCTGCCGATAAGGTGAGTGTCCCTTCTAGTTCAAGCCAGACAATCTTACTCATTTTTCTCGATTTCGACAACAGTTCAAGGAGGTGAATCGAGCACACTCGATACTGAGCGATCAAACCAAACGCAATATTTATGACAATTACGGTTCACTGGGTCTCTATATTGCCGAGCAGTTCGGGGAGGAGAATGTGAATGCATACTTTGTGGTCACATCGCCTGCGGTGAAGGTGAGTCGTGTGTGCAATTTCGTTGGTGTCTTATTACTTTATATTAATTAATCTCTTGATTATGTTTATCTTCTCAAACAGGCCTTGGTCATTTGCTGCACATTGTTGACGGGCTGCTGTTGCTGTTGTTGCTGCTGCTGCTGTTGCAACTTCTGCTGCGGCAAATTCAAGCCGCCGGTGAACGAATCGCACGATCAGTATTCACACCTGAATGTGAGTGATGTTTGAATTGGTTCCGACGTTGAGCCCTTGTCCAACTACTAACCCTCCTGATCTATATATATATATATATATTAAATGCATAAAAGACAACAAAAAACAAGAAAAACAATAGATTTCAATTATCCACACGACAGCAATACGCGTTTAAATCCCTCCACAATAACGCAAATCAATACAATACTCACACAGAAATATATTAATATATATGATATACAATACACACTCACATCTAATCCCCCCCGCTTGTATATACTGCCCCTCAACTAACTAACACTGGACTCATTTTGATGATTTTTGTGAAGCAATTGTTTAGTCAAGAGTAGTTTTCTAGCTAATCATATGCATATAAATTAAGGTGGCATTTTGCATACCGCTTAATTGGCTCACAATCAAAATAATAAATGCTTTATTTTCTTAAGTATTCTTAATGTATTTCTACTTTGTGTTATGTGTTGCCAACTGCTTGAATTGTAATCAAGTATTATTTTCTCATTTGATACTGATATTGCTTACTTACCTCCTTCTCCTCCTCACCTACTACTACTACTCGTTTTCTCTGTCTCCTTTGACTCTGCACATTTATTCGTTTGCTAGTTTGGGGTAAGTATGTAGCTTGAGTTTTATGTTCTTATCAAATGAGCGAAAAGATGTTGATTGTATGGCAAAGGTAAACACCAAACTAACCCAAACCCACCAATGTTTTGATCATTTTCTCTTCATTCATTTGTTTTAATTTTCAATTGTAATTTGACTTTTGAATTCGGACACCACGAAAATCATCAAATGCTTCAAAGTCTCGTTACTATTTCAATATAAATAATCACTTAACTTTCGAAGACAAACAATCTCTCTTCATAAATTGTATATATAACGTATAACGTATCGCGTATAATAAAGCTCGATATTTTAAACTGTCCTGTAAATATGCGAGTACAGTTGTTACGGATTTGCCGAGGATATTCCATTGGTTATGATTTAACAATCCTAGATTGCTTTTCTTGTTTTTTACGTCTCTCACATTTTTCACACAATCAACTTAGATTGTTTGCCCAGTTTTGCGTTCTACTTTTCAATTATCATTTTGTATTATATTGTACGTATGTGACGGAGTGAAGAACTTAAAACCAATTTACTTTTCTATTTTTGTTTATTTTATCTCAAACTACCTTTCGATCGACTCATCATCCACCTACCTTATACACAATTGCGCCTGCGCGCGGCTCATACTAAAAACAATATCGCATTAACACACATATTGAATATACATTATCATATGTGGCCGGCCCGATCCGATACGCACCAATCCGATTGGATCCACATATGTGTGTATCTTATGTGAATGCGCAGCGGCCCGATGGCAATCGAGAGGCCAACGATATGCCACCGCATCTGGGACAGACTCCACGTCTTGTAAGTATAGAAATCGAGAACGTCACCGGCACGAGTAGTGCATGAGCTCGGCGCAGATGCAGATACAGATGCAAATGCACAATAAAAAATAACTGTACCATACCCGCGTATGTACTAACTAACCCAGACACCACCTCCAATACCCTTCAACACCACAACCACCACCACCACCACTACTACTTCAACACAATTAGAAGTACCTTTAAGAGAATACAGTATTCAAAATTGAATTAAGAAGCGGATGGTGATCGCAATCCAACATATAGAAAAGCATGCAAAAGCGACAAGAGCTCTCTCATCTTTGTACTTGGTGGTCTGCTGGGTAAATGAATCTCACCTCCTATATAATACGTATCTCACCTAGCTGAATTGTGATGTACACACTGTAGTTGTAGATTGTTTATGATTTCCAATATGCAATATACAGTTTGCTGCAGCTAAAGCTTTATGTTAATACAATGCTTTGTAAACGGCTTTCTACACTCTTGCACTGTAAGAAAACTCATTGACTAAACAATGCTGAGGGAGTACTCGGATTTCTCTCCAGAACAGAACCTACTCACAATATATAATCAAAAGAATTAAACAACATTGTATTAACTATCTTCTTTTTGCACGCAGGAGGACGTTGATCTCGACGATGTGAACTTGAGTGCAGGTGGCGCACCTGTCACTACACAGCCGCGCGAGCAACCAGGTGGCCAGTCTGCATTCGCCATGCCGCCACCCAGTTACGCTGCAGCTTCGGCTTCGGTCGGCGTGAATCCATTCACTGGAGCTCCGGTTGCTGCCAACGAAAATACGTCTTTGAACACAACAGAGCAGACCACATACACACCAGGTATATAAACACAGTTGGCCACAGTTAACCACAGAATATAAAGCCGACTTCCAATCGGTTCAGTTCTCGACAAGATCTACAACAAACACACTTAGAAGCAGTACAATAACAAGCTTAACTTTAAAAAAGCGTCTACGACCATCGAACTTGTTGTTATTATATTGCAAAGACAGTGGGAAAACAAGCAAACATCAATAACATAAAGCAAATGGGAATTATTGTAAAACACACTAAATCAATTTCGAATGTATTGCAGTATAGTTTGATACTGAAACCACTCTATTATACATTTACATATATACAATATATATATATATTAACTTTTTTGCGTTTCCCCATGGCAGGGAGAAAAGAGAATCATATAACAAAATGAAAGATCAAACAATGAATACACCTTTCTAGCAGTAAGATCTCATAATATACATACATACGAGTACATAGCACATTTATAGGACCCAAAAGTATATTTTTAGACACTCATTTTCACAGCGAGAATCGGACAAATTCTAAATAAATACAGCTAAAAATCAATAATAATAAATAATAGAATAACTTAATGCAGTGTTGCTTTTCGAAGCCTTCATTTCTCAGAGTATATTGAATGCTGGCACTAAAACAGCATCCTTGATTCGATATCCGAAACGTCCATTCAATCGATTTCAGCAATAAAATTGAAGGGGCACTATCAAACACTGCCTTGCAACTATATAAAATCGCCCATCAGATGTGTGGCAGTTGCACTATTCGAAGTCTCTCCCTTTCTCTTTCCCTTTTCCTAACTGAATTGTAAATATAAATCTGTTTTCCTTTTGTTAATCTTTATTGTTATCTGTGCAACTTATCACACTGCCATTAGAAAACAGCTTGCTGACAGTTTTAATTTGGCCTGGGCCATAGGTGTTTTACAATATTATTTTTAATATGATTTCTAATTTATACACTATACTTTTATCTCTCTCTTCTTTTTTCCATTCACTTCTAGATATGGTTAAGCAAAAATATTAGGTTCATGCTTGAAGCGAGACAAACCCAATTCATGCGAGCGTTTTGAACAGCCACACACACACATTTTTAATTGCTTTTTTGTTAATCTGGTATGTTAAATGAGTCGAAAAAAAAATACACACATACCTTTATATTTATTGTAAGCTAACAACCTTAAATGTAATTTATAATACGATAGTAAAGCAAAAGCTTCAGCTAGCAAGTTTCAACTGGATCCGTTGTGCATTAATGGATCGATAGATTAAAGTTAAAACTAAATAGCTTCGGTGACTCCCGACTCACTTCATGAGAAATGCAAACCGAATTGAAAATGGTCCATGTAAAAGGCAACAACAACCAAAACTCTTATAATTTCATTATAATATGTATTCATAAATTAAATTTTGGTAGTTATTTAATCTGAGAATGCATATAACCAACGTACTATGGTAATTGATACACCTACCTAAAGTATCTTTATTTATAAAAATATTACTTTAACTAATTGAGATTGAACAAAGGGTTACACTCCACAAATGTAAGGGCTTCAGCCCGTAAAACTAAATTGTAAAAACCATGGCCCATTCCAGGCCTTTTGTTTGATTTGCAACGGATTGTACGTAATTTGTAAGATGTACTTTTATCAGAAACTGCAAACCTCCCCATACATATTATACTATACACATATACTATACTTAACTTTGGTTTGCAAATTGTGTGTGTGCTTATAGTGATTCGCCTTTTAGTCTGAAAATAAATTGTTTATTGTTAAAACTGATCTTTGGTGTGGCGAATAAAACCTGTGACCATTTGTCTGTCTAATTTTCAAAATAGGTTTACAACAAATTGTTAAAAAAATATAAGTAATAAATCCAATAAACTGTTGCTCTAATTAAACTATGGGTCATCGATGTCTATAGATGACCCAGCAGTATCACAGTGTGACCCTCTGTAATTAACTGCAAATGTAAATACATAAGTCAAGTTATAAACAGCTTTGAAAACGATTAAATTAAGTGCACTTGCTATTTGCGAGCATGTACAACTAAATAATTAATATAATCCCCAACACTTAATGTATTCTGAAACAAATGTTATGCAAAATTACAAGATATTTTTCATCACGTATGGCACATAAACGATAATTTCATAATTCATAATTTTATATATTATTTTCAAATATTTTTATTGGATTTTAGGACTTTAGTTACCATGCTTTCTTTGACATAACGGACGTAACTCTTTTTTCGATTGTATCTGTAAATTAACGCAATTAGTCAAAAATGTTTATATAATCGCGCATGTTATATCATTGGTATCAATTATATAAAGAACCAGCAAATAATGTATAATGTATGAATATACTACAATACAAAACAAATATATAACTTATACCTACATATATATATAAAATTCAATTAATAATAATTACATTTTAAATTTTTCGTGTGTATTTAATGTCCGTACAAGTCAAGAGGAAAAACCAATCACAAAACACAATACAAAATAACACAAAAAAAAAAAAAAAAACAAAAACAATTTCAAAATTTACATTTAAAATTACCAATTGTTTTCAAATTTAAATTTATCAGAAGCAGAATAAATCGGAAATCAATAAAACTACTATATAAACTAAAGGGTTTGTTTGCATTACACTAAAAAATATGTTTGCATTTTTTAGGTTGGGACAAATTATCATAATATATTAAAAATCTTTCGAGTTTTTTATGGTTATGTGGAAACTTCGACGTGCAGAGTATATTCTAGGAATCGGGCTTAGAATGTCAAAATACATGTTGATATATGTATATATAGCGCCTAAACAGATCAGGTTTCTCCATCTATTAAGGGATTTTCAAAGCTTTTTTTTTTTGAGGTTGGAGCGGAATCCAAACGGGATGGCGAACATTGGAATTTGGATTCAGCGAACCAAAATATATATTGCATATGCAGATCATGAAATGGTTTTATTTTTGTGGAGTTATGTTATCATTGAGAGAGGGTATCTTAGCATTAAGTACCTAACGCGGTGGTTTTCTGCAGTGTATAGTTTTGATGTGTAGCACTATGAAGCGTCATATTGCCACTTGGAATATTGTTAAAAGAAAACTAAATCGTTTGTTTGCATAATCATTTAGAGATTGTAAGAGTATGTTAACATCAACTACCTAATGCGATGCTTATTTGAAGTGTATAATTTTTTTAATGTGTAGAACTATGAAGCGTCCCATTGCCACTTGGTCTCTTGTTGAAATTTTTTAATTTAGTCACATAAAGTGCTCATTGGGACCATAGTTCGTGCCTTGCCCCCCTTTTGTTGTATTCAATTTACAAAACGCCGCTTAAAGCTTGTTTCGCCTTCATTCCCTGCGCCTTAATTTCCTTCATTCTTCCGGGCCGCGGTAAACAAAACACGGCAATGTCCAGTTTGTTGTTCCCGATACGGCTGAACTTTTGACAGCTGACGGCGACGGCGAAGCAACTTTTTCTCGGCTCTGCTTGGCTCGGCTCTCTCTTTGTTGGCTGAGTTTGTTTTGTTTTGGTGCTGCCTGCCCCGAACGCCTTGACAGTCAGTGTAAGTAATGACAGAGCCAGCACATGCGCAAGGCAAATCGAGAGCCAGAGAGAGAGAGCGAGAGCGCGGCTTAGGCTGGGCAGTCAATGGAGGCGGCTCGGTGAAACTTCACTGCAGAGTTTCATGGGTCAGAAACCGATGGGCTGTCGAGGAGTTCGTGCGCGGCGCAGTGCAAAGTTGTGACTGTGAAAATCCGGAAAAAGGTGGAACCGAAATTACTATTTTATTTTTCCCAGCGATGCGGACAAGTGAAAAATGTAAAGTGCAATTGAAATAAGCAACATTTGTGCGAAGTGATTAATTTTTGTTGCCCCAGGCCGGAGACGGACACGGAGACTTGGACGCGGTCGGAACGCAGGAAAGAATCGAAAACCAAACCCTGCAAATAGTTCGGGGAAATTTTCCAATTTGTCTGTGAGTGTGTGTGCCGTGCCGTGTGTGATTACGCGAGTGTGTGTGTAGTGGGTATGTATGGAGTGTGTGTGCGTGTGTGCATGTGTTGTTTTTCATGCGCAATTTGGGTTACAAAGCAAAGCGAATAGAAGCGACGCAGCGAAAAACGAAAAACGCTGCTTAAAATGCATTAAAATGTTTTAGGCAGGGGCTTCATTGATTTTCCTACGCACATAAGTATGCTACATATAACTAAAGTCGAGTACTTGCCATGCCGTGCTTCGTTGGAATGATGGAAATGAGGCTGTCTGGCAGCTTATCGCTCGTCGCGTAATCCAACCCCGCAAGAAAGCACAAACAAGAAGCAAGCGAACAACGGAACAAGGATGTGGACGAAACTAAAACCATGTAGTCGCTAGTCGCTTGTCGAGGCGAGGACGAGAGGACGAAGAGGACGACACTCCCAAATCAACCGAAAGCGAACAAAGAAGTGCAACCACAGCAGCAGCAGCAGTAGCAGAGAGAGAGAGGGAACGAGAGGGCTAAAGAAGGAATACCAGGCAGGCAGGCACGTTGCCAAGCTGGCTCCAGTACTGCCCAGCAGCGGCATGGCCGGCCTAGTTAGCGCTGCCAATGGTGGGAGTGGAGCGGCAAGCAACGGCGGCGCAGGCAGCGGCTATAAGCATCAGCACCAGCATCAGCATCATCTCATCTCTCCCACCCACACACCGTTGTCGCACGGTCACACACACACCTTGCCGGCCGGCATATGCAGCAGCGACAGCGGCATCTCCACACTGAGCGCCATCTCGCCGCCCCTCTCGGCAGGCAACTCGGTGTGCGGTGCCACGGCAGCCACCACGGCCAGTGGGAGTCCTCAGCTGCGCACCTCGCCGGCGCTGAGCATGCTCGGCAGTGCCACAGCCACCGCCAGTGGCAAAACGACGCAAACGCAGACGCTGAGTCCCGCGGGCAGCGGATCACCCAACTATCTGAGCACCATGAAACTGCTTGGGCCGGCGGCAAGTATTGATCTGGGCAGTTCGCCGCTGTCGCATCGTAACTACAGCAACTCACTGAAGGGATTCAGTTTTCGACGCAGTTTCGATGACAAGATCATTACGCCGCCCTATTTGTCGCACGCCCACGGGCTGGGCGGCTATGGTGTTGGCGGTGTGGGCGGGACTGCCTCCACGCCGGCGCCGGCGCCTATACCTTATCCGCACTTCCATCCAGCGGCGCATCATCATGTCAATGTCGCAGCGCCGACGGTAACATCCACGCACCATCTGCACTTGCATCATCATGGAACGGGCGCCAGCGGGCATCAGCCGCTCTCGCTGGGCACCCTCATATCTTCGCAGTCGACCACGAAGCTATCATACCGCGACGACTTTCTGCAGCAGATTGGCTACCTGCCAACCACACGCATCTACAGCACCCCGACGAGCATCGTTGACGAGGACAAGGCGCAGCAGGACTTCCTCTCGCTGTCCCTCTCGCCCCCCGCTCAATAGGCGCCGCGACATGCCGGCCCTGCGAGGACCCTTCGTCAGTCTGTAAGTAGTTCAAGTCCCCCACCCCAACCTAGTCTCCCACAGCCACTTTGACGCACACAGTCCAAGTCCAAGTCGTAGATTTAACTCATTTTTATACACATTTTTATCGCACACGCCACGTGGGCTCAATTAAATTCATCGAGCCCACGAGCACCTCTCGATTTCTGTGTTGACAGGTCAGCCAAGTGCTTTCGTTCCCAGCCTGTGCACAGTGCACAGTGGGAACCCTACATACATATGTGTGTAAGTCAGGCCCGTAGCTAGGCGCAGAGTGTGCGCTGCCAAAGGCCCCCGACTGCCAGGGGCTCCTTTGTAGGGTCTGCAACGCCTCTCGGGCAATGGGAATATTAATTGCAAAGCATAATGGGGCTAGATTGATTAAATGCATTGCAAATGTTGTCAGACGAGAATGAGAGGGCTCCTAATAATTGATTTCGCAAAAAGTATTCATGATGTTGCCAATATTTAATCTAGAAAAAATGTTTATTACTTACTTCATACTTCAATTCATACTTCATTTCAAAAGCAAAGCAATTACACTAGGGGCCCTAGAGAGGTTTGGCACAACGGAACCGTCGCTACAGCCCTGGTGTAACTAATGTATATGTACAAATGTAAGTTCAAAGGTCATACACTTTTAGTTAGCACCGCAATCAACATGTTTCTTCTTAGTCTGATAAACGTAGATTGTCAAAGTTCTATTTTTGGCAATGTGGTAATATTCTTGTAAAGGCTTTTAAGAATTGGGCGTGGGGTCTAATAGTGTTGGGCACACTCGACTGTATTCTTCGTTATTAGTTTTCGATTAAAAGAATCGCATCCAAAATATGGTAGAAAGTACATACAATATATTTACAGTATACAGTATACGTAATATTTTGGCTGACAGAACAGTATTTTCGTTTTCGTTGTTATCCTATTCGCATCTAGATAGAATATATTTTGTATATTCAGAATTAATGTTGTTGTGTACATGTGTCTGTGTGTTTATTAATATCCATTGACATTATCCATTGTTATCTATGTACATTAATTCATAGAGAGCCGACGCAACGAGCAGCTCAACGTTTGCTTCGGTTTGTTTACGTTTTTCATTCGCTTTAACCACAAATTCAGCACGTGACGTGAAGCGGGCGTCGTGCCCCTTTGCAGCAAAACAAACGCGACGCCCACACACACGAACACACACACGCACACTGCACTTGGGCATGTTATGACGTTCTTCGCTCTCGCACGCACACTCACACACACAGACATACATATAATAATAAGCATTGTGTGCATTTTGCACTTATTTTAACAACGAGTTATTGTTTTTATATGCCACGGCTAAAAATAATCATATTGGGAAACCACAAGAGGCTGAGAGTTGCAACAAGCTTATAGAGTTGCAGAGAGATGGAGGGATAACAAGAGGTGAGGGAAACAAAGCATAAGATACAAGGTGCGTGTTTCTCTTTGTACATTAGGGTGAGTCATGCTCGGAGCAAGTGTTTTATTTGAGGCAGCCACACACTCCACTTGCAACAGCACAAAGGCAGGCGAGGAATACTCGAGGAGCGGAAAAATCAATAGCCGGAGACTGCTTAGTCACTTATAAACTTTAAATTAACCTCGCGTGGCTTGGTTCTAAGGTGAAACAGGACGTTTACTTCAAGAAAACAAGTAACAATGCGCATGAAAAACTGTGAAACTTTTTAAAAATAGAAAAATTAAAAGAACCAATATACAATATAGTCTATATATGGTATACCCACTACTATACCCACCTGTTCACCCATTAAACTTATTTATATTTTTAGACCTTTTTATTTAAGGCATATTGTTAGCGAATTCGATAGCCTTAACGCTTTTAAATACTCTCTAAGATCTATCTTAATATACATGGGAATGGGATAAATTGGAATTAAAACAAATGAATAAAAAATAATTAATAAAAAGGATTACCTTGATAGGGTAAATCATTTGGAATCCCACATTAATTATTTATATTTAATAGAATTAAACTATTACTAAAAATATCAAAAACTATATTGGCTAAATTGACTCTGTTGTTGTCGTTGATAATGAATATATACACACCTAATGGTCAGGACCAAGCGACGGTTTCGGGGGCTCTTGTGGAAAACTCCTCGGGAGTACCTTACAACAATTACTTTGCCTTATGCCTTTAGAAGCCTTATTAGTTTGATTTGCCAATTCGGTCGCTTGTGAAATCAGTATTAAATATGACAGCCCTATTATTACTGATAATTGGTAACCCAAACTTATTATATCTTACTTTTTTCTCGACCTTTTATTATCAAAATTATCAATTGTTGTTTAGAAATCTATATTTCGGGCCCTCTTGTTTTCGATTGATAATATTGCCAACCCATAATACCCATAGGCTAGAAAAATATTAAGTCGTGGCAGATAGTGACTTAGAGAATTAAACATAAACGGCTTCCCCAACTTCGTTGACGACATTAGGCAAAACGCATTAGGCAAAACGCACACGAATTGGACAATGGAACGTTAGACTCTAAAAGGAACCATTAAGATTAGCGCAGTTCGAGGCAGAAATGGAGAAACTGCAGGTAGCGATAGCTGGAATTACGGAAGACCAAAGGCGACCTGGAGAAGAACCATCCTCCAAGAACTGACCCAATCGAGCACAACATGGGATAGAGCTAAACAGACAGCGCAAAATAGAGTTCGATGAAAGGCTCTAGTAGAGGCCCTAAGTTCCCAAGTGGAATAATAAGGAATAAAAAAAAAAAAAAAAAAAAATTATGCTTAAAGACACATTGTCGTTTGCTCTTTCTATTCCATAGCTTTGGCAACTTGTTACATTTTGTTTCTTTTTTTTGATAGAAGGGGCTCCTTCGGATATGCCTCCTTTTGTCAGTTACATACATACAATATATTATATCTTCCGTTGACACAATGTTATTATACGAATTTACCCTATGAACAGCGGGTATAAAAATATTTTCAAAGCATTTAAACAGTTGCGTTTTGCTTCGATTAAAGTAATCTATTGTTAACTCAAACATTTCTTGCAAGCTGTTTTGTTGATTATTTTTGTCTACGGATAGGGAATTTATCTTGAGAACTGCAATTGTTTTATTTTCATGAAGTTGAATCGAATCTATTTTTAAACAATTGTCAATGGCATGGTTAAAATTGAAGTTTGTTTTTAAATAAGACGAAAGGGTTACCTTAGGCATGGCGAAAGTATTTATTTGATTTTCTTTTTTTTTTGTGTACATGAATGTATAATCAAGTGGTCCATGCAATACCTAAGCGATCCCAGACAAAACGCAGTCCATCTCCTTTATGCCTTGTGCATTTGCAGTTTATTAAAACTTCTTATATATTGATACAACTTTCAAAGCAATCTAATTGTTGGAAAGTTATAATTGTTTACTAGATTATTATAATAATTATTATTAATGTAGAATTTCAAATATAGAAATCAAAAAAAATTTAAAAACTACGATGAGTGAGTTACAAAGAATTCTTAAAGCGATTACTAATTTTCACGCACATTTTGCGTTTTGTAGGGCGTGTTAGTAGGGCGTTCATAGTTAAGTGAGTAAAATTGAAGTCCTTCACGTTGAACACCCCTCACTGGCAGCACCCTAGACCCATTTTGGCACAGTGCCTAACAAATCGCAATGATAATGATCTTCGAGACGATAATGACGATAGCAGTGCTAGGCGCTCACTGCTCTCTTCTTGTGCTGGTGCTGTGTCTGTGTATTTGTGTGTTGTGTGTGTGAATGTGTGTGTGTTGTGTGTGTATTCCATGACCGGCACTTGCCGCCTTGGCAGCCGCGTGCTACGACACACTGACGACGACGACGACGAATTGATGAAGCACATTGGATAATGACGCCAAAATATAGATACACCCAAGATACACACATGCATGCATACATTCATACCAACTATGCATGTGTATATGTGTATGTTTGTGTATTTTGGACGCTGAGAGGCCCCATGCATATGTACTACGCGTATGTGAGTATTTGCCTGTGTGGGTCTGTCTTACTAGCAGCAGGGGGAGAGTCTTCTCGCCGTATGCCGCCTCGAACGGCCACAACGGCACGAATCGAATCGAATTCTTTGACTCTGGGTCCGCTCATTTCTCGGGTAAAATAGGAAAACACTGGCGATTCAACATTCTCGCCAATGCTACGGAACGAAACGGTTGTCGGAGTGAAAGCAAAAGCAGAAAAGCACAATCTGAAGAAACGTTTTTTTCATAATTAAAATTTTTGCGTTGCGCGATTTATTTATTATTTACCTCCATCTCTCGTCCGCTGCCTTGACCGAGCACCCGAGTGCGTTATGTAAGGCGTCTTCGAAAACAATGCGAAAACTAACGCAGTCCGCCGACGCAGAGGATTAGGAAACGCAATTGCAATCGAAATTGTTATAGGAATCGGAATAGGAATAGGAAAGGGAAAGTCAAGGTCGTCGCCCCTCTCTATTGCTTGCAGGGAACGGGGGCCGAACGTGTTGTTACTGCAATGCAGACGCAGAAAAGTGAATCGAGTGAAGCAGTTCAACTATCGTGAATCGTTATCCCGGTTGCCATGGAGACTTGGTGGATGCACAGCCCCGAGCTGGGTGCCACCTGCCCCAGGGAGTCGAATGCCAGCATGCACAATGAGTGGCGACTACAGGAGTATTGGCAGCACAATTGGCCAATGATACGGCAAGCCTATTTTCACTACTATCACCTGATTGCAATCTTTGCCAGCTCCATTGGCCAGGAGGGCAGTGCAATCATTGGAGCACTCACGCAGGATGAAGTCTTTTTTTATGGACTACAGTTCTGTCTGCTGCTGCTCTTCCTCTACTTGATGCACTTGCTCCGCCTGTGGAGTAGCACAAATGTGGTCAATGAACCGCCTGCGAATATACCCGAGGTCACCAAGGAGCTTGTCTGCGAGTTTAACTTCGTGTCGGAGCAGGAGAAGCGAGCAACTCAAGAGGCAGCCGCCGAGGCGACGCTGGAGTTGGAGGAGAAGAGACGTCGCAAACGGTTCACCAAGAAGCGCAAATGCTGCTCGGCTGGACCAGTGCTCATTGCGTCACTGCGTCGCCAATCGCAGCGGCCCAAGCGTGACACAATGGACTTTGAGCCGTTGTCGCCTAGGGATATGATTGTGGAGCAGCACCACTTGCCGCCCAGGGAGAAGCCCCTGATGGTTAATTTACCAACGCCAGTGGTGGTGCAGCAAGTGGAGACAAATGCCAAGGCTGCTTCTGTGGAGCACGATGACTTGGACTTGGCGACGTTTGTGTGCGTTGATAGAGGAGAGATAGATACATAAACTCATACTTGTCCTGCTCTACTGATAGATCTATCATCTTGTGGGTATTCAAATTGATTCTGATACTGTTTCATCTACTTTCAGCTCCGAGCCACGCGGCACTTTGAGTACCACGGATGAAATCTATCCAGACTCGCCGGACAGCAGCCTCTATGCCTCCGACGAGGAGCAGGAGGATGCCTCGCAGTATTGTCGTGGTGGCTACCATCCGGTGGTTATCGGGGACATATTCGACAAACGGTTTCGCGTCGTGCGCAAGCTCGGCTGGGGTCACTTCTCCACCGTCTGGCTTTGCCGGGACTTTAAGTGAGTAGATACCCTTTAAATCATCTTCTTCTTTCACTTAATCTTCTTTCTCCACACAGAGATGAGAAGTACGTGGCGCTGAAGGTGGTGAAGAGCGCCCCGCACTACATTGAGACTGCTGCGGATGAGATACGCCTGCTGGAGGCCATACGCGACGCAGATCCGCTTGACGTGAAGCGGGAGCGGATAGTGCGACTGATGAACCACTTCACAGTGCGTGGCGTAAACGGAGTGCACACCTGCTTGGTTTTCGAGGCACTGGGCTGCAGCCTGTACAAGTTGATTGTGAAGAACAACTACCAGGGACTTGCCATTGCCCAGGTGCGGAACATCATCAAGCAGGTGCTGGAGGGACTCGACTATCTGCACAGCAAGTGCAGCATTATCCACACCGACATCAAGCCGGAGAACATTCTGCTGGTTATCGATAATGCGGCTGCGATGAATCAGCAGATCGACGATGAGATCAACAAGCTGCGTGTCAAGGGCGCCGACTTTCCCGATTCGTATAGTATGAGCCATATATGAGGAATATAGATTAGACTGTATCTAATGCAACTCTCTCTGTCTCTCCTTCTCTCCGCAGTCAGCTCGATAGAGAAGCAGACGAAGACTCGGGCGAAGTGGCCGCTCATCGAACCGAATGGGTCAACGAACACGAGCAACAGCACAGCAAACAACTCGACATCATCGACTCCACTGGCTGCCGTGGTGATGTCCTCGCTGGACAAGGACGACACCACCACCACCTCGTCCACGCACAACTCCAACACCACCTCCTCGCTGGCCTCCAAGTACTCGAGCCTACTGGGCGACAACGAGTCCAACGGCATCGGGCTGCTTGGCGTGAGTGGGTTGGAGAGTCCCGTCATCGGAGGCTCTACGAATTTAAGTAATCGCTATCGAGCCGAGAAGAAAATCACTGCCAAGGTGAGTGACCCAGCCAGGACAGAAGTCCATGTCCCTCCCCCCAAAGTTCCCTCTTGCACTTCTCATACATACATTGCCATCGGTGTGCGTCGTGTCCGTTAGATCTGTACCATATATGGTTGCACTTAACTCAACACTCAACTGCAATTGCGAATGCCTTGGAATAGTATCGAATAAGTGCCACACTCACAGACCACAGACCACAGACCACAAATACAAATCAGGCCGGCAACAAAATGTATTCACTTTTTTGATTTGATTTATTTGTGTTTTCTTTTGACCCTCCCAGCTCCGTCATTCGTATCCGCGCAGTCTTCCACCGACTGCGACGAGGACACCGACACCGACACCCTCGGTGACAATAGCACCATTGCCAGCGACACGCCTACCGATAACGATAACGATAACCACAACGCGCAAGAGATCGCGACCGATAACGCGAATGTGATCGCGAGTGAGAACCTTAACGCGAATGCGAATGCGAACGGGCCAGACTTAAGTCTAGGCTCAAAAACGAATAAGGTAATTTGGATTTTGGATAAGTTCCCCCTCTCAACTCCCCCTTGGGAGGAGGTTGCTACTGATGCTCGCTCGTTCGCCCGTTCATTCTGTAGTTCTATTTTGATGCTTTGCTAGAGAGTTGGCAGTTCGAAGGAAGTAGAAGACTCCTTCTTCTTGCCATAGAGTCTTTCTTCTCCCATTGTTGCGTTTAACCTTTTTTAACTGCTTATCGAACAGATATCTATACTAATCGAAAGGGGACTCCAAGTTGTTTCAATTTAAGTGTTAGTCCCCACAACTGAATGTCTTTGTTTCATCTGCTTATTGCTCATACTACGTGTTAATCAGATTAGAGTCTTTCAATTAATCTCTTTCTATTTATTTTATTAATATTAGTTTTTTCTTAGTTTAAATTGAAAGTGTTGCTATATGCAATTCCCCCTGAGTTACTTTATTTACATATGTATATCGATTACATTTTCTCATATGTATATTTTTATAATTAATAGAGTGTTGCACTTTCTTAGTTTACATTTTATTTTTGTTTAACAAATTTCACACACCTGCCGAATTATACATACACTCCCAAGATACCATGAATGTATTCGTTATGTGTGTTTAGCTAAGCTGCAATTGGCTTTGGTTTTAGATGTTAAAGTTAATCACCAACCCGCTTTTGCGATAAACGCTTTATAAGTAATATACCATATAAACAAACGCTTTGTTCTACTGCCTCATTTCGTTCTAAATGTTGTAAGCTTTTAATCCCTTATCCCGGTAGGGATATCAACTAAGGATGTTGAGTATTACATATAAATAAAATTATTAATACACTTTATTGGGGCGTGCGCTTAGAAATTGAAGCTTATCCAACAAGAATTGTAGTTAAATATTGAAATTAACTAAATAAAATTAATAAATGAAGAAATAATGAAGTAAAAAGAAAAGTAGATTAAGATGAACTATTCATTTATTTTGAAAACATTACATTTACTTAAAATAATGATGAATAATTACAAATTGATTAAAATTACTATCTAAATAATGGTTTGAAAAATTTAAACTAACATAAACAATATCATATTAAAGAGTATACATATATTGTATGATATATAATAATTATAATTTAATAACCTTCTTATGGCAACTTTTCTTCACCTCGATCTAGCTGTTGTTAATTATTTTTTAAAATTAACGTAGCTGAAACATTGTTAAATCCATTACTACTTCAAACAGTTTTTGTGCAATTGATTAACTAAAGAAAGTTTCAATTTCTGAGTCACCCTAACTAGGTAGTCGCAGATGGGCTCTAATCTGCTGTGCCCAACTATGAATGCCTTCCATGAATGTTTTTCTGCATTGCACCAAAACCAAACTGTGTGTTTTTTCTTCTTTTCTTTCTTGTGTGATCAAACTATAAACAAACACACACAACAACACCTACACACACACACACAAAGCAGCTGCCGAGTGTTACAGTCAGCAATAACTCGAATGCGAACAATTTCTGCTCCACCTACCCCACTGTGAACTCGAATACTCCAAGCACGTGCACGTCCACGCCTCAACAGAACAACACCAACAACATGTCCACGATCGATAGGAACAATAGCCCCACCTTGCTCACAGCCACAGCCACAACCACAACCACAAGCACAACCACATCCACCCCTGCCATTACCAGTGCCTCTGCTTGTGCCTCTGCCTCTGCCACTGCCACTGCATCTGCATCCGCCAATGCACCAAATTCAGCCAGCACGTATCCGTTTGCGCATCTCGTGCCAACTGCAACAACTGCAACAGCAACTGCAACAGCCACAACAGCAACAGCAACTATCATAGACCTGTACAACAACAGCAACATTGGTGGCTGTGATAGCAAGACAACAAACACAGAGTGCATCGCAGCAACAACAGCAGCAACAACAACTGCAGCCGCCGCAATAACCATAACAACAACAACAACAACAACAAACGCTAAAGCTAATGTCAATGCCAATGCCATTCCTTCGCAGAATCAGAGCCAGAGCCAGAGTCAATCCTACATGCACACGATACAATCGTTGATAAACAACAGCAACGTGCAGGTGAAGATCGCCGATTTGGGCAATGCCTGTTACGATGTGAGTAGCCAAGGCAAGTTATATATAACTTGATGTAGCTAATCCCTTCTCCATCCCCTTGATAGTACCATCACTTCACAGAGGACATACAGACGCGGCAATATCGCTCTATTGAGGTGCTGCTGGGCGCGCCGTATAACTATACCGCCGACATCTGGAGCACAGCGTGTCTGGCCTTCGAGCTGGCCACAGGAGACTATCTGTTCGATCCGCATGCGGGAGAGTCCTACAGCCGCGACGAGGATCATCTGGCGCACATTGTGGAGCTACTGGGATCAATACCGCAATCGGTGATATTACGGGGCAAGCACGGTCTAAAGTACTTTACAAGCTATGGTAAGTGTTGGATCTGTAGCTGAAGTTGGACTCCAATTTGAATCCCCTTTTCCACTGCAGGCAGCCTGCGGAATATTACCAAACTGAAGCCGTGGAGTCTGCTCAATGTGCTGGTGGAGAAGTACGATTGGGATCCTGTGGAGGCCAAGAAGTTCTCAGACTTTCTGCTGCCAATGCTCGAGTACAACCCTGTTATAAGGGCATCTGCGGCGGAGTGCCTGCAGCATCCCTGGCTGGAGCAGGAAGAGTTTGTCTAGCACATTCTGCGATCACCAACGTAGACAGGGAGTGACACATACTTAATCGTACTCATTAAATGTAGGCTTTTATATGCGAGACAGTTGTCATAGAGGAACTAATATTACGAAAAACCTACGCTAAATTAGCCTGTAAGCCAAGAGAGCAAAACGTAAATTGTACACAGGAAATTTCAGATCTGATAACATAACTTTACGTATGTAGATGATGAGGATGAGTGGAGTTTTCGAAGGTTTTTTAATTTAACACGATTTTTATACTCGAGAGCTTTAAGCAAAATGCGATTTTATTTTCAAACGAAAACGAAATCAAGCAAAATACTGCAAGAATATGTTTTCCTTAAGTTCTCATTTGAATTCGTATGTATCTCGTATTTGTATTGAGAAACCCAGACAATGACGACAATTCGTAAGTCAACAGATGCCTAAACTGACTGACTGAGAAACATTTTGAAAAAATAAAAACAAAATCCAAAACAAAAAAGAAACTCAAGCGAAACAAATTATAAGAATTCAAAGCGGAATTAGTCAAATATTTAGAGCCGCATTGATAATAAGGTATGTGTATAATTCGATGACATTTAAATGTAGATAAACTAAAGATATTGTTAACATACGATAAAATACAGCCAGCTTTCTAGCAGCAAGTAGTGATTGTGGTATATTTAACCAAAAATACTTATTGTAGGACCTCAGCAGCGTATGACATTTGGTTTATATCGGTTTAACTTAGAATTGAGACTCCTTCTGGAATACCTAATTAAGTTATATTCTTTAAGCAGACGGCACCAATTTTCTGTTGTTGTTTTATAGGGTTCAATTTGTTTCTTTTGTATGCAATAAATTCTTTTATTTTTGTTTATCAACAATTTTCTGTTTTTTCCAATTAAATAGACAGCTGCGGGCTTTAAACAGATAATCCAAAAATACTTAAGGCACCAATTAGTGCGTATTATTAACATTTAAAGTTCCGCAACATCAACAAGGTATTAAATGCAAACGATAACCAAAAAAAAACGAGTAATATTATAGTGGAATTGATAATTCTTTACTGAAATTTACACGAAATACTTTCGTAAAGATAATGATTAATAATTTGCTACGAAAATCGAAATCGAATTCGCATTGAAGAACTAAACATATTTTATTACTTACCTACAAGAAGTATTTGTACACAAAACAAACAAAAAGTAAACAGTAACATTAAACGTGACCAAATAATTTAATATTGCGGAAGATTTTTCCCAAAACACGTAAAGGAATAAAAAATAAAAATACATATTTAATATACACACAAGTAATTAAATAAATGCAAATACCAATACGTATATACCGTGAAATTCTTTATAAGGACTCCCAGAAGACTTCTGGTTTTGGTTTACATATGCACTTTATTAATATGTATAAAAATTCAAAATACTTATGCCTTATATGTATATAGTAGTAGGTATGATTGTGTATGTGTAGACATGGTTAAGTTTGGGTATTAGTTCAGGGCCACTATATAATTGCAACAATAGAATAATATACTCGTAATGCCAATAATCGATTATCAGAAACTATGTATGTAGTAAATACTCGGATTATGTTATAATATGCGTTTGGAGGTGCTGTCACCTGGCTTCTATAGACCCATGCCAAGGATTTGCTCTTGCTTGTAGACACCGTGATAGGCATTGCGAATAAGCACGTAGGGGAAACAGGACTCTAGCAGATCCATAGTGAGGAAGGGCGACTGTTTGACAATCTCATCCAGCAGCAAGTAGATTGACTCCCGATTGCGTGTTGCTTCCTTATCAGACTCCTGACCCAACCGCAGCAGTGATGAGCTTGCCAAGGCCAAGAACTCTTTCATGCGATCCTCCATATCGTTCTGCCCACAAATTGTGAACAGGGCGCCGAAAATATTGTTTATTGCTGCCGCCATGCAGTGCGTGTTATTCGAGTGTCCATCGATTGTGGCTCTGTAGAAGGAATGTTCATTGCGTGCCAGCTTTGGTATGGATACGGCCACAAAGACCATCAGTAGACATGCGGTTAAATGCTCGCCCTCGTCGAACTCAGGCTTCTTTGATTTTAATGTGGTCGCCAGAGTGGGATCCACCTTGCACAGCAGACCAGCCGCCGATGCCATTTCAGAGGCGACACGTATTTGATCGCCGCCCGGTAAATGTTCCTGGAAGTCCTTAACCGAACTGAGCAGGAATGGAATACGTTTGTCAAGCACGTCCACAAGTGCCTCGTGGACGAGATTGCGGAAACAAATAATCACTCCAATAATTGTCATGCGCTGCAATACCCGATCTACGTCTTGAAGTCGCTTGAACTGTTCTTTCATTACCTCCGGTTTGTCAAAGCTTGTGCGCAGTGTGATAAGCACCTCCTTGTTGGTGCTCACCAGTGACTTGAGTTCCTGCACCTGATTGGCAATGTGCCACATCAGAGTCTCGTTCAGTGTCTTGATACCGTATGGGCCCACGAGTTCGGCAAGTGCGCGTAGTTCATTCAGATCAGAGAACTCCTGGGGATTGAATGGCACCCAGCCTTCCGGAGAGATGGGAACAAATGCTTTCTGGTTAATAGAGAATACAATGTTGCCAGCAGAGACCCGACGCAACAGCACCTCACTGTACCAAGTGTTGTACAGGGCCGCAATGGTTTTTTCTCCATGCGAGTCCAGTGCTTGGGTCTGCTGCAGCAGACAATTGTTGAAGACTCTGGTGATGTCGATGTGCACATAGTTCTCTACTGTCTGCAGCACGTTCATGTAGGCGCGCACACTTGCCAGCAGCTCCGAGGGCTTGGCAATTTCCATAGTCTCTTGGTTGAACATTACCATGCCAACCAAGTCGCGTGAAAAACGATGCTCCAAATTCTGACACAGATACTCGCGTGGAGCAAAAGCAAACTCCCAAACGTTTACAGTGGGACAGTAATTGATAGCATAACATAGCTCTGTCAGTGCCATATGCAGCTTGTCCATTGTAGTAAGATCTTCTCGTGTCTTCCGATACGATTCATCGCCCGGCTTTCGTATATCATCGAAATGCTTCGACTTGGATTTGTCCTTCTTCTTGCGAGCCGATTGCACTGACAGTATCTTGGCGCAGTGCTTTGGCAACAAGGCGTCTGCCATGGTGCATTGTTCATCGCATATGGTGGTGATAATATTCTTGGCCTCCTTGGCCATCTCTTCTAAGAATATGTTGACAACGCTCAAAGAGCGCTCACGTATATGATGACGCTCTTCGGGACACATCTCGTGCGTGCAGTTTTGGAAGTGGCTGCAGATCAACGGGAACGCTATAATATAACGATTCTGTGCTGGAAACTCGAGGCACATGTGGAACTGGTCATCGAACATTTTGCTATAGAAGCAAAAGATGCTCAAGTCCGACGTTTCCACAAGAATCTCGTCCAGGTTGTCTACCACACGAGTGTGAAACACCATAGAGTCGAGAAGACGAGCAAGTTCCACGTGCTCAGTAATGCGAAGGGCTGCCTTACCCACGCTCATGTACGTCTGCAAGCGGAACCAGTCTAGCCGGAAGGGTCTAAAGTAGAATAGCTCGTTGTCCTCCACCTGCTTGACAGTCAAGCTAGCTGCTGTGTTGTACAATGAACTGAATATAATGCTTTCGTCCTCCGGGCACATCTGCAGACTCTGCATGCGTATGTTCAAGTCCGTGGCGTCGAAGCCAGACAAGTATTGCACGTAGTAACGCTGCATTACCTGGCTGTACTTGCGCACCAGGGCACGTAGCTCCTCCATGTGAAACAGTAGCTCGGGTAGCTGGCGATCCACAAGATCCTCATTGCTCTTGCCTGTAAAGAGTTAGTTTAAATTAATGCTCTAGGGATCGTAGCATGTTAACTACTTTACCTTTATTCTTCAGCAGTGGCGGGTTATCGTTGTGGCGAAGAAGCCAGAGAATCTCGTCTCGTGCAAGACAAAGCCCAATGAATATGAAGATGGCTTTGGGACCCAATAAACCAGGCTGATCGGTCATAATAAGTGCCAACTCCTTCAGGGCAGTGCGTAGAAACTTGCGCCTCTCACGATGCATTAGCGCAGCCTTCTGGACTGCAGTGTTGTAAGCCTCCTTCACTTCTCCGATTCGCTTGCTATAGCCCTTGATTCCGTCAAAGGTGGACTGAATGTACTGGTGAATTTGCAGTACTTCATCCCTAAACAGTGCCACCACCCAACTGCTCTCTAGAGCAGAGAGCCAGATTTTGTTCACCTCCGGGTACTGGCCCAACATTTGGTGGTTCAAAAGGAGTCCGAATATGATCCAGCGATCCATGGCCTCCAATGATATATATTCGCACGACATCGTATCGGTTCGAACAGCCTTCAAAAGTATTGCAGGATTTCCCACTAGGCTAAGCTTCTGCATTTCACGCCATTTATCTGCTGGAAGATTCCGCAGAGCATAGATGGAGGTAAGAGACCGGAGGGCATTACCAAGCAGCCGCTGATGCGGTATAAATTCTTCCGAGAGCTTTTTTAGCGGTGTCTCGTAATCCAATATCATCTGGCCCAAACGAGGAAATCCTGTGTCCGCTTGGTTGTTCTGCAGCTCATAGGCAGCATTATAAAGACCCAATACAGCTTTACGATCCTCCACACGCGATAGTACGATCATCAAGGAAACATATGTAACCACCAGATCCAAATAGTTCTTGGTGAGCTCAAAGTTAAGTGTTATATCCAGATGGATCTGACAGGCATCCATGGTGGTAAGCAATTCACACACATTGTCCTTGAAATCGAGCAGATCGACAAATGTATGATAATAGAGAGATAGAGACTTTATTATCTCCGCCTTTATGTTCACTATGGCGTTGAGCCCCTTCACGTCGATGTTCGGGAACCGCTTCACGATAAACTTGATGGAGGACTCCAGGGACTTCTCGGATAGAAAGCCCGGCTTGGATTTGGTGTCGCCACATGCTTTTTTAATATTGTAAATGCGCGTAAGTATTCCAAGTCCACGATCATTTAAAATGATTAACTTCTCAGCAATTTTTTGCTGATTAGGAAAAAATTGGGCGTGCCATTATTTCCGATTGTACAAACGCTGCCGGAAGCGATGTCGTGGGAGTTTTTAGCAGGAAGTATTAAATAGCGTTATCACGCCAAATACAACCTTTACACGATTTTAACAACGGTCTGTTTTGTTTATTTCTTCAATTTACGGATTAATTGCTATTTATTGAGCTAAAAAAAACACGGCTATGCTAAATGTACACATTCTAGTGATGTAATGCAGACAGATTATCGATAAAAGTATTTATAAAAGTATCAGTCGCAGTTATTAAAAGAGTACACGATACTCGTTACAGTCACGGAATATATTTTGATTCAAATTAATGATAAAATGATCAGAGCATTGAAAATACTATTAATATTATAATATTTAATATTACTATAATTGTTATTTATGTATATCGAAAATGTTTAATAAGTAAAACAGTGAATGCAGTGTATATACAAATACGAAGGGAGTGCCCTTATTTTCTTCAGTTGCACTTATCGGTCTATCGGAAATTTCGATACTTTCGCAATATTAGTTGAGAGCGGGGCACATGTCGGTTGCCATCACATCACTTTTTGCATTTCGAACTAAAGGGTAAGAATTACTGCATTTAATTTAAAGTGAAGAGTGCAATTAATTTCTCTAGATAGTAATGGGTGCAACTAAAAAACTGGAACGCAACGACGTCTGTCGTGTGCCGGAAACCTTCAACTTTCCGGCCGAGGAAGAAAATGTGCTGAAGCAATGGCGTGAAGAAAATATCTTTGAAAAGTGCAGCCAACTATCTAAGGGGAAGCCGAAGTAAGTATTTCTGTATGTTACATCAGCCAATTTCTACAAATCTTGACTCACATAGATACACCTTTTACGATGGACCGCCATTCGCTACCGGTCTGCCGCATTACGGTCATATCTTGGCCGGCACTATCAAGGATATTGTGACTCGCTATGCTTATCAGCAGGGTTACCATGTGGATCGTCGCTTTGGCTGGGATTGTCACGGATTGCCGGTGGAGTTCGAGATTGATAAGCTATTGAATATCAAGGGACCTGAGGATGTGGCGAAGATGGGTATCAAGGCATACAACGCGGAGTGCCGAAAGATTGTCATGCGCTATGCGGATGAATGGGAGGCAATTGTAACGCGTGTGGGACGTTGGATTGATTTCAAAAACGACTACAAGACACTGTACCCGTGGTACATGGAGTCCATTTGGTGGATTTTTAAGCAGCTGTTCGACAAGGGATTGGTCTACCAGGGTGTGAAGGTTATGCCCTACTCAACAGCCTGTACAACATCCCTATCGAACTTCGAGGCTAATCAGAACTACAAAGAGGTCGTTGATCCGTGCGTTGTCGTTGCGCTCGAAGCAGTCACTCTACCTAATACCTTCTTCCTGGTGTGGACCACCACACCCTGGACGTTGCCGTCGAACTTTGCCTGCTGTGTGAACTCCAAAATGGCGTATGTAAAGGTAAGTTATAATCTTCACGGTAAATTATTGTACACCATAATGATTCATGGTTTTGTCTGTATAGGTGCGGGACGTCAAAAGCGATCGACTGTTTATACTAGCCGAGTCTCGCCTGTCGTATGTCTTCAAGACAGAGGCAGATTACGAGATAAAAGAAAAGTTTGCTGGAGAAACTCTTAAGGGACTGCACTACAAGCCGTTGTTCCCCTACTTTTCCCAACGAGGTGCTGAAGTTAAAGCGTTCCGTGTGCTAGTGGACGACTATGTTACCGAGGATTCTGGTACTGGAATTGTCCACAATGCGCCCTACTTTGGCGAGGACGATTACCGCGTGTGCCTTGCGGGAGGTTTGATTACCAAGTCAAGCGACGTCGTTTGCCCCCTGGACGAGTCCGGGCGATTTACGTCAGAAGTGCCTGACTTTAAAGGTCAATACGTTAAGGATGCCGATAAGAACATAATGGCCAATCTAAAGGCGAGGGGCAAGTTACTATCTAGTGGACAGGTGAAGCATAGCTACCCCTTCTGTTGGCGGTCAGATACGCCCCTCATATACAAAGCGGTTCCTTCATGGTTTGTGCGTGTCGAGCACATGTCGAAGAACCTGCTGGCTTCTAGTTCGCAAACCTACTGGGTGCCGGACTTTGTCAAAGAGAAACGTTTCGGCAACTGGCTGAGGGACGCAAGAGATTGGGCTGTAAGTTGAATAATTATATATGTATCTATATATCCATATTTAATAATTCTTTTTATTTAGATTTCTCGTAATCGTTACTGGGGTACTCCAATTCCCATTTGGCGTTCACCGAACGGTGATGAAACTGTGGTAATCGGCAGTATTAAACAACTGGCTGAGCTCTCGGGTGTTCAGGTGGAAGATTTACATCGTGAGACCATCGATGACATAGAAATTCCTTCGGCGATACCCGGCAATCCCCCACTGCGTCGTATCTTGCCCGTTTTTGATTGCTGGTTTGAGTCCGGTTCCATGCCTTTTGCGCAACAGCATTTCCCATTCGAGAATGAGAAAGACTTTTTGAACAACTTCCCAGCGGACTTTATTGCCGAGGGCATTGACCAGACACGTGGTTGGTTCTACACGCTCTTAGTCATCTCGACGGTATTGTTTAACAAGGCACCGTTCAAGAACCTAATTGCGAGTGGTTTGGTTTTGGCCTCGGATGGGCAAAAGATGTCCAAGCGTAAGAAGAACTACCCAGATCCCATGGAGGTGGTACACAAGTATGGCGCTGATGCTCTCCGTCTGTATCTAATTAACTCGCCGGTGGTTCGTGCTGAGAGTCTACGCTTCAAAGAGGAAGGTGTGCGGGACATAATCAAGGATGTGTTCCTGCCCTGGTACAACGCCTATCGCTTCCTGCTACAAAATATTGTGCGCTATGAGAAGGAAGATCTGGGTGGCAAGGCACTCTACACTTATGATCGTGCGCGGCATTTGCAGAACATGGAGCAGGCCTCTGTTATTGATGTGTGGATCCTGTCGTTCAAGGAATCTCTATTGGAGTTCTTTGCTACAGAAATGAAGATGTACCGTCTCTACACGGTGGTGCCCAGATTAACCAAGTTTATTGATCAGCTGACCAATTGGTGAGACATATTGAATGCTTATCTTGTGCTTCATGCTAATTTTAATTTTATAAGGTACGTGCGTTTAAATCGTCGCCGCATTAAGGGAGAATTGGGCCCCCAACAGTGCATTCAGTCTCTGGATACACTCTATGATGTGCTCTACACAATGGTCAAGATGATGGCACCTTTTACGCCGTACTTAACGGAGTATATCTTTCAGCGTCTTGTGCTGTTCCAACCTGCTGGGTCTTTAGAGCACACTGAATCCGTGCACTACCAAATGATGCCTGTCAGCCAGCGCAAATTCATACGCAGTGATATCGAGAAATCTGTGGGGCTAATGCAGTCCGTGGTAGAGTTGGGTCGCATCATGCGCGATCGTCGCACATTGCCCGTTAAGTATCCCGTCTCAGAGATCATTGTAATTCATAAGGATGAACAAACTCTGGAGGAGATTAAGAGTCTGCAGGACTTTATACTAAGCGAATTGAATGTGCGTAAACTGACGTTGAGTACCGAGAAGGAAAAGTATGGAGTTACACTGCGTGCGGAACCAGACCATAAGGTAAGCATATATGGTAAAACTGATAGTTAGAGTTGAAATGTTTTCTAATGATTGTTTTTTCCTCTGTAGTCGCTTGGTCAGCGCTTGAAGGGTAACTTCAAGGCTGTAATGGCTGCCATTAAGGCCCTCAACGATGACGAAATTCAGAAGCAGGTTGCTCAGGGTTACTTCAACATACTGGACCAACGCATCGAATTGGATGAGGTGCGTGTCATTTATTGTACCTCTGAGAAGGTTGGTGGAAACTTTGAGGCACACAGCGACAACGAGGTGCTCGTCTTAATGGACATGACGCCCAATGAGGAACTGCTTGAAGAGGGATTGGCCCGTGAGATTATTAATCGCGTACAGAAGCTCAAGAAGAAGGCACAGCTCATACCAACAGATCCCGTTATCATTTACTATGCGCTAAGCACAAAGGCTGCCGCTAAAAAGGAAGTTAAGGAAACCGAAGCTCAACTGCATAAGGTTCTAGTCAATTATGCCTCCATGATAAAGACTGCCGTGAAGTCAGAGTTCATACCGTTTAACGAGAAACAAGCGGCCTCGAAACGTCTAATCATCACGGAGCAAGTTGATCTTAAGGGAGTTGATCTAATCTTGACCATTTCATCCACGGAGGAGTTGCAACTGCCAAGTTTGGCGTGGCTAAATGTAACCCTTAGTGGAGAGCTTGAACCTCGTTTTGTAAGCGGAAACCAGGGTTCCCTTCTGCTGCAACACAGTGTTAACAAACAGTACATCGACCTGGCCACGCTACGTCGCGAATTGGAAGTGCTATTTGGGCTCTATGGCGTTAGCTTTGACATTTATGTGTTGGATCAGCAGAAGAATGTCAGCGAGCTTCAAGTTATCGATAAAAACCTCAACGGTAAACTACTTATATTAACACGCACTCCAGATACACAAAAACTGGCGAAAGAGTTCGTTGTAGCTTCGGCTCCATACTCGAATTTCGTTAATCAATCTGGCAGTACAGTCTTTACTGAAAATCCCAAGGGTCACAGCCTGCTGCCTAAGAACTAAGAAATTATGAACAGTTCCCAACCTATTTATCTTGTAAACTTGCTTATCGAGAGACAACAAATAAAACGAAAATTTTAAAAATGTTTCAAACAAAACTTGAGTTTGTTTTACTATCAATACTTCTTTTCTTGAGAAACGAAGAAACCAAAAAATACATCCCAATAATCCATTGAATTTAAAAACACCAGAGTTGTTTTTTTTTAATTTTTATTTTATTGAAATCGCTTTTTATTCGATATAGTATTAGATATTATATATGGTTTTATCATATATATCGGCTTGCCATAAATGTGTGTATTATGTATTTTTTCTTCGCTTTGTGTACGAGTATGAATGTTTGTTTTCAATTTTCATTATTTCTAGATTAGCTTTTCTCTCTTTCTCTATAACCTACGCTGAGAGGCTGAAGACAATTTAGTACATTTAATACAAGTATTGTTCGTAATTTATAGACTTTCAAAGTTTTCGAATTTCGGTCTGCTGAAAGTGCGTCAATATCATCATCAGTACATTATCTAACGAACTGTTTATTGCTGCCTCGGCATTTACTGTTAAATTTACACTTCGCTGTGAAGAACAAAATATACTGAGTAGATTTAAGCACAATTGAGTAGACGTACATATGTTAAATACATATTTCAATCCTTTCTTCGTTCAGTCGATAATCTTTTCCATTCCTTTAAGCTGATTTCAATAATTTCATTTATGTTTTTTTTTGGTTAATATAATGCTGCTTAATTTAACTACATATACATTTATATACGCTTGCTGCAGTTTTTACAATTCATTCTTGTGTGTAAAATAGTATGTTATATCATTTTGGAAAACGTAAAATTTGGTTTTCTTGATGCCTTCTCTTTACACAACATTTCTCTCCTTCTTTCTGTCACTATCGATGCATACATATTATTATATTTGAGTTTCGTTTCGATTTCATTTCCATTTTGATACTCTTACACCTACGGGGTTTAATGTTTATCATATTTTGCTTTTCTCGTTTATTTATAATTTTATTTAATAAAATTACTAACACTTTAGCTATCTCCTACGTTTTATTTTAACTCAATGTCGCTCAGTTTCACGCTCTTTATGTGCTACTTTCGTTTTTGAGTTTCATCTTTAGCCTAATTCTTAGCGACGACTTGTGTGTGTGTAGTTGAGAGTGTTTATATTACAAGGTGTGTGTGTGGGGTGGTGTGTGTGTATAGCATATGGGGGATCTGTGTCAAGACTTAAACACGCGTACTTAATTTAAATGCTAGTTTTATATCTCAATAGTCAATAGTTTAGTGTTAATTATAAATAGTATAATAATATGAATAATTAAAAACAAAAACTGTATCCAGCAAAGGGCTGGAGTCCAAGATAAAAGATGTTGAGGTTGGCTATAAATGTCTATAGAAAATCATCAGGATATCGCTTATAAAAAAATAAAAAAGGGCATGGGATAACTTAAGTTAGCATTGGATAAAAGGCATTGAAACTGCATTTCGATTTTACAAATTAACATGGCAAAGTGTAAACTAAATATTGCATTGTACATAACTAAAAGCTTAAGAGACTAATCGTTTAAAAAGTGTAATGAGTAAAGTACTGTGCTGTTTTAAACGTTCGGTTCGAGTTCTTTCACTTCGATCATCTTTATTTGTTTTTGCAACATTTCAAGCCGTGAAATGAAATGTTTAGAAATATATCACAATTTGTAAAAAGTATTCATGCATTTTGCCTTCGAAATAAGTCAACAATTTGATGGTTACACAAATCAATGAAGAACGTTGCGAAACAAGGAGTTTGATAGATATATGTATATACATAAACATGTACATAGATAGATAGATAAGTGAGTAAGATAAGTATACTGTTTGCCAAGGGGTAGCCGACAGCAAACTTAATTTTGATTTTTGGCTGTCGAACTTAAGTAGACGCGATTGAGTAAATTCGAGCATTCGTTTCAAAATAGTATGAGTAATACGATATGTATGAAATCAAGGTTTCAACGCGTGAGTGTTAAAGCATAGTTAAGTAATTGTTTATATATTTGTTTTGTTTTGTATTGTATTGTATATACAAAGAACTTTTTGAAAATGAAGCTGCTTATAAGGAGCTATAGAAGAGTAAGGGAAACTGGGGCTACGGGATTCTATACTGCGTATGATGTTCTTATGATCAGCCACGTCTGTTGCTGTTGGGGAATCCTTCAACTTTTTACATTAATTTATGATTTTTAATAATATTTTAATCGTTTGCTTACTTGAATATGCATATTTTTTCCTTTCGTTATCATTTTTTTCTTTGTTTTTTTTACTTTCTTTGTGTAATACTTGTTTGACATCGAATGCAACGGGCTAATTAGACTTCTGTAGACTAAACACAAAAGACGCTTTAACTTGGGACATCGACAACCTGTTCTCTTCGTTCATATCTAGATGTACCTTGGTAATCTCTGGCAGTCGTTACCCGTTAAGCATATGATTTTGAAATCTGAAGAAATTACAATAATGTTACACGTGGACTAAATATATGCCTATTGTTAGCTTAAACTCAACATCAACATTTATATTTATGTTCTGTGTACATATACATATATAGAAATTTACGTGGTTTACTGTTTTGTTTCTGGTTTGCATCGGTTCTGCCTCCTTTGATACTCCGAGGGTCGCCTTGTGACTAATACTAAACTTTAAGTCCTATTAAAGTTTATATTAATTAGTTAAGTTGAAGTGTGTTCTGTTGTGTTGTTGTTGTTGTTCTTCTTCTTCTTGTTGTTTGTAGTTTTAATGTTGTGTTTGCTGTGAGTTGTGCTTATCGCTTATCGCTGTTGTATTTCACCTAAGTAATTACAAAAACTGTTCCTCGCTCTTCTTTGAGATAGCTTTGCCCACTGCTATCAAATAGTCCTCTGGCCCGTACTCATACTCCTCGGCTGCCTCGTCGCCAGCTTCATTATCCAGCTCCTCCTCCTCCACTCACGCACTCACATCTCCATATTTCTGTTGTCGCCGATTGGAGCTTGTTCTATGGCTGTTTCCCGATTTGCGCCTCTTGCGTTTGGCATCGCGTTGAAAGGCCACATTGCCGGGATCGTCAGCCAGTTGGGGATACTTGTGTATGCTGTGTATGTCAATGCCAATCCAGCCATCTACGTCGCCATGCTGGATGAGCTCCTCTTTCTCCTCCTCAGTCCAGTCACCGCGGCCTTGGAATCCGGCTGCCACAAGCTGCTTCTCCAGCTCCCAGGCACGTTCCACAGCGCGTTTGTGTGCATGCTTGAGTATGCGATGGCGTTCCTGCTCAGGATCCACGCCATACTTGATGATTACTACTGCCTCGGGGCCATGGAGTCTCAACTCCTTGGCTGCACTGCCACCATGATCGCTGATCTCATGCGTTGATATGTTGAACATGCCACCAAGACGACGCAGCTCCTCGTTGTCGTCGCGCAGCTTCAGCACGTTGTCCTTAACAAAGTAGAAAACATCCTGATCGTGAATGCTAAAGTGCAGATCCAAGAAGAACGAGTTGTTGAACACTGAGCTAACCACATCTTGCACCACGCTATTGGAGCCATCAACAACACTGACTAACGCGCGTCCGCCAATCCTGGACAGCAGCACACCCTCGCCAAAGACAGCTCGACGGTAACTAACACGCGGCAATAGGTTGCGCATTTTGGGTTCCATTTTCAGAAGAGGTTTGGGAGCAAAGTCAAAGTCACTGAACTTCTCGTTGGTCTTCTCGACAATGCACTCCAGACCCGAAATGACACCGAAGTCTGGGGCGAGGGTGTTCGACTTGATGGTGGCCTGTGGCGTGTACTGTGTCAGTTTGGTATAACGATTGCTCTGCATGTTGTTCAGCTCGTAGCCAAAGAGCTGCAGCCAGGCATCCAGATCGATCATATAGTTCTGCGGTGTGTTGCGGTTGATCGGATCATTGTTGTGGTAGCGATAGATGAATACATCGGTGGGATTTGACATTTCGGTGGCAAGCGTTTCCCACAGTGGCGTCATCCATTGACCCACAGTTGAATCGTATTGTCGCATCTCAGTGTAGATCAGTTTGGTGTGCGGATCGATCAGTCCACCGTGGAAGTCGATAGGCACAAAGAAGTCTGGTTTCGTGTCCTTGATGGTCCGTCCGAAGGGAGTGCGCTTCACCTCCTTCACAATGGCTCCGTTCATGTCGAAGAAGGCAAGTGGAGAGCCATTCTGATCTGTGGCCACATAGTATCGCTGATCGGCATTTTCCAAAGCAATTAGCATATCGCGATCGTCGTAGAAGAACTTCATGGTCTTGCCCAGCTTGGGGAAATGGGCGTGTGTGACTAGCATCGGAGTCTTGGGATTGGCATAGTAGTATTGGGTAACATTACCCTTGCTGTCGTGCCAGGCAACCAGTCGGCTACGATCATCGTAGTAGTACCAGCTCTGGAACCGATCTCGCTCGAAGGCATGGATCAGTTGACCACGATTGTTATACCGATACTTCTGTTCACCCCGACGAACCACAAATCCGCGAGCATCATAGCTGTTAAACTCATTGTCATCTGACTTGATCACACGATCGCCAATGTCATAACCCAAATTGTTCTTTACGCCTTGATC
This sequence comes from Zaprionus nigranus, assembly GCA_018903425.1. NCBI lineage: Eukaryota > Metazoa > Arthropoda > Insecta > Diptera > Drosophilidae > Zaprionus > Zaprionus nigranus. Next base: position 865,004 of record JAEIGD010000030.1, on the reverse strand, counting down.
GACAATGCCGACAGTGTTGCCGTTCTCATCATACAGATACTTCCAGTTGTTTGTGCCCAACACTTCAATGACATGTCCATCTGCATTGTAGTTGATCTTGTCAAATGCCGTCGATCTGCCGAATGTGGTTTTCTGCGACTTAATGCGATTGCGTAGATCGTAGTCAAGTTCTAGGCGGAAGACATCGAAGCTCTTGATGTTCATCAGGACACTCTTCACGCGTCCATGCTGATCGTAGTCGACAATGGTGAAGAACTGCTTAGCCGAGTCCTGAATCACAGTCCGATTGAATGCATTGCGTGTGATCTTCAGATCCTGCACAACCTCCAGTTGTCCCAGATTCTGGCTGTACTTGTAGCGGGTGGTGGGCAGTTCCTTGTCATCGATTGCCATCTCAATTCCACTCAAGCGCGCATTGCCATCGTATGCATATTTGTAGTGAGCAGAAGCCAGAGAGTTCTTTGAGCCAAATCTCAGTTTCTCATCCTTCAGGATGCCAGCGTGATACTTGAACTCACGACGCAGCTCGAAGCCAGGCTCCTGCACTTCGATTGACTTGACCAGGCTAGTAGTTTCCTGATAGGTGTAGTGGGTGCTTGAGAGTCCAGCGAGTATGGTTTCCAGTCGTCCAGCAGCGTCGTGCACAAACGCAACCTTGCCGGACTGGTGTGGATGAATCTTGGCGAGTATCTGGCCTTCGTCATTGTAGAGTATCTCGAAGGGGTGTCGGTTAATGGGCGAGTAGTACTGGTACTTAAAGAAGCCCAGTGATGTCTGCAGCGAGAACGAATGGATGTGACCACGGGGAGTTGTCAAGCTTTGTAGAGCACCAGCATCGTCGTACTGCAAGAGATAGTCCGATCGCCTTGGTGTGGTCACTTTAATGGGTAGCGAACCAAACATGTCCTTAAAGTTGTAGACCATCGAGGAGCCATCGCCGTACTTGATCTCATTCAAGCGTCCATTGCGATCGAAGGTATAGGCCTCCTGTAGGACGCCCCCACTTCCAGCTGACCAATCGTCCGAAGCGATCGTATTCCAGATCAACATCTGCATAGTCACCAGACTGCGGTCGGAAGCTGACTGGACGTGAGGTGCGATCGTAGGTGACATTAAGCAGCTCCTGCTTATCGTCGACCATCACAACGACCGATTGTGTCTCTCGATCGTACTCTAAGGTCAGTACATTGTCACCATTGACTCGCAACTTGCGGCCAACTTCAGTGACGGGTCGTGGGGTTCCCTTGTTCTGTTTGCCCTGCTGAGGAGGTTGTTGACGTCGCACGAAGTAGCGCCATTCAAATCGATTGGCCAGATCGCCGGCAATCTCTGTTCGCTGCTTGGCGGGCACGGGGTAGCTCTCACCCAGAAGAGGGCTCTGCTCGGCCAAGATCGTGTAGGGCACCACTTCCATTTGCAAATTGTGTCCCCAGGGTGTTATGCTAGTCGTGGAACCATCCATATCAACGGTCGTACGCGATTCGGCAGCTCCATTCTTGACAACAACAGTTGAGCCTTGTATGAGCATTGAAATCTCCTTCTGTGCATTCTCCGACACCTTCACCTGAGCACCCTTCACACTCAAGTCGAATGTAAGCTCGATAACTCTACCCGTGGGTGTGACAGCTGAGGTGAGACGGCCGAACTCATCATAGTTGTAGACATACGAGCGACCCGTTGAGTCCAGTTTCGTCTTGAGCAGACCCGTCGGTCCGTGGTACTCGTAGGTGACATTGTAGTTCTCTGGAGTGCTTAGTTCGTGCAGCATCTTCATGCGAGTCATACGCAGGCGGCACTTCTGGCCCTTGGTGTTCTCAATGGAGTTCACCTGCGAGGTATAGTCACGCAGCAGGAAGACCTTGTTGCCCGCTGCATCTGTCACAGTGCTCAGCTTGCCATTGGAAGTGTTCACGTTGTATGTGAAGACATATGTCGTCTCGCCTGTCAGAATGTTGCGCGTGGACACATGCTGGCCAAACCGATTGAAGATATAAATCTCTTGCATGTCCGGAGCATAAATCTCGTACTCCCTCGATGGACTTGCCTCCGGAATGCTCGACATGACCGAACGTATGCGGTAGTTGGCCTGGTCGGCAATGTGTACATGGCCATCGGGTGTAACCGACAGCGCGGCAATCGTGTTGAACTTCGCACTGGTGGCCAAATAGTGATCGGCCTCAAAGCAGTCACAGCCACGTTCCAGGCAGTTGCACTTGGACTCAGCACCGGCAAAGGAGGCAATGCGTCCGTCTGTGCCAATCACACGCACTCGATTAATGCGCTGCGAATCACTCTCGGCGACAAAGAGCTCACCAAGAGGACCGAAGGCAATGGATTGCGGCATTACCAGTGTGGCATGTGTGGCAAGATCAGTGTCGTAGACAGTCGATGCAGTGGCACAGTGCAGTGGACGACCAGATATGACGCGCACACGGCCGTCGGGTGTCATGCGAAGTATCATGTGATCATCGATGATGTGCAGAGTGTTGTCCATTGGCGATACAGCCAGCTCTGTAGGCCAGCGTAGGTGCATTTCTTCCAACTTGAGGGTACCCTCGCATGGAATTGGTTTCCAGTGGGACTTGTGCATGTGGTTGCCAATTAGGGTGCTCACAATACCATCGCGATCGACCATACGAATGTTGGTACCGTCGGCAAAGTACAGTATGTTGTCACTAGAGATGGCAATGCCCTTGGGGTAGGCCAGCTTGGCGTCCTTGGCGAGGGCACCGTCACCGCAATGTGCCTCGTCGCCGGGCAAGCAACGTTCTCCAGAGCCCACAACTGCTTCCCAGTTCTGTTCCGGCTGAGAGTAGTCACTGATATCGCGTACACGTATGATCTGATGGGACTCCGGATCGGAGACATACAGTGTACCGTCGAGCGGGCTCAATGCCATGTGGTAGCGGTAGGAGACGCGTGTGGCATTCAACTTGACAACTGTGCGAATACTTCCATCGGTCATTATCCGGCGAATATAGTTGAAATCACCCACGAAGAGGCTGCCATCGGGAGCAGCAGCCAGGGCAACGGGTGCGAGTAGTCGTTGCTTCATGGCAAGACCATCGCAGTCGGGACACTCGAGAGGTCGCTGGTGACCATCACCCCATGGTTGTCAGTATGATGCGGGGCTTGTTGCGTAGGTAGATATTCGAGCCGTCGCCCTTCTGTAGAATTCCCTCATGGAAGTTGTAACGATGATGGATATCCAAGTTCCAGCCTCCCACCTCCGAGATGGACATGTCGTGTCCACTCAGCTTGGTCGTCTGTATGTCCCAGACAATGTCCTTGCAGTCCGTGTACTGGTAGCCCACTTTAACAACAGCTGTTGTCACACCATAGACACGCTGTCTATAGATGTTCAGGCGGTTCCAGGCGTACGTAAACTTAATACCAGGATCAGCTTCGAAGACCCTCTCGAATAGAATGCCCTCGATGGTTATGCGCAGATGAATGAGGTGCAGCGAAGCAGGTATTGTGTCTGGTGTCAATTGCAGTTTGATGGTGGACAAGTAACCAGCAGCTCTCGAAGAATGATACACCAGATTGAGCCCAGTGCCTGGTATCTGCAGTGACTCCTGAATGACCTGAGACTCAGCCAAGATGGCGCTGCGATCGGGACAGGCACCTTGGAAGCCATGTTTCCATGAGGCCAGCACTACCGGCTTCATTTGATCGTAGTCGTGGGAGAAGCAAGTGTGTGTGCTTGTCGTCGACAGGCTCTTCTCATCGGACATGCTCATGACCATGACGTCTATGATGACCACCTCGTTCCAGGGTACCTGAACAATGCGCGATTGCGGGCGGAAGGGTGCTCGTCCAAACTGTAGGGTAACAGCTCCTCCGCCATTGACCATCAAATCGAACCAACCGTCGTCGCGTGTGAGTGTGAAGCCCTCGAGTAGAGTCGTCGTGGATACGCGCACGCCCACCAACCCCATACCAAGGGAGGTGACGACACGTCCACGGATAACTGCCGACCGGCTGTGGGGACGAAGCGACAAAAGAAGACACATTTAGTAAGGTCTCATAGGGATGGTGCTAAGGAGATTAACTACAATATAAATCGTATTGTACATTTGGCTAGCAAGCATATCGAACTGAAAAGGTCGCAACTACTTTGGATAACAAACGATGCGATAAGTACAAATGATAAGAGAATTCACACGCACATAACATAAGACTCGTATCACACAAAGGTTTACAATTTGAACAATATGGTATACGTATGTATATATTTGTATATATATTTGGTATATAGCTTTGTCTTCGACCTAGCATTGACCTAAGTAGTACAGCATGTTGATAGCTTATACATATGTATGAATGTTTGAAATGAAAACCCAAATTGATTGATTGGTTGTCTGGCGAATAGGAATCGAGTAAATCATATCAAATAACTAGATGTAGCATATATATAGTATATATGCTATATCTTTAAATATCTTTAAAGTAAAATCAGCTACGATCTTTCGAAAATATGTATGTATTAGTCTACGCTATAAGAAAACTTAAAAACTCTTTAAAGTAAAGTAAATGAAATGAAACGAGTGTACCAAACAACCATTGAGAATCAGTAGTAGTAGTAGTAGTAGTAGTATTAGTAGTATTTTTAGTATTTAGTATTATTTTAGTACCGGCATTTCGCTTGCTTACCTTGCATTGAAATAATTCCAAAAAATGCTGTTAGTATTTCAATTTGATTTACAGCGAGACAAAGTAGCGAATAGAATTCGTTAGTTCATACAAAGCATTTGGAATTCGTTCGATTTGTTGTGATTGTGTTTTTGTTTTTGTTTTGGTGGGAAATTAGTAGTAGAGTGATAGAAGTAGTAGTAGTAGTAGTAGTAGAGTAGTAATTGAGTGTTTTTATTTAATATTTTCGGATTAAGGGCGCGCGTGTTGAGAAGAAAAGAGAGCAGAGAGAAAATAATTGAATTAGCATTGGTTGTCGATCTTTTTACCGTATAGTAGAAATTCGTAGAAATCTTGTGCTATGAAACCCGTCTCATATTTAACTGTTTCCTATTCTCTATTGTTTCGATAGTACCGAAATTCCGAGGTACCCTTCACAAGATTCCTTTATGGCTTGAGCCCGTTGGAAATGCGGAAAATTTCTTAATTTATCTTTGATCTTTGTAAGGTTTTGTTCTTGAAGATCTCTCTTCAAAGATCCAGTGCTTGTGAAAGGTGTACTTAATATACTAATCTTAGTTCGATACGTAATGAATATGATAGATAGCCTTAGTTGTAATCAATACTTAATATACTCGTAAAGTTCTTATTAGTGAGCATGTTAGAGGTGCTTAGATTCGGTTTGGTTTGTTAGTTTTATGGGTAAGTTTAAACAAAGGACATATAGGGATTTATATTTACAAGGTTTATCATGGGATATTGGTATGTTTGTATGTGTTTGGATATGTTATTTTCAGGATTTGTTTTAGACGAGGGCACGAAAACGAAAAACGTAAATATATTTAAACATATAAAAATATTAATTATGCAAACTATTTTGATTATTATTGATTGGCAGTATATATAAAATATATATATATTGATATATAGAAAACCAGCTAGATATTTATGGTAATTTACAGGAAGTATGCTTTTGAGATTGGGGGTGCCTCACACGGGCACCTATGCCAATTATGGAAACTATACACAGTCTTTTTTGACTTGTCACTGCATTATTCTTTTTTTTTTTTGAGGACAACTAAAAATCGGCTACAAGGAAGCACCTACCTCTCGTTAAACGTCTCCAGCTTGGCATAGTTCTGCAGGCTGCTCTCGTCGATGAGGAACTTCATGCGTTCGAAGAACGAGGCGGTTATTGCCGGCGGTTGCTTTCGGAGTAGCACATCGATCGGTTTGGGAGCCGAAACGCAAAGCTGAGAAGTCTTGCACACATGGCTGGCACAGCACTCTGGATCCTCGCAGTCAACCAGGCCATCTACAGAGAGTGGAATGTGAAATTAAGGTTGAGAGAAGGTACTACAAGTGGCAATTGTCCACTACCCACCCTTGTCATTGTCCTTGCTGTCGCCACAGTTCAGTTCCAAGGCTATGCCACAATCAGGTCCGTCCCAGCCCTCGTAGCAACGGCATTCCCACTGACCCTCGCCGCTCACTCGGCACTGGCCGTGTGTCGCACAACTGTTGGGGCAACCCTCGATGGTGCAGTGCTTGCCATTCCAACCGGTGACACACAGACACGTTCCGTTCTTGCACTGACCGTGCTCGTTGCAACGACTGTCGCAGAGTTTCGTGTTGCAGTACTGGCCACCCCACTCAGGATCACAGGCGCAGGCATCGCCCTCACAGCGACCATGCTGGCCACAATCGAGGTCGCACAGCTCCTTGGAGCAGTCATCGCCACTCCACTTGGACTCGCACGTGCAGGTCTGGGTGTCCAGATCGAAGGTACCGTGGCCCGTGCAGTCGGGCAGGCATTGCAAGGCATCCTGATCCATGGTGGCACAGTCTGTTCCCTTCCAGCCCTTTTTGCAGATGCAGGTGCCGTCGGCACAGAAGCCATGTCCAGAGCAATTGGGATGGGGACAGTCGACTGTGAAGAGAAGAGAGGGAACAGTTCAGTAAAGTTTTCTTTGATGACTGATGAAAGGAAAACAAGTGTTGAAATCTTGGAGATCTGCTGATCCGATCTAGGTTCTACCTTCTTCACAGAATTTCCCCTTGTAGCCGCGCATGCACTGGCACTTGCCACTGACGCAGTGCCCATGGCCATTGCAGTCGGCTACCTCGCACTCATCGTGGCGCAGCGAGCACTCCTTGCCCTTCCAGCCGGGATTGCAGATGCATTCGCCATTGATGTACTCGCCGTGCTGGGAACAGAGCACAGGACAGACGCTTTCGCTGCAATCATCTCCACCGAATCCGGGATTGCACTGGCAATGACCCAGCAGGCACTGTCCATTGCCAGAGCAGCCGTTCGGGCAGTTCTGCGTCATGTCCTCTGCAATGGCCGCATAAAAGGTCAACTCCTGCACGTCCCCGTCGTCGTTGTATAGCGAGACGAACCAATGACCCGGCTCCATGTAGCGGGTTACCTCGCGCGTTATGGAAAGCTGCAGTCGGCAAGCGAGCGAGGGAGCGAGCAGGTGATTGAGAGACCCCAGTGATGGATGTGTGCATGTGATGTGGATGAATGGAAACATAAAAGTGAGAACAGTTAGTTAGTTGTGGCATTAGTAGACATCGATGCTGCTGCTGTGTTGCTGTTACTTACGTGTGCAGCTCGGGCCGTGCGTGTGCTGGCACTGAAGCCACTTAGCACCTCCTTAAAGTGGTACTGGGTGTGGGTGGGCAGCGCGTTGCGACGTCCGTAGACTCCAATGGAAGCACCTCGCGGTATGGTGTAGTCAAACTTGACATAGGCCGGCTCCGACTGATAGAATTGCATGTTCCAATAGCTATAGGGTTGTATCTCCTTGGTCAGTTTCTGGCCCAACGTAATCTGGCCAAAGGTGGTGCCGTCGGGTGGAAAACTGCGCGCTGGGAAAGTGCGAGCTCCTATATTGGGGATGCCGAGCGAAAGCGCATAAGCGAGCAAGTATTGGGTGAGGGACAAAACATAGACAAAGATGGGTTAGTTATGATCTCACATTAGCATCGTTCAAGGATTCTAAAGTTAATATATATATGTATATATGTATGTCTGTACTACAGGGTGATTGTGTGGAGTTGGAGGGTTCGTTTCATAAATATACAAGATATACGACTTCTAAACAGAGATGTTGATGTTGATGCCGTATATTCATGCTGAAGAGTGTTTTGTACAAATGTTGAGGTTATGTTGAGGAATTATGAAGTGGAATAAATGATATAAGAATCTAAATGAGCTCTGAGGATGCACATTAAAGTAGAGTTATTCAGCTGTACAGCGAGTTAGGTCATCAGTTAGTCAGAAGCAGTTGAAGTGGGGTTAGCGGGAGCAGAGACAGTACAATCACCTTCCAGTATGAGTATAGGCATAACATCGGGACATGCAGCTCTGTCAGTAATTGTATCCATAACATTATTATCGTTATCGGATGCTGACACAGTGATAGTGTCAGTAGTAGTGACAATGTTGTTGTTGTTATCAAACACAGTGCTAGGCAGGTTAGTAGTGCTGCTCAGCGGTTCATCCTTCTCAACAGCTTCTTGAGGCGTCATGGACATGGCAGCATGGGGCAGGTCGTCGAATATGATCGGTGGCGGCGGAGGTAGACAGCTACAGGGGCAATCGGGCATACGTGGCGGTGGTTCAGGCACACAGGCACCCAAGCTATCAATGTTATTGTCCTCATCCGGCAACTGCTTTGTCCTCTTCTTCTCATGCGTCAGCATCTGTTCCACATCGCGTGAGCCTCCCCCCGTTGGTACTGCCACATGCAACGTGTAGACGGAGTCACTATCATCATCGGTAGCAATGGTCACATTGACCAGTATCCGTTTACTGGGTCGATCGTAGCGTTCACTGACATAAGGTTTCAATGGTGTCAAGTGCGCAACCTTATCGAGCTGCTCCTGCTCCTGCTGCTGCTCCTTCAACACCTCATTCTCGCTTGCTGGTGGCGGCAGCTTGGTTGCCTTGGGCTCTGCCTGCTTCGCTGCTGCTGCTGCTGCTGTCTTGTACAGATCCACTTCATTCGATTGGTTGTTCGCTCCAGCTCCGCCCAGCTTAACTATATCTATGTCGTCGTTATCGTCGAAATGCGCCGCATCGCTCAGCATCAGCTCGGCGACTGTTTGATTTATGCTCTGCGGGGGTGGCTCAGACTGTCCCTCGTTACTGTCGTTGTTGTTGCTGTAGTTGCTGTTGTTGTTCCCCTTATAGTTGTCGGCTAAATCACGCTCATTATTGTTATCATCAACGACAGGTTTCTGCTCGAGCTCCGTTTGGAGCTGCTGCTGCTGCTGCTGTTTTTTCTTTTGCTTCTTTTTGTTTTCAAAATCATTTTCAATAACGTCGATGGTTGAGGACAGCGCCCGCTCGGTGCTGGGTGTGCTGCTGGTGTCGATTTCAACAATGTCATCGTTGTCACTTCCCGACAACGTTGTCAGCATCGTCGAGTCCTCCTTCCCATCCACCTGCCTGGTGCTGCTGCTGTCAGTTTGATTATAGTCATCAATAACGGGAGTAATGCTGCTCGCTTCGGTATCCGATGTGAGTTCGATGCTATCGCTGCTCTCTTTGAATTCCAACTCCAGCTCAGACATCCGGCTGGGGCTGGGGCTGAAGCTGAAGCTGGGGCGGACAACAGTTTTACCTGCTCTGCGTAAATTGCCGTTTAATGATTTGCCAAATTGTAGCCTACTACTACTGGCAGTCGCTTTCGCTTTCACTTTCATCACTGTCTGCTTCGCCTCCACCTCCTCCGGCACATCCTCATACTCATAGTCACTGATGTCGTCCACAAAGGTATCATCGTTGTGCTGTTTCTGACTCAAGATTCCATCGATTTTGTGCAAAGTTTTAGCATAATTGCTTCGCTCAGTTGTCGCCGTTGACTCCCCGGATAGCTTCAACTTGGGAATGGCTTTGCCGCCCGTGGATACTTTAATGCTCTGGACTCCACTTGAGCTTGTAATTAAGTTGCCAAAAGTTTCCGCCGCCACATCATCCTTCTTCATCTCGGTATCCTGCCCACGCTGCCAGTCCATTAAGCTGCGTCTATAACGTTGTTGTCCCTTGTTGCCAGCCAGGTTGACATGCTGTACCCCCTGCCAGTTGTCTATGAAGATCGGGATTACTTTGTACCTTGTACCTCTGTGTGTGTGTGTGTGTGTGTGTGTAGCCTAACAAACGAGCACAACACGCGCACATGCAACGCGTAATCCGCGACTACCCTCGATTTCCAAATACCCAAATTAAGCATATAATGTATTTTTAATTCAATCTCCAATCTCCAATTCATGCAGACTGTCAGAATGCGTTTTGATGGGCGCGTGTGTGTGTGTGACTGGAACGGGGCTGACAGGTTGCTTAGCCCGATACGGGCAAAGCTTCAGGGGTCGAGTGTGATAGAGAGTTGCAGAGACAGAGAGAGAGAGAGAGAGTGGGAGAGTGTCAGGATATGTCAACATTTGACAGCTTAATTGCCAAATGTTAAGTGTCATGTGTGGCAGCTGACCCAAAAAGGATGCTCCGATACTAAGGAACAGTTAGTTATTTATTCCAAAGAAGGCAAGTTAAAAAGGGATTTGCAAACAAAAGGAAATTACAGTTTAGCTCGAATAATTGATATAGATTTCTGTGAAATGTCTAAGATCTATTTAAATCTCTTTTCTTCTAACTTATTCCTGCTTATACAACTCTGATTGCGTAATACATTGCGAATGCTAAGGGAAATGGAATGTGAATAATCGAGCGTTGCAGCCTCGGCAAGTGTCAAACACAAAGAAGAAGGAAAACTTTTAGCTAAATACCTAAAAATATATAAAGTTTCAGTTCGTTCCCTGAAGGCAGCGCTCGATATGTCTGCCTCACTCTTTATCTCTGTCTCCCCTCTCTCTCTCCCTCTCCCTCTGTCTATCGTACTTGCGATAAACTTGCAAAAACTCATTTAAAAATAATTAAAACTTGTGCATAATTACCTCCATTATTGGCATTCGCCAGGGAAGAGGAGAGCGACGGCGATGGAGCCAGCGAGGATTGCGACGAGGAGGTTGCAGTGGCAGCTGCTGCCGCCGAGGTGGCCTCCGCTGAGGCGGATGTCGACTGTAATCCTTGTGCAGTCCCACTATTCGATGTGGCCGTAGTGACAGTCGCTGTGGAGCTGCCTGCGCCGCCTGGTTGTCCTTGTACGATTCCAATGCCTTGTCCATTTTTCGCGCGTACCGATGCATTGTGTAGCTTCGATAGATCCGTATTGGTGCTCTTCGCAGCCGTCACCTCGGCTGCCTCGTTGCCGACTAGAACTGTGCAGGGTGCCGATGGTGACCAGTGTAGGATGCCGGTGCCGGTCAGCAGAATCAGCAGTACAATGATGGTACCGATCACTGAGAATGCCACAATGCTCACCCAATTGGCAGAGCAACGTGCGGCCAGATCCTTGCGGAAGTTCATCGGCGCCGAGTAATGATGCGTTGGCATTCCGTTCATACTCCTCGGCGGCAGCACCGGACCACCCATGCAGCCTTGCGTGCTGCGCTCGTAGCCGCCCTTCAGTGTGTCTTTTGTGGGTGTGGAACAGGCCGATCCGCTCTTATAGTCAATCGGGGACCCCTTATTAATGTCTGTGGAAGAGAGAGAGAGAGAGAGGGAGAGTACACGGTTAGTTTCCAATTGGGTGCAGCGAATCAATTACAGCAAAAGTCAAAAAGAGTGAGTGAAAATCACACACCATATCCGCGTTTAGCACTGCTCAACCCCCTCCAGCGAGCATGTCTCTGCCTGTCTGCACATGCACGTATTTGCATGGTCAGGGCGCAGTCAGTCAGACTCGTCGTCGAGTCGACACTATTGTATTTTGCTTATCACCATTTGGCGCAAATTTCATTTGTATAAAAGGATTTTCACAAGGATAACAAGCTGACATTCAACATAACCTCAAACAAATGAAAACAGAAAAAAAGGCGAGAAAGAGGGAATGAACGAATGAACGTGGAACGCAGTAAGCAGGGAAAATGACCAGCGACAATGACGACGCTGGCACAACGACACAAAAAGAGGAAAAAAAAGAAGATGGCGGAAAGGTTTCACTGCGCGATGCGACAACGACTACGGGCAGTCAAGTGATGTGAAAAAAGGGACCGATGACAGTAGGGAAAGGGATGATGAAAGGGGAACGAGGGAGAAGTGAAAGGAGGGGACCAACAGCAGCATAAGTTGAAATCATTTGTTGACGCCATGATGATAATTCGATTATGGGTTGGGGGGATGAAGTGCAGCTCAAGCTGAACGGGGGACGAGGGGAAGGAGGTTTAAATGGAGCCCAGGGCCTAGTCAGACTGTACAGTGTTGTGGGTAAATCAAGTTCAGTGTGTGTGTGTGGGTGTGTGTGTGTGTGAGTGTGTGATGTAAAAGCAAACTGAAATTGAAATGGAGAAGGTAGAAAGAGTTGCAGATTCCAATTTAAATGGGGTTTCGGGATCAATTCATCTCGTTTTTAAATGGGTTTATTGTAGCAGTTAGTGTATGTCTGGCTGCATGTGAGTTTCGCAGCTGGCAGCTTTCGAGTTGCGTGCATCAGTGGAGACAATTGCGCTGCTTTGATTACTCAAGTGAATGTCTAATTTCAGCGACATATGAGTGAATTCAAATTGAATAAATAGAGGAAGACAGACAGACAGTAGGAGAGATAGACAGACAGATGTAGGACACCGTGGAGAGACACGCAGTAGGAGAGATAGACAGACAAATAGAAAGTTGTATGGAAAGACAGACAGACAGACAGACAGGTAGACGGATAGACAGACAAACAGACAGAGAGACACATAGACATATAGACAGATATATAGCCAGATATATAGACAGACATATAGACATACATATAGACATACACATATGTGTATTTAAGATAGACAGACAAACAGACAGAAAGACAGAATTACAGACAGGCAGATAAAAAGACAGACAGACAGAGAGATAAACAATAAAGAGGCCCAGCAGCAGCAACATGTGTGGCATGTGCTTTTAAATGTCTGTGCACACACTCAAACACACCCAGCCATACGCAATGAATGCGCATAAGTATTTTCTATATATATATTCGCTCGTCTCTCGTGTGACAAAAAATTGTTGTAATTTCTGGCTAACGACTCCCGTCGCCACAGAAAAGCAGCTGAAATATTCTTTACCCCCCGTGTCCCTCTCTCTCTCTCTCCTGTCCTGGCCAGGATGAATCCGTATGCCAATGAATCCGAGAATCCAACATTCTAGGGAGCATAGTTAACCACGCCAGCTGTGGGGTGTAACTTCAAATGGATATGGTCAGAGAGTGTGTGTGTGTTTGGGTTCTGGCTGCATCCCTTGGCTTCTCTGGTTAGTTGGTGGTGTCTGTCTGTTTGTCTCTCTGTCTGTCTGTCTCTCTGTCTGTCTTTATGTCTTTCGGTCGCTTCGTTTGTGCGCAATGATAGCGTGAATAATGTCTGCGTAATTTTTTACACATATGTGTGTGTGTGCGAGTGAGAGAGAGAGAGCGAGTGTGAGTGTGTATTAAAGATACCCATTAAGCTTATACGAGATGTTAGATTTATTTAACGTCAAGATCTCCAACATATGAGTATATGCGATGGGGTTCGGCTGTGGACAGTATGTGTGTGTGTGTGCGTGTGTGTGTTGGTGGTGTGAATGAAGGAATGCATAAATGTCCATACATAGAGATGCGCAGAGACATTTGTATTAGGGTCCGCAGGTTAAGCGTTTTGCCTCGCTTCCAAGCTAGTTGACTCCATTTGGGGGCGTGGCACTTTTGTAGGGGGCGATTTTTATGACCAAAACGTGTTGCGATTCAGGGTAGTGAGTGGGGATGTCTACACACTGTGTGTATATGTGTTGTGTGTGTGTGTGTGTGAATAATTAACGAACTCATAAAAGCGAAGCAAAGTCGATGCTGGCAATCGCTGATATAAATTCACACAAGTTAATGGGTTTTGGGTGCTTTTAAAAAACAGCACGAAGAATGGAAGGGGGAAGTGGGGGGAGAAAGGGAGAACTTACAGATAGCTGTTGAGATGAAAGTACTCGGCACTCAGTACCCGCCACTGGCTCATTAAGGAAATGGCAAAGCAGCAAAGCGTGCACTAAGCGAATGAGAACAGCGCTTTATGGATCAACTGTGGGTTAAAATCCGTCACTTATTCGATACTTTATAGAGGCAAGAAAGATAAGAAATATGTTGAGCAGAGTTCTTGTTTTAAATAAGATAGAGAGAGAGTTCAATAAGAGAGACAAACAAAGTTTGTTTATACTTATTTTTGAATTCAATTCTTGTCTTAAATCTCAGTTAGTTAGTCTCTTTGTAAAATTGAGCTTTTTCAATAGATTGTGGGTCAAATTCTTTCACTTAATCTCCATTTATAAAGGTAAGGAAGTTTAGAAATGTGTAGAGCAGGAACATTTTAGTAAGCGAGGCAAACCATGTTTGTTTAGACTTAAGTCTTTACGGGGCCAATTATTAGATATTTTACTGGCGCAATAAAGATAAGTTTTATACTGAACAGGAATTGTAGTAAATAGTTCAATAAGACTTAAATCTTAATTCAATTCTTGTGTTTAATCTCAGTTAGTCAGTCTCTTGGAAAGAACACCTCCTTATGGATCAACTGTGGGCCAAACTCTTCCACTTTATAAACTTAATGAATATTTAAAATATATTGAGCAGAAGTCTTGTTTTAAACAGTTCAATAAGTCCCGCTTATTTCATCTCTCTCTTTATCAAAGTAAGTTTATATTTAAATCTTCATTCAATTCCTGTCTTTAATCCCTTTCATTCATTCTCTTTATTACATTGCATTAACATTGAAAGGATATCCTTAAATGGAAACGAGAGGAGACTGGCTGACTGACTGGCTGGCTCGTTAGGCCTGTGGCTGTTTTATGAACCCAAAGCAAATCGCTTAAATTAAAACAACACACACACTGACAGACAGGGGGCGTGACAACAAAAACAATAAAAATAGTGTGGCAAGCGCAGCTGCCAGTAATGGTTATTGTATAATGTGCACAAGTATGTGTGAGTGTGTGTGTGTGTGTGTGCCTCGCAACCCCAGGACAACAAGCTGACGCAGCTCGACTACCCTCTCCTGCTGCCTGCTCTGTTTCCAAATGAGATTTATGCTGCGTGCAATTTAACATTTTTAATAATATTAAAATTACAAATTTATATTTAATGCGTGTGTGTGTGTGCAAGGTGTTGCTGTAGTCTAATAAACACCAAGGTAAACAGAGATGACGGCGGCAAATATATTGCCCTAAAGCAGCTGGCTATGGATTTCATTTTAATTCCCAGTTTGGTTTAAGTTGCTGCAGAGGAAACTCCTTTTGGGAAGAGGTTTCCTATGGATTTCTATGAATTTCTCTGCATATCCTAAGACTAAAACCTCTTTGCCTTTCGTCAATTGTGTGTTAAGCACTTTTGAGTAATTGCCGGACTCGCAATGTACTAAGTGAGCCTGACTAACGACAATTTGCATAGTCGTTAATGAACATTTGCTAATATTTTAAGCACTAAAACAGAGCTATAAATTCCGAGGGCAGCCTTCCCTTCTGCTTTGCTCCCTGGCAGGCGCCGAAGCGTGCGACAATCAAATAAAAGTACATGAAAAACACATAAAGGGGTACCTCGGCTTGGGTTCTCTTTTTTTTCACTCTCTGGTTTTTAATGGTTAAGCGCGACGATTTCTCGAAACAAACAGGTAACTGCGGAGTGTAGAGGAGGGAGAGGGAGAAGGAGAGAGGCAGTGCTGTTGGAGCCGAAGGAAGCTCCCGCCATGTTGGTAATGGAGTTTGCAAACAAACATGGCCGCCGGGGAAAAAATCACATAATTTACACGTTTGCATTTAAGTATTAAGTGGGTAGAGAGCACGACAGGGAGAGGGAGAGGGGGTAAGGGAGAGAGGGATAGGAGGGCAGGGCAAGGCCCGCGCATGGTAAAGTGTTTCGTTTACTTTTGTTGCGCAAAGCTCAGCAATTGTGTGTGTGAGTGAGTGTGTGTGTGTGTGCTAGTGATTGTAACTGTGTAAGGGAATTTAGGCGTGTAGAACGATTTCGGGGCTGGCCATGTTGTTGGATTTTATGTGCAGAGGAAGCAATTTCTGGGTCGACTTTATTGCCGGCGTCGAGGTGGAGCTGATGTTGATTTTAAAGCGTTTAATGGTCGCGTTTTTGGGTGTGTGGAAATTGAAAAGCCAGCAGGAGCAGCAAGTGAGACACACTCACAACACACACAAGTTTATTGTGTGTACAAAGTGTTTGGATTTAAGAGATTTGCCCCAGAGTCGAGCAGCAAGACAGCTAGACAGCAAGAGAAGAAACAGCAAAAGAAGTAAAGCCTGAAGGGTTGCGGGTAGCAAAGCCTTGTCATAAAAGGGATGACAAGAAATGAGAGCAAAGCATTGCCAGGCAGGAGCTCTTGATGGATTGATAAAATGGCACATGCAACTCCTCACTCCTCGCCAGTTCGCAAACTAAGCAAAGCAACGGAAGCGTCAAGTCCAATCTACATCAGACGCAACGGGGCAACCCATGTGGGTAATAAAAGCCGCCATTAGTCGCTGACTAAGACTCTCACAAATGGTATTTCATTTAGACTCCCCACTAAGCCAGCTAATCAGATACTTGCAAGTAGGCGTGGCAACTTCTCTACTACTCCCTCTTTTGCTGCCTCGACCCACGCATAATCAAAAATTCCATTTTAAACTTTAAACTCATTACTAAATGTTTAATGTGCGCTCATTTTGCGTGAGTTGCTGTTGTTGTTGTACAATAAATCAAGCACCGAAACGAAAAAAACACTGCAATTTGTTAGGCTGGCAGAGACAACAACAGAGGTAACAAGAGGACAAGAGGAACAGAGGCAGAGCAGCAAAAAAAGCGGACAATAAAGAACTTGGGTCTCTCTAACGATGCAGCAACCTGTCGACGTGGCGCCGCACGTGAGTCGCGATACCCAAAAGGGTCGTAGTACTCCACGGCTCGACTGGCATATTGTTTCGAGCAGGCGGCGCACCACGGGTGGCCTGCCCAGAAGGGGAGAGTGGAGGGGGAGGAGGGCTGCTCGGGTTAGCCTTAAAGTATGCTACGCTTTAAGGCTCTTCCCCAAAGAAACTTTCGGCACGATTTGCATGTAAATTAATTGCCATAGCCTCGAACTGTCGCAGGTTCATGCCGTGTGCGCACGTCTTCAGCTTCAGCTTCAGCTAAGCAACCCCTGCAGACAAAGCAGAAGACAAAGACTGAGCAGAAGACTTTCCCTTCTCCCTTCCACCAACCACGCCCACGCCCACGAGATAAGTCGTATAAATTATAGCAATTTAATAAGTTTTAAATATACGCATCCGCTTGGCTGCTCGACTGCTTGCCTGCTTGCTTGGCATGTCTGTATGTTTCTCCCCCCCCCCCACAGTCCTCCCCACCCCATGAAGAACTTGAAAATCTTTGCAGCAAAGTTTTCGCGACCTCATCGGGTTGTTTTGAGGGTGGGGGGAGAAGGGAGTGCTGTCTTGCCTGCGGGACTATAACTCAAGACAAAAATTGTTGCCGATTAAAATTGTCGGTTGGGCATTAATTTTATGTCACGATGCGCTTGGCTCGGCTCACTCCCCACATTCCTTCCTCCCCTCAACGTGTCCAACGTGCCGTGTGATAAGGTGGCGAGTTCTGCGCTTTCTTCAGGAAGGGGGTGGAGGGGCAGCTTTTTGTACAGACAATTTTCAGTTAGCTCTCGCACTAAATGAGTTTATGCAAGTGTGAAAATAAGTCTTTTAATGGCCAGTGCAGAAGGGAGAAGAGGACGGGGCAGTGCCTCCTCTCTCTCTCCCCTCTGCACAGTTAATGAGTTAAAAGTGGAAGGCACGTGGATTACCTGCTGCCTGCCTTTTTGTATTGCTGCAGGGGGTGCAGAGAGGGGAGGGAGGGTAACAAACTTAATTTGTTGTTGCAGGTGAGACGCATAAATTATATGATAACAGTTTTAGTCGCACTACAGTGCGAGGAAGGGAGCTGGCAACACAAAGGAACAACGCCTGAATAAGTTTTCGCTGCTGCTTTGTTTGCCAAGTTGAGAGTTCAGCTAAGGTTTGTTTACCGTTAGCTAGACCAGCGTCTAATGCGTGGCTTATCAGTGTCCGACTTGGGCTTAGTTTATGTCTATTTCGATTGTTGGACGTGGCCAAATATTGTGCTGGGGCTGTGCTTTTAATTAGAATTTTAACCACGTTGACAGTTGACACTGTCACATGGCATGGAAGGCTTGCTGTGACAGAGGGGGGAGGTGCAGGGAGAGAGGGAAGTCTACTAAACATTTGCACTGTTCGTTAAGGTTGCCAATTTTCGTGTCGTACTTCTCTCTAGTTTGTAGTCTCGCTGCCGTTTGTGGCTGTTGCATGTAATTACAAAGCAAAACTTTGCCCAATAATTTTTACAAAACGCAAAACTTTTTCAATAACAAAATTCACAAAAAAAAAAGAGAGAGCAGAAAGAGAGGTAGAGAGAGAGAAAAAAAGCAATGCCAGCAAAGCAACTGTAAAAAGTTTGCAATAAAAAACGCCAATGGCTAAAACGGTGACCAGAGGACACACTCACACACTCACACACACACACACACACAGTTGTGCGCAGGCAGTCACATACGAATAGTCATGAACAAGGCAGCAGGGGCGTGAGGGGGGCGTGGCTGTTACGTGCGCAGCCTGGACAACGCAAATGTTTAATAAACTTTTTCAAATAAAAATTTATCTACGTTGACGTGCAATTTTTAGACCAATTAAACCATAGCAGGGCAACAAAGGAGGGGATGGGAGAGGGAGGGGAGAGAGAAGAGAGAGAGGTGGTGATTTTTTGCTCGTGTCTTGAACGTGTCTGTTGCACGTGTTAAATGTTGCAGCAGTTTCTGTGTGCTGCTTTAATTGCTGCTGTTCCCACTGTATTGGGAACAGTTAAGCGTATCTGTTCTTAATATTTAATTAGCACGCTGTGCACTCGACTAATGACAATAATTGCGATAAGGCCTGCATAAATCTGTCCTGTCATATATATTTACATACCATATATGCCATATTTATCTGTGCATTATACTATAAATAGTATAAACTCTATATATGCTGGTATTTTAATAACGAACTTAAATAAAGTGTTTGCCTTGTTTGTTTGCCATTTGTCCGTCTCCTTCTCCCACTCCTTCTTCTACTCTTGCTGTTTCTCTCTTTGTTTTTTGCTGTTGAACAGGTAAAACAAATGCAGGCAATGAGTGCAGGCCGATTGCGCCTTTTGTTTTCGATTTAATGAACTGTAAAGCGCTGCCATATTTATTGCATTTGTGTGTTTTTGCCTCACTAGCATTAATGCAACAACTTTTCCTTTTTTTATTATTATTATTATTGTTTATTTGCTGCAGGTATTCTCTCTCTCTTTCTCTCTCTTGCATTTTGTTGCGTTTTTTATTATAATTTTAATGCATTTCATTTAAATTACTGCAACGTCGATTTTGATCATCAATTTCATAATTTTTTGCCATTTCGTTGCCATTTACATTGCGGTTGTTGCCATAACGTTCCCATCCCCCTTCCGCACTGCCTGCCAACATACTTTGCCTACCTATTTTATAGTCAATAAACATTGTCAGCGTTATCGCAATTAATTGAAATTAATGTACACTCTTTGTAATAGGCCATTTGCGGTTTCACCCGCTCTGCACTTGGCACTGCCTCGATTGCCAGTGACGGGCACAGCTCCAGAGCGACAGAGCGACAGAGAGTTACTCAAACATAAACTATTAATTGAACGTGTAATTAAAAAACTGTTAAGTGTAGCTTGTTCTACAGTTTGTAAAATTGAATTAATTGCCAACTGACCAGAAACATTCGGCAAACAAATAACGAGCGAGCTCAGATAATGGAAATGAAATTCCAAACAAGCAGCAGCAAATCACGTTGAGAACTACGCGCATTATCATAATGATTAAAACAAGAAAGAAAGAAAGGCACGCCGAAGGTTCTATGCCCTTGCAGATTCTTATGTGCTTCGATTGTTTCTATACTTGTAATATATAATGGTGCAGAATAGATTGGTATTGAGTATATTCAATATTCTATCTCAAAGGTTAGATTAGATTCATCTGCTGGGGGGGGGGGGGGGGGGGGGGCCCCCAATTCAGAATAAATACACGTTGTTTCCTAAGGTGCGTGTGCAAACATCTGCATAAAATGAATATACCCTCTGCAAGGGTATAAATTATATATACATACATATATACTGTATATAGCATGGGGCACAGGCATCAAATGAGATTGTCTGTCAGTTTGGTGGCCATTTCAAGGCGTTGGGAATGGATCATTAAATGGCAGACGGGCCACCAATTATTGTCTCATAAAAACTGATTTATATTAAAATCGAAGCACTTGTAATTTTATTACGCCCCCTCAAATAGGGTCAGGCAGGAGGGAGGAGGGCTGATTTCATTGCCGAAATGTGTTGCCATTTAACTTGGGCACAGCAGCAGTTTGCCATTTTGTAATAAAGTTTGTCTTAATTAACGCAAACGACCACGAAAACATATTGCACACACATACACACACTAGCATACACATGTGTGGTTTGTGTGTGTTTGTGGCGTCACATGCAATATTTAAATTCAATTGCATACTTTCGAGCGCTCGTCTGCTCTCCGCGGCCACACGGCGCATACTTAATGAAGAATTCACTCGTTCCGCTGCATATTTTATTCGGCACTTGCAGCACACTGCTGGCAGGCACTGTCCGCGTGGGTACTTCTTGGTAATAGAATTACTTTAAGAAATGAATCTTTGCATCGATTCAACTTTGAACGGCAATAAACATTGCGGACAACACGAAAAAACAACCCCTATTTTGTGACTTTATGCTGTCAATTGATATATCCTTAATAACTTTTGCAATATTTGTCATATTTAATCTGACAAAATCGGAGGCTGGCTGCCAGTGCCCTAAACAGTGGCATTATTTATGTCTCATTATGCACGCTGCTATTTTTATGACATTTAATTGTTTTAATTATGTGCAACTGGGGCCATTAAATATGCACAACAACAACAACAGCAGCAGCAACAACAAATTGACATTGTGAAATTTATGAAATTAATATTTTTTAATGCAATTACCCGTTGTTAGTGCGCATTTCCCAATAGCAAAACAATGAAAATTGAATTAAATCCGAATTCGAAAAGACTTTTTTTTCTTCTCATTGTGTTTTTTTATCATTAAATTATGTTGCACTGACATAGCTTGAAATTAATAACATTTAATATGCGGTTTTCATGCGCTAAATAAATTAATGTAAAATTATTAACTGACAAAACGGTTAAATTATGGCCGTTTATTTGCTCGTAAAACAACAACTAAAGCTAAACAGGTCGAAGTTTACGACAATTGGGAATCGTTAAATGCGACAGCGAAAGGGGTGGCGGTTTTAAGAAAAGAGGAGTGGCAGTACAGTGGGTAAGAAGGCACATTTTGGGTGGCAAATGTAATGGGGAAGAAAAATACATAATTATTTATATATTTTAAAGAAAGACGAGATATTAATGAGATACAAGAAAGTCAATTCTCTCCATTTAAACATAAAAATGCACTGACAACTGTCTAAATTAAATTAGAGTTTGCTAAACAGTAAGGTACAGTGGGTCATTAGGCACATTTTGCAATAAAAATACGGTAAGGAAAGAAAGTAGAAAATTATATATATATTTCATAGAAAATTGTCACATTAATTACATTTCGTTAGACAGTAGAATGAACTTTAAATTAAATTAGACTCTCTTTCACCCACTGTAAGCTGCTTTGCGATATATATGTACCATAAAGTGTTGGAATATATAATTAATTATATGATATAAAATAGCTTGGGGTGCATTTCATTAGCATTGCGTAGTTTTGTAGATGACTTTAATATACTTCGATGGCAGTTAATGGATTAAAATTGTTGTTGTTTTGATTATTTACATTTATGTTACGTATGCAGATATATATAGTTGCACCCCTTATGCTATCTCTCTCTCTCTCTCCCTCTTCACCTTCCCCCCACTTTGCGTTGCACTTTAAAAGCCATTAAAATGGCAAATAGGCTGTGCTGCGATAGCTGCCCACCCCTCCGCAGCCGCACCCTGGCCCGGGTTGGCAAGGGAGTCTGTTAATTTCATCAGTGCTACTGGTAATTGCGTGTATGGAGTTCGCTCTGAACCAGGCCCAGAGCAGCGCACAGTGGCGCATCGATGCCCGGGGCACGGTCAAGCCCAACCGAAGCGAAGTCAGACTGAACCCCAATGCATGCTCTGCTTTCTGTTTTGCGGCTGTTGAAAATATGCACAGAACGTAGGGGGGAGGGGTGAGGGAGGAAGAATGGATACTGGGTACATCAGGGAGGGTCCAATGGAGTCCATGCGACTCTGCTGGATGCCATTGCCGACTGGCTACAATTTATTATATTAAGTATTAATGTGGGCTATGCCGCCGCGCAACGCAGTATGCAAGTGCCTTCGTGCCTGACCCCCTCCTTAACTCTCTCTCCCCTTCCTTTCTCTCTTTGTGTGTGTGTGTAAAAGGATGTTGCTGTGTGAGTGTTTGTGTGTCTGCATAATCCGAAAGCCAAAAGTAATTATATTAAGTAATTGATGAATTTGCCTTTTTCCGCGGCAGTCGTCAGACTATAGCCAACGTGCCACGCCCCCCACACAGCCCCCGCAGGCGCAGTTGTAGTTATCACGCATGCAGAGACAGTAAAAGAAAGCCAAGGAGTGGTGGGGGAGAGAGGGGATTGGGAATGTGTTATATGGCCAATGCCAGCCAGACAAATGGCAGACGCTTCGTTCGTGGATCTCTCTGGTTAGTAGATGATAGTCCTCCATATATTACCCCCACTTCCCCTACCCCCTCTTATCCATGGCATACAATAGTCTGGCGTCCGTAAAATTTAATAAAGCGACAAATAAAAATTCATTGTGTGTCATTTTTAGGCGGCGCTGGCGCTGCGACGATGACTGACAATTTTGATTTGCGCCTTTGATAGGCGTAAATTTCCGGCAGCAGTTCGGGTTAAGCTTCAAGCAGCCCCCAAAACACTGACTCGTATATGTACTCGCACACACTCTACATATTTGAAGGATTTATTTTGGGTTCTTAATTTAATTGAAATAAATTGCTCTGCTTATGGTGCAATGCAAGCGGAGGCAAGTAGGAGGCAGCCTTGCCTTTCTTGGCTGCCCAAGTTGACTGATGGAACGTTAAGTTTAAAACGGGGGGTGGCTTGTGCTGTGCTGTGCTGTGTGCTATGTGCACTGTGATAAATGGGCTGTCTGCAAAGTTCTAAGAAAGTTCCCACTCAACTGTGCAACTGTGCCTGCCAGGCCTGGGCACACTATTCCGATTGGACTCATTAAAAAGCCACAGGAGTTGTAAATTTTTGATAATGCTGCCGAGTTCAACATTAGACTTGCTCTCTCTTCCTCTCTCTCTTTCCCTTTCTTTCTTCCTCTCTCTCCCTACTTATCGGGTAATTGCCTTGGTCTCATTATTGCCTAAAATCGCACAGAAACTTTTCAATTTATTATGTGCCGTTCGATACGTTTCGATTCGATCGATCCAAGTGAATTGTGGCGAACTTTGGCCAAGAGACGTTGCCAGCAAAGTTTATTACTCAATTACAAAACCATCAAAATAAAAGCGAAATGCAAGAAACGAAATCCGTTAGATAAATGAAATTGATAAGCGCGTAATTTATGTTTGGATTTCGTTTTATTCTGTCATTAACGCACAGTTGCTAACTCCCCAAATTCCTACGCCCCCCCAAACAACTTGTATTTGTTGTGCCACGCAAGAAGAGGTTGGTCAAGGCGGCGCTCGCTCGATAGATTGCCATGAATGGGATTAATATAATGGCCAAAGAGGGAGGCAGGCAGGCAGAGAGTGAGAAAGAGAGAGAGAGAGAAGGAGAGGCACACACAGACTGTATCGGGTTGACACTTCCTCGGCAATTGGCCCGAGGTAGATGATGAAAACCAAAGTTGTCATTGAGTTGGGTTGCGATAAAGCAAATGATGTGGGCGTGTGTGTTGTTGTTGCTGTATGCACGTGTATTCTTAACGCTATTCGACATAGAAAACTACCTCCTCTACCTCCTCCCCCCTCCTGCTCCTCTTACTATATAATCGATCAAAGCGAACAACTCGCCGTAGCGTAAATGACATTGCCAAAGCAAAGAGCACATGGCAGCACACAGTATAGGCTCTGTTCGGGTTGGGCGAGCGCATTAAAGAGTATAACCCCCCCCCACTGCCCCTTTACTAGTGCTACGCCCACTTTGCCAGCATTATGCATAAATAATTTCGCAGCAGCACCAACGAGCGGCAACAAAGGATTCTCTTGCTGCATATAATGAAATATTGAAACATGAAAATTGTCAAAAACAGCGAAGGAAAGTGAGAAGGGAGAGAGAGGGAAAGAGAGGGAGGTAGAGGGGGGAACAGCAACATGCACATTACCTGTCAGGCCTCTGCGGAAATGAAATTTTGCAATGATATCAAGAGCTGTTGGCGGGGAGTAGGAGAAGGGAACAATGGAGGGGGATCACTGCATGAGCAATGTATGCGATGTATATTTCCGCCTGATTGACAATTTTGACAATTTTTGTTATGCAATAAAAGCATCGATGGCAACGTTGCTGCTGTTATACACAAAACTGGCATACTGCGGCTTTGCTAATTGTTGAATGCATTTCAATGCATTCGTTCACAATTTTCGTCTGCTCGTTCCCTTAATGGTCGATTAATTAATTTTGATAATCGGATGCCAGATGCGGGGCGTGGGGAGAGAAGGGAAATGAAAACGTTGGCGCTGATTGAACATCGAGTAAAATGCATGTAAATGTAATTGCTTTTGGCTTTTGCATGAGCATTTGTTGCAGGTTGATGGGAAATTCGACTCGTACAAAGCTGGGAGGGTCAGTTCTACAGCTGCCCCGCCAGCCTCACGTGCCTCACTTGCCATACTTGCCTCACCTGCTTGCCACATGCCAAAAAAAACAATAAATCAATTCAATTCAATTAGAAAACGCCAAGTTCCTCCCACTCACGCTGCCTAAGCTGAAACGCATTCTCGATAGCATACTTTTGCGCGAAGTAAAAAAAAATTGGCCTTTAATCAACGCCAAGTTTGGGAGCCGACTTACGACTTAGCGGTTGATTGGATTGCGGCTGCCGCAGCGCAGGGGTAGAGGGAGGCGGGAAGCAGCTACATAAAAAAGTTACCCAATGTGAATTGCGTTTTTATAATTAAACGCGGCCAAGGCAACAACAACAAATCAAATCAATGACAGGGGGCTTTGGATAAGAAGCCCTCGAAATTAGCCGAGCACACTAAAAATCTCCGTCATTTATGGCAATAAATCGTCGGGTATTTGCTCACTTCCCCTCTTTCCTCCTCTGCACAGCTTAAGTTTTGTTTCTCTGCTCATCTTTTTCCTTACTTCGGCTTAGGTAATTTCATTCAAATTTCATTCCTCATACATACACACACATTACCAGAGGCTGTTGCGTTCCACGTGTTGGATTTTCTGAATTAATTAAAATCATTTTTATTTTCGTTTCCTTTTTTTTGCGGAGAGGGGTTTTGCTTATTTTTTGCCGAGCTCTGCCTGGCAACGGGGCGTTGGGGCCTTCCTCAAAGTGTTGTGGTAATTAAAACAACATTATTCAAAGTAACAAATGTCTTTGCGCCAAGAAAAAAGGGTCGCCTGGTTAGGGTCAAAGGTCGTTCGCGTTGCTTACTGCTTGTTTCTTGGCCAAAGCGCCAGATAGGCGTTTATTACTCATTGCGCCAAAGCCGACTATCTAGATGGCACCCAGCAATGGATACCGGGACTGAGAAGGACAGGGACCATGAAGCGACCAGGAAGAGACCAGGAAGGGAACAAGAAGGACCTGTGTGAACCCTTTTCTTCCGCACGTTTCCTTTACCGAGACAAGGTGCCTTTGTGGTTAGGTAAGAAATCAAAAAACGATTAGTCTAAGATTTTTTGCAGGGCGTGCCACAGCACAAGGGCAACCCTGGCAGGGGTTTCCTCAGGCTTATAACAGGTTCTTTTCTTCAACGACTCTTCTGCCAAATGAAGACAAATTTAATCATACTATCCTAAAAGCTTTTCATGTGCGAACTGCGCTTGTTGTTGTTTTTGTTGTTGTTTCCACTGCAGTTCAATAAACTCTTGTCTAGCCCAGAGAGAGAGAGAGAGAGAGAGAGGAGAGAGGCAGTGGGAGAGAGATAGGAAGAAATCCATTAACGCCCCATCGACTTGATCGATTTTCAATTGGTTTTTTTTTCTAACCACGACGAATAGTCAGAAAAAGTGCACAAAGTACGCAACGCAACAAAATGTGCATGCTGCATGTCAGTGGCGTGAGGCAGATGAGGAAGCAAAGGGGAGCGGAGGGGGACGGTGTGGCAGTCAGCGTCTATTTTTAATCACTTCAACAGTTTTATTGTCTGCCGCCTGCGAGTAAACGCACTGACAACATTTAATAGATTGCCAGACCCGGACACGGACCCGCATGTCTGCCATAGAAATAGGCTAGCAAAACAAACAAAAAAGCGTAGCGAGCACACTAGGCTGCAGCATAAACAAACAACGAGGCAAAAAACTCGTAATCGTAGACAAAAGCTTCGCTTTGCTGTGCCGGATTTTAATGCCGGCAACAAGGGGTTAACAGTGGGTGTGCCTGTGTATGTGTGTGCATGCCTGTGTGTGATTCAGTCGACGTTGAATGACTCGTCGTCAGTCTGCAGTGCAGGGTGGGTTGAGGTTGACGGGAGGGGGAGGGGGATGATGTATTTATAAAGATATTTCCAGTGTGCCTGCTGATTTCGTCGATAAGCATGAAAGGCGACAAGCGAGTAAATCTGCCACTAGACCCCTCCCCCTCTCCCTTAACCCTTGCCATGCTGCATATCAATGAAGTCTGCAGCAGGGAGGCCTTTATAAAATACTCTTGCATGCTTTTAGGCGACTGACGTTTTTTATTATACAATGCGCCATGCGGCGTGCGTCATCGTCATCCTTTTCTACGTCTTCGTACCTCGTGCTACCTGTTCGTGTTGCCTCTGCGAGCTACCTGTGCGTGCCACCAAGTGTTACACATTTGCATTTAGCCAACACACACACACACACACACACACACACAGAGCTGTCAGTAGTGTGTGCAAAAATAGTTTGCCCTTTCGTTATGAATATTTCGAGTTACCTTTTAGCGGTTTTTTTTTAGCCTTTGCTCTTGTTTTGCGCGGCATTTTTAGCCACTTATAATTGCTCCATTAAAATTTGTTTATGACCAAAGTTCCTACTTGACAAGCAGCTCGTGTTAAGCCCCTTGGTAATTAGAACGTCAAAACTTCGCTAGTTCCGTCACTGGGTGCAGAACTTCGACTCTGACTCCGCCTCCACCTCCAATAGCTGCTGTTGCTATTCTTGGACTTGACTTGAGTGGATTACGCGCTCGCCTGCATGTATGCAATGAAAATAAGCGTAACTTTGCAAAAGCTTTTGCTGCAAGTGAATAATGTTAAGCCTCAGTAGAATCTCTCCTTCTTCCCCTCTCTCTTATTGAATTCTCCTGGCAATCACTACGTGCCACACTGCATCATTTGTCAGATGACACATGCAAAAAGAGCTTAGCACCTAGCCATCAATTACCAAAGGTCGGCGCAAGGTCAGTCGACCTAATGGGTTTTCAGTAATTTTAATCTATTCCTGGGCTTGGTTGTGTCCCTTTTTTTGACTCCGATCCGGTTACCGTTGCTCCTTTTTACTTGTGGTAGGAAATTTAATATCATCACTGAGAGAGTTGCACTAAAAGGCTTTTCACGGCGCTTTTAATTACACTTTAAACAATACACAGCACACACACACACGCACACATATAGCACGCGCCACGCCTACTTTGCTGGCTCTGCAAATTGCGCTGCGTTTGCGATTTGCGCTTGATTAAATTCTAATTATAAAGCATGCGTATTTTCGTTGGCTCTTCCCTCCTTTCTCTGCCTTTGCTTTAGCTTTTTCCTTTCTGCTTTGCCTTCTTTCCATGCCATACCTTTCTTTCTTCCTTCCTTCCGTTTTGGCCTCCTCTTTTTTGTTGTTTACCATTTTCCTTGATTTTTACGACTTTTTAATGATTTTGACTGCCAGTCACTCATTTCGCCACGTTTGTTGTTGCTACGGACACGCCCCCTCCGGCCATCCTTGCCATTGCCATTCTGCGTGCTCCCTCTTCCTCTCACTGTCTCTCTCTTTCTGGCTTTCGCTTTCGTGCTGGCAACAATTTTTCCAATTTTCTTCGACTTTTCGTTTACGTTTCGACAGTTTTTGGGTTTTCATTGGGTTCGGTTTGGTTTGGTTCAGCTTAGTTTGGCCTTAGCTCTGAGGTGAGTGAGCAGTGAGGTTGGCTTTGCGTGCAATTCTCACTCCCCCCCATCACTTTGTTTACTGCTAATGCGACCTTTAACGCTGATTAATGTATTTTCCTACTACCTTTTGCCTTTTGCCTTACTGGATTTGGGTTTCGGTTGCCATTTGAAATTCCTTTTACTGCTCACATGTCAAATGGGAAGGGGCATTACGAGTATTACGCGTATTGTTCCAGGAGCTGCGTTTATTAAATTCATTAAAAATATCCATTTCGACCGCAGCGCGACCCCAGCAATAACAATAACGTTAACAATAAAAACAGAAACAGGAAGCAGCAGCAGATGAGGGCGGCAACAAAAATAACGACAGCAACATTTAAATATTTGCCTACAGGCAAATTGTTTGCTGGCTGTCACATGTCAATAAAATTAACACTTGAATGGCAAAGCAAACGGAAAGACAGACTGACGGACAGGGGGAGGACGGAAAGACAAACGGGCTAAAGCACAGAGGGACAAATAGACAGACGCAGCAGCAACAAGGCAGCAGCAGCAGCAACAGCTACAGCAGCAACTGCAGCAATAATATATTTTTTAATTAAAACAACAACACAGCCGGCAACAGCAACAACAAGAGCAGCAACAGCAGCAGTCAGAAAGGACAACGGGCTTAGCTGCCTGCAATAATTTGCTTGACAGCTGCAAATGCAAATTTGTAGCACGAGGCTAAATTGAAATTTATACAGAAGCAATGTCCGATAATGTGGTAGCGCAAGGGGCAACGGGGCGTATGCGTTATTGGCTTTCGTACAAACTTGCAGTCAAACACGCACGCACACACAAACACACACACACATACTGACAGTTGTGGACAGCAGCGCAATGCAAGTTGCATCAAGTGTGTTTGGTGCAGCGCAGTCTGTCTTCAAGTAAGTCCCCAAAATGTTGCATACTTTCCTGCGCCGTTTTAAATAATTTGCCACATTTGCGAGAGTTTTATGTGAATTATTAATTTATTTGTGCATTGCCTATGACCAATTTATGTCCCAAATCATTCTGTACACTCTCGAGAATAGTCTTTACATTTATCTGCAGTTAAAGCAGCGGGCAGAGCAGTGCAGTGACAGCGCAAGTAGCGCAGTTAACGCAGTCTGCTTCAAGTAAGTCCCCAAAATGTTGCCTTCTTTCGTGCCTTGTTTTAAATAATTTGCCACAATTGCCAGTGTTTTATTTGTATTATTAATTTATTTGTGCATTGCCGATTGCTAATTTATGTCCCCAATCATGCTGGACACTCTCGGGGGTAGTCATTACATTTATCTGCAGCTGCATTTGAATTTTAATTAGTACAAATTGCATTCGCCGCCATGTCGGCGCAGGTCTCTCCCCGGAGACTGAGAGAGAGAGCGTTCAAGAGAAGGATTTAAATAGGTGAAATTAACTCATTTAAAGCAGAATTTATTTATGTTTTTATTAGTTGTGTCAGCCAGATGTTAATCAATTTTAAATGATTGTTGTTTATTGGCTGGAGAGTTGAAGCTGACTTTAGAGCGCGTTTAGCCAGAGACGCATCAACTGAAACAACAACATTATCTATGTTGGCAGATTGAGAGTTTATACTTGTATATATATTGTACATATACATACATATATGCATGTATTAATGCTTGTATTTCTATCTGCTGTGTGTGGCACTTTGGCCAGACACCTGCAAGTATGCAATATCATAATGGACATAATGCTAAAAGTCCACTGTCAACATGCAAGCACAAGTAAAGTCACATGAACACGCACACTCTTAAACTCACATACACACATGCACACCTCCACACACTCATACACACACTCTCACACTCACATACACGCACATGCAGTCTGGCATTTTCTAGTTGACATAATTGTTTGTGCAAGTTGGACTAAAATTGAGTCAGACTCGATTGCAGTCGCCTTGCCTTGCCTTGCCTTGCATTGCCTTGGCTTGTTTCGGGCCAATAAAATATGAATTTATGGCCTATTTGCATGGCTTTTTGCAACAGAGAGACAATGCAACAATTTAGAGAGAGAGACCTCGTTCGAGCTGCGAGCAAAGCAACTCGCAGCTAAGTCCTATGCAAAGCTATTTTAAGGCCAAAAACTTGGCTAGCTTAATGAGCTTATGCACTCACATACACACACACCCACAACCCAATATATATATATAGTATATTGTATTCCTTTTCTGTATCGTTTTGTAGGCTCAGCAATTTTGCTGATTCATTGAAAGCGTCGCGTCGACTCCATAATGCGACTTCCAACTTTTGTTATGCTTATGTGTTTAGGATGTGGTTTCCAACCCTAATACATTTTGTATTTCGGGTCATGCCAGCGACTGCTGACAAGCTGAAAAACCGCCAGAATTTGCATTGATGCGATACCAAAGACGCCTCGAGTTGAATCTCCAACAAGACGAAAGATTTCTAATTGACTAACTCGATTTGATGGCAACGACTCACTCGATGATGACGCTGCTCAAACAAACATTCAACTACTTCAACCTACTCCAGTACTCCAGTCCACCCTTGCTGCCTTTCCAGAATTCCCATAGAGCCCTCGCTGCAAGAAAACCTTGTGCCCGTTTTCGAAAGTTTAGTGTCAAATGGGCAAATTTAATTATAATTCTTAGTTGGGTTATGATAATCGAGTTGGAAATACTTCAAAGTTTCCCTCGAGGCACCTCCTTTCAACCCCTCTCACTCACGCCGAACCATCTTAAAGTCTCTCTAACAATTTTACGCAATCAAAAAGCTTTTAGTTTTGCCAAGAAATTTGGGCAAATTAACTGGCACAAACGTCGGAAATGGCCAGCAGGAGGCAAAGGACTGAGAAAAGCCTTTTAATATCGCTCTAAAATATACCCATGAAATATGCATGAAATCGTTGCAAGTCGAGTGGATTGACGGCTAGGCAGGAGTGGAGGAGGGGGGGGGGAGGGTCTGTAGGAAGGCCATTGCAATTACCAGTTATCGTTTCGTTTTGGCGGCTGCCAAACGAGCTGCCAAATCAAAAATGCTTGGCGTGCTTAAGTGGAGTGGCAGCTGGCAGTGCAGTGTGCAGTGTGCAGTGCACAGTGGAGTGTCGGAAGGAAGTACAGTGGGTAGGCAGAGATTTTGACTGGCATAAAAAGTGAAGTGTGAAATGTGTGAAGGTGAATGTGAATGCGACTGGGGGCTGGAGGTGAGCTTTATTTGATGTGCCATAGATTTTGCAATTAGGTCTGCAAACAGTTCAATCAATTAGTTTTCCGACCAACAAAGTATAACAAATTATGGGGAATATCTATTGAATGCACACACACAAAATCGACCGCAAAACAGCCGAAATAATTTTCTAATAATTTGTACAAATTTTTGCATTCGATTGTGGAAAATGCGCTGCATTATTTATGCAAAAATGCAATCTAAATTAAATATTAAATGCAATAGAAGGGACAGAGACAGCAGCGAGCTAATGAAGCGGGCAATGTACACACAGACTCACATACACACACATTGCGCAACGTTTTGCACCTGCAATTAGCTACCCATGCCAATGGGGAGGGGGTGTGGGGGGCGTGGCAACTGTCAACTCAACCAGTTGCAGTGTTGTCACACAGTGTTGCAGATGTCCAAAATGTAATATTTAACGCCACTTTATGCAAATTGAAATTATGTTAATGGGCAACCAACAACAGCAGCAACAACAACAACATTGAAGCATGCAACAGCAATGACAAATATTATGGGAGAAGTCAAACAACGTGAGTATGCAAAATGCTGACAAACAATGCGCCATGTTGAATGTTGCCACTGATGAGGTGAATGGTTGTGTGTGTGTGGAGAAGGAGGAGGAAGTAGTGGTGGTGGTAAGGATGGGGAAGAATGGGTTGTCACGCGTCGTGTGCACATCTTCAGTCGACAATTGCATTCATTCATTCACCCTTATACACTCTATCTCTCTCTCTCTCTCTCTTTCATCCAATATAGAGTCAGTCATTCGTCCGTTGATTCATTTCGCATTCAGTTGGCAATTCGCTTAAAGCATTTTGCATGTTTAACTCAGCTCAGTTCACTGTTCTCAGCCATATTAATAATAATGAATGCCTGCAACTGCATTTGCAACTGTAGTGCCTCCCCTCTCCTCGTCTGTCCTCTCTGCTAGCAACTGGCAACTGGCAACTCGCAACTTTGCCTCATTTGCATTTTCATAATAATCATAATAATGTGCACCATTAACAACAGCAACAACAACAACAGCTACAGCAAATCGCAGCAGACACAACAGGCTGTTGTCAGTAATGATAATAAGCACATGAAATCGTTGCATGCCACTGCGTGTGGCATTCATAGTGACGAATGTACGAAAGGATTCGAGTGCCAAGGGCCAATGAGCTGAGAACTGATGAACTCAATGTGCTCCAGTCTTTCTCCTCTCTCTCTCTGTTCTCTCTCCCTTTCACACTTCTGCCTATGCCTCGCCTGTTGCAACAGTTCATAATCGCGCCGCACAACGCCTAAGCGTATGCCTCAAATTCAGGCTGTCGAGCACGTCTTGTTGCCAATGAAGTGAAGACATCAGACACACCAAGAGGGAAACTTTGCTATGCCTCTTTATCCTCCACTTTTCGCCCTTTAACAACTTCTTTGCATACTCCTAATTATTATGCTTGTGTGCATAGCTGTCACGGTGTTCCCTTGTTACTTACTCACTCGTTTGCATACTATAGAGTTATTAAATTACGTATACGTACCTAAAACGAGAAAAAGAAGAGAAGCAAATTAGTAAAAATAAATCAGATAAATTTTGCTTAAATGTATATGATATATACACTTTATATAAAGATATACAATATGTATAGATATATGTAAATCATTCAGGATTGCGAGTTGCCAGAGCACCGAAAAATATGCAATAAAAATCGTTCAACATTCAGTGTAAGCAGCTT
Source organism: Zaprionus nigranus (assembly GCA_018903425.1). Classification (NCBI taxonomy): domain Eukaryota; kingdom Metazoa; phylum Arthropoda; class Insecta; order Diptera; family Drosophilidae; genus Zaprionus; species Zaprionus nigranus. The sequence goes on along the minus strand of JAEIGD010000030.1, from coordinate 831,953 downwards.
GCAACCTTAACCCCACAAAGTTTGTGCCCATTGCTTTGAGGCGTCCTTAAAGTGCTGTCAATTTACACACACACAACGCAAGCATAGACCCACACACACACACACGGGCCAATACATATGAGAGTTTTATGAAGACATTTGAAATTGAAAACTAGTGCCAATTAATCAAACGACTGAAGTCGAGTAGGAGCGACTATTAGAACGAGTGAAAGACACGCGAGCATAAAGGCAAAGGGCCAAAGGGGACGCTGGCAAACAAAATACGAGAATGTCAGTCAGTTACAAAGACGAAAGAGAGACATACAGAGACACAAACAGAGGCATAGGCACAGAGACAGACAGAGACGCAGCCAGCGATAAACCAAAGCCAAAAGGCAACAGCGACGAAACTAAAACGCAATCGAAATCGAGAAAGGAGCCAACCCTTCCGGCCATGCTGTCGATACTTCGAGCAAGCCAACACATACATGCATACACACATACACACATACAAACACACACGCACTTAGTCAGCGCAACGCATTAAATCTATAACATGATTTTTCAGCACGCACACACAACAACTGTGAGTTAAATTGTCAGTTTCATTACGTGGCAGCCTTTTTTTTTTGAGTTCAGCTATTTTTTTTAAAAGCCAAATCAGTACGTCTGCGCGTGAACTACACAGCTCCCCTCTTCCCCCTTCTCCTTCTTGTCTCTTCTTCGTTTCCAATTCTCAGATTGCGACAAACGATTTTTCAACTTGGCGCTTCGTGTTTGCCGCATTTGATTTTGTTGCTGCTCCTCGCACAGTTTTTCTGTGGTTTTTCGCCAAAAAGGAAACTCGATTCGACTGGCAAGAAAGGAATTCAACTCGCAGGGTACTCCAGAGAGTCGAGTTTCGACTCTCGCGTTTGCTGGCGAGTTCAACAAACATTTAACTGATTGGCTGGGCGTGCGTGCGTCTTGCCCTGCCCTGCCTCGCCCTGCCCTGCCTTGCCTCGTCTTGACTGATTTTTTGATTTGCAATACACCTGGGAGATGTCTCTCGTTTGGGGGGCGGAACTCGACCCAACTCGACCCGATTCGACTCGAGAATGTTTCGCTTATTTGTTAGCGCGGGTAAATAAATTGTCTGTGCGTGCGGTAATTGTAAATTACATTTTGGTGGGAGGACCAAGTTATGCTAGCAAGTCGGTAAACTAGGCGAGTTATTGAAACCACTCTCTCTCTCTCTCTCTTTCTCTCTTTCTCGCCCTCTATGTATTTTTGATCAACACTAAAAGCAAGGGAAACTAGTATCACAAGTGGCATCTCATCATATCATGCACGAGGATTGCGCCTGTTTCTGTTACCTCACTCTCTGCTATACGCTGGGGAATCAAAATCGCAAGTTTTCTGAGACTGCAGCGCCCTGAAGTATGCAACAATTTGGGACCCGCATACTGATACAAGTCACTGCCAATAGCCATAACTCAAAGTAGAAAACCCCAAACTATACCCTTGCCTGTTGGCAAACACTCGGCAAAATCAATAACCATAAACCCAGATTCTTATACTCACAACGAAATCATGCAAAAGTATGCCACCTGCTTGGGGAAATCACTAAATTCAGCCTAGCTCAGGCAGAGGAAACAAGTCGAAACAGGCGCAAGCACATCATTTATGGAATGCGACAGGCACATACACCACAGACACACACATACGTACACCACATACACACAGTCACATTGAGGCACGTATGAGACGTATGAGCTTATAGCTATGCACAGGCATTTCACCTAGCACGTTGATAACTCAGACTGCTTATCACGCCGACTCGTCCTCCCTCTTTCCTGCCCTGCCCTGTCCTGAGCTTGTCGTGCCGACTGCAAGTGACATTTGCATGCTTACTTAAACAGCAAAAAGCAGCAGCAGCAGCAGCAGTGGCACGTTTAAGCCGTCAACTATGCCATACATTTTGCAGGCAGGCAGCAGTCTAGGATAGAAAGAGAGAGAGAGGGAACAGGCCTGCTCTCGCTCTCTCTCTTTGTGTGTTAGTTATGCTGCTGTCAGTAGGCAGTCGGGCGGACCCCGTTGACGTCACATCACACACGTGTGTAGTAAAAATCAGACGTGTATCTCGCTGCCTGCCGTGACTTGGCAGACGACGACTTCGACTCTGACTCCAACTCCTACTCCGTTGCTGAGTGCGACTTCGGCTTCATATGCTTTGATTGCCTGCACGTTACCGTACAATTTTCGGTATGATGGCGGCAACATTTCATGATTTCCACTACGTGTTTCTGGCCAAGAGCACGCACACTCAATGGAATCGACACAGCAGTAGCGGCGCTTGGTCTTGGTCTCCTGCTACGTCTTGGTCTCCGTTTGGGTCTCTGTCTCGGGCTCCTTCTCTGCCTTGGTCTTTGTCTAGGTTTCTGTCTTTCTCTCGGTCTTCGTCTTGTTCTCCTTCTCTGTCTCCCTCTCTGTACTTCCTACAAGTTGCCGTAATGCTCGCCCTGCCTAGATGACGTCGCGATCATAATCGCTCCGTGTTTGTTTGCCATAGTGACTGATGATGGTTTGGTTTTGCTTTTGGTTTCCCAAGTTTCCCCTAAATAAATCAATTTGATCCAGTAGTAGGTCATGACTTATACTGCACTTGTGCTAGGGGAATTTCGGATTCAGGTGGGAAATATCTTTTGAATTGGGTCATAGATTTTTTATGAAATTTTAAATACAAATTTCGTATTTTATATAATAAATTTTACCTTTTTTTAGTTAAAATTTTACGTAGCCAATCATGTAAGTTATCAGGTACTGCATGCAGAAGACAGTTTACGAAAATGGAGTTTATGTTTTTGCTAAGAATGTTGAATGTTGTAGATATAATGTTGAAGCCACCGGATACAACAGTTTTTCGCAAACTGGCATTTTATGTTTGTCGCTTTTTCTGGCCACCATATGGGAAGCAAGCTTTTGAGGTAATCCAGAAGCCGCGTGAACTGGAGGTCAGCAATCACACCCAGTTGGCGACTCATGCCGGACTTTTGTCCAGCATTATGATATTGTTTTTCTTCTGGTACCACTTAAGGAAGATGTACAAAAGGGTGAGCGAACATTGTACAAAGTATGAATCAACTGTGAATCAGTGAAAATCTTTTGACAGCGAAAAGTTCTCAGACGACAAGAGAACTTGTGCATTACGAATGAATCGAATGACTCTATTGAGCAGAAACTTGATGCTGAAAAAAACCGGGTATGGATATCAGATATGTCAACACAGACCTTTGGCGGCTTAGAACAACTGCCGGCCCTTGAGCGAAGTACCGAACGGACTAGTACGACTAGCTACATTAGGCCACTGAAACCAAGCCAAAAAGAGACATCCAAGCCAAAATCGGCCATTGAACGCAAATGGAAACTTTGAGAATGTGCAGTGCAATAGCTCTACAATTAGTTCCTTTCTTCTATAAACAAATATATAAATCTCTGTTTATATAAAAAAGGAACTAATACTAAGAACTTGTAGTTTTTAAATTTTAAATTTTTATATGATTTTTATAAATTATGATAAACTGTCTGCATACTTTTATCATTGTTAACTTCTCGTTCGATTACAGAGAAAAGTTCTATTCAAGTCTTCCTTCCACAAGCAAGATTCGGCTTTGTCAGAGCACGAAGTGTGCCACGGTTTTATGCATGACAATCACATGGAATGAAGACTCTGCACATGGGATTAGCTGAAGCTGGCAGCGCAGCTTGGCATCAAGTGCTGGTGGCTTTGTCTAGATGGAGAAAGCATTCACAGCGTTAGCATTAAGGCAATCATTTGCCAGCGCATGTGTCGGATTACTCTGTTTGGTCTCGTTTTATTTAAATTCCGTTTGAGGCTGCTTTGGGGGTTCGCCAAAAAGCTGACAGCAGAGCTGAAGCAAGCTATGTTAAGCTTGAGATTTTGATTTTATTTTTTGGCTTTTTAAGAGAAAACAAATTAATGATTATTTTCAAAAGAAGACAATAAATATATGTATATAGGTAGTAGAATTCTGGTTTAAAATCTTTTTTTTCCACAAAAAGCCAAACAAATCAAAAGTTGCAGGCATCGCTCTGTCTGTGACTCGAGCTGGGCGCCTATGGGATAGGCTATAGTTTTTGTTTTTTTATTTGCTGCCATTCCGAAAGCCTTTTTCCAGTCAACTAAACGCGCTTGCATGCATTGATGATATATGTTCTCTTTGCATACAAGCCTTACTTAAACACACACGATATATAGGTATATAGTCTATATAAATATATGGGCACATACTATGTGTGTGTGTGGGTTGCCACTTGGCAGCAACCACCGCCATTGACACAACATAAATAACCGTGCGAGCCTGTTATAATTTATAATCCTTGTGCCGGCAACAACAACAGCAACAACAGCACAGCGAATGCCGCTGAGAGCGCAAATATTTTGCTAGCTTTTCTTTCTTTGTTGTTATTGTTCTTGTTGTTGGTGCTGCCCAGTCAAAAGTGTCGTGTGCAGAGGATCTTTTGCCCCATAGCGAAGAGATGCCTGCACAAATATTTTGTTAGTTGTTCTCATGTCTCTCTGCAGCCCGTCGGAACTGCCTTTCTTCCCCGCCCGCAACACCCGCAACACCTTCTCACAGTCCCCGTGCGTTGGTGCATTTAGTTTTTGTCTGCTTTTAGTTTTTGACAAAATGAGGTCAAAAGTTTATTGGCTAACATTTTCCCATGTGTATGTGTGTGCGTGGGGGTGTGTTTGACAACTGGGCGAGTTTTCTACTGCTGCTGCTGCTTATGTTGTTGTATTGATTTTAAAGCATAAATAAATATCTCAGAGGCGATGCTAGGCGTTTCTCGTTGCGTAAACTAGGTTAATATGATGTTTAAATTGTTAATATACCCTGTTAGAGGCAGTGAGCTAAAAGAGGATTAAAAATGCCAAAGTTATAAAGTTATTAATGCTTTGTATGTGCATCAAAATGCTTATTAAAGTTTGTAAATCGGTCTGTGAATCGCCGGAAATAACTGGGCTAATTGCGTATTGCCTTGTGGCTAACTAAACCTTAAATCTATTATTTAAAACACGCTGTGCGACTGTACCAAACTGTACAAAACAACATCGTTACAACAACAATTATGCAGCACAATGTGCTTATGTTATGGCTGTAATTAAGCGACAACAAAAAACGCTAAACTGAATAATGCAGACACACACACACACACATACAGTGACAGAACCAACTGTCAAATGCGCTAAATTTTAAGCTATTTAAATTATGGCAGAGAGCGAAAAAACTAGCAGAAAATTTAAATAAGTTTAAACTGCATATCTACATTGTGATACCCTGGGATAGCTGGAATGTATTTCTAATTTACTTAACACTCGTGCAGGGCAATATGTCATTCAAATACTGCTGGTAATTGCATACTGCATTGGGTACTCGGAATTTCGGGCACTACTAAAGTGCCATGAATAACATTTCTGTTGCCCGATCGGTTAGAAATTCGGAGGAGAGATAGATATTTAAATCAGCTAAGTGTATATCAATGTCAGAAAGTTGTTTCTTTTATACTTGGTTAACAAATCGACTTTGCAAGATAAACTTATTGATTTGAGGGGGCGTTGGGCGTGGCATCACAAATTTAAAATCAACTTTATCTGCGCATAGTATACAGAAACCTTTATGCCAAATTTGGTGTCTCTAGCTTTTATAATAGCTGAGATCGGCGCGTTCATACAGACAGAAAGACAGACAGACATCCGGACAGACAGAGAGACATCCACTTAATCGACTGAGCTAAAATATATATGCTTTATGCTGTCTGCCACGCCTTCTTCTATGTGTTACATGCATCTGCACAAGGCTGGTATACCCTCTTTGACCACTTGCAATGTTTAAAGGGTATAAAAAACATTACTTTCTATTGGCAAGCCAAGTGAAAATTATACGGTTCACCTAAAACAAGCTATCTACATTAAAACGCTGTTGCAGACGTGCTGTAAACTATTTTAATTATTTAAAATAATTCGTTAGAATCTGTTTTTCAGCGCCTGCATATGATTACTACATGCAACATGCCACACTATGGTTCAGTTTTCATTTACATAAACCTTTATTCACCTATAAATTTAATTATTACATGTAAAGAGTGATGTGAGAGTGATATTCCACCTTAAAAATGCTTAAAGTAAAAAACAGATACTCAAGTTATACCAAATTAAAGTTAAAGTTCTCATCAACTTCAACTTATCTGCATTATTTCTGGTTGCGTAATCTTCTTCGTTTTCACTCTAATCGCGCAATGACTTAAAGTTTAATGAGGGTGGATTGCATGACAGTCTAAGCTCACCTAGAGCCTGGGGGGAAACAGAGCAGAATCCATCACAACCCTTAAAGTAGATTTCTTATAACTGGCCTTCGTTTATGAAAGCTTCTTCTCTGGCTGTCACTTTCCATTGTCTTCCATCTCTCTCTATATCTCTTTTACTCAAAGTTAATGAACTGCGCTTGGACTTTTTAATTAAGCGGCAATGCTCGCCATCTCTTTCTGTCTTTTTGCGTTGTGTGCTTAATCAGTTGGCGATGATTGCTGAATCCAGGATTAGGGCAGGAAACGAACGCGACATTTGAATAATGAATGTCAAGTCCTGCGCAAAAATATAAGCCTGGCCGTAGGCCGACTTGAGCGGCTTTTATATTCAAAGCCGACAGTAAGGCGACATCCATCTGCGAGTCCGGTTCATCTCCACCTCCATCTCCATCTTCAGTGTCCACGTCCACATTCACGTCAGTCAGTTATCAATGGGAGCTGTGCCTCGGGGACCTGTGCTGCCTTATCCCATGTGGCTTACATAATTGAGGCAGGCTGGTCCAGCACATTGCTGGTCATCTAAGTAGAACTGCTTGACTAATTGGCGCCATTGCTGTTGCCGCTTGACTTTAAACTAATGCGGATAATTGCTGTCATTATGTAATTTGTCATTATCACAGGGTCAGCTCAGAATGCCAAATTTCAATGTACCTGTGTATGTGTGTGTGTGTGTGTTGTACGTGCGCACCTTAGTTTCTATTGCATACAATTAGGCGCTCTGAAAGGTAAATCTTATTTATCAATCACGTTCTCTCTGCTCTGCCTACGATAATTGGCGAATTCACCAGAGCCAAACTGGATAATTGCGTTTGCCCGGCCTCCTGTGACTGACTGGTTTAATAGCCTTGACTTGTGACTGCTCTTCGACCTCTAAAAACTGGACCACACACCCACACACACATGCATACACGCACATACAGAACAGTTGAGAAATCTTACTTTCTTCAACGAAAGCGCAAAAGTTTCTTCCCAAGGCAACATATTGTCGCACTCTGTAAATTATGCGCATAAACGAGAACTGAGAACCCAGAATGGAGACCGAAAAAGCCGAGAGCAAAGAGCAGAAAGCATGTAAAACAACACACACACACACACACAGACGTACACACTGTCAAGCAATTGGGTGTGCGGTTTCGGGGGCAGGCAAAGAAAGAAAGTAACCAAGCAGAACTATTACAATGGCAAAAAGTTTAACGAGTCATGTGAAAGTCCATGCAAGGGATTCTCTTTCTCCTTCTACTTGCTTTACTGCGTCCGAGGGTTACTTGCTGAATTTACTATTATAGCCCAGTCGAGTCTGTGTGCGGTCTACATGTGTAATGTGTCTAGGCTCAACCACAGCATTACGCATAGTTCCCCAGACAAGGATTCGAACAGAACTCCAGCAAGGTGTTCTGCTGCTTTGCCGGTTAGTTATGGTCCTTAAAACTTGTCACACTTGTCAAGCAAAGTTGCAAAGCAGTAGCGGAAATTAGTAGAGAGAAGGAGAGATAAAAGGAGGGAGAGAAAGGGAGAGAGAGAGAGAGCACTATACAACAAAGGCAAGATTAAAAGAACAAGATATCTTTTAGCCTTTAGAAGGGCCTTTTAAAAAAGCGCTGTATAAATCACGAGAAACAAGGCGAAACTGTCACATGTTAATGAGTAGCCGGCATCACACATGTAAAATGCAGTACACCCCATTTTTTAGTACACCCCTTATGCCCACATAAGCCAAATCCTTTCTAAGGCAGACCACCATAACGAACGCCTCCATCTCAGGACTACACGGGCTGCCCTGGCTACCCTTGCCTTATCGCTGGCTGGAAATTATGAAACAGTTTTTTGTTTGTATTCAGATTGCGATGTTGGTAAAAAGTAGCAAAGAAAACTTCCCACAGGACGCGTACGCAAATAGACAGAAGAGGGAGGGAGTCAGACAGAGAGGAGAGAGACTGAAAGAGGGAGACGAGAGTAAAAAACTGTGCCATACTTTTGCATGTTGCCAACTTTTTACCCACAGCAAGTGCTGCTCTGGCTCCGCACTTCCCTCGCTTGCAGCGATAAAAATGCTGAAGAGTCTAGCAACAACAACAAGAAGAAGAACAACAAAGAATAAACATTTTGTTAGTTGCATAAATTTTGTTGGTCTCGTTAATGTTGTTGCTGTTGTTGCAGCCGCTTGATTTGCCGAGTCGCTGATAAAAGAGCGTCAGAAAAGTGTCGCCAAGGGAGCAACTCGAGCGAAACAGCGCCGTTTAGATAAATATGTACACTAATTATTAAAGTCCAGATAGTACGTATATCCAGAGAAAGACATTCAGTTGGCCTAGCGAATATCTTTAGCAGCTGAAGCCACATTTGCGCTGCCACTTTAAGTCGCTCTCAGTACAGTTCAATGTACTCTCAAGTATCAACCAATCTCATTTCTTACGAGGCTCCCCAAGACGTCCCCAAGGCATATTGCACACACACCCCTTTATATCTCTATTTACAATTTATGCAGCACGTAAAGGTGGCTGCAACAAGCGTTGCACACGCGATACTAACTCCATACAAATCCCAAAACCATTTCACTAATTGAAATGTATTTTCATATGCGACGAAGACGCGACGAGCTAACGTTGACAGTGTGAATGTGTGTACGGGTGTGTGTGTTTGCGGATGTATGTGTGTGTGCAAGAGACTTTCGTCTGACAGCACAAAATTGTAAAAGACCTGGGGCAATGGCAGAAATGTTGTGCCCAAGGCAAAAGAACTCTTAAACTCGCGTTTCTCTCTCTCTATACTTTAATCAGAAATCACATATATCTTTTAATTCGATTCCTATACATGCATATGTTTTTTATTAAAGATGTCGCAAGGGCTGCTTAGCCAACTTCCCCAACTAACCCACTCGACATGTCTCAAGATGGTGAAAGTTCTCGCAAGGGGGAAGAACAACGACGACAACGACGTTTTGTTTAAACAATTATACAATCTGCTTGGTTAGGAACTACCGCAGCTTAGAGGGAGAGAGCCCCCAAGTGGTGGCTTCCTCCCCTTAGCAGTTTTTCAAGATCATAATTATGTGGTGCCGGCTTGATGCCGGCGAAGGGGCTCAAGTCGAAGAACCTAAGCCAAATGCATTTTTCGTTTTCATTTTTGCAGTCTATTTTCAATGCAAAAGTCGAGGGGAGCAGGAGAAGAGGGGGAGGGAGCTGCCTGTCGGCATTTCCCACAACGGAAGTCATCATACTTGCGCTTGTTTACATTCAGCTCGGGCTTGCTGCTCTCTTGTTCTGGCTCTCTGCCTTGGCTGTACGCTGCGTATACGTAACGTCGTGTAATGAGGCTGGTCGGGGAATGTTGCCTTTTGAAAGGCGTCGAGCGTGGCGTGTAAATGCAAAATGGCGACAAAGCTCGCCTTCAGGGAACCATGTTGCGTGGGAGTGTGTGTGTGTGTGTGTGTGGTGCTGTGGGTGCCTGTGTGCGTGTGAAGCTATTCTAAGGCCTTTGCTTGGCTTTTTTCTTTGTCGCCCAGCGCTGGCGTAACATTATTTTAATTAACATATTTATATGTGGCAGGGGTTGAAAGGGGAAAGGGGAAAGGGAAAAGCAGCTTACAGTCGGCTCAGTGCAACAAAAGCAACAGCCACATCACTCCCCGTCTGTCTCTCTGTCTGCCTGTCTGCAGTCTCTAGTCTCCAGTGTGTGTGCATTGCAATTTTAATTACATAGACGCAGCAGGAGCAACAACACAAATACAAACACAAGCAACAACATGCAACAACAACAACGACGAGACCTTATAGAATGCATTATGCTGTCATATGAAATCATTAAAAATTGTTTGCGAAACCAAAACGAAATCATTAAAAGCATATAAATTATGCAGCCTGCCACGCCCACACCCACACACACACACTCCCCCCCTATGCCACGCAAAGGCAACACAAATGCCAGTCCGCATAATTATGAAGCGGAAAAATGCCGCAACTGACGAAGCTGACAAAAATTGTTGTGCTAATGTTTCGCATGCCTTTGCTACCTCGTCTACCTCGTCTACTACCTTCTTCTCTTCTTCCTCTGCTGTTGCATTCTTTTGGGGTTGCTTTCGCATTGAAAAGGGGTAAAGCAGAAGAAAGCGCAAAGACTGAAATATTTTCAGTATATGCGGCACCTGCGCGAATGCTTTAAGAAATTGCGAAAAACTTGGCCCGCCTTCGACTTTGTCTAATGAAGAGACTCAATTTTAAGGGGCATATTTTGACTATAAATATGTGTGGCATGTGGTGCAATGTAGGGATAAGTTGGGGCTGCATAGGTTATGATGGTTGAACAACAAATAGACAAGAATACCGCAGAGTATATTTACATTACAGTACTAACAAATAGTTGATAATGATAAGCACATTGCAGGAGATGGGTAATTTATAAAAGAGATCTTGTGGAAAGAGTCAGTAGGTGTTCTGTCTGAGACTTCTATTTATGTTCTTTCTTGGCAACCCTCTTTCAAGCATTCCAAGGGAGGCGCATTTAGATAATCACCAAGTTTAGGGATTTTCAGTTTTCTATCAATGTCTGTATTGAGCATATAGCACCAGGGGGCATTGCAGATCCTTTTGAGTAGATTGCCCTAAGCAACTTTGATTATATTCAAGTTAGTCTTCATATAAATTTGCAAGGCATACTGCCAGATCCGACTTATATGGATACATAAAGTTCATTAAGTTCTTCACTGGGTGCCAAGAGAGCGGCGCACTTTATTTTACTGTGGTTGGCAATGCCATTGCCCGTTCGTATCCCTTATTCAGTTCAATACCATATCCAATATCGCATCTATATATGCACGCAGTCTCCCTACTCTCTCTCTCTCTCTCTCTCTTTATACCTTTCTCTCTCTGCTGCAACACCACCGCACTCAATATCAATAAATCCTTAGCAATCTGCACTCAAAAATCAAAAGATACACAGCGGATAGGTAGACAGGCGAACATAAAATGCCAATTTCAGAGTTGCCAAATGGTTATTGCCTCCCGCCAGCAATAGCAACAGCAGCAACCTCGACAAGCTGCAACAAATTTGCCACATACGGAACACATGCACAAAATGGCTAAAGCTTTTGCCTCGCACACACACGCACACATATACACACACGTGTGTAGTGTAGTTGGCTAAGTGCAATTTGTTGCGCCCGGACAGGTATGAAAAAAGCAACGCCGGATGTGGAAGCCGGAAGCTGGTGGCTCTGCTCCAGCCTGCCTGGTTTCTTCATAGTTAATCCAAAGGCGAAATGAGATTAAGAATTGTGCGTTGTCTACAAAAAATAGTTAGATATGACCAGAACTGCTGTCTGCTAAGGGAGAGACAGGGCAAGGCAGGGAGGGGTTGCATTGCCAGTAGTACTTAGCAGGCATAAAATTTATAAATTACTACGCTGCGCCATAATAAATTTCAGTTTGCGTAAAAACGCAAAATTTATATACACTATATAGCCAGCAAGTGGGCGAGGCAGGAGGGGGATGGAAGGTGGGGAAGGGGTGCTGCAGCAAAGGCTGGAGTGCAGTGAAAAACCCATTATGAATGAATTTAGTAGCAACAGCAGAGCAGAGGCAGCACCAAAGAGCACAAAAAGCAAAAACGTGCTGGCTCCATTCGTCGTATTTATACAAATTTAAAGTGGGTGGCTAAGTGGGTGGCGGGGGAAGAGTGGTCACAGAGAGGGGGAGGGGAGTACTCGAAATTTACGAGTATTTCCATGGCTGCCAGCGACGATAAACCAAACCAAACCAAACCAGTCGAAAGCAATAACGACGGGGCCCAATGCCAATAGACGACACTGGACAGCCGGCACCGCAACAGACTAGACTCGCCTCGGACTCGGACTCGCCTCGACTCGCCTCGGCCAGACTAGACTCCTTGTGCAACTACACTAGACTACACACTAGAACACTGCACTACACACACACACACACTCTGGCAAGCAGCATAGACTGACTGGAAGTTAGTTGAAGGACACACACACAGCCGACGACTGCTTGGCCAGCCTGGTTGTCCTGTTGCCTCTACTTGTAGACAAGGCAGAGAATAAATGGGGGAGAGAAGAAGGGGTTAGTCGTAGGCAGACCGACTAGTCAGTCGACCCGGTCCGGTGTCTGTTGGCCTTTTTGGTCGGTCTCTTCTTGGCCGCTCCTCGGCTCCGGTCAATGACAGCTAAAGTTTTGCAAACTAACCTCGAAACGATAAAAAATTAAAGCAACAGTAAATGAGAGACACAAACCGAGACAGACTGAAAGAGACAGAGAAAGAGAAAGAGGGGAAGAGGGAGCGTAGCGAGGCGTCTGGCTCTCGCTTGTGGGCGGGGCACAGAGTAGCCGCATCAAAATGCCGCAACGGACTGTTATTATAATGAAAACGAAGCATTCAACTTGACGCAGTAAAAACGGCAATAAGTAGACGGACGTTTTCTATAGAGAATTCAAAAGGAGACTCGGCAATATTTGCATAGTCCATGTCCAGTTACGCCGTTTAAGTTTCAAGTGCAATAAAGAAGGACGAAGAGGAGGAGAAGGGACGGAGAGAGGATTGTATTTCGGCTAATGATGATAAGAAATGCATAAATTTTATCTTTGCTCATATTTAAATAAATTAAATTATTATTAAAATTGATTAAAATTGATACTATTGTGATAACCATTGTCAGATATATTATTGTTCATTAGTTGAAAATAAGCATTAAATTTTATTATTTATTATTATGCTGTATACCAGCATTCCATAAGTGAGAAGAGTATAAGTTTATGCCAACCACAAATGAATGTAAGAAGCAATAGGAGGCGTGATAGACCATACAAACTAAATATATTCTTAATCAGAATCGAACATACAAGCCTTAAGAGACTATAAGAGCTAGGACTTTAAGAAAATGTCCAAATATTGCACGCGAATAATGTTAATTTTTAATTTCGCCCCCTTTAGCTTCCGTGACTAAATAAAAACCTAATTGCAAGCGGAATTTTAATGCAGGAAAGAAAATTTGATTGCGATTGGATAATTAACATACAAGTTAATTAAGAAATAATTTTAAAAGGACTGATTTCTGCCCACTGCAAAGTATGCAATATAAAAATACACTAAACGCAGAAGTCATTTACATGTAAGATAGTTTTTGGTCAACTGGGTAACGGGTATATCACAGTCAAATACTGACTGTAGGTTTTCTGCTTTCATCCCCCCAAAAAAAATTTTTTTTTTTTTTTTTTTTTTTTTTTTTTTTTTTTAAAAAAAAAAAAAAAAAAAAAAAAACCCTACCTTTCCCCCAACCTTTTTTTTTTTTATTATGGTTCTTTTTAATTGATTCTATTATACATATTTATTATTAAATCATTTTTATAGTTTTATAGGATAAAGCAGTCTATAGGCAACTATAAGTATTTTTTAACAAATTTCTATTCTTTTTTTTATAAAAATCTTGCAATATTTCTACAATTTATTTTACTTTAAAAGCTTTAAAGTATGAAATATTTTGGGCAGCGTTGTGAATCACAAAAATGCTTGTGGAATATGCGTGGTGTATGCATGGAGAGAGAGTGGTAGGGGATAGGGGTATTGGGTGCCAGGGAGACAGCAGCGGGCCATCAATATGTCGACTTTTGTTTGAGCTGAGTTTTCCTTGCTTTTGCCCAAAACGGGCGCGTGAGTTGCTGCACTTTATGCAGTTTTTCCCATACACACACATGTACATACATATAAATATATATATATATATGTATATGTACATGAGTTTGTTTACAAATGTATGTGTGTGTGTGTGTAAATACTATATGGCTATACGTTGGGGGAATATTTTTTTAAACTCTTGGCCAAACTTTTGTTTCACTTTATGATATGTAACTCCCTGTGAGTGTGTTTGTGTGTGGGTGTGCGTGTGTGTGTGTTTGCGCGTGGGAGTGCATGTGGTATCCAATCGTGCAGAATGCCCATTTTTATTTGCATTTGCATATGGCGCATAAGCATTTTTTCATGCTCCCTCCCCTCGCTCCAAAAAAGAAAAAAGAAAATGCAAAAAACGTATCTGAAACCCGGCACAAAATTTTAAACTATAGCATAATATGGGCAAACTTTTTCCAAGTTTTTTGCTTTATTTACATACATACACAGACGCCCTCACACAGACACATGCATGCATGCGCGTGTGTACACATGAAAAATGGGATAAAAATATTGTAGGCCCACTATGGATATGGTTTCGGCAGGGCTTGGGTTGCTGTTGCTGTCTCAGTCTCTTCCAATGGGTGCCAAAAGTCAACAAATAATATTTTTGAATAAAAATCGGCGCTGCAAAAATGAAATGAAAATATGCAAGAAAGAGAGCGGGGGAAGAGGGGGAGGGGAGGAGGAACAGGCAATACTGGACGGACTGCCGAAGTTGAGTAGGCTTAAAAGGCCGCCAGAGCAAACAAACTGTCGTGTGTGTATGTGAAATCTCAATTTACTTTAATCAACATGTGTGTGTGTGTGTGTGTGTGTGTGTGTGTGTGTGTGTGGACATTTCCGTTGCCTACTTTGCAGCGCCGTTGATCGTACTAGGAACTGTGCAGCTGTCGCTGTTGCAATTGCCGCTTTCTGCTGCTCATCAATTTATGCATAAATGCAAATAGAATTTCATAAATTGTCATTTAATTGCACTTTAGATGGCACCAGCCGCCAGTCGACTACACTTGACTGCAGTGCCCCAAAAATGATATGCAAAATGCAAATGGCCGGCGAGGCGAGTCCATTCAATATTAATGCAATGCATGCCCAGCCCAGCCCAGCCCAGCAGCAGCCTTAAGCCTTGTGAGCTTGCCTGGCACAATGCAAACTACACCGCCAGCTTAAAGCCTTAACTTCCCACTCATGTCTTTGCTTAATCCATGCATAGCTTCGGATCAGGGCTCAGCTTAGGTTCAACACTGCAATTATGCTTGGGCCAGCCAAAGGTCTTGGTCAGTTGAGCGAAACTGATACACAACTAATTCAACTTAGAGAGAGAGAGAGAATGAAAGAGAGAAAAATGAAACAAAGAAGGCGAAATAAGCGAAAGGAAATTTTATGGCATGCTGCACAATCTACACAAAGCTTGGCACACATACGATATGTGGAAAACAACAACAACAACAACAACCTACAGCAGCAGCAACATCATAAACAACAACAAGAGCAACATTTCGTGTGTATTTGCACAATGCAAAAAAGTAAACAAAAGACGGCATAGAACAAATATACAAATACAGGAACACACACATACGCACGCGTAAGCAAACTGCACAACATCACGAAAGTATGCTATACAAATGTGTAACGCACACACCCGCACACTCGCAAACACCCGCACGCAGAAGAAAGAGACAGCTGAGTGCATGTGTGGCAACGTTTGAGGAAGGCAGAGGGGAAAGGCGGGAGGTAGAGCGTTTCATTGTTTTGTTATGCCTTTCTCTCTCGCTCTCTCTTTCTGTTTCTTTCTATTTGCTTTGCGCCCGCTTTGTTACTTTTGCTCGCATTTGTTGATATTTCAAGGCACGCGCGCGCAAAAGAATGCAACGAAAAATGCGACTGTTTTTTTGCATTTCAGCTGCTGCAAAATTTGGTGCAATTCGTCAAAGGAATGCGTCGCAGATATTGCTGCCTCTGTAGTGCGACTTGCTCTCTTCTCGCTCTCTCTCTCTCTTTCAGTCTCTAGTTCTCTCTCTGTCTCTGTATCTCCTTATATTGTACATATACTATCCAATGATAATTAGTTTTTATAGAGATTTCTTAGCGAAACTTCAAGAGCATTTCATTTAGGCAATCTTCTCAGTTACTTCTCAGTTGCCTTTAATCGCTGCTAAATATCTACACAGTCTCTTAACAGTGTTGTCTCAGAATATTCTCAATATCTTTACAGTATTCTTTCAGTCTCTACTCAGTTTCTTCCCAATCTCTTTACAGTCCCTTATCAGTCTTTTTCCACTCTCTTTTCAGTCTCCTCTCACTCTCTTCTCAGTAACATTTCACTCTCTTCTCAGTCTGTACTCAGTCTCTGCTCTATCTCTTCTCAGTCTCTTCTTACTACTTAGTCTATTCTCACTTCTCGACTCTAATATTTTCTCTAGAAATCTTTAACTTTATTTCCCTTTCTCTTTCCATTCTCTCCTTTCTTTCATCAAAATCAAATCCTCATTCTCTCTGATACTGTTCCCATCTGCCTTGCAATCCTTTCAATTGCATTTAGCTATTACCAAAAAAACTGCTAACAAAACTTCTAAGCAAACACACTCTGTTTCTTCCGGCAGTTGCTGCATCTCTTTCTCTGTCTCCTTCTCTCTCTCTCTCTCCGTCTTTCTCTTTATATTCGCCATCAAATCGTTTATTATCAAAACTCTTAGTTGCTGCTGCTGCTGCTGCCACTGCGCCAACAGTTAAATGCAGCACAGTTATAGCCACTTTATAAAACTGCCACTGGCCCGTCCACTCTTCCTCTCTCCCTCTCTCTCACTCCTTCGTTGGGCAATTCATATGTGCGCCAAAAAGGCTGCTGCGTTTGTTTGCCAGTTTTTGGTTTTGTATTTTTTCTCTCCTTTTTTTCCCATAGGCCCCTGTGGCAGTTAGGCGCGTTCTTCTTTTTTTGTTGTGTTGCTCTGCTTAGTTGTTGTTGTTGTTGTTATTGTTGCTGTTGCTGTTGTCGATTATTTTCACTCCACTTTCGCACGTTTTTATCCCTAAAGCCTGCTTGCGGATATGCGCGAGAGGCGCACAGGCAAACATGCAAACAAGCAAACATACAAACAACAAGAAAACAAACAAAGTGAGAGCCAAATGAAAATTGCGAGAAAAATATTGTTGGAAAAACAATAAATGGCAAATGTATTACGGCATTTTAGGCTGCAAAAAAAAAAACCCCAAACCAAAACTGAGCTGCAAATTTGCCAAATGCGACGCAGTCGCTTTACTCTTCTTCCCTCTTCCTCTGGTTCTGAATTTTTATGGCAATGTGGCAATATGGAAAATGCTACGTTTAAATGAGTCTAGTGGGGCCAAGCTGATTTGCATGTGCTGTTGATGGGGGAGGGGGAAGGGGGAATAGTTTACTCACTTAGATTTCCACTAGGAATGTACACGTTACCCGACGGCGTCCGCACCAAACACGATGGCTCAAAGTCAACGCCCAAATCATTCGGGTTGTTAGCAACAGCGCCGGCAATTAAACGGGCATTATTCATGCGACTCATTGTCGGATTACGCGGCGGAACATCCGGTGGTGCCGTTGGCGTGACTCCCTCCAGGAGAAAACCTGCAAAAAGAGAATACGCAAAAATAGGGGATTGAAACTATGCACAAAAAATAAAATGTATAAAATATATAAAATTACTTTTTGATATGCAGTATAGCCTGCCTTCTCAGCCTCTGTCTCCCATTATTTAAATATTCATTGCAATAAAATCGAAAACGAGTTTTAGCTAAACAATTTACGGCGCAGAGCTTCACATTGCACTTAGCGAATGTTTTGAATATTTCAACAAATAACAAGAAGAGCAACAACAACAAGGACAACATATGTCAATTCTGCTGGAGGCCTGTGCACAGTGCAATCAGTGTGCATTGAAAACGAGAGCGAAATAAAAATCTGAAAAATCAAATGAAATTTGAATTTTGAATTCACACACACACACACACACACACGCACACACACAAAAATTGCCACTACAAATATAGAAAAATTACCATGCAAAAGGGCAATTTCAAGCAAATCACAGTCGTCTTCATGCCACATCCCCTCCTCCCTGCTCCCCCTCCCCTACTTCAGTTAAGCCCAAAAGAAATCGAAATAAAATTCAATTTGCAGAGCTAACAAATTTGAATGCCGTCGAGGAGGACGAAGACAAGCCCAAAAAGTCGGCGCGAAATGCCTTTGATAAGTATACGCAACGTGTGCGCGTATGTCTCTCTCCCTCTTTGTATGTGTGTGTGTGTGTCTGTCTTTGTCTGCCTTTCTGGCCAAGGCGCGAGCTGCCTTCGCTGTACGCAGATAATAAATTTCAAAAGCATTCGCATTCATTCGCATAGAAAATTTTAAGCTCATTTATGGGCTTAAAAGGCAGCAGCACAAGAAGGAGAAGTGTCAAGAGGGGGGGAGGGGTAGGGCAAACAGGATGCTCGACAAATTCAAAATGCCAAAAGCAAAAGCGACAAAATAATAAAAAGCGCCAACGACAAACGGAAACGCCTTCGGCCAACGACAACGAGAGAAAGAGAGAAAGAGAGAGAGAGAGAAATTCAGAAATTGTTGAGATTCGTTTGGCGCGAAAATTATATCCTGCCAGCTAGAACTCCTCCCCCTGCTTCCCTCTCCCCACTGCCTGCATGCCTGCCTGCCTAGCCTCCCCTATTCCCCCTGCCTGGCCTGCCTAGCTAGAACTCTTGCGTCCAATCGCATCGCGTTAGGCTCACACGATTTGAGCAGAGCCCAAAGTGGCCAGTGGAAAATTTAAGCTGCGGAAAATGTGACACCAGCCTTGCCATGTGCGCCTGCAGGGCCTGCGTGCTCTGCGCATTATCATCATAATGAGAGAGAAACGAGAGGGGAGAGAGAGGTGCAGAGGGGGAGGAGAGGTAGGGGCGCTGCCTCGCAGCAGAGATTATTTCACGCGGTTAAACACAGTTTCCAAGTTGCCAATTTTGAATTTAGGCCGCCTACGCTCGCTGTGATTAAAAACTAGAGAAAGGTCGCAGAGGGGGGAGAAATGAGGGGCGGTGGAATAGCAGGGGAACTGGCTTAAATATTTGTGGACTTTTGTCTTTGGCTTGCGTGTAATTAGATTGAAGATTTAATGCGCTTAGCGCGCCCAGAAAATTGTGATTGTGATGCTCTGAGTGCCCCCCCCTCACACACACACAGTTGACAGTGGCACACGCAAGTTAGTGCACAGTGGCAGCAAACTTTAAGCTTAACTGCTGCTGCTGCTGCTTGTCATTATGCCAAATGGCACGAGCACATTCTGCTGCAGCTGGACGCATTAGGATTGCATTTTGAGCAAATTATTTTGCCATCAAGCTGCAAAAGTTAAGCCACTTGCGACATTTGCATGCGGAGACGATAACGTTATTTAAATATGGCAAGAGGGGGTAGTAGAAAGGGGGGTAAGTAGGGAAGTAGCAGAGGCATGTAGGATTAAGGGTGCATGCTGCAGAGGATGCTGAGTAGCTGCTTAGTTGCTTGTGGCTTTCACACGCGCATTAGTTTCATATTATACAAAGAGAGTGGCACAAATGTCAATTCTGTCAGTCTTCCTGACGCCACTCCCCCCTCTCCCTCTACCTCTCCATGCTTCCCTGCAATTCGCACTCATCTAAGCCCCAACTACAACCCTACTTCTCTCCCTAGTAGCTCCCTTGCTCTCCTTCTCCCACTCATTCTCTCCCTCCGCAGCAGCTTAGCAAAATGACAGTGGAAAAAAAAGTAGACAGCAACGACAAGCAATGACAATGTCGGCGACAATGGCAACCCTGTCGGCCAAACAAAAGTTGCTGCAGTGGACGCCGCCGTCGCCCATTCACATTCGCATCCGCAGCCACATGCAGACAAGCAGCCAAGAGCAGCAGCTAGCTAGCAGCAACTCGCAGCCAGCAGCCAGCAGCAAAAGCAGTCAATGTGTATGCCAAACGCTCACTTAAAGCGCAGCCAACAACGAGCAACAACAGCAGCACCAGCAGGAGCAATAACAACAGCAACAACAGCAGCAGCAACAAAGAGTAGCAACAACAACAGACACACAGTGACACAGGCAATGGCGCTGATAAGCAGCTTATCTTCATTTCTACAACCTCCAGCGTTTATTTTTGTATGTGTGTGTGTGGGTGTTGTTTGTTTGTTTGTTCACGTTGTTGTTGTTGTTGTTGTTGTTGTGTTGCCATTGTCGTTGTCATTTTGAATGCGAATTGTGCTTGTTGTTGCCGTTGTTGTTGCTGTTTTCTGGCTACGCAAAATGTGTAATGGTATTTCATCAGGCGGAGCATGAAAGAGCGACAACACACACACACACAGACAGACACTATATATACGAGTGTAAATGTTACGCTGTAAATGTGTGTGTGTGTGTGTATTTGCCTGCATCTATGCGTGTATGTGTGTGTGTAACAAAGCACATTTGCCCCCCACGAGTTTTTCTTTCTCCGTTTTTTTTTGGCACTGCGCGTTTTGGCATTTGTTCTCTTGCTATACACCCCTTACATCCCTTAAGCCCCTGCTTCCCTCTCTTACGCTACACACCCCTTGCTCCCTTTCTTCCTCTCTCCACTGATGGCCTTCTTGGCTTGCAGTTTAATGCTTTTATAATGCACTCGACAACAAATAAGCGCGCATAGCCAAATGGCAAATGTATTTAAAGTGCGCACAACACACTGCAACCCTGGCACGCCCACACCTACCCTACACGCCTTAACTGTAGTTAAAGATTATATAAGGCATTCAAATGCAAGAAAATGCTGCATTTCATTTAAATGAAATTAACAACAAGCTGAGAGAGAGAGAGAGAGAGAGAGAGAGAGACAGGGGGGCATGTTGGTAATGAAAGCGACACGAGCTGCTTTTGGCATGCTAGGAATGAGCAGCAGCAGGAAGAAGAGAAGAATAGGTAAAGAAGAGCTGAAGAGGTAAGGGGGAGTAGCTGTTAAAATGGGCATGCCAACGCCTCAGCCAAGGTGCCGACAGGAATAAAAATAACAACATCATCAACATTTCCTTTATCTGCGCTGCCATCTTCATCTGCGCTGACATGAAGAGAGAGAGAGAGAGAGAGAAGCATAAAAGAAGCTGTGCGAGAGGGTAATGAGAGGGGTGAGGGAGGGGCGGGGGCGTAGAGAAATGTAAAGCACTTTTGGTATGACAGGTGAAATGTCAGTTAAGCATGAAATGCGTCTGTTCCCAGTTCGCCTGTTGCCCGCACTCTCGCTCTCTTGTCTCTCTCTCACTTCTTCTCCTGCTGGAAAAACAATGGAAAATGAGTCTGTGCTGATGCTGTGTACTGTGCCAATTGTGCGAACTGACTTCAATGGCCAGCACAAAAAGGGTAGCAAACCACTCTCAGGTATCAACGTGTAACGTGTAACAATTTTGCCTTTGGCCTCCGCACTTGACGGCAAATCAAGTGGGAACAGTTCAGGGTCAGTTTATTACTGCTGGCTGCTGCTATAAACATTTATGGCAACAATATTTGTTATATCATGTTTTTGGTGGCCGCAATCTTTTGCAGTCTGGCCTGGAATTGTTGTGCAGTTTATATGCAGCAAATCGCATCGATTTATGCAGCGACAAGCGGCCAGTTTGGCACAATGTGAAATATTGCGTATACGCAGATGTTGCCTATGCAAGAATGCCTTTATTTTGTTAGTTCCCCGTTGCTGCTGCTGTTGCTGCTGCTATTTGTTGATAAGCAGATGCCGCAGACATATACACAAATATGCACACACACACACAGGCACACACACGCACACACCTGCGCACACATGCCGCATACCCAGACAAACAAAAGGCGCTTCCAACTGACAATTGTTTAGCTGCGTGTGCATCTATGCTTGTCAATTTGCGATGTGTTTAGATGTGTATGTGTGTGTGTGTGTGTGTTTGTTTATGTGCCATCAGTTGACTGCACCTAGTTAGAGACCCCTTTTCCCTACCCCCCCTAACCTACCTCTTGCTCTTTAACACACAACGCAGCATAATGCGGGCCATCTATATGCGTGTAAACGTTTTGCTGTGCAACTAACTACCTCTGCCTGCCTCTGTCTCTCTCTCTTTCTCTCCCTATGTCTCGCTACTCTTTCACTACACCTCTCTCTCCCCTTTCCCCTCTGTTTGCACTTGCTGTATTTGACCGCCAGTGCTTGACATACATAACTACATAACTACGAGTATAAATATTATACGTAAATTTGTTAAATTTCTGCCACAGTTGAATGCCCCCTTCTACCTCCGTGTGTGGGTGTGCGTGTGTATGTCATTGTTTAGCGTGGTTTATTAAATTTAGCAAAGTCGCCTTCCAACTATTTATGTCGCTTGTCATGTAGCAGCTCCTTCATCTCACGCTGGCACCTTTCCCAGGTTTGTCCCTGCCCTGCCTGCTCCTACTGTGCCTGGTTTCATCTCCATTAATGCGGCTGTTGTTTGTCAAACTTTTGCACTAGCCTGTCGCACTCTCTCTCTCCTTCTCTCTCTCTCTTTCCCTCTCTCTCCTGCTCTCTCTCACAGATTTATTTAGTCCGAGTTTGCGGCCACAAAACTTGGATTTACTTCGACACAATTGTCAGCTTAGTCACGTTTCGTCTCTGCGTGCGTGTGTGCGTGTGCCCGTGTATGTGTGTGTGTGTATTACTGGGATTTGCACAAACACCAGCAGCAGCAGCAGCACGCATGTGTGTGTGTGTGTGCACGTTAATACTAAACATGACATGGTATAAAGGTAAAAAGCCAAAGGCACGCGATGCGCATATTTTAGCCAAAAACTTGGCTCCTTTTTGTTTGCTTTAGTCGCTCGCTTTTTGTGTATGCTAGTTAGTTACTAAGGCTCATTTGCCACGCCCTCCTCACAGTCCCCTAGAACTCTGCTACTGCTGCTGCTGCTGGCGAGGATCAAACTTTGATTTAAACCTGTTTACACGTTGATATGTTGATGCCGCCCCTAAGCCAAGACGAGTCCCAAGTGCTAAAGCAGTTTTAGCTATTCCCCCATACACTGTTTTCCCTCTCTCTCTCTCTGTCTTGCTCTCACTCTCCCTCCTGCCTTGCTGACTCCTCTGGGTACTGATTACTTTTCTTTAAATATTCTACATTTAATCAACTTCAAGCAGTGACCCAGTTCAGTTGGCGTAGCCCAAAAGCAACTTTGACAGCTTTAGATAGTTTTTGAGAGGCAGAGAGGGGGGAAAGGGAGGCAGAAAGAGAACATTAAGTGAGGCAGAGGGGGGTAGAAAGTAGAGAAGACACGCTTGCCACTGCTTTAATTGATTTTGTGGCATGCAACGAGGCAGACGAGGCAGCCGACGCTAAACCGCAGGGTAGCTGCCGTTTGCAACGATTTAAGTTCATCATTTTTTGCACGGTTGCCTGCCCACCTCCCCTTCCCCCTTCCGCGCATACTTAGTGGCAAGTGCAGTACTCTTGCTGGTAATCCTATTAGACACAGTCTCTGCCTCCCTCACTTCCCCCATTCCTCCCCCCCTTTCCCCCTCATCTGTCTGTGGAATTCTTTGCGGTTTCACTTTAGCGTGTTGGGGCAAAGTGCTTCAAAAGTATAGACAGAGGCGCGACTTAGGCAACCCCTTTGCCCCTGCCTAGCTAAGCTCTTACCCCCTCTTCCACTTCCCCCTTAGGGGTTTAAAGCAGCGTCTAATTGCAATATGAAGAGGGGTTAAAAGGGGGAGTTGTAATAAACGTCAAGTGACAATTTCTCAAGATTTATTTCACAGGCACTTGCAAAAGTTTCTCGTGCAGATTTTCGAGGCTCTTCAATAAAGAAAACTAATTTAGCGCTTTATTTGACACATTTCGAGTGTCCAGCAACTTGCAACTGGGTCGCACTGCCACGCCCAGTTGCCGGTCGAATCACAAATGAAATGCTGCAACTGCTTTGGCCAATGGCGCTGCAAAGTAGGCAATGAAAAAGTTTTTACCATCAGCAAGTTTGAGGCGAATTTGAAGGCCAGAGATAGTAATTGTTGTTGTAGTTGTTGTTGTTGTAGTAGTAACTGGCACTTGGCTGCCGCTCATTAGCATTTGAGAGTGGCATGTGGCATGTGGCAAGTCGAGGCAAATCGCGTTGCCTCAATCCATTTGCGCCGCATTCCATAGGCAGATCCCTGTGTCAGCTGTGAATAACTGTGCAACGGTATGTGTGTGTGGTATGTGTGTGTGTGCTGTGCTTAACCCTCTTTGGCGTCTCTTGGTTGCAACGTGCGTCGCAATGTGTCGAGGTGCTTGACATTTTGCCAACGCCTTGCGCTATGCAACACAATTACCCAACACGCCAGCCGCAAGTGCTGCTAAAGCTGGCATTGTCTGCCTACACACACAGACAAACACACACACAAACAGACACTAGCACAAGGCCTACGACTTACTGCGCTTGACAAGCAAATTAAGCGCACAAAAGCAGAAAATAAAAAGCAACTCTGGTTGCCACACTCTCGCTGTGTGTGTGTGTGTGTGTGTGTGTGTGTGTGTGTGCCCATTCATGTGTGTGTGTGTGTGCAAGCCGTAAAAAATAGTCATAGTTTGTGTGTAGTAAAAGTGCAGCAGTTAAGCACTTTTGTCTCGATGAGTGTCAACAAGCGCCACCGAGAAGCTGTCGGCACAACAGACACACACACACACACACGCACACACATACAGAGGCACTTGCAACACTCACAAGTGCCACAACTTGTGTGCAAGAGACAGAGAGCAAAAAAATAATCGCTCTATTAATGAGCCGCGGGCCAAGTGCAACAAGCTGACAGACAACATGACCTGACCCCAAGCGAACTAAAGCAGAGCAAGCCAAGGCGAACTCAAGCTATTTAACACATATGTGTGTGTGTGTGTGTGTGTGGAATCTGTGTGCAAGAGTGTGTATTAGCTACTTGTCGCGAGAGAGACAAAGAAATGTGACTAGCTTCTGCCTCCGCTCTGCGTTTTATTGAACTCACCCGCAAAAGAAGAAAATTAAACAGAAAGAGAGGAAACCCTCGGCATGCCGAAGGTTCTATACCCTTCCAGATTCGTATATACTCCGATTATTGCTATATTAGTGATATAAATAATTGTAGTATATAATAATAATAATTATTGATTGGTATTGTGTATATTCAATATTATGTCTGACTTTGATTGGCATTGAGTTAAGTTACATTTAAAATCAAAAACCTTCATTTTGGTCGCTTGTTCCTATGGCAGCTATCTGTTATAGAAGTCTGATTGTGATGAAATTTGATGTCATTTGATGAAATAGTTCGATGTACTAAATTTGGTTGCAATATCTAGAGGAATATCAAAAATCTACCGATAGTTTGTATGGCAGCTATACGACATATCGGTCCGAACCTGCTCGTTTTGACTGTGTACAGCATGTAGCAATAAGAAGAATGTGAGCCAGACAGACGTACAGATACACGGACAGACAGATGGATAGATAGACTAGTTAGACTCAGAATAAATATACTTAAGATGTCTCCTAAGGTGCGTTGCGAACTCCTTGCTAAAATTAATATATCCTCTTCAAGGTTATAAAATGAAGAACTCAATTCGAAGAAGAACTCAATTCGAAGACTTCTTCTTGTTCTTCTTGTTCATCTTTTTCTAGGGTAGTCAACACTAATTGGATTTCATATTTCGCCGTATTCCTGCAAACATTGCCAAGCGCCCAATTTGACAAAAGTTGCCATGCAAACGAGCGAGTAACAACAAAAAACAGAACATAATGGAACATATAAATATTCATCATTATATTTGGCTAGAGAAAGAGAGAGAGAGAGAGAGAGAGAGAAAGAGAGTGAGGGAGATAGGAACTGGCAACCACGTGGGTAAATACGCGTAATACATAAACAAAACAAAAACAGTTTGCAGTACAATGAAAGTTTCGTCAATGCGCGCACAGCAACGCTGCGTATGCGTTACGCGTTTCATATTACAACATTAAATGCTGATTGGCGAAATAGAGAAAGAGAGAGTAGCAGGAGGAGAGGGGAAGAAGGGAAGCTAGGTAGCACTCAAAACTTTAATTGATAGAAAGGACGAGGCGAGGCAGACTTGAAAGCGAACTTAGGCAGCCTGAAGAGTCTTCTTAGAAGTCGTTCAATGTCGGGTCAGCTTTGAGGTTGCTGCTCTTCAATCTTGTCTTTTTGTTGCTGTCGTAGTTTGTTTATTTATTATTCGGTTTCACAGCTCACTCCACTCCCCCTCTCTTTCTCTCTGCAGTTGCCCCGCAATTTGTGTTAATATAATTTTAAAAAATTTCCCATTGCTGCTTTTCTTTTTGCACTTTTAGTGCTCGCTGGAGACTCGTTAAAGCGTATTCTCAGTCTTCTAAGCCTGCTCCATTTCGAGGGTTGCACAGCACACAGACTTGACCATGCCCCATTGCCCCCCTCCCCTGCCCTCAGTTGAGTACTTTGCTGAGCACTTTTCTTGGTTTTCCTCTTCTTTTTTTTTTGGGGCTGCTCATCTCGTTTTTGAAGTTCACACAAAATTGAAAAGTAGCGAAAGTTCTGAGGGTTAGTTGGAGTATATGCGAAGAAAAGGAGGCAGGATGAGGAGGAGAAGGAGAGGAAGCAGTGAAGAAGGTTTAAGTAGGGAGTGAACAAAGGGGGAGGGAGGCGTAGCTGGTACTACTTGCGGCTTTTTATTTAGGTTTCTTTGCAGCTGCTTAAAGTGAACTTTGCTGCAAAAATTGTATGCCTTGTTTCCTGCTTTGTGTGTGTGTGTGTGCTGGTGTGTGTGTGTGTTGATGTATGTGTGTTTGTATGCATACAATTTCTCAAGTCTTGTTGCTGCTCTGGAGCAGCTTGCTGCTTGGTAATTATGCGTCGCTGCATGCAGCATCAAAGTTTTCAGCTGCTGCTTTTGGGGTGCAAAGAGGCATGCGAATTATGATGATGATGCCGAGAAGCAGAAAGAGAGAGAGGAGAAGAGAGTGAAGCAGGCAGGCAGCGCGACATCTTACAACAACTTTCAGGGCTACGCAGCTTAGAACTTTGCTCTCTTTCCCTCACTCTCTCTGTGATCTCTCTCTCTCTGCTCTTACACAATTTCTGCACTCAATTAAAAAGTTTAGCCGGCTTTGATTTCTACTTTGCATTTGGCGCTTCGGTGCAAAGTTAATTTTGCAATTAAAGTCGGTTAATTGAAGTGCGCAATGCGAAGGTTTCGGTTTAAGCTGTCTGTGTGTGTGTGAGTGTGTGTGTGTTTCCCCTCTCTATGCCTACGCAGAGGCAACAATTAAAAATAATGGAAAAACATTGCGGCAGTTGCCACAGCTACAGCTACATCTGCAGCAGCAACAGCAGCACAAACTACAGCAGCAACATCTACATCTACATCTACAACACAACAACAGCAACTAGAACAACAGCAACCAGCACAACAACTACAACTTGGGCTAGCTGGCATTACAGGCAAATGCTCTGGCATTATGTAAAGCAATTAAAATGTAACAGCAGCAACAGCAGGAAAAAACTCATAGCATAACTTGAGGCGCACACACAGCACACACACACACACACAGAGAGAAAGCACAACAAACAAACCGCTGACTTTTAATGGCATGCAAAATGTGTGCCAAGCGCGTCAGACTGAGACAGAGAGAGAGAGAGAGAGAGAGCGAGACAGTACTTTCGCAGCTGGAAAGTATGCTAAAAAGGTTGCAGCTCAGCCGTTGCTCTGCACCTCTGCTGCTGTTGTTGTTGTTGCAACTTGCAGCTAACCCGTGATTAAATAAATTGTTGAAAAATGTTAAACAAGCCAGCGACACACGCCACACACAGCCCACACACACCGCACAACGCACCTGCTGCCCCACTCTATCCTGCTGCCTCTCTCTCTCCTGCACTCTCTCTCTCTCTGTCTCCCCCTTCCGTTGACCTGCTAAAAATCTATAAAAATGCAGCGCGGCTGTTAGGCAACATATTGCAGTCAAGGCCTCGCTGCGTGTAGCCATTTTTCGCGTTCTTTTTTTCAGCCATTTTTAATGCTCGCCGCTTCCTTTTCGTGTTTTTGCTGCTTGTTGCCTCGTTCCCGCATGTGGCACAAGCGGAAGCTGCTGTTTGGCTCACATAAATAATAACAATAGTGGCATCTGCAATGTGCGAATGGCAATGCAGCACGAGACTGGGCGGTGGGCGGTGGGCGATGGGTTTGGCTGTGTGTGGGCGTGGCCTAGTCAGCAACACGTGTAACAATTGTTGTAACTACTCGCCCCATTCAATGTTGTTGTTGTTGTTGTCTCTTATTGAAACTATTTACGCTGTGTTTACAAGCCTCCGTCTGTGTGTGTGTGTTATCTATTGTGTTTGCCTGCTATACATGTGTAGTGGAGGCACCTTTGTTGTTGCACTGTATCGTGCTATACCTGCTTGTTCCCGGCTGTTGGTCAGCTTGTTTGAAAAAAATGTTGCCACCATTTGGTCTGGTCTGGTCTGGTCGAGCAGCAGCAGCAGCAGCACAGGAAACACAGCAACATGTGTTGGCCCCGTGCGCTTGCATTGGCTTATTGGCTTTAAAACGGCAAGTAAGCCAGACT
Source organism: Zaprionus nigranus (assembly GCA_018903425.1). Lineage (NCBI taxonomy): Eukaryota > Metazoa > Arthropoda > Insecta > Diptera > Drosophilidae > Zaprionus > Zaprionus nigranus. Next base: position 803,358 of record JAEIGD010000030.1, on the reverse strand, counting down.
AACTAACTAGATAAAATGGAGAACAGCGCGGGACATAGTGAAGGAAGGAAGGGGAAGAAAAAGAGATGTAATGCAGTAGGGATAGTAGGAGAGAGAGCTTGTTTGCTACAACCGTTAATTAAATGCATAAATATTAACTTTTAGTTAGTTCTAATTATAATAGCAGCACATCCTTTGGGAGTGCTTTCTTCGCATATTTACTGCTTTGAAAGGATCAGCAATATGTCAAGTTACTCTACTCTATGCAGAACTTAAAAATATAGTAATGGAATCAAGATTTGCCAGAAACAACTCGACTATATTGGTGATAAGCAAAGTTGGTTTTAATATATTGACTATTATTATTTGTTATGGGAAGATGTACTGCGGCCTTGTAAATCTATTGTAGGTATTCTCTTCTGGGACTATGGCTCTCTGTGCAGTACAGTTAGTCTAAAAGAAAGCCATCGTTTTGCCTGGATTGGTCGACCTTATGTCGGTAACTCCGAGAAGGTGTTTGCCTACAGATACACTTCTTTAGAGAGACAATGCAAACATGCTGTCAATACGTACTACGGTGTTTCGGGCTCCAAGTCGCAGAATCGACAGAGCGAATTACACTATATTCCTCCTCCTATGTTATACTGCATGTGATCTTAGCATGTTGTGGCTGAAGTAGCCTTGTAAGATTCCTTATTGGATTCTTACTCATCTCTATTATTCGTATGCTTAAACTCTCATGAGGTTATAGTAGCCTAAGAGGGACTTCGATTGTCGCAGGCCTGGTGTTCGAACCCAGTCTATATTAAAATGTTAACCAACTCAGAGCACATTTCAGCTTCTCTAAAAACGACTGAAGAAAATGTTCTTCCTGCTTAAAGAGAAACAGTATAAAACAGACAAACTTAAAAGATTTGATGAAGTCAAAACTAAATTTTCCTTCTGTTCCCTTCTGTTCCTTCCTGCATTCATTACTTAATCTTCTTCCTTTCTTTAAACTACTAAACGATTAAAGACTTACGCGAACCTGGTACAAAGCTTAAACAAGTTAATTTTCCTTTATGCATACCTGAAAGTAGAAGAGGGAAACATATTCATTAGTTATCTGCTGATTATTATACCATATACTCTACTATTTATATTAAAAATGTATACTGCATAATAAATTTAAATGCAAAAAAAAAATATTCTAGGCATTTCTTTAATTTTATTTACAACGAGAGAATTTTTTGCAATTATTTAATTTGCTGCATTTGTGGGCAACCGCATTTTATTTTGTTTCTGTTGCAGATATTGTTGCTGTTGTTGTTGTTGTTATTATTATTATTATTATTATTTATTTTGCAATGACGATGGCTGTGTTTGTGTTTGTGTCAATGTCAAACGCAGCAATAACCCAAACAGCGATTTACTTTGACAATTTTACATAATTTGCGACACTTTTTCCATGAAGTGCAAGGCGTGCGTGTTTCTGCATGTTTCTGACAGCTTCGAATAACCTCTCCACACACCCCCCCGCACGCACCCCTCACTCGTAATCTCATTTAAAAAATCATAGTAAATTGATGTGCCGTACACACAAAAGAAAACCCATCATCAAAAGTGACTTTCGAACATGCAATCTACATGAAAAATAGAAAATATACAAATAAAAATTTGAGGAAATTTGGAAAATTAATTTAAATGTCTTGCTAATGAATGTTTACAGCGCTCATATTTTGTACACACAGATAAATATACATACATACATATATCTCTCTGGCTTTGTCATGTAAATGCAAATGGGAAATCGAATCGCTTGCATAAGTGACAAAAAATTAGTCACAGTAACCGAAAATCGACTGAGATAGGGGATTTCTTGGGCTCGTCTAACCTATGTCTGCATATTAATGGCATCAAAATGTCAACTGTCATGTCGGGCAACACTTTTCCTATAGTTCAGTTAGCTGTGTGCTTTATCATTCGTATCTCTGGCGTGAAACTGTGAACTGATCCGAAAGTGATATGCAAATTTCCCATGCTTGTTTGTAATTGAGAGAAATTTGTGCAGCTAACCAAAATGGACTTTTCATAAATACCATAGATAGAGAGGGGAAAGAGGAAGGTGCACGCCACAGGGGTTCCACATTGCATAAGCACAGCTAATCAGAGAGTCGAGACTGTAGACTGTATGCATGGCAGGCAAGGCATATCAAGCCTCGTTAGCAGCGAACAAGAGGCAAATTTCGAAACAGAAACAATTCTGCGTAGGCAGTACACAGATTGAACTTGTCAAGAACCGAAACTGGAGATGAAACAGCAAACGAAACGAAAAACGAAGCAAAGCAACAGTTCTTTTGCCTGTTCTCCTGTTCTCAGTTCTCAGTTCTCGCTGTTGTGTTGTTGTCTGTTTCTACCAGTTACAGTAGCCGCCAGCACATGTCCAAACATTCAACTTGCAACAGGCAACAACAGTGAACTGAACGAGGGGCAGAGGAAGCGAACTTAATGTCTCGCGGTAACAATGTGAGGCGAATTACCTTTTTTGTGCTTATGCACTGATAATAAAACGCAGACTGTGTGAGGCACAAAGAGCAAGAAGGAGAAGGATAGAAAGAGAGAAAGAGAGAGAGAGAGAGAGAGAGCAAAATGAATCCAAATGAAATAAATTACTGCGCAGGCGCAACGTCGTCTTCAGCGAACGAACAATGCCAAACAATTTGAATGGACGTGGCTCCTGGCTGGACTGCATCTACATCGAGATGTCGAGGCGGGTCTGCTCTGCTTGGTATCTGTTGTTCCTTTGCTTCATTGTGTGTGTGTGTGTGTGTGTGGGGGGACTTCATTTGAATGCGCAACATGTTGCGGGTAGCTCCTTAGCTGCAGCATTTGCGACTCCTACGGCTTCATTTGCCATTATTCTGCAGTTGGGTTAGTTAGTGCGCCTTAATTTATCGTCTGGATGATCATAATACACCTACACATACGTGGCAAGTCGACTGGAGTCGAGTCGTTGCAATGCCACGAGGCAAGTCAATTGTATATTTCATTTGCCGTCATAAATTTAAAATAATGCTTCGCTACACCAGATGCAAATATTAAGCTGCAATCCTTGACTCCCTCTCTGCCTCTCTCTCTGCTACTTATACTCTTATTGACTATATCATTGTTGTCTCTCTTATTGCTGCTGCTGGTTATCATTATGTTTATTATGCCACTCCTCCTCATTCTCCTCGGGGCTGCATTAATATGCGCATCTTTTGCGCTAACTTCAACTCGTGTCTGCGATTTATGCACAGCTTCAATTGATCTTTACGACAGTTTAATAAGCTGCGTGTGCGTCTATAAAGTGACGGGGATTATACCAGACTGTACCATCTCGTGCCCAAACTGGCTACTTAATCAGAGCGTGCCAGTTGCAGCTGCAGTGCCTCCTCTGCACATGTTTCTTTGTCAATTCGATGGGTCATTTATAAAGTCGACGAATCCGACAAATACAAATGCAACGCGGCAGCTTTATCAGCACAGTGCAGCTACTGCTAGATGGACAGGACTCTGAGGCAAAGCGGTTCATCAAGCAGCAGGCGCATGTGGCACAGGAGGCAGTAGTAGGAGCTGGGGCAAGTTGCAAGTACATGGAGCAGCTGTGTATTGTTGCTGCCTATTTACCATTTACCATTTACCATTTTGAAGCTTTTTCACTTCCGGCCAATGTAATAAACCGCTTCCTAGCTATGTAGCTGCCCAGGCCAAGGATTTATGCCATATACTCGTACTTGAAAGAGGCTCGAGTTCATAATCTTGCCACTCAAATCGCTAAGCAGCAGAGTCCAGCACAGGCACAGGCAAGCACAGACCAGGCAGACCTGGCAGCAGTGGCTGCCTCAGCGGGCTGCCTTCTTCAAAGCTGCACTTAATTTACCCTTAATTAATTGACCTGCAGTCGAGTCGAGTCGAGTTGAGTTGAGTCCTCCTACACTTCCTCACTTCCTGCCTGCTCCGTCTCCATCTACTCCTCCTCTGCTCTGTGTGCTCTACTTAGCTGCGGTGTTTGCCATTTTTGCAAATGTTTTGTGTGCATGCAAATCGTTCGTTCACTGGTTCACTCACTCGTTCATTCACTCATTCACTCATTCAGTCAGTCACTTCAGTCAGTCATTCAGTCATTCAATGCTTTAGTCATGCAGTCGCTCAGTCAGTCCGTGGTCAGTTTCATTCATTTCCCCGGCTCGCTCAAGTGGCGCTGTGGCCACTCGAGTGGCTGTGCCCACTTGAGCGGCGGCCCCACGAAGCATGGAGCACCACTGGCGGCAACTCTGGCTGCGACCTGGCTGAACTGGCCCCAAAGCTCATTTCATTTGAATTTGAATTCGAGTTTGAATTGCATTTTTATTTATTCGTGCACAAGTTGCCTCGCATTGTTCGTATCGGATTTGCCCTGTGAATACATCTACTATGCCCTGGAATAGTGAGGCAGGTTGCAGGTTGCAAGTAAGTCTAAAGAGGAGAGCTGTTTTATACCCTACATTCTACTAGAAATAGAACCTTATAGCAGTAAAACTGTATTAACATCAATGTAACATCGATAAACATTGCTACTTCATATTATAAACCTCAGCAAGCATTGATGTTTCTACAGTTTCCATTTAGAGAGAGTATTATCGATGTCATCTCAGGCTGTTTGTGAGTGTGTAACCTTTGCATGTCTGTATTGTTCCAACAGGGGTATTCTAACTTGACTATATGCTATAAACTTTAAGGTTTTATAGTCAATTTTCGCAGCGCATTGCCTGCTTTATTGCAAGCCAAACATAATTAAACCTTAATCAGCTGCAAACTGTTCATTCGCAGCTTAGTTAACGATTCGATGCGATTCGTTGTTGTTGTTGCTGTTGTTGTTGTTGTTGTTCATCGGTTGTGTTTGCCACTCAATTAATTATTTTACTGCACTCGCAAAAGTTTTTAAGCCTGCGGTCAATTTGAATATTGTTTAATTAACAGTCGAGTCGAGTCGAGTCGAGTTGAGTTCGAATCGAGTCGAGTGAGGTCAGGGAGGGGCGTGGTGTGTGTGAGTGGAGTGTGTGCAAATTATATAAAATTGGGTCATTCAGTGAACGACGACGTTACGGATCTGGATCTGCTTATGTGAATGAGACTGTGTCCGCCTTATTATGGCAACTAATTAAGGCTGGTCGGGGCTAGGTCGAAGCTAGACTGGCCTGGGCTGTGGCTAGAAACTGGTACACAATTTCTCCCAGCATCCCATTGTCCATGTCGACTGGCAGTACGATAGTTAAACTCATTCGCAGCACACACTTAATGCGCACTAATGAAATGTCAGCTTAAGTCATAACTCAACTGCAGCAGCCGTTGGAGCAGCCGTTGAAGCAGCAACAACAAAGGCCGAGCCCGACAGCCTGACCAGCAATATAACAACAAATGAGATTGGTGGCCAAAAGTGGCAAGAGCTCTGTAAGCCCCGAGCTGCTTCTCTACCTCTCTAGTATTAGGCCTAGTCCAACTGAACCACTTCTTATAACGAAAATCTATGACAAAGCCAAGGGCGCAACTTTTGTTCGCTGAGCTGAGAAGAAGGGGATTTTCGCTTGGCTTTTAAATATGACATGCATTTATGAGATTTATTGTGGCTAACAAACACTCACACACATGTATGTGTGTGTATGTTTGTTGCTCAACAAAATGGCGGCCATGGTAATTGATAAGTTTCACTCTCTCGGCTCTGTTCTTTGTACAGTTCTGTTCTCTGTTATTGTCCTGCCAATGGACGCCATTTTGCTTACACGCTAAAAGAGATTGATGATGCTTTGAAGGACTTGAACTTGGAAGAGTGGGAGACACTCTCAGTCCCAGTCTGACTAGCGACTCTACGCGCAAAGAAGTTTGGGTAATTGTAGCGGCAAAATTAAATGATGAAAAGTTTTCTTTGGCTGAGCTTCAACCTCACTCCCAACTCCCTCGACTCTCTCTCTGACTCAACCCACTTTGAGTGTCGTCCATTTGATTGATGAAATGATAAATATCTGAAGCTGTCCGCCACTGTCTGCTGCCAGCGGCCACAAAAATTGTAACAAGCTGCTGCTGCTGCTGCTGCTGGAGAACTGAGGGCATTATTATTGCGTTATTATTAAAGCGTTTTTAATGCTAAATGTCAAATGCAGGACAGATAAGCAGCCCCAGCTGTCAATGCAAGAGGGAGAAGGATGCCGGGATGCCAGGATGAATGGACATGCGGATGTGGCACGCTCAAGTGACTGCCAAAAGAAGAAGTAGAAGCAGCTGAAGAGGAATCATTACTAAATGAGCATGTTATGGGCTCCAATAGATAACCAAACTGAACAGAACTGTCTGTCTCTCTGTGCTGGCTGACTGACTGTCTCTCTGTCTGGCTGACTCCCTGACTGTGCTGGCAGCGAGCTGCAAATCCCACTTAAAATCCGTTTCGCTTACGAAAATCTAATGATGATTAATTACCACACAAAGAGAGGGAGTGGAAAGAGAGGAAGAGTGTGTGTGGCAGTAGCAGAGCTTGCTGCGCTGAGGTTTTTCGGGCTGTTCTTGTTCTCGTTTCTGTTTTTATTTTTTTTTTTTGCTTTCTTCTTCCGGAAAAGTGCTAAGTACATGGGATATTTGGCGCTGCGTAGCCGCCTTTCACTCCCGCTGGGTCATTATCATGACGGGGGCAGCAGCTTTTCTAATAGTTCTACTAAGATAGCCCTACCCCCCCCTCAAACACCGTCATCTCCTTGCTAAACAAAAGTAATTAATATGCCAAACTTGGCGTCGCTGTTATTGTCAGCTTTCCCTCTCTCTCTCTCTCTCTCTTCATTAAAACAAAGGTTAAATCAATGTTAAACAGCTGCATGCTGGCCAAATTTTGATAAATCTGTTATAGCAATGCAAATCGATGCTAACCACAAATATAAAAATCAAATAACTGTAGAGCGTCATTGGAAATTCGAGATTATAGGCAGCCATATGGTCAGGGTCGTGTGGGGCACATCAACAGCTCTTTGACTAACTGCATCAGGAATAGGCAGAGAGAGACCACGGCGCTAACTAACCGCCTCTCTCTGGGGTCCAGTCGACCACATTATGGGTCAATTAAAAACCATTTTCAAGCTAATTGCAGTGCAGCTCGCGAGTTGCAAAATTTATCGAATTTATTATAATCTGAAATTGAAAATAATGCACTAATTTGATACGCCCTACTCGACTTTACAAATGCTAATGCACTTAAAAACACATTTAGAGAAGAGGTTACCCTCAATCTCTCTGTCTCCCTGCCTCTCTCTCAATCTCCCTGCCTATCTCCCCCTCTCTCTCTCTCTCTCTCTCCACTTCCCTTGACCATTCTCAGCCATACAAAACGCTAATTTGTTTTTAATATGCCGCATAGACATGGATATAGCCAGATATAGCTATAGACAGACAGGCAAAGCCAGACCGACACTCGACGTGGCTTGATTATCTGCTCAAAAATTCATAAACCGAAAAGTGTTTCATCGTTAACACCCTGTCGGACTGGCTGAGTATCTCGCACCCTCTCCCTCTCTGTCTGTCTGCCTCACTAACTTCGACGCTTCGACTCTTTGGGCCTTAACTCTTCGGCCCCGCGAATCCTAGGCACGTTGTGGCTTAACAATGTTATTAAAATTAATATAAATGACTTCGAGAGCCGCTTGGGCATTGCCAGCTCCCCCCCTTCCACCATCCTCTGCCACTATTGCTGACGGGCGGTCCCCAAGCAACAGCAGTTACCTATAGAGACCGACTAAAAGTTCAGGCTGAGACTGAGGCTGAGGATTTCATAGGCTCTGTCTGTTGCTGCTGTTGTTGTTTTTATTGTAATTAGCGTTTTCGAAAAAGCCAAAAAACCATTCAATATTTAACATATCCCTTTCTTTCTCTAGCTCTACCTCTTTCTCTATCTCTCTCTCTTTTACTACTTTTCTAGACAATTTGTACGCTTCTTCAGTTGCTGCTCCACTGGAAGTTTGTACCGCCTGCTGCCCATAGTATAATTAATAGTGTTCATCATATGGTGTATATAGGAAAGAATGTAGTTCTATATATGTATCTATACCAGTTGCTTGGCTTTTTCACGGCTCTTCAGATACTTCTCTCGACTGTTTTGTTCTCTAATGAACACTGATGGCTGTGAAGCGTGGCCAAGTTGTTGGTAACGAGTTTTATTAATTAAAATATCTGAAGAATATCTGTAGAGTAGCTGAAGAATCTCTTTTTTGCCCTTTCTCTCTCCTTCTATGCTAAGCTCGCACACTTTACTCAACTTGAGTGTACTAGAGTCTTCACAGTTGTCCAATTTAAGGTGTTTAATCAACACAGTTTTGTCTGCTTGTTCCCAAAATTGTGTATTATCATCTATTTCGCATTTATTTGTACCCCATCCTCATTTGGTAAAGTGCCTTTGCTAGTTTGGCACTCATTCAGCAAGCCATAAAAGTTTTCGTGCAATTAATTTACCTTTACATTGACTTCTCTCTCACTCTCCCTCTTCCCTTTCCCTATCGAGTTTAATAAGCTTATGTGGCTGGCAGAGATATTCTGTACTTGCCACAGGAGACAGCACGATGTGTGGTAAATATTCGATTGAAATGCCCGATAAAAAGCATAGAAAATGCATGAAAAACATGGTCTATTAATAGAAATAAATTGAATATGACTCGTGAGTAAGTGTGGGGGAAGTGTGTGTGTGTGTGCAGAGTTGTCAACTTGCTTACATATTCATGTGCGATCAAATAATGCCAAGGCACAGACAGACAGACAGACAAGCATATCGTACAGCGGCCGCAGAGTGGAACTTCTTATGCAAAGCCACTTAACAAAAAGCAATTTATTTGCACATAATTTGTGAGCGCCGCAGGATATTTGCTGAAAGCGAATCCTCGACAAGTAAGGATGGAGTCTCAGGCTTAGCTTCAGTCTCCGTCTCACTAAAATTACAAATTAATTTTCCGAAAATTTGCGCACACAAACTACGAATAAACGTGGCCCAAACATGTGCTATGCCAATGGAAGAAGATGGTAGAATATATTCCCCCAGCACAGTCCCTTTCCCTTCCCCTATACAGATTGTCGAGTAAATGAAATGTATTGAATTGACATAAAAGTCGCTCAAGTTAATTCCCCGGCAATGTAATTGGTGGGTTCAGCCTCGGCCCCCGTCTCTCCTTCTCTCTCCTCTTCCATGTGAAAGACTCATATGCTTACAGGGTTGTTTGCCAACACAGAAAAAAGGGAAGAAAAGAAACGAAAATCTATACAACATTTTGGACAATGTCAATTTGTTAGCATTTATTGAATTGTGAATTATTAAAGCGCACAAATTGAAAACGCAAGTGCGACAAGCAGAAGGCCGACGCCAAGAGGGAATGTATGATTGCGCTTTGATACGCGTGTGTGCGTGTATGTGCGTGTGTGTGCGTGTGTGTATCTGTAGCTTATAGAAATACCATATTGTATATAGAGAGGGGGACACAATACAAGAGCACACACAAAGCCAAAGTCGATTTAGTTGGCCAAATAAGAAAAGAAGCCAAGAAAATTGAATGGCGAAGAAAGGCAACAAGGACCGAGGGGGCAGGGGGAATAAAGTTGAGTAAGTTGGCATTTCATATGTGAATATGTACATAGCTGTTATATAAGTATTATTCCACATACATGAGGAATACATATGCATATATATGTGTCTCTCATACTCATTTGATTTCATTATAATGAAGGCGATAGATAGTTGAGCGTCTGCAACTAGATGAGCTTGTGGAGGTTTATGAAATACTTAGGACATGTTTAATACTGTAGATATTATGGGAGTATATAGTATATAAATGCAGCATATATAGTATAGTTAAGTAGTAAGTTTATATAGCACTTCTTTAAAGTCTTTTTCCAGATAGAAATTTGAAAGTTCTGATTTTCATTGATTTCATTTCAAGTTCCTCTCTATTTTTTTTAATATACCCCATGCCAGTTTTCTGTTGTTAGCTTTATAAAAGCCAAATCAAGGAATACAGTAACACCCACCCACAGCAGCCGCACCCCCAACTACGTTCCCTCCCTCCTCCTTCTCATTCCCAGAGTACCCAAAATAAATGTCAATGAAAGCGAGTAATAAATGCAAACATACAAAGCGACGCACCTCCCCCCCCACTCCTAACACCACACTACACACATACCCTCCCCCCTTTCCACACACACACTAACACCCACACATTCATATATCGAAAGTGTGTTGCTTATGAAAGGCGCGAGAGAGTACGTGGGGTGCTGCCAGCACTTTAAGTTGCCACTGAAGTTGTTGTCCTTGCTGTAGTTTGTGTTGGTGTTGTTGTTCTTGCTAGTTGCACGCAACGAATTTAATAAATAAATAGAGAGTCTGAGGCGGAACAAGCAGAGGACAGCGAAGCGCAATAGTTGATTACAGCGTATTATTTTTCTGGTATTCTTTTTTTCACAGTTTCTCTTTAGCTGCTGCTGATAGGCATGGCAAATCGATAGCACGCGTCGACAGTCACTCAAGTGGGGTCCAAAGTACTCAAGAGACGGCAGTTTATGCCACCATATACAACCATATATATAGTATGTACATAGTGCTTGGTCCAGGGCAACCCCTGACATTGGCAGCTTCCATTTCTGGCGCAATTTTTCAAATATTTGTCTTGCCCGCTTCTTTAGCTGGTTTCAAGCAACCAAAACAAATGGCAAGTAATGTTGGCAAAAGGGGATTGGGATTGGCAGTGGGATTGGGATTGTGATTGGAACTCATGCTAGTTATACGTCACGCTTGCTTTGGAAATCCCCCCCCTTCCTTGACCGTCTGACATCGTTCCATTATCAAATCGTTGACATTTATGCCGCAGGCTCCATTGGCCATTGGCAGCACTTGATTATGATGAAACACGCGACGTGACCCGCAGAATGGTTAGGAGTTGCACAAGGGGATAAGGCAGACAAAGACTCTGTGAGGATTCCCAGCTTCCTGCCCTGCTCTCTGCGCTGCCCTGCTCTGCCCCCTGCCCTGCTCTGTGGTACGTGTTAAATTATCACTAGTAGAAGAGTCCTGCTCATCCGCTCGCTTGCTTGCATTACATTTGCCCGCGGCTTTGTTTAGTTTATAAGTTCGTTAGTTAGTTAGTCGGTTAGTTAGTTAGTTGTAGCTTGCTCGCTGCTTATTGTTCAGGCGTGCGTGCGTGTGTGTGTGTGTGTGGGGCAGTCAGCGGAGTCGAAGGCAGCCGATAACCACAGCCTCTAATTGCAAAAGCAGCTTAAGACAATTGAAGTTATTTGCCTTGAGCCAAGTACATGTTCATTTACTCCATGATCCAAGAACAAGACAGCAACAACAACAGCAAGACAGCAACAACAACAGCAAGACAACAACACAACAACAATGGCGTTCTGTGTGTGGCCGGTCAAGGGGCGCACTTGAGCGCATTTAGCGATAAGCCGCATCCGCGTAGCCATGCCCATCTCTGCCTGCTCTGCTCTTCATCCTCATTCTCTCTCTCTCTCTCACTCTATCTATCTCTTGTCCTACCTTGAAATCCATACTCGTTGGCAATTAGCTTATCTGCAAGTAGCGGCACAAATTGGAATGCGATTAGTCAAGCATGGCCAGGCGCCACTTGAGGTTCGCCATCATCTTTGGTTTTAAAGATGAACTCCAAGTAGGTCTGACTGTTTCCCTGTCTGTGTCTTCATATCATCCTACGTACCTCTCTCTCTCTCTTCCTCATCCTCTCCTTGGCATTGTCCTTTATCAACTGCAATTCATTTTGACATTACGCCAAATGTGCCAAGCCAATGCGACAAAAAGCAAGTCATATTTATGATGTTTCCGCATTCGAAATGCCGAAACAAGCGCCAGACCCATAAAACAGGCAGGCGTATAAAATGTATTGCCGCATTTTAGGCGCAGTTGCTTGCTCAACCAGGCAGGCAGTCAAGTTTGCTGCCAAGTGCCAAAATCGCAAGCCAAAACAAACTGAAAATTGCATAAATTATCACTAAAAGTGTTAGCTGAAAACATTTTGCACACTTTTCCGCCAAGTTTTCCACTGCATTTGGCATGCATCGAAATCACATCATATATATAGAGTATATATATATAGTATATCTGACTATATAGTGTATCTCGCTTCAGTTATGTAAATTTCTAGTAGATTTGGGTTGCATTTAAATTCGAAAAACGGAAGCCAAAGTCATGTCACAACTAACTGCTTGGCCAGTTCGCTGACCCTTCAAGTGGAAGTGGATGCTTTAAGGATTTGTCTGTCAGTCAGCATAGAACAAAATGAAAAAGGAAGACGAGGAGGAGAAGTAGGAGGAGCAGAATACGCTGCAGTTGAGCTCTCTGAAGTACTCTTCGGTTCGCATTCGCCAAAGTATGACAAAGGAAAACGATAACACTTGCTCGACTTGCTTTCTTTTTTGCTGATTTTTCTTGCAATCATATTTCTCATCTCTGCCAAACTGTCCTTGTCATTCTGACAAGTGAAGTAAGCAGTCATCCCCCCCCAGCCCACCCACTCCAAATGACTTCTTCTACAGGTCGAGCAAATAAAAAGAATGCAATCGTCATTTTCTTGGCAATGCTTTCTTACACACAGTTCAAGAGGTCGCCGAGGGGACTAAACGCTGTCCAAATATTTTTTATACATTTCCGTAATGGTTGAGGGGGCAGTGGAGGGAGAAATGGTGGCATGGTGGAGGGGGTAAATAGTTCTCATTTTTGACAATCGACATTTTCCGTTTTTAATCAACGACAGAGAATAGAAATAGTTTCGATTGCTCCATAAATACTTGTCATGTCTCAATGGCAAATTTATGGCCAGAGAGAGAGAGAGAAAGGGAGATGGAGGGACAGGGAAACAAAAACAAACGTTTATTATTTCAAATTCCGTGTCGATCAATTCTATTGTACTAGAAACTGGGCCAAAGTTTGCACCTACCGGACGGGAGGGGAATGGGGCGTGTCCGCCCCTTTTTGGCCGTGGTCCACATGGAGCATCCATCAATTTTTATGACGCCCCAGCGAATGTCGCCGCGGCAAAAATATAAAAACGTATGCGATGCATGCAACATGCACGTAGCAAATTTCGGATGCAGTCCCCCTCTCCCCTCTCTACACAAATTGCAATATGCTCTCGCACTGAGCGAAAACAATAACCAGAACTCTCTGGTGAAGCTGGCCCTGGGGAGATCGAGCTGGGTGAGATTGCGGCATCCAGTTAGCACCAATTTGATGGCTTTTGCATTGTTATTGCTGCTCCAGTTAATTTGTATTGCAGTTGTCTGGCTATACTAGAGTTGTTGTTGGCTGTTGCATGGATGGATGACTGCAGGCTCCGCCTCAGCCATTAGGCAACACTTAAAGATGTTGTGAAGCAAACCAAGTGCCGCCAAATTGATGCCCTTGTCAGAGAAATTGCAAGTGCTTATCTCTTACCTCCCTTACTGCCTCCCTCCCCTCCTCTACCTCCTGCACCACCATCAGTCTGCACCTCCCACACATTTGTTTGTAATGAAATTATTTAACTTGAACGCAACTTGGCGCAAAAGGCTCTGGAAACGCAGCTGCCAACGATGCCAAACTCAATTAAAACGTCAGCACCGCCGACGCTGCTGCTGTTGCTGTTACTGCTGCTGTTGCCACTGATGCTTCCTGTTAGTTATTTGCAACACCAGAAACAACTTGACGCACATGCCAGCAGATAATTAACTCGAAAATCTACTTTCAGCAGTTAGCTCGACGTCTCGCCAGACGCGTTTGCGCAGTCAAAGAGCTTTAAGATCGTTTCCAAGTGCTTTAGGAAGGTGAAAACAACTAAATTCGGAAGTCATTTGCTAAGTGATTCGTTACCTCTCTTTTAGTGTATATATTTTTATTTTAAACAAGACTTTTACTATGAACCTATATGAGTGTCAGCTTTATCAGGTGCATGTTCATCATCTTTGCTTTTCTACAAATTGCCTTTTAGAGTGATATAATATTGCATTTCATTTTAAATAATCTCAGTAACTGACTGCCAAATTGATTTTCATATCAACAATCAGTAACACAAGGAAGATAAATAAAGGTCAATGTTTCAGTAAATACTCCGGACTCGGATATAGGTTTAATAAAAGCGAATAGACAAGTAAAATAAACAAGAACGGGAATAATTAGGAATATACAATATATATACATTTAACCTGCATGCGGTGGTTCGCTACACCGCAAACACCGCATCCATGGTGCAATGAATAAGGTGCGTTACCACCATTATAATAAAAACAACAAATCTACTCTCGTCGCTGTGCACCCCCCGTTACGGTTCCAAAGAGTAAATGTGCAATAAACTAAAGACTTCAAAGAAGTATTTGTCTGAGTAATGACTGTAATTATACAATATAACATTTTATTACTAGATTTAACATTTATACAATATAACTGTCATTATACTATACACACAATCATTTTCATCTATTTTAGTTCTTTCTCATTCAAAGTTTCAAATGTTTCTTGAGTTTTTCAAATATTTGTTGGATTGCTGAGTTTGACCAAAAACTACTGGAGCGGTAATTTGTTGTTCTGTCTATCTTCTTTGTTTCTTTGCACCTCTCTTTTTGTACTGTTGCTTTGACTTTTTTTCTCACCAAATTAAATTTGCGTTTCAGCTATTTTTTATATATGTATATCTATTTTTTTATACCTGCCTATATGCGAGTGTGTGTGTCTGTGTGTGTGTGCTTGGCACGCCCAGTTCTTTGGTTCATTGTGTAACGCTTCAGTTGACCGCGTAACTCAGCGTTTTATAACCCGTTTTATTGTTCGCGTTATGCTCTTTTCCCCTCGCTGTCATTTGCTTTTGGTTGTCTTTTACCTTTGTGATGGGTATTCATTAGGTCGAGCAATTAATTGTCATTTGTCAGGCTGATGATAGTTCAAGAGAATCGTGTGAGATGCGCAAATGAAGATAGTCGAGTCAATTTATGAATGAAACCATGGAGCAGAGTTCAAAATTCAAAATCAAATTTTGGAATTTTTTGCCTTTGGGCTTCCATTAACGTGATTGAAAAACGGGTTGGAAAAGTGTTGGCAGAAATGTGCTAGAAATTAGAGAGAGAGAGAGAGAGGGAAAAATAGTGCTGGAAAAAGTCAAAATGAAGCGAAAGTCAAGACAGAGACAGAGGAGGATGTTGGCAACGTTTAAGGAATTTATGCCAAGAACTTTTGCCAGCAAATGAAACGAAAATCGAACTAATGTAAAATTTAGAACTCACACACACACACACACACATGCATGGCTGGGGTGGGGGATAGTATATTTGAATGTGCTGCACAGCTGCACAAATTCGTTTTGGTTCGTTTTGTTGCCGCACTGCTGCAACAGCTGCTGGCAATGGCAACCAAAAATGTTGCATAAAACTTGGCGCCTAACAATTACGCCCCATCTATGTGCGTGTGTGTGTGTATTCGTTTGTGTGGCACACTCCCTCGGGCTGCCAGCATGCTGAGTTCGGTTTTGTTGGCATAAAATTTTGCGAATAATTAGAAAATTGTGGCAGCTTCTTCGCTCAAGTGCTGAAATCATCCTGCTGCAACATCTTCGCTGCAGCTGCTGCTCTGGTGTGGAAATCTATGTCAGTTGCAGCAGGCAGCAGAAGCGAGACAGTCACAGCCATAGACATATAGACAGCAGCAGTCAGTCGAGGAGGGGCGTGGCGTGGCGAGGCGAGGCGGGCTTGGCTGGCACATCAATTAGTGTGGCACAAAGCCACAGCCAAGGCAGTGTGAGGCTGCTGTTGCCTCTCATTTTTGGGCTCCCCAAAATTGGCATTGCCACGCCCCCACCTCCGCCCTTGTGCTCTTTGCATGTCATTTCAAGTGTAAACTGTGTGAGGTGTCGTCGTCGTCGTCGTTGTACTCCTTCTCCCCCTCCTTCACCATGTCTCTTGCTCTGCCGTTATCCTTGTCGTTGTCGTTGTATTCCCTTTGTGCCGCCTGATGACTTGCAGCGTTTGTAATTGCTTGAGGTTTAATTAAAAAATGTTTGTCGGTCTGTGTGCCTGTATCATGGGGAATACTAGCCCAAAACTTTCCGCACACAGAGAACCACAAAAATGTCTCTGTAAAATGCCCAATTTGCTTTTTAATTTATCGACTAATTCAAACTGTCTGATGCAACGCTAATCAATTCATTAAAACACTACGAAAAAATAAGTAAACTTTTGCCTGGACACAACAATGAAATGTACGTATTAAAAAAACACAAAACAAGGGAAGGAAAGAGAGAGAGATAGGGACAGAGAGGGAGGGGCAGACAGTGCAAACTTGAGTAGCAAGAAGAACTTTATCTATGGTCCAGCTGAGGTCCCGTGGCATCTCTCAGAGTTGTACGAAAAATGCGGTGCAAATTTATGCAACAAAAGTTTAAATTGATTTTGCCGTTTTTTACACAGAGTGAAAGAGATAGAGGCAGAGAAAGAGTGAGAGTGAGAGCGAGAGTTAGTACTAAAGTATTTTTGTTTTTTAATCCAATGTGACTTTCGATGGGAAACAGCAGAAAAGGGATTTGCCAAACTGCTATTGTGTGTGTGTGTGTGGTGGCAGCAAAATGATAACGTAACTTTTTGTGCGATATGCAAATGAAGGGAAAACTTTGATATCGGCAGGCAAAGTCACAGCTAACGCCAAAGCTGAAGCCGAAGCCAAAAGCCAAAGCCTGAACTAGAGAGCCAAAGCCAAAGCCAATGCCAGACCAAATTCCAATTGCAATTCAAAAAGTGCAGCAGGCATCCCATGATTAATGTTTGCTCTCTCTCTCTCTCTCTTTTCCATTTCTCCCCTGCCTAAGGGGTGCCCACTGACCTGGGCCGAACTTTGGTCATAGTCAACACAGTTCCACACACAGTAGAGCCCCCTCCCCCCTCTGCCACTGCCCCTAAGTCCCGCCCACTGGCCAACTAATCGTGGAAAGTTTTGGCTGATTTTTAAGCTGCTGCTGCACTGGAAAAGTACGTGAAAATTGAAAAACTCGCATTCCAACTAAGTATCTGTCTCTGTCTATGCACTCTCTCTCTCTCTCTCTCGCTCTTTGCATGTGTGTGTGTGTGCGTGCAACTTTTTAATGCCCTTAATTTGCTGGATGGCTTAAAAAGTTGCCCTGCCTCGCTACGTGAGCCAAAGTCAATTTCCATACCCCAAAATTCGACAGCAACTGTAAAAACAATCCACACAAAATGATGAGATGACACTGATGAGAATTGTCCCCAAAAACCAAAGCCAAACAAAACGAACAAGCAACCCCAACACAAACACAAGCTGTGAAAACAACAATTCTCCAAATGCATTTTCGACAATTTCCAAGATCGATAGAGGAAGAGGGAGAGAGGAGGAGAGAGGGAGAATGAGAAGGGAAACTGCTGTTCCTGATGTGATCTATACACATTCTCAAGATGCTTTGGTACACTCCATCAATGTATAAACTCTGCATTCATGCCCAGTGCGTGTTAACGATGTGTTCCCTGCACCCTCTTCTACTCCATGTCTGTGTCTGTTTCTGTTTTGTTTCTTGTGTTTTATGTGCGTTTGCTGTGTTTTAACAATTGTTTACTCGTTCTTCAGCATTAAGTATCATTAATGCAAATAAATTGTACAATTTGTAAGAGAAGTTCTGTTAGGTCTGTTGGGATAGCTGTTAGAAATGTTAGATGTTCGAAGTAAAACGTGGGAAGTCGCTGGAGGAGATTAAAAGCACATTATCTGATGCTACTTATGCATTCTCTCTTTGTACAGCTCAAATTCTCAAGTACTAACTCTACAATTCTCTATATGTCACGTCTCTTCTTGTATACTTCCCTCGAGATCCCTTTAACCAATTACACAACTGACAACATGGCTAATAAATGACACGCCAGCCAGCAACAACTTACGTTGTTGTCATTGCTAATTATACTAAACACACACACAGGCACAGGCACATACACACGCAACAATTTGTTAACAACAATTGAGCTGCATGTGCCACCCCTGTTAGTTATTATTGGTATACTGTAGATAACACGCCCCCATTTACAGTTGCGAGGCATAAAAAATGCATGAACGGAAATTCAAAACTCAAACACCCACACACACACATACACACGTTTGCTTGGACGCATCGCTTGCCTTGTGATTGACAGCTTGACCGAGTTCGAGTTCGATTTCGACTTCTACATCGATTCCAAGTAAGAGTCGCCGTTCCGCGGCACCGCGCGAATGCTCCTGCATGAAGGCTCAATGATGTGTGCAACCGACAACAACAACAACGATGCCAACGGCAATGGCAACGGCAACAGCAACAGCAACAGCAACAGCGGACAAGCTATTCAATTACCACAGGCAGCCGCCACACACGCAGACCGTCACTTACGCCCGCTCTGCCTCTCTTTCTCTACCTCTCGCTCTCTCTGTCTCTCTCTCTGTGTCTCTTGTATCTTCTGACCAGTAACTCATACTGTGCGGTGCCATAACTACGACTAATTTGCGGCCTCTACAGTCTGCATGGCACTCTGCTGCCCCCCCCTCCTTTCTCTTGCCACAACTGAAGTTTGCTTAGGTATAAATAATTTCGTCAGTGCCGACGACATGTAGCGCCGATAGCCATCGCTGGGCATATCATATTACTGCTTTATGAATATACCATTAAGTGAGGAGTATAGGTGGCCAGTAAGAGGGGGTAGTCGGAGGGGTACAATGGGCTGTACTGCTGCCACTCTTTGCCGCAATTCACGTGCGCATTGATAATTGCGTTGACAGGCAAAGACTCGCGACATTTAACGCCGATCATGCAGCGGGATTTGTGTGCGGAAAAAAGCCAGTTTATTTTTTTCTATTTGTTATGCCTTTACCTCCCCCTCCTCTGCTTACCAAACTCTACTTATTTGCTTTTGTTAGGTAAAAATAATAATAAATGACTTGGGCAAAGCAAATTGAGCCGCAGGACACGTGTGTGCGTGGGTGGACGAATGCTTCGCTAGATTTACCAACTGGTAAATAATATACTAACACACACACACACATACATACACACACACACTGCCACTTATCCACACACACAGCTTGTGCATTCCATTTCAATTGCAATATTTCCAATCGGAAGATTATATACAAAATTCCCCGAGGTACCGCAGTCTGCGGCTGACCGCGTGCAGCTACAACAGCTCGATAGTATTTTTTTTCCAGCTTTGATTATAAACAAGGTTGTGCAACACTGTTTAAAATGAAAAAAATACACATTTTTTACAAAAAATAAAAATAAACGAGAAGGAAAGTTACTTTCGGGTTGCCAAAGGTTCTATACCCTTGCAGGTTCTTATTTCCTCCAATCGTTCCAATATTAGCAATAAATAAAATGATGCAGAATTGAATGATGTTCATTCATAAATAAACCTTCATTGGCCAGGGTATACAAATTATAAACAATGAATATCTTGTTTTTGGACCTGGCATTAAATTTAAATAATTTAAATATAATACTTTGTTTTTTTTTTGTATGGTTAATTATTTTGATTTTAAAACAGTTCTACTACTACTTGCCAGTTTTATCAGATTAAATATGGAAATAAAATATAAATGAAAATAAGTTACTTCCTTCAACTATCAAGGACTTTAAGTTCAGTTAATTACATTGATATCGAGGGAAGGCATGTGTAGCGCTGGTGCGGGAGTCTTATCAATGATTCATATCGCGCAGCGCAAGCATGCCTCATTTTAACCTCACTCTTTTATTAGGCCTCTCGTTTTTACATGTTTTTTTTTTTGTTTCTTTTGTCACGCCTCCCAAACCGTAAGCACACGCCCACGGATCGTTCGATGGGTTGCATATGATAAAATTAGAGCACAACACGGTCGGGTCTATATATAAACCGCAACAACGGTGCGACAACTAGGCTAAGTGTGGGCACTTTCAGTGTAGTCCCTTCAACGTATGTGGTGTGCAGAGACAGGAGAGGAGAGAAGAGGATCTTTAATTTGTATACGAAACATATTCCTATTTCTATTCCCTCATTCCCACTCGTATTCCTCATTTGTATTTCCCATTTGACTAGCACGCTTCGTTGAGTTTCGTTTAACTCTTGACCCCACGCAACAGTTCAGACTGCTTTACTGCTTTACGGCTAATAAACTAAGCTCGACACTGGAGCAAAGTCGCTGTACTGCGAGTAAACCAATAAATAAATAAGCTTTGCATACTTGACGAACTGACAACTGTCCACATGTCCAAATGACCGAATGTCTTTCGGTCTTCAGGGGTTCCCTTACTCCTATTTAGGGTCTTCCTTCTCTCCCTCTTCGTGGCTTCTTCTTATGTAACCTATAATTTTCGTAACTAACCGGAAAACCGTTTTGCGTTCGTCATTCAGGCTATGGCTTCCGTTGAGACAGTGACTACCCTTCCACGAACCGAACTGACCTACCTAGTTAGTACCGGAGAAGGGTCTCTTCTTCTCTTGCTTTGTCTTCTTCCCTTTTAAGTGCAGTTTTAATGCATCGTCTCGCTGTCGTCAACTGCACTCGTTCAGCCGTGACACATTACTCAGATCGGAAATATACCTAAGGTTTATTTAGTGGCATTCTTAAGATCAATTCGAGTTCACCTGCATCTGGTTCGCCCACATTTTAGAGTTCTTAATTGACGCTTGGCATAAGCAATTATTGGATACAAAGAGGGACCCCAAGAAATGCCCATTTATCGTACTTCCAAGCTGAAGTCGCTTCAGTTTCTGCCTTGTCACGCTTTGCGAGAGGGGGGTTCCAGCTCTTTGTGGCTATTTAATATTTAATATAGAGTGTGTTTATCTCTCTCTGCCCCACTCTCACTCTCTGCTTTTCTCCCTCTCTCTGTCTCTCTCTGTCTTTGTGTTGGCGTGTGTAAATCTTGTAAATCTTTTGCTTTCAACGGCGAAGTTCACCTTTTCGCCTGGTCATCGCTTTTAAAAGTGCTCTCTGCCACTGCCACTGCCTCTACCCGCCTTTAAACGACCCCAAATGCGATTCATGTCCGACCTCCGTTCCTGCATACGTCTACCTCTCTTCCCCCTTGGAATCTCTAGGTTGAAAATTGCATGTTTCAGTTGTCGTTTTTGTATTCATTTGTCGATTTCATTCTTCGTTACGTTACGTCTTCTGTGTTTCTTCGTCTTCGTCTTCTTCTTCTTCTTCAGTGCTGCTCCTTATTAAGTAGCCTTTTTACTCGTCGTCATCGGGCACGCCCACGCCACGGCCCGCCTCTCGTTAGTTGCGCCTTTATTAGCCGTCATTAGTCGGCTTTTGTTTATGTTCCACGCTAAGCTTCGCCCAGAGTTGTTATTAATTGAACGCTAGTCTACATAAATTATTGAAATTTCTATTACATATGGCAAATAGTAGAGAAGAAAAGTATCTTATGGTATATTACGAATTGCCTTAGTCTTGTTTGTGTTTTCTAGAGCGCTTTAATAATTGGTATAATGTGGTTTAATCGAGGGCAAATGCAGCGACAAGGAATTATTTATTATTCACTTGATACGAGGAATGTTGAAATCAGAGCGAGCTGCGGCAATTGATTTGTATTCTTTGTGCTCCAGATTACGAAACTAGGTGACATTGATCTCTGGCCAGTATCAAAGAAGCCGCCTGGCAAATAAATTAAATAAGAAATCTCTCGACTGAGAGACTCTTGAATGATTTCAATTCTATAAAATGCTAGACTGAGTAAGGCTTGATAGGGCGGGACTTCTAATTGGTACAGTTAATTGTTGTTGTTGTAGATGTTCATATTGTTATTGTTGTTGCTGTTGTTGTTGTTATTGTAGCTGCTATTTCATCATCTAAGATGATAAGCCTGTGTCGCGTCACCCACACACAAATTGGAACGACAAAATGAATGAATATTCTGGTACTTTTTGTGATTGTATATACTAAATACTATACGTATATACTCTATACTTCTGTGCAGGCGGAACGGAAGTGAGTCAGTTTGAAAATAATACTAAAAAAAATACTAAAAAATACTAATTTGACTGCTGCTGTTCGTTGTTGAGGCAACTAACTAATTAAACTGCAAATAAAAATGTGTTGGACAAGTGATTTGTAAAGTACTTTCGCCAAACAGCTGTTCACACACACACACACCAAAAGCTGGAAAACTTGTGTGTGTGTGTGTGCATTTTTGGCATTTGTGAAAATCAATTTGAAAATGCTCACGTTTTTCCGCCCTTTGTTTATGTTTTACAACCAAATGCTTCCATTCATCACATGCACTCACACACTCCCTTTCTTTCTCTCTCTCTTCTTCCACCCCCATTCTTGCTCTCTTTCTAACCTGCATGCTAAATAAATTCTGCTGCCACAAATATAAATGCCACACGTTTATTTGCTACCACCTTGCTTCAGGGAGGGGCAGCCCTGAAGGTGTGAAGCGCTGCGTCTTGTTATTGTTTTCGCTCCTTCAATCGACCTTCAGCGCGTGTCCTTTTCGTACATTAACCCTAAAGACTTTGCACCGTTTACTTTCCATGCATATTGAAGTTATGCTGGACTGCTTATTGAAAACCCCAATACAATTAGCTGTCGTTCTTCTTATAGAGTGAGCACAGTACAGTACACAGAGTGGTTTGAAAGTACATACCTGCAAGGAAAGAGAGTAGAAAAACTCGTTAGTAAGTACATTTATTTATAGTGAGAATTTCCTTAAAAATGTAAAGAATACTTAAAAATTATAGAATTAACATAATATATCTTGGAATATATATAACATAGTTTACTAAAAGTTAAGTATATTAGATTGCATGAAACTATACTTCATCAGTAACTCGTATATTTATTATCACACATCAGCAAGTAATCGCAGAGTACCCCTCGATTGCTGTCTGACTTCTCTTGAAATCAATACTCCTTGACAGTGGGTGACAAGTGAATGGCTTTGCTGCATAGATAAAAAACGAAAACGAAGCAGACGAACCCATCAGTTGAGCACGCCCGATCTTAAGATACTCTTCTCTCAATTTTGGAAGACCTTTGCGAATTGTAATAACTTCTGTGTTTGCCATCGAATCAGATTAAGATTTGACAAATATGTGGTTAAGGTGTTACTCTATGTATATGTCAAATCACAAAGCTATGACTTTGATGCTTTGCAGAATAATCGCAAATTACCAGTTTACACAGATGGTGGGTGTGGCATCCAATATTTAATGTAAACTTTATGCACGTATGGTAAACAGTAACTTTAAGTGTTTCTAGCTTTTATAATAGCAGAGATCTGAGTGTTAATACAGACAGACGGACAGATATATAGACAGACAGACAGAGAGAAAGACGGACACGGCTCAATCCTCTTAGCACATGATACTGAGCAGGAATATACATACATATATACTCTGCGGGATCCGCCACACCTTTATCTGCCTGTAACATACATTTGCACAAAGTCAGTACACCCCTTATTGACCATTTTCAATGGTGGAAGAGTATAAAAACAACAAGACTGGCATATGTAGGTGAAGCTTGTCTGTCTTTGGTTTCAAGTCGGGGTACAGTAAAACAGGAAGTTACATGTGTGTGTGTGTGTTTTGTAATTAAATATGTTTTTTTTTTATAGAGCAACTGCCGCTCTCTTGGGGCATTCCCATTCTACACACACACACTTGCAGCTTCCGTTTGTTGATAATAAAACTGTGATGTGACCACTGTGCTACCTCCCTCCCCCGCTGTCTCACTCTCTCCTTTCTTTCTCTCTGTCTGCTCCCACTCTATTCACTTTGCATTTGATATGCAAATTGCGACTGCGACTTGGCTTCCTCAAATTGGCAAAGTTCATTTCAATTTATGCCAAAAACGCCCATGCACCATGGACCACATGGCGGAGCGATCTGACCCCACGAATTTAGCATAGCATGACTGCGTTTGCAGCCCACTGTGCAGGCGCGTTCTTGTCTTGTCGCTAAACCAGATGCAGATTACGCAGAATTTTTATGCTTCTATAAGAAGTTTTACTTTCCCCTCCCCTCCCTCTTCTCCGGCTTTACTTTTCTCTTATTTCTTTTGTAGTTGTTGTTGCTGTTGTTGAGTTTTTTTAATACGCAAATACGTTGAGGGCACTCAAAGTCAACTGCTGAAGTTGCGCACTGTCCGCTGTCTCCTTCACTCAGATTGTCTGATTGTCTTCTCGGTTCTCTGGTCGAGTTCTGCTTCTTAGTTTCCAGTTCTCTTTTCTCTGGCTCCTTTTCATTTCTCTTCTTTTGCGATTGTGCTGATTATTTTTGCATTTGTGATGCGTTTCTTCAGAAATTTCTACTCGAACCAATAGTAAGGCACACTCAAATATTTTATTTATAGACCTCAGTTTACGATTTGTCCATGTCGCACAAGTATCTCAAACTTTCAAGACATTTTATTTTATAGCAACTCTCCAACGCCTTCTTCTCGGAGGTCTCTCCGTTAATGTGCGTAATATTGAAATTAATATCAATTTTTATAGCGTTATTTAAGTGTGAAAATGCACTAAAAACAATGCCAGCTGCTCTCTGACGCTGCTGAAATTTGACGGGATGCTGCGAGCTTCTCGCCCTCTCTCTCCATCTTCCATTTGGGTCACAGCATAAAGTGCCCATAAACGGGAAAGAGACCATTCAGGCGACCGCCCCAATAACGCACTAATTGATATTTGATGTAATTCCGCGTGGGGGTACAAAGAAAAACTCCACTTGCCGATGGAAATGAAAAACGTCTTCAATTAATGCGATGCGTTATAAATAAATGAAATAAATATGCATAATAAACAGACAGCACTCCCTCTTTATCTCTCTCTGGAGATGCAGACTGACATAGGTGAGTGAGAAGGCGAGAGAGCGAGAGAGCAAGAGAGAGAGAGAGAGGCAAGCTGATTTACGAAGCAAGTTCTCATTCTGCTGTTCTAAAAATATTTTTCAGGTTTTATGTCAGTTTCTATTAGAAATGAAACACAAGTTATTAATGATATTTACAAGGAAATATGTTTATAGGAAACAGGGGGAAGGTAGCGGGGCAAATAGTAACCCCCCTGAATTGATGGCACTTTGCTGTTTGCTCTTCGCTGTTCTGAAGTAATTTAGTTTTTATGTTCCGTCAATAAAAATGATATTTTGCAGTGCGATGTCATCATGCAAATGATGGAACACACTAACTGGGTCAACTATCATAACATACATATTTTATATACACATCTCTCTGTCTACGCTGATTGGTAGTGGAGTGGAGGCTGCAAAGTTTCGGGCATTAATTAGACGCATTAACGAGTCGAACAAACTAATTCATCTAAACTGTCATCATCATTTCGAGCAACTGTCAAGCCATTAGAGGAGGCCCAATGTCGACATTGACGAAAAACTTAACGCATTACCCAACCTTGCTAGGTGTCGGGTTAGACCAGGGTGGAGGGATTGAGGAAGGGAGGGAGCAGCTGGGGGTTGTCCATTGGTTGGTTGCCTGAAAAAGTCACTTTTAATTATGCCACAGAAGCTGGTGCTAGGTCCCGGCCCCGGCTAAATATTAATGAGCCATGGCACGCACTCGGTCGGTCGACCCATCGAGCAACCCTTATGAATATTACATGATCAGAATCCGAAGTCAGCTCTCTCGTTCACTCCCATTCTCTACCTCTCTCTTTCTGGCTGTGCTAATCAATCAATTGCCATGGCTGGAGTTGGACACTGGCAATTGGCTTGGCATTTTGGCAAAACTAACATAGGCAACAACTATGTCAGATTCATCATACAACAACAACAACAACAACATCTCCATCATCATCATCTTCATTATACTCATAATCATCATAGTCGTTGTTGGCGGCAACATGTTGCAATTGTTTTAAAGCTATTCTCGACATTGCTCTGATTGAATGGCATATGACCCCTCTCTCTCTCTCTCTTTCTCTGCATCCCCCCTCTGATGCTGTCCGGGCGGGCCCTGTCACTGTGATGTATGACAAAGATTTGACAGCACTAATTCAAATCTTGTGTACGATTCATATGCAAAAAGAATAACAGAAAGAACACACAGACAGACACGGCTAGGCCACTAATGAACTACATATGTCAGCAGATGGAAAATTACAATATCTTGTCGCTCTTTAAAGTGCAGCCCAGTCGAGGGCACAGTTGCCACCCCCACTTGAAGCAGAACTCGAGCGACTTCAATAAACAAAACATGCAAGAGAGTGACTGCAAGGGGAAGAGGTACTAGGACAGGGCATGGGTACTGGGGTAGGTATAGGGATAGCTACAGGGATTGGAATGGGGATTGGCACTGGGGCACAAGTGCAAGTCGTGAGTTGCAGCCGCAGCAGTTGCACAGCACGCGGAAGTGTCTGCTGCATGTAAAAGAAAGAGAAGGAAGCAGCAGAGAATGGGAGAGAGAGAGACAGAGAGAGAGAGAGAGAAAACTCAGCTGCCTTTTGCTGAGATGCGGAAGTGGCTGGCGTTGTTTTAGTTGTTGTTGTTGTTGCTGTTGCATGCATTGTTTGCCACAAAATGAAATATTTATAAACAAAATGCATGTGGCATACATATCATATATGTATATGATATGTATATATGTATGTATTTATATAGAAAGATAACAATAACTGTGGGTAAGCGTAGCTAAAACAAAGGGACAGCACAGCTCATATTGTTATCGTTCAACTTTTCTCTCCTCTCCCTCTCTGTCTATGTTGCAAGTTGTGCTGCAAGTTATGCCATCTCTAAGGCACTACATAATTAAGGCAATCAAATGCTAATTACCGCCGATTTGTCAGTTCATTGTCAGGTGGCAGATTATAAATGCAAATCACACAAATTCAACGTCATAAATAACCAAAACAGTCTCGAATTTGATGGGTTCGCCCTCAGGCAGCAGATCGAAGATCAGCAATCGACGATCGATGATCCCTGATTGACGTTCGCATATTGAATATCTAATGATTTGTTTGTCGTGGCATATAACATACATATATCATTGTGAATGATATTCATTCACATTATGAAACTTCGTTTTTTATGATATTCATTCATTATGATCTTCATTCATTATAATCTTCATTCTCTCTGATCTCCCATACATATACCATTCTCAATGAAGGCTCGCTAGCTTAAATTTGAGAACAGTGCGTGATAAAAGTCAACGCCCGCGCTGAAAAGTAGCAGCGAATAATGGAAAATGGCGCAGCTGGTGGAGAACAAAACTAAAAAATGAAAAAAAGAAATACAAAAACGCATTCAATGTTGCTGCCTCCTGCCGCGTGGTGCATTCACCTACATTTTCCGCACCCACGCACCGCAGGATGGCGTCGCAACGCGAATTTGTGCAGCTTGTTGGAAACTAGAAAAAAGCAGCAGGAGGAGGTAGAAGGCGTGGCAACTGACGACAAAAGTCGACTGGCTGGCGAAACACTTAAAACTACACCAAGTGTGTCCAGCAGCTTGGAAAAAGTGTGGCATAGCAGAGGGCTGAAGAGGGGGAGGGGAGAAGAAGCGGGGTTTGGGAAGGCGGGTGCAGACGAGTTGAGCTCGACTTTTGTTGGCTTATTTAAATTTGCACGGCACACGGCGCGAAGAGGTTATTAAAATAAACATTTGACGGCAGTTGCTGCTGCAAGGGTGCAGATCGCACTCGCTGCTGTTTACCGTTACACTTGCCACACCCACCTCCCCCTTCACTGCAAAAAATACTATTTGCAGTAAGTGGCAAAAAAGAAAATACCGCAATGGCGACAGTTTCAGGGGTTTATGCCTTGATGAAGAGTTCCTTTTTCATTTACTAGAGAAGATTACAGAGCAAGCTATGAGTTGCCATGAAGAAGTAAACTTATAAGGGAATAAAAAAGAAGAAAATACTTTATTTGCTGCTCTATATGCCAGCAGTTTCTTTCGTATACTATCTTATACTATTATTTCTTATCTTCTATCTTCTGTTAAGAATATTTTATATCATTCTCTTATATTATAGATATTTCTATGAATCATTCAAATTTATGCAAGTATTTATCATAGCCAATAGTCTGTTTTATTTGAAAATGTGTATTGAAGATGTATTTTGCACTTCTTCCTGTTACTGCACACTGTAAATAAGTCGGATGGGACTTAATAGGACCGATATATAATATAACTGTCATACAAACTAGTCTGCAATTCTGGGTTTCTTCTGTCTCTATTGTGCATATTCTCTGATATCATAAACTTTGCAATGAAGCATGTAGTTAGTAATTTAGTATATGGAATATATGCGACCTTTTTTTTGCCACTGGTTATCCAAACTACTCACATATGTTGTAATCTAGACAAATCAGTTTTCCTTTATCACTTATCTTTTCTATTAATATTGAACAATTTGTTAATCAAAAAAAAACTCTTGATAATCGTAGAGTTTCTACTACTTCTGCTTGCTCAATTCGACTCCAATCTGTAGACTTGCAGCCTGCTGGCAACCCCTTTGCCTTTAGCCACTTTTTCGGTCCGAGTAACATGCACAAACATGCACAAACAGGCACAGACCCGAACGAGCAGTAGCAACAGCAGCCGAAACTCTTTAGCAATTTTGTAATTTAATTAAAAATATTTTTTTCAAGTGGTTTACGCTGTAAATACAACAAACTATCTGACGCCACTATCCAGCTATGTACCCCCTCTCCCTTCTTCCCACTCCCCCCTGCCCATTGCTAGATCTACTTTGCGTTACTTTTCATGCAGTTTCCTGCACTTCCACAGTCCTCTCTCTCACTTCTCCCTCCTGCTTTCCACTGTGTCTGTGTGCATGTGAAAGAATTTTAAAACTCCATTTTGGCAGCTGCTGCTGCTGTTGCTGTTAGTGGCGCTGCCTCAGTCTTTGCCTGCCCCTTGCCCCTTTTTGGTTGCCACACACTTGCTGCAAGTTTCGAGTGCTGCGCGCCTGTGTGTAAATATTTTTGCAATTAATTTTGAGCGGCTTATAATTTACTAATTTAGTTTTTTGTGTGTTGCTGCTGCAACGAAAAGTTGATGCCACAAAAATTTTACGGCTTGGCAAAGAACACAGACTGAAGCTGAGAGAGCTAAGAAGGAGTGACCGAGAGAGAGGGGGGGGAGTGTGGTAACTTTTTATGTAACTCAAGTTAAAGTTTACGTGGAAATTGTGTAAAAAGTTCTTGACGTGATTTGCTCACGCCTTGGATAACACAAGTATAAATGAAATACCCTATACTAGTATATGATATGATATGCTACCTGTTTCTGTTGATGGATCCACCATGAAATTTAATTAAATTAATCAAAATAAATTTGCATATTACAGAACTAACAAACCGACTGAAGCTTGTCCACAAAATGGAAATAAAAGTGAGTGAGAATGGCAAAAAAGCCAACCGCAGACACACACACACACAGGCAACACACACATGCAACACACACATATATACACACTCACAAACACATTTCCATCAGCAAGCACAACAAAGGAGCGTAAATTCTAATTTGGCAAATGTGGTAAAAGAATTTCAAGTCGACTGCGGCTGCGGCTGCTTTGCCATTTAAATGACGCACACACACACTAGCACACACACATACAGACTCGCATTTGTATATTGCGTATGCGTATATATTACAATTTTCATATTTCTTTTGCTTGTGGCCCAAAAAACTAAAACTAATTTGGAAAAACTAGAACGCATATGTGTTTTCTCTTTATCTGTATAATTTTTGCTCATTTTTAGCGGTAGAACCTTTTTCTGTCCCTTCATGTGTGTGCAAGGGTGTGTGTGTGTATGTTTAACAGGCATGCAAACATATAAGAGCACCCACTAACACACACACACACGCGCACAGGCACTTCAACGTGTGTTTCATGCGTTGGTTTTGGTTTGCGAGCTTGACAGCATTTCAATAGAATCAACACACACAAGCAAGCTGCGCTTGTTGAGGGGGGGGGGAGGGAAGGTAAGAAAATTAAATAAAATTATAAATAAAATATAGAGAGAGAGAGGGAGCGAGCACAGCGGGAAAATGTGCATAAATAGTGTGCCAGTTGCATGCGGCGTATACGCAATATGCGAGCTAGCTTCAAGTGGAGCTCTGTGTGGGTGCCCGTCTGTGCTTGTTTGTATAACTTATTTTCAAAAGGGTGTGTGTGTGAGTGTGTTTGTTGGCACTTGACAAATTCTTGCAGCATTGCAGGCTGCTCTGCTTACGCTGCTCTGATTTCAGCCAAACAAGGGACTCTTCTCTTCACTTGGCTGCAACCTAATTAAACTGCTCATCGGCTCCCACGCAGCCAGCAAAGTGATCGTGCAGCTTATCTTGCAGTCACCTTATCAGTTGCATTGCCCAAACTTGTTGATCCCCATAGAGATGAACATTTTATTAAGGCATTAGAAAAGGGAGAGCAGGGGAGTAGGAAGAGCAGGAGATAAGGAGACTGCAACCCAAAGCGAACTATGGTCAATATCATAGAAGGCTTTCAATAAATTGCTGCCACAGACAGCGGTCCTTTTTAGCGGCTTCTCTTCTCTCGATGCGAGCCAATAACTGACTGACAATCACTTAAGTAGAAACCGATAGAAATCTTGACGACGAAAACGGCAACTGCAGCTCGACAGCTGGAAAACTGGACAACAAGGCAAACAAACGAGAAAAGACTGAGGGAAAAAACACACGGACGAATGGCAGAGACAGCTAGACAGTAAGAAAGATTGCAGGGAAGTAGAAGAAGCAGATGCAGAAAAAGAAGAAGACATTGTAGTGGAAGAAGTAATGCCAAGCAAGCTGGCCAAAGTCATGGGCATTGGACATTTATGGATATTGAAGCTTATAGACGAGTGGAAAAGAAGATGGGAGATGGGAGAGAGAGGTAGTTGTGAGGCAGAGCAAGATGAGAGACAGAGGGAGTTGTAAGAGTAGAGCCAGTCTCTGCTACAGACCAAACTGGTTTGCGTTAGCAACTTGGACTCCACGTGGAAAATACTACGTACTATTGTGCTATGGAAAGGCTGCGGTTAACGCGGGTTGCTGCTGCTGGTCAAGAGATCAGCTGTGGAGCTCGGCAACTCTGCACTGGGTCTCGGGGTCAGTTAGAAGTTTTTGCATTTATTTACGACTAGAAATTTAATTAAAATTGCTTTATTTGATGGCGCCACAAGCTGAGCTCCTCCTTCACGAAGATTATATGAAAGGAGGAGGAGTACTAGCAGGGGAAGGAAGGGGAGCAGTAAAAGGTGCAGCAGTAAAGTTGGTCGACATAAATATGAGCAGCAAATGGCAAACAATTTTGTTGCATCAAATGGACAGCAATTGTTGCTACTGCCAACTATGCAACGTGGCAGCAAACAGAGAGAGAGAGAGGGGGAGAAAGAAAAGAGAAAGGCAGTTTGTATGCCACTTGCCACCTACTCCGCCGCTAGTTGCCCATAAAGCAGTCACAAAGGTACTCATGGCATTCCTTTGCCTGCACCCACACCTTGCCCCATCTCACCTACGTCTCTCATGTGAGAAATTGTATTGTTGTGTGCTGAAAAATGTCTATATATATGTGTCCACGACTGTAGAGTTTATATTTATGCCAGCTACTATATAAGTTCCTTTTCCCCTCCATCTCTCTTTCTCTTCGTGCTGCTGCACTTGCGTGCTTTATCGTCTTTGACTTTCCAAGCCATTGTAGGGCTGCAGGTTAAGGTAGTACAGAGTCTGCCTCTGCGCCATAAATAACGCATAAAAACCTTCAACAACAACAAGAACTATTCTGCTTTAAGCTTGTGCGAAATGACTGCAAAAATACCAAACGGAATTTGCCAATAGAACCGATTACCGATTACAAATTGAGCCCAACCAGCTGCAAAATGCACTGGCCTGTTCCCCTACTCCCCCTGGTCTCTCTCTCTCCCCTGGAGAGTTGATGTCATGTTGCCATGTTGAATTCCTGCTAGAACATGTGTCCAGGCGCTGTACGTGCCGCTTGGCAATCAGGCGGACAAATAAAAACTAAATAAATTATTGACATAATATTGAGAAGAGTGCGAGAGAGAGAGGGAGAGAGAGGGAGAAGGAGCAGCTTGCATTGCAGATGTGGAGACCAAGTCTCGCGATGCTCACCGCAGTCGTAATTGATTTTCAAAGGGCTACTTGAGGTGGGGCGCAGGAAATCGTGCCTCTTGTGTCAACTCGGGCAAATAAAATATAATTGTAATTGCAAAAGACAAAAGATCAAAAGGATAGACAGACCGAAACAGAGACAGAGAAGGAAAGAGAGAGAGAGAGGGGGAGAGAGAGAGGAGAGAGAGAGAGACAGACAGGCAGTCTCTGTTGCTGTCTGCGCCCATTCCCAGTTGCAGCAACGAATCTAAAACAATAATCATAATATTGATGATGATAATGATGACAATGCTCCACTGCAGATACAATTGTATCTCAGCTCTGTCCTCTCCCTCCTCTCTCTCCCTGCTCTGCTGCCTCTCAAGTGCGCGCAAAACATTCGTTAAATGTGCCAAAGTAAGCAACGTTCTCGCAGCTCGTATTGATTTCAGACTCCTCTCCGAAGGGTTTTGTCTTTATGTCGCGTCTACCTGTGCCTGTCAAGATGCTGGGGCACCAGCAGCACCAGGTTCTCTTGCCAGGCTCCTCTGCTCGTTGTCAAGTATTTATGCTAAGAGCTGTCAAACAACTTGTAGTTACATTGATTACATGAACGAGTCCGGCCCCAACTCAGGCAGACTCTTCTCTCTATATGAGAATCAGTTTTAATGTGATTGCATTACATAGTTGGAGAGAGACTCAATCCCAACTGGGAATCAAGCTGGAGACTCGCGTCAAGTGCCAGAGATTATCAGTTTACATACCTGAAAGTAAAGAGAGAGAGAAAGCTCAGTTAGTTGCCAGTTCAGCTCAAGCTCAGTGCTTAACAAGTTACCCAATATCCCCAGTAACCAGTCACCAAACTAGAGAAGGAGTTCAGTGGAAGACGAGTGTGGGTGGAGAAGGAGTAGGAGCAGGAGAAAGAGGAGTAGGAGAGTCGCCCAATTTGGTGTAGAAATTATTTCAGCATAGTAAACTGCTTTGTGCAACTATGCAAAGCAATTTTCAGACAAGCAGCGACTGCAACATGCATCAAATGGGGCAGCACACACACACACACACACACACACACTCACAATGACACACGTACATTAAAACACCATTAGTGCAAAGTTTACCAACACTACGCCCACGCGACGCCTCAGACTGTGCCAGCCCCGTGAAGTCAACTTCATTACACGAAATGTGCCCACGCCTTCAAGAGAAGAAAGCAGGCAGATAATGCCAGCCGATATGACTGTATAGAGCATGATATTAAAGGTAGTTATGCGAACACTTTTAGAGGAATTTTTTCCAGGCCAGTTTTCAGGCATTTTCCAATAGGTAGACACGCAATTTTGCCCATCGCCCATCGCAACGCACGAAAGCAGCTTCGGTAATAAGACGACTCAACTTAGCTGAGTGGAAGGGGGGGTGGCATGAGTAGCAGTTGAGGAGGGGGAGAAGTGGGGAGGGGGGGGAACAGTAAGGGGAGTGGGGCGCGTTGTAGGTGCTTGGTACGCGTTGTCCCCACGTAGAACCCACCTTAGGCTATTATGGGTTTTCATTTTCATAGTTTTTCCTTGTAGTTTTTTTTCGCTGTGTTTTGGCGGCTTTGTTCCCTTTCCCCTTACCCACCTTCCCACACTTCACCAGGTCGACAGCACAATGCGAATATGTTGGCACACACGTACACACACAGACGCACGGCAATTTGGGTATCGACAACAACAGCAGCAGCAGCGGCAGACAACGCTTGCAGCTTGGCGGCCACAAAATCCTTTGCACAAAACACGCACATCACTGATGGCCGCCCCGTTCCCAGCCACGACCCAACCTCCTTCTCCCTTTCCCCCTCCCCTTGCACACCACCTCATCTATCCATCGAATCGAAGCGACGCAGTCCCGGGGCCTAGCAACACCCACATGGCTCGTTTATCTATCTGGCAGCCCATAATGGGCACGCATATAAGAATGTAGGATATGTGCACGAAGCGAAAAAGGGGTAGGGGTAGACAGGGGGTGGAGTTGGGAAGGCGAAGAAGGTGGGAAAAGGAAGGGCAGGGGGAGGGGGCTAGCAATAGACGATGGGTTGGTAAGGCAACTTCTTGATGGTAACAAAATATAGTCAATAAATTGTGCCGAGGGCATTATGGAAAAATGTCTTCTTCTGATAAGAAGAGAGAACGGAAGAGAGAGGGGGAGATAGAGGGAGATAGCCTAAGAGACAGACGGAGACAAAAGAAGAGAGTTACCTAGAGTTAGAGACAAGAAGAGTGCATGAAAGAGAGATAAGTTCTCATAAGGGAATACAGAGAAAGAGATACTACACAGGGCAATAGAAGAAAGAGAGACAGACTCGCTAAATAGGCTGTAGAAGAATGAGAGACAGGCTTGATAAATTTGATTTCAAAAGAAGTTTCTATTATGAAAATGTTTCCATTAAAAACTATAGGATATAGTTGCCCGACTTTAATGAAATGAAAGCAGTGTATTTTGATTGCTGTCTAAATTCACTGATAGATTGAGTTATTTCGAATAAACAATGCAGGCCAAACCAGTAGTAAATTTGGTTGCAATATTTTGACAAATCTCTTAAAAGCCGATAGTTTGTATGCTAGCTACACGATATATCGGTCCGATCCGGCTCGTTTCGACCAATTCACAACGTGCAGCACTAAAGAGCATGTGTGCCAAGTTTCATCAATATAAATTTTAAACTAAAAGACTAGAAGAGACAAACATGGCCAGATCGACACCCCAGTGGATACTGATCATGAATATATACGATATATTTTATGGGGTGGCAGACTTATCCCAAGGCACGTTGCAAGGTTAGAACAAACTCAGACCACACTCTCTTGCGATATGGAATAGAACAAGAAGTGAACTACATTACATTGCACGATATACAGTTTCTCCATTCTCGATCTACTCTACTTCACTCTCTCTCCCCCACCATATTCGCAGGTCAATTAGAGCTAATGTCGGGGTTTACCTTCACGCTACACGCGTTTAAGTGACTTGTCATTAAAATTGAAACTTCAGGTCACTTTATGGGCCTGTCGACAAGCTTCTTGAGCACAAATAAAGTCAAGTCAAGTTGAGTCGGCGCATAGATAAGCACGAATGAAACTGGCGACTTGTCGGCCTTATGAGCCCTCAACCTTTTCAGGCACGTACCAACAACAACAACAACAACAACCTAACAAGTACAACAAAACAAAATGACTTCAACTCAAAGCAAAGTTGAACGACATTAAAAAGCGGCGCAGGAAAAATTTAATTTTCTGTTTTTTTTTTTGTGGTAGCCGACGCACATAAAAATTAAAATAAATACAGCACTTACTGCAAAGACTGTAAAAGGGGAGGAGGGGCAGGGCAAAGAGGAGGTTAAACTTAAAAAAGCCATAAAAAAAAGGTCAAAACGCGGAAGAGGAGCGCAATGGAATGTTTTGTGAGCCGCCTTTTTAACGGCTCCTTCAAGGCGTCACGTAGGTGGAAAACGCCAAGAGGAAACTGAACACTGAACGGGCCTGTAATAATAATAATATGGCCAAGAATTATGAGACACGCAGCCAACAGGCAAAATGGCAGACAAAGAAGAAAGAGCAACAAGGAGAAAACGAAGAGAGAGAGAAAAAGTATTCGAAAAGTATTCGCGAAAATTGGTTTGGTTCGTTGTTGTTTTTGTTGTTAATAAATTAATCGAAATCTATTACAATTTTTGCTAATATGTGAAGCGCGTGGGCCGCCTAACGGTTAACCCCCAGCAGCAACAACAATAACAACTACAACTACAACTACAACAATCGATTACAATCTGTTTGCTTGTTAAGTTACAAGACAGGCCAAAGCAGAGACGCATCGAGTAGGGGAGGGAGGGGGGGGTTGGTGGCAACCCGTTCGAACGTCTTTGCCAATTTTCCATTTGGCATTTGCTGTTGTATGCCCCAAAAAGTGGCCAGGCCTTGTTTGGCTTAGCCCCAGTCGGAGCCGCAGTTGCACAGCCTCAACTCCGTAGCCGGTCTGACCAAGGCAACAACAACAGAACGACGACGACGACCAATCGAGCGTGGGGGCCAATAAGCCGCGACGAAAAAAAATTGTTCGCTGGCTTTTCTTGGCTTTGCTTTTGCGGAAAATTGCGTTCGCCTTTGCCTGCCTGCCTCTGTCTCTCTCTGCTCCTACTTCTACTACTCCTGTTCCTGTTGCCTTCTTGCAGCACGTTTGTGTAGTTGCCTCAAGCTGCACAGTGCTTTTTGATTACGGCCCGCTTGGCTTACTCCTTCTCCTTCCCTCCCCACACACAGAAGGGTCACACATGAGTTTGTGGTATCTACATGAGTCTCTCTCTGCGTGTATGTGTGTGTGTGTGTGTCTGTGTGGGTTGCATTGTGCGAGTTACGACTTGAGCAAATGACTTTTTGGGCTGGCAAATTTCGTTGTGCCGCCCATAAAGCCTAATGAAATGCGGCAACCCTTTTTAGTGTTTACCTCGATCGATTTCAATTGCGTCGTCGTAAACTCAAGAATGATCGTATAGTAGTTCTGGCTAAACGATCTGAGGAGCCTATCTCAATCATCTATTGCAGTCCATTAAACGTGTGGCATGTCAGGGAGATGGCAGGGAGCATCTCTCACACCATCTCTCTCTCTCTCTCATGCTCTGTGTCTCATTAAAAGTCTGTAAGTTTTTTCGCCAGTTTCGATAAAAAACGCAACCCACGTCCGCTGTTCCTTGCTGCCTTACCTCTCTGCCTCCCTCCCTCACTTCCCCTTTGCTAATGAAGTGTTATTTCATTTTTCTGATATTATTTCTTCTTGTTTTTCTGCCGTCTTTGCCGTCCTCGACCATCCTCTTTGCTATATAAATTGCTCAATCCAATGCAAACACGCCGCACCTCAAATACCAAGATGAAGCGACTGCGGCTGCTGCCTTGGCCTGTGCCTCGGCCTGTGTCTGACTTGTTTTTTTTTTGTTGTTGTTGTTGGTGTTGTTGGGTGCAGCACACGCAAACGATTGTTGAACGCGGCGACACCTACGCAGTCGGCGTAAATTACAACAACAGCGAACTTCAGCCCTTCTTCTACAGCCTTCTGCTTTCACTAGCTTGAGTAGTACGTCCCTCTCCCTCTCCCTCCCTCTCTAGTATGTGTAGCAGTTGCAATTAAGGCAAATAAGCTAACAAAGTCTCCCTTTCCCCCCTTGGCCAACGCCCACGCAGAGCAGCTGCGCGAGGCTTGTGCAAAAATGGCTAAGAAAAAATGGCCAACATGACAACGCTGACATGCGACATTAAATGCCAAGACAGGGCAAAGATGATGTTAGTATAGCCTTGCCTGGCTCTGCCTCTGACTCTGGTCTTACTGGAACATTGCGTGCCTATCGCGCTGGTTGCGATTCTCCCGAGAGAGCGAGAGAAATGTTCGCAACGCACGCAAAAAATCGCAGCGCATTAAAATCACTGCGTGTGCGTGCAGCAAGCTGTGTCCAGCAGCAGGATGGGTGAGTAGGAGGGGAGAGGGGAGCACTGGCAGTGTTATCAAATAATGCCACAAATTGCCAGGCGGCTGCGGCAATGAAAGTCGCGTCGGGCCATTTAAATAAATAATTAATACGCCTTAATTAAGCAACAGCAGCAGCTAGCAAGGGCAGCCCAAGTCGTCTGGCTCAGTTTGATGAGGGACCTTTCAAACTAAGACTGAGATTGAGGTTGGAGCTGACCAAGGCTTGGTAAACTGAGGTAGCAGTCTATGTATAAGAGATGCAGATAGATAGATTAATACATAGATAGGTAAAAGATACGCTACTTGAGTGGATAATAGATCAACTGATGAACTAGCAAACTGGTTGAGATAAAACTATTTGTAGGCTGATAGATATGTATGGTAGATAGATGGACATCTGTTAGATACATACTAATAATGGTTAATGGCTTGACAAATAGATGGAGGACCCACTGTTCTTTATATAGTTCGACTTAGCTCTAGTTCAAGTTAACATCAACTCAGTTGCAGTAGTTCACTGGTTCAGCTCTATTTTATTCCCTTGTTTACATACTCAATAGTTCTAGCCATAATTTAGTATGAATAAACTTAGTGAAAGTTGTGGGAACTCACTAGTTCACTTCATTCACTTTATCAGCTCAGTTTGGTTCCAGTTGCAATTCCAGTAATTCACAAGATTAGTTCAGTTTCATTTTAAGTAGTTGAACTTATTAGAATTGTAGTTTATTAGCTAAGATTGTTTGCATTTGATACATCTAACTAGTTCACTTCTTTTCGTGCTTAGTTTGGTTCCAGTTGTACTCACTTCGGTTCCTGTTGCTCGTCCAGCAGTTCATTAGATTAGTTCAGTTTGCAGTTCCCGCAATTAACCAGTTTAGTTCGTATGCAAAGCGCAATGTTCGCTCAGATTGCGCTTGTTTTTTGAGGCTGAGACAGAGATTTCTTGCTTGCCTCAGGTTCACCTCAGCTGCGCAGCTTACTCTGTCTCTTGTTGTGCCGCTTCCTGTGACTCCAGTTCGGCTGCTACTGCAACTTCTCCTGCCCCTCATGCCTGGCTGCCCACCTAATTTAAAATTCAATGCACGCAACAGTCGCCGCTGTCGTCGCCGTTTAGTTTAGATACTTTTTTCCATTTGGCTGTCTTTGGTTTTTTGTTTCTTCTTTCTTACTGTGTCTTCTTACCTCTACTGTCCCTTGTTCCTTCTTGTTTTTTGCTGCTGCCGTTCATTCTTCTCCTTATTTTTTCTGGCTCCATAAATTCTCCAAAAACTATTTATGCTGCGCATAGTTTTAGCATGGCTCGCACTAATTATGCAGCTGGATTACAGCTCGAACCTCCTTCTTCTCTCCTGCACAATCTCGATGGCAATCTCGGCGCAGTACGACCCACTTTTTCGTCGAGCAGCTAATGTATGCGTGGGCGAGAAAGAGACAGAGGATTGCATGGAAAGGGGAGGGGGAGGAGTTTAAAGCAGGCTCATAACCGGCGGCTATAATTCATGGCGGGTGCTCGACGGCGATGGCAATGGGAACGGCGTCTGTTTTGAAATTGAAAGAAAATAATTATAAGGCAGCGGAAATTGAATTTCTTATTACAGCCGGCCGAGCAGCAGGAGCAGGAGCAGGAGCAAGACATGGCCAAGACAGCAGGACAAGCAGATGGAGGATAAGGAAGCTCGTCCTAACATGGAAGTGCTTGCAAATTAATTAAAATCCATAAAGTCGCTGGCAACCCTGGGCAGCCCTTGGGCCAATTTCACAGCCATTTGCCAAGCAGCGATTGCCAATTCCAATTCCAATCTCTGCAACTCTTGCAGCTCCCTCAACTTCGTCTCCATTACCAACTCCTGCCATAGGTCAAGGTTGCAAGACATTTCTCCTTCTACGTTCTTTGTCAAGTCTCTTTTCATTCCATTACGTTTAGTTTCGCTTTTGGCCACTTGTAGTTCGTATTGTATTCTGATTTATTGAGGGGCGTGCCACATTTGGGCTCTATGCATATTTCATTGGGCTCCTGCTTGAGATATTCATGCAATGCACAGGTTGAGATATTCAGTTCCACCTCCAAATACCCTTTAAAGTTAAGTCGTTGTGATTATTTAGGTCTTGTGTTGGTTTCTACTAGAGCTGCAATACTATCGGTAGATGCTATGCTATCCCAATAGTACTTAAAGTATTACAAATAAAATTCAAATTTGTGCAGGGCTCCTGAAATCAAATCAGTCTAGCCGGGTTTGGCTTTTTTTTCATCCTTAGATTAATCAAATTAGCCCAAAACCTGTGATTGCCAGCAACTTTTATTTATAAAACTTGCTCGCTGTCAAAAAAATCAAATAGTGATGCAAATTATTGTTCACTATCGAAACAAAAAAGTTGATGGTAGTCTATCACACAAATATGATATATACAATATATCATGAATGTTTGGCCTTGCTTTACTTTACTTAAAATTCATTTCTGCACTTCATTGCCTCAAACATTGATCTACAATCTATAGGAATTTCGTCATAGCGCTTCTCTTCGGCTCTTTGACTCTGACCTGACTCATAAGTATCTTCTACTATATTTCATTGGGCCCAAAATAGCGTCCTCTGCCTGGATCCTCTTCCTCTCTTTCTCTCCCTCTATCTCCCTTTTGGTCTGCCTCGCTTGAGGCACAAGACGAACGCGACCACAAATTACAAATTGAAAGTAGTTTGTATCTGTATCTGCTGCCGTTGGCTGTAAAAAATTTAAGTGCATAAGCAAAGTAGCAACAGCAGCGACGAAGGCTTCGCTGGCTTCTCTCTCTCTGGCCTCGGGATAGGGCGCAATTTCGGGCCACGTTCGGGGGCACAAGTGTTGCAGTGGAGGGGCGGTGTGCGGGGCAAATATGTATGTGCAGAGCATGTTATGCACTTTTCCTGCGGCTACCGAAAAGTGTACTCACACACACACACACAGAGGCAGACACACAAACACTCTCATAACAATAACAGAAAAACTTGCAAGTGGCCGAGCGTGTCCATAAGGAGCCCAACTGGGCACTCGAAGTGCTCTCGTCCCTACTCTGTTGCTGTTGTCTCGTTCACTCCCTTGCCCCGTCTCTCTCCCTCTGTCCCTGTCTGCGCATCACATTGTCTTCTTCTTCGTCTGGGCTTTTGTTTCATTCATGAAGCTGCCCTTCGCTTTGGTCGCTTGTTCTTTGTGGCTGCCTGCCCGATAGATTCTGCTCTGCAGTGCCTCAAGCAAGGGCCGCACGGCAAGTGGCAAGTTGCAAGTGGTAAGTGGCAAGAGCACAGAAGGGTCTCTAACGTTAACCCATAATTTGTGTTGTACTCCAGAGGGAAGAGGGGACACACTGCTGGCAGCAACAACAACGCGTGATTATCATCGTTGAATGTGGAAAACATGAAAATCAGCTTGAAGGAAAGTGCCGTCATGTTTTGAGCCTGAAGATTCGACTAGTCTTCTCGAAACTAATGCGACTAATTTGGCTTTCCTAATTGCTAAATGAGCAAAACATTTTTTGTATAATTTCGAAACATTTATCTGGCAACCCTGCGCGGCATACTCATCAATTTGCCCAAAAGAAGCATTTGCTGCTGCTCTGCTAATCCTTTTGGTCTAAATACGGCATTAACAGGCACACACACACCAATGCACACACATACATAGCAAGACAAATAGAGTTGTAGCCAGTGCTCATATATCAAGGGGGCAAACCTCAAGCAGCTGCGATGACAACGACAACGAGGAGCGGACTCTACTCGCTCCTCCCTCCAACCTCGCAGCCAATACTCCCTTCTCGTGCAGGAGGATTAGTGGCCACTGGCTGGCGGCTTTGGCAGCTTTGGCAGCATTCCCAGCTGACTGACGGCAGCAAAAGTTGGCGCTGCTGCTACTGCTGCTGTTGTGGCTGCATCTCTAAATGATTATTAATTACAGCGCTTAAATTTATGCTCATAAGCAGCACTTCTCGAGCCCCTTTCCCTGCCACCTTCCCCTTTTAACGTCTAACGGTTCACTCGACAGACCCCACGCATATCCCCGACTACGTGCTATAAATGACTAATTCATCGCGTCTCTATTGTGTAGGTCTGTCTCCAGGCCCGTCACCCTGCACTCTGCACCCTGCACGACTCTCGATGCCTTTTGTCTATTTTTAGTAGCCGCCACTTTTGTCTCTTCTCTGTCTCCTTGTCTATTCGTTTTGTTATTTCATTCACTTCAATCATTACAATCCATCGCAAGGGCCCACAATATTATGATGTCTGGCGATAACCATCGCCATTCGATCCCTGCCCCCTGCCCCGGTACCTGCCCTGTACGAGTGCCTGCCAGCGTGTGATTGTCTGCATATATATTTCACAATTTATTACCAATTGTTTTTAGAAAAGTCACAAGTTTAAGGCATATCAAATAGGGAATCTCTATATCTTTAATATGTGCGGAATGTTTTCTTTGGTTTAGAGAAAGAATTTACTAATATATTTCCCCATTAATAATACTCACGCAATAATATCGGATACATTGAATATTTAAAGAATTTTACATACCTGCAAGTAGAAAAAGATAGAAACTATAATTAGTTGAAGTGAGGTTAAGTTTATAGCAAAGTGAGGTTAAGTTTATATAGAAGTAAGGTTATGTTTATAGCAAAATGAGGTTATGTTTATATGAAAGTGTGGTTAAGTTTGCAGAAATGTGAGGTTATGTTTAAAGCAATGTGAGTTTATGTTTGAAGCAAACTGACATTATGTTTATATGGTAGTGAGGTTAGGTTTATATTAAAAGTGAGGTTTAGGGAGTTCTTATTGTATTTTCAAGTAATTTCTTCTGAATAAAGCTGAACAAAATACAAGGAAATCCCCCAAAGTTCAGTTTATAGCAAAAGTAAGGTTATGTTTATTTAAAAGTGTGGTTAGCTTTGCATAAATGTGAAGTTAAGTCTTTGTTTTTCAAGTATTTTTCACGTATTAAAGCTGCACAAAACACAAGGAAGCTCGACACAGTTTTCGGAATCTAGAACCCCGAAGAAGAAGAAACAAACTGACAAACATAATAACAAAATGTAATGGGAAGAGGCGGATTCAACCACCAAACTAACAATAGAAAAAGAAAACGACGTTTTTGTTAAATTAAAAGTTTATGAGGCATTAAATGGTCAACAACAAAGCAAAATTGCCAAAAAAAGTACAAATAAAATAATAATAAAGAAGGGAGGAGCACCAGAGAGGAGGGGGACTAGAGCTAGAGAAGCTGTGTGCGTTCAATAGCAGCAAGTAAAAAGTCATTAAGCCCTCCAGCAGCAGCAACAACCAGAAGAACAACAACTGCAATAGCAACAACAATACCAAAGTGTCTGTCTACACAGTCCCCTCTCTCGAACTCAGACTCGGGCACAGGTCATTAGACCCACGAAGTCTAAATTGCATTATCAACGCCAATAACGGGATACAGCCAGCACTGCTAGAGTTGCCACTGCTATTGTTGTTGCCTGCCTCTGCCTCCCCTCCCTCTAGGCGGCCTCGCGACAGCATCATAAAAATGTCATTATTTGTCAACGCCATAGACAGATATCGTGTTTAGTATCTCGTGCCACTACTAGTATTGTCTAGTAGGGTGGCAACTCTAGTACCACCTCCCCCCCTGCAGGGTGTGAACATATGTGACCAGCTGCAGCTACTGGCCAGCACTCCCTCCCTCCCCCCTTTCATGAAAATCTTTGTGCCAAAAAGTGCAATTAATTATTTTTTATTGACTGTTCACTAGGCAGACACCGTGCAAGGGGGATGGGTCGGAGCTGTCGGGGGTTGCTCATAATCGCTAAATTTGTAAAGTATTATCGACTGCAGCCCGATGGCACATTTAATTATAAAGACATGTGGCACGACAAACGAATGTTGCTGACAGTTGTGGCTAATGACATTAGCTCTGGCCAGATAGATCCGAGACCAGACCGAGTGAACGAGTAATGAAACCACAGATGCAGCCAGAAGGAAGCCCAACATAATCCATTGCCGAGTGTTGAGCATTAGCTAGACTCTATTCATTTACAGCACTGTCTGGCACTGTCTGTCTCACTTGCACACACTCTCTGTCTCTGCCTGTCTCCTTGTCCCTCTCACCTCACAGCCAGGGGTTGTGGTTTTTGCTGCCCAGCAAGGCAAATATGCAAAATATTTCAGCTACTGAAAAAATTGAGGGGTGTAGGGATGACGCAGAGGGGTGAGGGGGTAACTTTAAAGGCGAACCGCATGTGTGCGGACATTTTTGTATTAATTTGAAGGCTACAGGGAGAGGACTGCAGGGTGGCTGCACTGAAGTTGGGTGTGGCTTGCAGCACACGTCGCGTCGTCGAATGACGTTGACATTTTCCATTGTGTCAGTTGTTGACTTGCAGCAGCAGCAGC
Organism: Zaprionus nigranus; assembly: GCA_018903425.1. Taxonomy (NCBI): domain Eukaryota; kingdom Metazoa; phylum Arthropoda; class Insecta; order Diptera; family Drosophilidae; genus Zaprionus; species Zaprionus nigranus. Next base: position 759,415 of record JAEIGD010000030.1, on the reverse strand, counting down.
AACAACAATACATACAACAACAACAATCGAAACATTGTTTGTGTGTTTGTTTGTTTATTTGGCTTTTGCATGTTTTCCAACACACTCAAACAACGCTTGACAGCACAGCTGCCAGTGCAGGGAAATGAATGAAATGACGCTGAAATAGTTTCGACTTCATGCTCGCACCTCATTCCCGCAATGCGAATTACATCAATTGTACCCCTCTAACCCCTGTACCCCTAACCCCTCTACCATAAGCAACTGCTAATGTATGGGAAATATGTACATACGAGTATATATACTATATGTATACAATAAGTCGAACTGGAATGAGACCTCCCCCCCTTCCAAATGTGTCTCGCTATCAAAATGTTGTTTTGGCACATGACCCAGTTCGATTAGGGGACGATGCCAGCGTTGCCAGCTGGGGCCAAATGGTTTAGCTTTGTGTCACGCATATGCACACACAAGCACGCTATACATATATACAATGCATACATATATATTCATGTTCAGTTTGCTCTCACAAGTGAGAAGGAACTGCAGATGTGACTGACAATCAAAAATTGCTTTTCACTTTCGGCGTTGAAATTGAGAGGAAGAAAAAGAGCTAGAGAAAGAGGATGATGGAGAAGGGAGAGGAATAGGGAGAGACAGAAGGCGTACAGGGTTACCTGCTGCTTGCTTCCAAGAACTCTGACAAGCCGTGGCCAATTGCATTTGGCAACGCAGCCCATCAACAGAAACAGAAACAACGCAACAGAATTCACAAAATGAATATGAATTTGACTGATTAACCAATACGAATCGATTGTGAACACTCCAGCCTGCACTCATCCTTCACCTCTGAGCTGGGGCAGCTTTAAGTCATCTGCCTGCTAACTTCCCTCTCCACTCTCTTGCCCCCCTACCCTGCCAGCTCTTTTGTAACGTAAATTCCTGCGTTTTTCTTTCGTTTTCGTTTTCCTTTTTTTCTGTATTTTGTTGCTGTCAGAACTGACAAACGCAAATGATTTATGTGTGTGTGTTTGCATGCGTGTAAATGTCATTAGAGGCCGCGACGCGCAAGAAGGCTTGGACGAGGGGGGCAGCATTGTTAGTTGCCCCTTGCTTCGATTTGCCTCTGTCTCGCAACTTTCCCCATTGCAAAAACTGTTGACATTTGCAGAAGCTTCGCTTCTTCCCTCTGCCGCCTTCCCTTGCCCCTAGCACGATCCTCCTGCAGCACGCACGACATTAAACAACTACAACAACAGCGATCGCCCAGATTTGACATTAAATAATGAGCGATGTTGCTGACGGCACACAGTGGGGGGCAACACTGACGTCTTCCGTGTGGGCGTTGTGCGTGCTGCGAGTCCGGATTGGGGTATGGCGCCAGTTCTGGGAATTAGTCATCGCTTCTGCTGCTTCTACTGCTGCTGCTACTTCTATTAATATATAGTTTGTTATACCTCTCTCTCCCCACCATTTTTGCATGCCAATTCATCATCTGCGCTCTGACTTTGCATCTGTTTCCTTTTTCCACATGGCTGGACTCGTATGTGACCCGAAACTCTCTGCCAGATTACCCAGTTTTGTTTTTTTTTGCACTTTCGTCGCCACTTGATGCGATGAGAGAAGACGATAGGCACGGCCCGGCCCGGCCCGGCTGCAACCCGGCATTGGCGGCATCTTCATCAACAACTGTCAGTCCTCTCTCCATCCGTCCATCCGTCTGTCCGTCAGTCAGTTAAACATGTTGCAAAAACAAATTAACATTTCGCTTGGTCACTTGAGTGGCGCCTGCGCAACGCCAAACGACAAACAGACGTACAACTGGACAAATGGGCAGACGACAGCAGTAGCAACAACAGTCATAGCAGCAACAACAGCAACAACAGCAGCAACAACGTGCTGCCTCCACTGAATGCCTAATTAAGTTGCCGCTTGCCTCTGCTGTTGTTGCAGTTGCACTGTCTGCCTGTCTGCCTCTCTAAGCAGCTGCGCAGTCGCACAAGCCGCATAATATTTGCTTTCATTACACGCCTTTGATACACCTGACAACCCTGCCCCTTTTCCCCCTTCTTCCTATCCCTACCTAGCTTCTGTTTTTCTTGCCACTTTTGCTGTTTGTTGGCTAATGGCAACAGTTGTTGCTGCTGCTGCTGTTGCTGCTGCTGATGTTGCTGTCTGGGGTCGGGCTCGTGTTGACAGCTTGGCATATATATTTTTCAGCTCCTTTTTGGTATTTTTTTTGGCATTTTTTTCCCAGTGCGCTTTGCAAAAGTTTAGTTGATTTTGCCTTAAACGTTCATATAAGGAGAATGCAACATCCAAAAGGCAGCTGCGTGTAATTGCCTCTAGTTAGTTGTTGTTGCAATTGTTGTTAACAAGCATTTCTAGCATTTTGGCAAAAGAAACAAGCCTAGGGTTGTGCAATTGTCAGTGTTGTGTAAGATACCTTAATTGCTGCGCGTATTTGAAGAATTGAAAAGAATTTAACAATATAAAGAGATAATAATATCAATTTCATAGTGATAAGTTGGGAAAACTAAATAACTTTGAGCATAGTTGCGATATCTTGAATATAAATATCAAATATTAATCGATAGTTCTTTGCAACCTTAATATCTATCGATATATGCAGCGCAACCCTTTTTAATTTTTGCAAAACAAAGTTCACATTGATTTTCCAATATTTCCAATTCCAAACTCGTTTATTTCTCAAGTACCTACGACCTTTAACCTGCCTCTCTCATGAGTGCTGTTCGCGATGGAAACATTGAAAACGGCAAAAAGCTGTTCATACAACGCTGCGCCATGTGCCACACCATTGAGGCTGGTGGCAAGCACAAAATGGGCCCCAATCTGCATGGACTGATGGGTCGCAAGACTGGACAATCTGTGGGATATGCGTATACGACAGCGAACAGAGCGAAAGATATTGTGTGGACTGAGGATACACTCTACGAGTTCTTGGAGAATCCCAAGCGATATATACCTGGCACCAAGATGATCTTTGCTGGCCTCAAGAAGCCCGAATATCGCAGCGATCTAATTGCATTTCTCAAGACGGCGACAAAGTGAAGCCTCGCGAATCTCGGCCAGGAAGTCAAGTGTGGCAGCAGGTGGCCTACTTATTTGGCCATCAGTGTACATCATCTGCTCATTTGCATTGCCAAAGGAAATTAACATGCAATTTGCTCTTGTGTTCCACCCCGCTTCTCAGTTACATTGCGGCAATTACACGATAATTTACGGCACAAATGTATTTCATATTAGTCGGGTCCGGAGTGGGAAAGGGAGTTGGGAATGGAGTTGCTCTCTCTCTCTCTCTCTCTCTGTCGTTCTTGCTCCTTCTCTCCTCTGGTTGTCAACTTAATGTCCTTCGCATAAGCGCACGCACCTCTCCGTCTCCATTCTCTTCTTCCTCGTGCTTTCATATCCTTTTTATGTGCTTTAACACATTTAATTAACAAAGCAATTAAGCAGAGAGAAATGTCAAACCGAGAGAGAAGGCAGTCGAGAACCAATGTGGAAAGCAATGCGAAAGCAGCCGAGAAGAAAAGCATTTTAATTTAATTTATTTCCCGCTGTATGTGTGTGTCTCCTTTTCCTATGACTGTGTGGCTGTGTCTGTGTTTGTGTGTTGGGAAACGCTTTTGTCATTCGCCTTGGCGGTTCCGTTTCACTCGCTTCCGTTGTTATTGTAGAATAATGCGTTGAAAATAGTATGGAATAAGTAATTTCTCTCTGTGTGTGTGTGTGTGTGTGTGTGTCTGTTTGCAAATGAATGCAAAATGGACGCAGAGCTGAGCAACAACGCGCATTGCCGTGATGACATTTTTATTGCTCTTGCAACAAACAATAACAGCATATATCTTGCGTCCCTCTCGCACCATACAAACATACATGCAACTTCCTTCCTCTCTCTCTCCCTCTCTCTCTTTCTATGCTCTGTCCGTCTCTCCTGCTGTTTTCATCATTCTCTCGAAACAAAAGGCAAATTTATGCATAGCAAAATATTTTTTAATTAAATTTCACACACAAACGCACACAAAGCTGTCCGTGTCCGGGAGGGGAAGTAGAGGGGAGGGAGAGTTGCCAACTTATTTTATTTTTTGGGGGCCACCGTATTTAAAAACTTTTTGGGCAAAGCAATCAAGAAGGAACTCAGAAGAAGCTGTCAGTCGACTCAAGTCGAGGCGTCGGCAATTCTGAACACTTCATCGGATTACAATTCGCCGCGGCGGCCTTCTTCTTTGACTCACGGCCCGCTGTACAAAGCGATCTGTCATCTCTGACAGCTTACAACGCGTACCCAACACGATCATCGTCGCCGTCCCTTGCCCTCATTCTCATTCGTCTCTGGTCTCTTTCGATGGGGTGTTAATTAACTTCACTCTCGCGGAGCATAAATCAAAAATTATGCAGAATATATTTTCCACTTTCCTCTCGATCGCAAGTCAAGCGCAAAAATGCATTCAGTGTTGTGTAATGTCAAGCTTAATGGCATATAAAAAGTAGCAGCATCATGCTGTAAAGCACCATCGATCACATACACACAAACAAACACATGTGTTACGGCCTGTCACTTTTATAGCAATTATAATGCCAACTTCTCATGTGTATTGTACGAGTATATGAGGGAAGCCCAACCCTGAATTAATAACAATTCTCTTTGACATTGCACTACCCTATCCAGCACTACCAAGCCGTACCCAGCACTACCGACTGCTGCCAGCTGAGGCCCATGTGGAACTGTTTAACCCTTCTCTCCTGCTTAAGTTGCTCTTTAAGCAACGATCAATCATATGGCAAAAAAGAGGAAATAATAACACAAACATGATGTACCATGTTCTTTATTCTTTTCTGCTTTTGGTATTTGCTTCGTCGTGTGGGAGCACTTTTGACATTTTCAACACACCAATGATGGTTCCAGTTATTGTTTTGCTGAGGGTTTTATTCTATTGGATTCATAAATCAACGACATGTATTAGAAGTGTGCGAATTGCAAATATCAAGCACAAACTAAGTCATTAATTATCATCAGCAAATAGTAATTAATGGTGCTGAAAACCCGCAGAGATCTCTGCCCAAATGGGGGTCTTTTATGCTAGACAAGATCAGGTTCAAAACTGTTGAATGGAAATGGAATATTTCCCACATCATAGAAGAGAAACACACACATATACGAGTCCCGGCAAGGAGGAAGGCGCTGCAGCAGAGCCTCCGCCTGCAGGCGAGTCCGGTAAATCGTGGCTGACTCTGCAATCAAGTGAAATGCGAGTCGAGTAATGCGGAAAAGAGGTCGTGGTGGGAGGAGGCGGACTGCAGCGTGTAGAGGCGGTGCAGCAACAGAAATTATAAGTGAATTAAAGCGCGGCACAGGTACGAGCAGCAGCAAGAGAGGTAGACATCTCTGCCCCTCTCCATCTCTCTCTCTCTCCCTCTCTCTGTATGACTCTGCGCTGACACGCTGCCAATGGCAGTCAAGTGTAGCTTGTGCTACGGGTACAGTTACTCGGTCGTGTGGAGTCGTCGGTTCAAGCTTTAAGGTCAATCAACAGTCGTAGTCGCCAGAGAGAGCAGGAGACGCAGATTGAGGTAGGGAGGTAGGAAGTGGGTAGCAAAGCGAGAGGCAAGTTTAAAATTCTATTTGCCGCACAGCGGTAATTTACCAGCTTATGGCGAAGCACACGCAAGGAGAGAGAGAGAGAGAGAGGGGATGAGGAGGGAATGCAAGTGAAGCTGGAGAGATATGGCAGAGGCAACAGCTTGGCATGCTGATGTTGATGCACTGGCACCACTGATGCTGCTGCTGCTTCTTCTGCTCCTCATCTCCCTCCTTCTTATCCTGCTGCAAGACTAACTGCTGGGTAATCACATGCGGTGCAGCTTAAGCGTTGCCAAGGCAGCCGCAAAACCAAGCTCAGATGCATCTGCAGCTGCCACCGCGCCGCGCTGTGCGCCATCAATGAGGACTCTGCGAGGGTGAACTGCACTGAGGCAACCTTCCTCATTCCACTCCCACTCGACTCCCACTCGTTGCCAGCAACAGCATCTGCAGTGTCGACCGAAAAGTCTGATGTATGACTTGAGATAAACTACCCGAGTTCTTTCTAGCGTTGCCAAGCACCCTACATTGTACACTACATTTGCCAGGGAGTGCTTTAAGGCAGTACCTAGGTACCTAGGGAAACCTTAGAAGTAAAGTGCTAAGAACTAAACCAAAACCAAGAAGGTAAGTGCTTAAAACCAACACAAACCCAAGAAGGTAAGTGCTTAGGACCAACCCAAAACCCAAGAAGGAAACTGCTTAGGACCAACCCAAAACCCAAGAAGGAAACTGCTTAGGACTAACCAAACCCCTAGAAGAAAAGTGCCTAGGACCAACCACATAGAGCATATTAAATTAACCTCCTTAGTCTCTCTATACATATTCAATTCTCCTGCTTAGTCACATAAAGCATATTCAATTAACCTCCTTAGTCTCTCTCCCTACATATTCAATTATTCTGCTTAGTCTCTCTGTTAATTAGCATGCATCCACTGGTTTATCGCAACCACTGCAGCCAGTACCTAGTGTAGCGCAACGTTACCAACTTCGCATAATGCCAACATATGCGTTTGTGCCACTTTTTTTGTTTTTTTGGCCACGAAAAAAGTGCAGCTAGAACGAGCTCCCTCGTAGACCGCTATTCCCCACACTATTTGTAACTTTTCGTTGCACAGTCCCGCTGCGCCTCGCCCACCCCCCGCAGCACCATCTCTGCAGTTGGCGGCGTGCGTCGCATATTTCACAAAACTGCAGCCAGCAGTGGAGCAAGCACTGCCTGAGCTTGCGGTTTTTTGTGAGCTGCATGAGGATGAACATGATGGAGATGAAGAAGGAGATGATGATGATGAGGACAAGCATCATGATGATGATGATGAATGGCCTCTCTCAGTCTTCATCTCTCATGGTGTCTCTGCTGCTGTCTCCTTCTCCTTTTGTGCACAAGGCCCATGACTGTTTCACTGTTTTGGCCGTTGATGATGATCCCCGATGTGCGCGTCAAGCGCAACTGGCAACAACATCCAAGGTGAATAGCTGGAAGAGTGCAGCTTTTTAGCTGCTGAGCCCCGGGAGCTCTCTGCCTCTGCTCCTGCTAGGAAATGTACACCGCTTTACCGTTTTGCTAAACATTTAAGCAGCTCATTTCCTAGGAAATCAACGAAATGGGCACACAGAGACGGCCCCAACGACGACGACGACGACGTTGTCTATTTTTGGGCTAATGATGCGCTTTGGCTGGGCATCAGCAGCACCAGCAGCAGAAGAACAGCAGCACAGCAGCACCGGCAGCAGCTTAGTGAGGGGTCTGCGGGCTGCTGCAGTTGCCGGCAATGGCAACCGGCACCAAAAAGCCACTCGATGTCCATCATTCATTTGTGGCCCCATGTACCGAGCCATGTTTATGTTTATTGACTGTTATGGACATGAGTCACAGTTAGACGACAATGACAACGACGACGATGATGACGACGACGCGATTTTAACGGAAGTGTTACAATGAGACATTACGGTAGAGAGGCCCTCGACGGCTACTTCGACTGTCCCTCTGCCTGTGCCACTGTCCCTCTGCCTTTGCCTCTGCATGAGCAATGTCCAGAGCCCATTACCAGTGCCTGTCAGTGTCAGTCGAGTGCGTCGGGCTACGGGGGTTCGGTACGGTTCGGTTCGGTCTCTGGTTATTTGCTTAAGTGCAAATATGAGCAACTATTTGCTAAATGACAGTTATTGCTGATTAGCTGTCAGGCATTTTGACAGCATGAAGAATGATTCGCAATTTTCGACAAAGGAACCTGGCGACGCAGTCATGGCTTCAGCTTTGGGTTGGGCTTGGGTTGGTTCTGTTCGAACTGGAATTGAAGTGGAAGTTGTTGCCGTTGTTGGTACAGTGGCGGGTGCGGGTGCTCTCGTCTCGTTCCGGGCTGCAGTTAATGATGTAGCATATGGTTAATTAGAACATTAGTCTACCAGACAGTTGGTAAAAGCAGCTTTAAATCATTAGTGCAGGCTAAGACGTGATGGCTGATGTATAGCTCAGGCGGAGGGCTAACGAATGGGTTAATGAGTAGTGCGAGTACCCAGTGAGTGGTTGCAACTGAGCTGATGATGATTTGGAAAGTTGCTAACAAGATGAGCAACAACAGAAGTGCAGTTGAGTTGAGGAGAAAGTATTAGACCCGCTTGATATTCTTCTCACTCTCTTTCTAACACGATCTGGCAATAAGCAGCGACTCCATAAGGTGCATGCCATGACAATGTAACGAGAAGTTTGGCCAAAAGTAGAGTCGAAAATTACGCACGCCTAAACGGCAACACACAAATTATGACTGCAGCTGCAGACAGCGACAACAAGAGTAGAAGAACAACAACAACATGTAGAGAAAGAAGCAGCAACAACAAGCAATAAAAAAGCAATCACTTTGTAACCAAAAACGTTTGGCCCGAAGGCGCAAAGAAGCGTTCGTCGTAGTACCTGTTTGTGCCGCAGCCACATCCACAACCGATCCCAGAGTAGGTTCCACTAAAAATTGAATATGGCCAAAAGCGGCAATGCAGTTGGCTCGTTGGGGCTGCTGCTCCTTGGCTATTTCGCCTTATAAGGTCGCGCACATAAATAAGCACAGCAAATATATATGGCAAGTAGGTTGGAAAACTTCAGAGCTCCGTCTCTAGCTCCAGACATCTACTTCGACTTGGGCATCGGCATGCGGCATCTTGCAAAGCAGCTGCAGCTGCCGCTGCTGCTGCTGTGGGCAATCGTCGTCGTGTAGCGGCAGCGAGGAGCATCAACAATTTTAACAATCAACTGATGAGAAAAGGAAATGAAAAGTCAACATAGGCCACAATGCGAGTACATGAACAAAGCAACAGAACCGACCAGCGAAGACACAGACAAAAGCCATGGAAAGGTGCGCATCGTTGTGGGGCTGGGGAAGATTGAGGAGGGTTGGGTAGAGTGGATAAAGAAGGGGGCTGGGGGTAGCTGACATTAGCTGACCGCAAGAGGCCTTTGGCTTCGACATTGTCTACGGCTTTGCTTGCTTTAGAATGGGCAGCGCGGGTTGCAACTCCACCTTACTCCTACTCTCTACTCATCTGTCTCTCCTTCTTCTCCTCTTTCTTCTCCCTCTTCCACCTTCTTCTTCCCCTCACCCAAGCCCTTGCCAATTAAGCCTCATCGAGCCTCAGTTGAAATTAAAATACTTGAGCCAAAAGATTAGAAACCTCGCAATGCACTTTGAGCTCATCTCTTTGGGTAAATTTAAGACCTAAACGGCGCAAGATAAACAACACGTTTTATACCATCGCTCGTTATACCATTCTCGATCAGTTGATAATTAGCTACAATAGCTCTTCAATTGATGCCCCCAAAAGCAACGACGTCGTTGCCAACATTGTGTGACTTTTTCTGTTGCATCTATCAGAGACACCTCTAGACGCTGGACGGGTTCCATTTCGACCTGTGTGCGCACATTATCACAGATCTCTGTCTGTGTCTGCCTCTTCACATCTCTCTGCATCTCTCTCCCCTTCTCTCTTTCTCTCTTGCTGTCTCTTGCAATCTCCAATCTTCGATCGTTGCTTCGATTTTGTGGCGCGCTATTAAATTGTAAATTGGTTGAGCAGCGCTGCCGCTGCAGCAAACGTGTCTGAATGCCACATTGTAGGGGCCCTCTGTCGGTGTGTTGCTCCCCCTCCCTCCCTCCAACTACCCTAGCCCCCTGCTCTCCTACTTTAGTCCATGCCGACAGCCTGTTTTTTATATGCCTGCAACGCATCGTGAATCGTGTGCAATTTGCTGACCCTGCCTCCCCTGCCCTCCTTCACCGCCTCCCCCGTTCGATCGTCTGCTGATGCTGCCTCCTCCATCCAGTCCCAGTCCGGACTGACCACTTTTGCTATGCGTTGCGCGCCTCTGATCGTGGTTCAGTTTGGGTTTCGTGGTTTTCACTGATTGTCGTCCACTGTCCACGCTATCTCTGCCTCTGCACTGTCCTGAGTCTTGTTCTGTTTCACTGGCTAATCAATATTTCCTCTTTCATTGTTCCATTTGTCTCCCTCTCTCTCGCTCTTTCTGTCTCTCTTTCTCGCAGTTCCAACTTGGTCCATTCCTCGATTGTTTCTTTGCGGTTTATCAACGCTTTATTACACTGACGTTTTGTCAATTTGATTGCTTTTGATTTGACTCTTTTGCTCTCCCCCTCCTTCCTCTCTCTCTCTCTCTCTTCTCTGTCTGACAGCTCGTTGTATTGCTGGTGTTTAATGCATTTCCATTGGACCAAGAAGACCTTGAATTGTCGCCCCTCCACTGTCCACACTGTCCACTGTCCACTGTCATTTGGCGACTGTCGCCTCTGTCCGTTTCGGGAATGTTTACTGTAGTTAATGGTTTGGCTTTTAATTGCTTCACTGCTCGATTTGGTGCCTCACCTTAAATGGCAGCGGGCGGCACTTTCGGTTTTTCGATTATTTTCATACCCTGCAGTCATTGTGAGGGGGTATATTAAACTACTTGTATTTAGTAAACAGTACTGTAAATATTTGTACTTCGTACACAGGTGAGAGGCAAGATATATAATATATTGCTGAGACAAACCTTGATTATCAATCTGTCTGTAGAATCATACAACTATTTGTTGATATCTAAGATAGAAATATAAAATTCGGCACTGAATAATTTATATACAATATCTGTGGGGAATAAATATGGAACGAAGTAGACCTATCTAACTACTAACAACATCTAATTATGCCCCAAGTTTTATTATGATTGAGCAGCAAATAAAGCAGAAATTGAAGAATCTATTACAGCATATATCTAACTATCAATTTGTCTGTACAGTCATACAATCATCTGTTATTATATGCGTCAAAAACTTAAATTTCATCAGGAAAAAATCTATATGTCTCATGCTTATAAAGTTTCTTTAAAAAATTTCATTTCAAGCTTATACGTTCTTCGCTTTGAAATATATTATGGAAATATAAATATATCATGGAAACAATTAAGATAAAACCACGTAGATATATCTACCTACTATATCATCTAAACATCCAAGTTTTCTTATGTTATAGTAGATATAATAAACCAAAAGTATGCGTACTTAGAGCTGTTTATAATTTTGAATTTATAAGCTTATGTACTTATTGACTCTCGAAAACAGACTGTAAATAGTTAGTATACAGTATACACATGGAACAAATGTAAGGAGAAACAATTAATGCCTACAGAAGATATGCAAGAAAGTATATTATACGTAGGTAAAGAGTATCTAACAGTCAGTCTTAGATGCCAAACTTTGTCTTTCTTTACTTGTTATTACTTCACTTTCTGGAGCCTTCACTTTGTTGCTTTATATTTCTCTTGTCTGCACTTGATTTTTATGCAATCAACTTGTTGGTCATTGTTGTTGTTTCTGTTGTTGTGTTGATAGCTTTGATTTGCTTTCTCGTTTTCAGCACTGGAGGTGATTGTAATAGGCCACAATTTTAGGATCTTTCGATATGCAAATTATTTAGTAAATTGATTTGAATTTAGTATTGGATAACACTGGGCGTGTCTCTAACTTTGGGTTTCCTTCTCTCTGACTGAAGTTCAGTCATCTTTCACACGCCATAAAGTTGTTCTCTTTTGTCAAATGGTTTCCTCTTGAAGACCATCCATCTGATAGCGCAAAACAAAGACTTCTTTAAGAGTTCCTCAAATAAACGCATATATCATTCATTCTCATCTCACATTACATGGGCAATTCGCAGTCGTTTCTCAACTTTAAGTCGTCGTTCTGGTTCTGATTCTCATAAAATCGCTGTCCCCCATCAAAACCGTGTCAACTACCTGACCAACTCAGTCCAATGGTTGTTGCCTTTCACTGTCACGCAAATTGACGACTTTATTGCCTCTAAATATGGTTAATGACCGAGAGAAGAGTCGAATGTTTGTCTATGCGAGACCATTAACAAAATAATGTCAAATATCTTTAATTGTTTCCAAGTGGAGAACTCCATTCTCCCATTCTCCTATTTCTCATTCTCCATTTCCAAACCCAATTTCAATTCCAAAGACAATCGCCAGATTTGCGTGGGCCTCTTGTAGACGCCTCTGCTGATTTACTTGGACAGCGTACGAGGCACATAAACAAAAGCCACGCCACATACATTTTGTATGTATGTCCCAAGAGAGAGAGGTACCCCCGGGGTAGGGCAGGGGGAGGTAGTCATGTAGCATTGCGGGTGTAACGTCTGTTTGCTTAGCGCTTTGAAATACGCCGCCAACAAAAATTGACTTTGGCACGGCCAACAAAGTCGACAGTTTCCACATGTGTGTGTACTGACCCCCCCTCCCAGCATGACTGCTCCCTCTTCCACCCTCCTGCTCCTCCTCCTACTGCTGAGCACTGATTAATATCTCACAAATTTGGCTCTTTGATGAATTATTTCTCAACTCGCACTTCTCGGTCGGCAAAAATAAATAAATAACATACAAATTTAGCGCAATTTCTCGTTTTGTTTTTTAGCTTCTTTTTGTTTATTTTGCGTTTGCGGTTGCTCGATTTTTATGGCTTGTTTAAATACTTCAGTTTCGGTTCTGTTTTTGTTGTTGTTGTTGTGCTCGTTTGCTGCTGCTGCTGTTGCTCGTTGTGGCTCTTTATGGCACTCAAAATTTATAAGCAAACTGATTGATTGAGTTATTCGCAGGCGCTTGTTTAAACATGTTCAAAAAGGTCTGCAGAGATGCGATATTTCTTTCCGGGAAACCAATGTACGCACTTGCTACAATTTATGCAGCTGCAACAAAAAGTTGCCACAACAGTTGATGCGTCATTGGGTCAGTTCCTAATCGAGTTATCTGCGTCGTTAGCTCGTTTTCATTAGCTTCGATGCGATTCAATTCATTTCGATTAGAGGCCTAACGCATGACCCAAAGAAAAAAGGAGCCTCCTCTCTCTCTCCCTCTTTGTCATTTTCCACTTGATTCAGTTATGAGAATTAATGACTCAAGTGGAGACCGAAGACGCGCTCTCCCTGCACAATTTAATTTCCATTTGAGGGCAGCCAAACTCGCTTAGCCCTTTCCCCAACCAGAAACCTTAACCCATTCGCGTCTATTTGGCAAGAGACTTTGCCAAATGATTAATTAGTCTTTGTCTGGGGCCAGGCAACCGCCTTGTGTGGCTTATGTTGCTGATCCCTCTGATGGTTCCTATAATCCAACAAAATTGTCTATTGTGCTGTTGGACCAGAAAGTTGCCGCCAAATGGGTTCAAAAGGCAAATGCTAAATCATTTTTTTCCGGCTAGATGAAGAAGAATGAAAAAATCGCTAATTGTTTGTAGATTATTCGCTTGTTTGGCTCTTTCTTCTCTCTGTCTTCCTTCTCGTTTGTGCTTTCCACAATTAAACTTATAAGCAGCTCATCTTCATGGGTTGCCCCCACGATTTCGTTTCGTTTTGTCTGTTGGCAACTCTAATTGAAGTTGCCTCAATACGAGATTACTTTGAGAAAGTGAAAGTCTTGATCTCTTGTTAGATAATTGTGACTGTGTTGTGTCTTTATAACTTACGTGAATAGACATGATCTACAACATGGTCTGAAGTGGGAGTAAATACAGTGAGTGTGCTTTGTGTACGTACCTGCAAGAAAAGAAAAGAGAGGGAAATTTGAATTAAAACTTGAACTGAAACTGCTACACGACCCTAAGTGACCCAGTAACCCCCGTTATTCTTCCAGTACCTCCTCCTCTGCCAATGATCGCTTCATTTAGCCTGCCCCAATTTGAGTGTCAAAGCCCTCTCGGCTTAGTTAGGGTTGCCAATATTATTTAATTTCCAGCAAACCCTCACCCCCCACAGTTCCCACTTCTTCTGTCCTTCATTGCAGAAAATTGTCACAAGGCAAATATTGACATTGCGTTGTAATAACGCTGCATTAACGGTGGAACCCGAACCCAAAACTGCCAAAGACGGAAATGAAATGGGGCTACCACTCAGAGAGAAAGAGTGAGGGAGAGAGAGAGAGAGAGAGTCCGATTCGCGGACCCGCTGCCAGCTTAATAATGTAAATTTCGCTCTAAGCTATTTCCAAAGACTAATGGTGCGTTTAGTAGTCACCCTGCCCCGAAAATAAAATAAAAAGGCAGCATTGGCAGAGGGGAACACGGCAAATAAAAACAAACTTTGCCGCGTCGCACACGTCACAAGGTACACGGGGAAGAAACGCGAGAAGGGGGTGGGGGAAGGAAATTCTGTGTAAGGGAAGGAGAGCCAACAGAAATCATTGCCAGGCCGCAAGTTTGCGTGTCCCGTTTGTCGTTTTGGCGAAACATTATTAAGCGCCAAAGATTATGCAAAGAAAAACAAATGGGGGAAGCGGAAGAAAAACCAATATGGCCGCCAAGCGAAAGAGAAAGAGAGAGCGAGATGTTGCTCCCTCTCTCTCTCTCTCTCTTGCTCCTTATTATGGACTTGAGTAAACAACTTGAACAGTTTGTATAGCATATTTTTTGGGCGCATACCAAGTGGGGGGGAGAAAATATCCTGGAAAAACGAAATGCGAGACAACATACGTGCGCCACAGTGGGTTTTTTTTATTGTGTGCACACATACACATGCATATGTATGGCTGCTATATAGATATACCTCTTCTGGAGCTGCAGACGTCAACTTGAATATTGTTTGGGGTTGTTGTTCAACAGAGAATTGATCGCAGTCGAGTGATAAGTGTGCAGGAAATGAATGGGAGGAGCAGGAGAGAAAGATATGGAGATATAAACACAGAAAGTTTGATTAAGAAAGAAAGAGAAAGAGGCAGAGAGATGGGGAAAGAGAGTGAAGGAAATGAAGAGAAAGAGAGAGTACAACAAGTAATAACAATTAAGTGTACAATAAATATGAGGAATATGGGAAGACAATCATACAGAAAAGACTTGGAGAGACATAGACAGAGTCTGAGAATGTGAATGAGAGAGAGTAAGCTACAGATATACCAAGCAAAAGATATAGATAGATATTATAGATAGACAGAGACACAGAGATATAGGAAGACAGTCTGAGAGAAGACACATAGATAGAGTCAAAGAATATGAGTGAGAAATCACAAGAGATAGATAGAAAGAATAATATGTAAAGACATATGGGATGACAGTCATATAGAAATCACTTGAACGGACATAGACAAATATGGAGAATTTGAGTGAGAGAGTAGGCAACATATATGCTTAATAGAGAAAGAGACAGACAGATAGAAAGTGAGAGAGATGAAGAGAAAGACAGAGTACAATAAGTTCTTAAAATAAATAGAGTTAGAAGTACATATATATGAAGGCAGTCATGGGGAAGAGGCTTCGAGAAACATAGACAGACTAGGCGAATTTGATATACAAAGATAACAAAAAAAAGAGACAGATAAATAGACAGAGATAGAGAGAAGACACAGATATACAAGACAAAAGAGATATATACAGAAAAGAGAAACAAAGATTGACAGTTCAGAGTCAGCGAGTCAAGAAGAAAGAGTGTCTCAGCTTGTGTTCCTCTTCTCAGCTTCAGCTCACTAATCGGTTTCTTCCCTCTGTGCCCACTTCTTCCCTCTGTGCCACTCCTCCCCCTTTGTGCAGGACGCCTGCAGCGCAACTCTGACAACCACGCCCCCCTCTCTGGGGACAAATCCAGGGTGTATCCTGCACAGTGTGTCAACAGTTGTTGTACGTTGGCACTTCCTGCTTCTGCTCTTCCCCTCCCCTCTAACCAGTCTCTGCATCCCTCTGGCCTTGGCTAAGTGGCTTGGCCCATGCACAGCCGTCTTTGGCTTTTTTTATTAAAAATAAAAACAATAACGACAGTCACACGCCCCCATGAGTAACAGTCTGTCTCTCTGTCTGTCTCTCTGTCTCTCTATCTCTTCTCTTTGTCTGTGTGTGCAGCCCTTTAGCAAGCTTTCATCTTTATGTCACCGCATCGATTTTTGTTTTATTTTTTTGTTGCCACCTCCCTCTACCTCATCCCTCTGCGCCACTTGCTGCTACCTCTTGCTGTCTCCATCATCACCAAGCGGGCTACCACTTAAGAGATCTCGCAACGTCTTCCCTTTTTTGTACCCTTGGCTAAAATTGTTTGCTTGGGGATTTGCATGTTTTTGCACACGCTTCGCTCTGCATACACTTTTCCCCTCTCCTCACCAACTCCTCTGCAACCCTCTTCCTTGTCTGACTCCCCTTGTTCCTTGCACTGTCTCTATTAGAAGTTAACGCATATTTATCGTCGGTTTTTGCACCTTGAGCCCTCGTTTTCATCTGTTCCCAGTTCTAACTTGCCTTTTCTCTGTCTCTGTTTCCTCCTGCCCTACTCTCTTTCACTTCCCCCTGCCCCTTCCCTGCCGTCACGCTTGGCTTTTCTGCTCCAATGGAAATGTTAATAAGCGACGCTCTGTTTTCGCTTTCTTTACGCTGTTTGTTTGTTTGTTTGTTGTTCTTACTCCTCTTCAGTCCATGCCCACCTCCCCCCCTACCCCTTTTCACTGGCAGAAAGCCTTTAGCGCCCAAAATTAGACTTCCATTTGGCCTAGCGGATTCAGTGTGTGTGTGTGGGTGTGTGCGCCGCTTCGCTCGACAAGGACAACTCAATCAGCTTGATTAACATTTTACTTTCAGGCTCAGACTGCGTCTGCCTCCTTCTCCTCTGCCTTCTTCTTTTGGAGCCACCACTTGCTAGCATTAACTGCCGTCGACGTCTCAAGTGCTGCAAGACGTGGGTCTCGGCCAAGGGTAGGGGAAGGGGGCAGGGGCAGTTGGAGATGGCGATGAAGTGGCTTTTGAGCCTGAGCTGAGCCTGATTTCACTTTGGCCACAATGGATTTATTGTTTGCACTCGCTCAGCGGAGCAGCGTGCTAAAAGCCTCTCCTCCAGCTCTTGAGGGGATCCTGCAGTGGCAGAAGTTGCTGATATAGGGGGAAGAAGGGGGGCGGAGTGGCAAAAATAAATTGCCGTGTTACTAGTGTAAGCGGACCAGGCTCAGACTCAATTGGCAATGCTACCAAAAATAAATACGAACGTGATCTGTATAATAAATCACATAATTCCCTCTCTCTCTCCGCTCCACTCTCTCACATGGTTCCCTATTTCCAGAATCTTCTTGAAATTCGAAGACGAAAACAAATCATAAAATTCGCACAACAACAAGTGCAAGGTCCATTCTTGACATGATGTCATAACTTACCCAAGAAAGTCAGACCCAAGATAGATCTAAGTCAGACCAAAGTTAACATTCAGTTAGATTCTAGTTAGATTAACTATACAGTTCTCTGATAATAAAGCAGTTTTCTCCATAAATATATTAAATTTAGCACAATCGAATATATTTCATTTTCAATAAAGACATTTTCACTACACATTGTCCAGGAAGTTCTTTTAAATATCGGTATTTAAATATCGTTAAATATTTTTTGAACTTTCTCACAACCTTCACTCACAAATGTGAAACACTAACTGAAGATTTAAACTTGAATCTTGAGCGTTATTCGAGTCCCTATTGCGATCCTCACAACTTAAGATCCACACACATTTCGTGTGGATTGCAAGCTTGGCAAAAAGCTGAAATGGAAAGTGGAATGGAAACTGGAAGGAGAACTAGAAGGTGAACTGGAAGAAGAACTGAGCGGGGAACTGAACAGGGCCGTAGTGACTGTCTCGGGGCCCTATTGTAGTTGCTAACATTTTAAATATAAATCTTATGTGCATAGTTTAAAACATTTAACAATAATAAAGGTATTTAATATTTGTTACATATATTACATAGACTCTTTTCTTAAATTCATGTTGGTAAATCGATCAAAAGCTTTTTGAAAAATATATATATTCTTGTTCAGTAATACAAGTAATAACAAGTAAGCAAGGTCAATTTAATTTAATTTAATTTAATTTAACAATGTTGGTCCGTTTAAACATCAAGATCTCAGCTATAACAGAAACTAAAGACATCAAATTTGACATGAAGTTTGCTTTATACACATACATGAATTTCGGCTACTTGTTCAATTTACAAAGAGGCCCCTAAAAGGCAGGGGGCCTTTGTACGCCGCACACCCCTGCATACGTCTTGCTACGGGCCTGGATCTGTACCCTGGAACTGGCACAGTGGGCTGCAACTGCCACAGTGAGCTGCACCTGGCACAGTGGTGTGCTTCAACTGTCGCAGAGTAAACGCAATTAGAATTTCAATTACGTTTCGCTTCCTTCCATACAAAAAAACTGTAAAATAATTTTGTTTGCAAATCGATTTGGCAAACTTCACAAGCAATTTACGTTAATATTATGAAAAGCCTTTTGGCCATTGCCGACGATACACGCACATATTTAAATTTCAATCCCAATACCAGACAACAACAACAAGAATTACAATAATAAATATGCACGGAAGTTTGCTGCTTTTACCGTTAAGCAAGAGGACAAAGAACCAGCCAGAAATAACAACAACAACAAGAACAGCAGAAGAAGCAGAGAAAAATGTGTGTTTCCCCCGAAAGCAAAGAAAAATACCAACTCACGCGTCTTACGGACACCAAGTCTGCCCCCCTCTCCCCTCTCCCTTCTTCCCCTACTCCTTCTTGGCTCCTCTCACGTGCACTGAAATTTTAAGTGAGTTTTTCTTCAAGTCGTCGTCGTCGCCGCCTTTTGGCTTTTAATGACGTCGACGACGACGACGACGACTCTGGGGCATTCTTATGCACCAACACACACACACATACACAGCAGTACTCCTGTGTGCGTGTGTGTGTGGGCAGTGTGTGCGTGAACATATTTATACAGAAATTTAAATTTTAAAATAACAACCAACGTCGTCGTCGTCGTCGTCGTCGTCTGTCATCGTCTTCTTCTGCTTCTTCTTCACCGCTTTCTTCTCTCAATCCCATTTCGGAAACTTCTCCTGCTTCGCCTGCTTCACTGGCAGTTGCTTCACTACCTAAGCCCGCGGCTGAACCCAAGCTCAATCGAGGCTGTATTGGCTCTGAACCTGAACCTGGCCAAGCAAGCGGAGCAAGTCAGTCAGCCAAGCCAAGCCCGAGGCGGGACAGCAGCAGCAGCAGTCGAGTGGGCGGTGAGAGCAGGTGGGCGTGCGGGCTGGCAGCATGTCAGTTGTTGCTCCTCCCCTTCCCCCTTCGTCCCCCCCTACTTCTTAGCTGGTAGCAAAATGTCATTTTGTCACGCAGCGGCAGCAACTTCATCATCGTCTGGCGCTGGCACTCTGATCATTAGGCTTATTAAATTGCCACACGCACACACACATACACACAAACACACGCATATATATATGTATATAGTACACATACACTCACATACTCGCACACACAATACAAACACACACACCAAACATTCAGATTTTCATTTTCGTGCAAAACTTTTCATTTTCTTTTTGCTCTTTTTACTCTCTCTTCTCTCTCTCTCTCTTTACTCACTTCTTCTTTCGTTTTGTCATGCCAAAGAAAACGGCACAGTTACTTGCCTCACTTCTCATTTCAATAAGACTCTAAGGGGCATCCCCTGACTCCCCTAACGCCAACTCCGCAGGCACTTCCCATGCACTTGTTACAAATGCCTTGCAAAGGCAAACCTGCCTTGCTGCCCTCTCTCTCTGTCTCTCTGTCCTCTCTCTCTCTCTCTCTGTCTATCTTTGTGTAACACACACACACACACACACCTGCAGCTGCCTCAGGTGTATAATCCAAGTCGTAACAGCTGAATTTCTTCCGATTTCCATTTCGATATCATTGACAGAATTATGATGTCTTTCGAAACTAATTTCTTTCATCACAATCTTTCCCTGGGGGAGGCCTTGCTGCTATGATTTACCAATCGCTTGCGCCACACACTCCCCACCTGCCACTGCTACACTCCCCTTCCCTGCGCCACACTCTTCTTCCTTTCTCTCTGATTGAGTAAAAATAAATAAATAGAATTTATTTCTTCACGCCTCATAAAATGTAGAGTCAAAACGAGCAATACCTTTGGCCCCCCCCCTCTCTGTATCTTTCTAGGAATAATCAGCAAGTGTCTCATATTTTTATGGTACTGGCGCCTCAATCCCCAATCCCCTCCCCTTCTCACATTCTTCCCTATAACAGTCTCTGGCAAGCAAATAATTTGACAAAACATCTCGTCTTGTCTTCATTTCATTTCATTCCCTTTTCACTGCCTTTTCATTCTATTTGTTTATGTGTGGGTGTGTGTATGTGTGTGGGCTGCCCCGCCACTCCCCCTGGCTCTTTCCTCCCCTTTCTCTCTCTCCTACACCTACCAGCCTAGGCCAACAATGTTGTCCATGTTAATTTTTATTTATTTTATTTATGCTTCGCCCCCAACAACAAACTTGAGCCAGTGTATGTGTCTGTCTGTTTCTCTCTCTCTCTGTCTCTGTCTGTCTGTCTGTGTCTACTAGTGTGTGTGTGTGTGTGTTAAGAAAAGGGGGTGTTGAGGGGCAGTCCTGCTAGGGGAATTTTCATAAATTTGGCAAGATTTTTGCAGCTTTGTTTGACAATAAAAATATTTGTTTACGGCGCAAAAGGATAAAGCGTTGACGACTTTATGGAAGACAACAAACAACACACACATGGACACACACACAGAGACACATATACACATACATGCACTACATGCATATACGTATATATATATTCAGCCCGCACTGCAGCCACAAACTGCCACACGGCGGGGCATGCAGCAGAACGGCCGCCGACGAGGCAACCGCAAATTTCAATTAGCATTAGATCAGGCAGTGCGATGCGGCTGTTGCTTAATTTTTAGCATATTAATTGACGTGTCAATATTTGCATAAATCAATGGTGATAGCGTTGAGGGGAAGGGAGGTAGTCATGCAGGGGGCGTGGCAAAAAAGCGTGCACACAACGATTATTCGCTTGACCAACAACAACTAAGGGAGATTGCCAGACTGCCAGACTTTTCTTTTACCCTTTCCCCCCCTTCCTCTCCCTCCCTCTCCCACACACTCTCCCTCCCTCTTACTCTATACCTTTCCCTCACTATCTACTCCCTGGCTTTACCCCCTTCAACATCTGCACTCTTCTATTCAATTAACACTCGCAAAGCAGCGCGACATTAATTACACAGCACACACACTCAGCAGGGGCGTAGGGGCAAAGGGGAGAGAGGGCGGGGCCTGTTCAGTTTCGTTTCATTTGTTCGCGTAAATTGTATAATTAAGTTGAAGTTGTTTAACAAATTTGTACGACAATAAATTTATTAGCATCAGTCGCGCAAATGTTGCAAAGTTGCATGTCAAACTTAATTGTTGACTTGGGTCGTCGCAGGTGGTAAACTGTCAACTAGTGACCCCGTGACCCTTCCTCACTCTTTGGCCCATGACCCATTGCCGGACATACGTGGCACGTGTCTGTTTGAAGTGTGGGCAGAAGGGGCTATAGAGAGGAAGGCGCAGCAGGGAAAAGGATTATGATGAAGGGTTTATGTAGTTGAAGGATTGTCGCATGTCTAAATATCATATCTGGTTTTGTTTACCCTCTGGCCAACTGCATTATCTATTAGCAGAGTCTATAATTAGTTGTCTCTCGCAGGGGATTGTAGGAGAAACTATAATATATGTTTATAGGGAGTCTTTCTCTGCTTCTGAGAAGAAATACTTATCAGAGGGTGGGAAAGACTGTGCCACGCAGGCAGATCGCATTTAGGCGCAGTTTGGCCATTCGCACGTGTTCGTTCATGTTCTAACATGTTCCCTACTGTTCGCTGCTATTGAGCTTTGTCCGCTTGCCTCAACTTTATGGCAGCACGTCGAGAAATTGTCGCAGGACGCGCAATGCACGGACACACTGAGCCAGGCTGAGGCAGTCTGTGCTGCTTCTATCTGTGTTTCCCCTGCTGCATGGTCCCTCTCCTGCTCTCACTCCTTCTCCTGTCGCCTCTTCTGCTGCCTCTCCTGCCCTCTTTTCTCTCCTCTCTAGCTGTCTCTACTGCTTCCTCCCTCCTAGTCTCTTCCTGCCTCTTCTGTCTCTCCTCTTCCATCTCCTGCTCCTGCTCACTCTCTCTCATTCCCGCTCTCCCTCTTCTTATCCTGCTTCTTCTTCTACATTCTTCTCTTCCCTCCCCTCCCTTCCTTCCTTCCTCTCTCTCTCTCTCTCTTTTTATTCTCTCCTACTTGTCGCCTTTTCACACGTAATAAACGAAGCCGTAAAGCGTCGTGGACGACGCAAAATCGCCACAGCACCCGCCTCCACGTCCCCCACTCAATCTCCCCTGCCTTCCTCTCTCTGACCAAGTGTAAAAGTTGTGCTCACTTTTTATGCCTCCTCCCCCCCCTGCCTTCCATCCCCTTGCTGACTCCGATTTGTCTTGGCTTCCTTCTTCTGCTGTACGCACGATTTGTAGTCGTTCGTGCTGCGCCAAAGTTTTCTTTTCGCCATCGCATGAAATATAAATAACATTTTCAAGCGTTGAAAAATTTATGAAATACATCGCCGCAGCACATCCCCCCTCTGCCCTCTCTGCCATTGCCACCTACTCCTCCCCACCCCCTGCACAGTTATAGTCCGGCAATCTGCTCGAGGCAATCTCACGTATCGATTTTAAGGTGAAAAACTTAAGAGCAAACTTGGCCTCGTCTTCGCCGCTCGTCTAGGGGGATTCTCTGACATTCTTCTTTCCCTTCTTCCACTGCTTCCCCTTCCTTCCCCTGCATTCCCTTCTTCCCATGCTCCGTTTCAGGTTCAAGTTCTGCCTCTGCTTCTGCTTGTGGCTAAGCTTCTCTTGCACATTTTCACACTTTATTAAAGCGTCCAAGTCGAAAGTCGAGAAAGTTAATTATACTTGTTGTTGTAGTTGTTGCTGTGCAGTTGGGATAGTTCAGCACGAAGGAGCACAGCAAGTTTTCGGTTTATGAAAATGCATGACAACAGTTACTGCCCCCCCCTCTTCCACTTTCCTATGCACCCCCTAACTGGCAATGGAATCGGCATAATGAAAACGTAGGCGTGCGTATTATTCACCATTAGATTGCTTTCTTTCTTTCGGCAGTGGTGGAAGGAGGGGGAGAGGCGGAGGGAGGGGTGTGTTGTTTACTCTCCGTTTACTCTCTTCTCTGATTTATGATCATCATTAAAACTTTTACACCGTGATAAACTTTTCTGCCCAAGGACGTTCACGGGGCAGTTTCAGTGTGACAGTTTTCCAAGTACGAAAATGTGAAAATATACGACGGAAAAGTATAAAGGGAAACGAACTGGACTGTAAGATACCCTTTGAACAGTATATAAAATTACACATTTCTCACTCTAACAAGCCTGTGCAGGCACACGAATAAAAACTATAGCATACCACCAGAGGCAGCCAGAGCTATGCAGTCCTATGCTAACATGAATAACTTCTCTGTTTATGTTCCGATGGGATTGAAATTTGAAGGAGAGGTAGATATTATAGTCAGCTATGTCTATAAGGAAAACAGCAAGTTGTACCTTTAATACGTCACTTACAAATTGGTCTGATAAATTGAATTATCCATTTGCATGGGCAGTGGGCGTGGCAAACAAAATTTGAATTACACTTTGTCTGCTCAGGTTAAACAGGAATCATCATACAAAATTTGGTGTCTCTTGGTTTTTTAAAAACTGAGTTATGTGTGTTTATAGAGACAGACATGGCTCAATATACTAGGATAGTGATGCTAGCAAGCATATATATAATTTAGGGGGTCTGCCACGCCTCCTCCTGCCTGTTACATACAGTTGCACAAAAGAATATACCCTTTTTGAAAATTTTCACTGGTCGAAAAGTACAAAAATGTGTGTAACTTTGCTTTAATTCTCGCACTTTTCTCTGTTTTCTTCGCTCTCTTTCCCCATCTCTCTCTACCTCCCCTCCTCATTCCATTGTTCTTTCTCGAATGCAATTTGTTTAGTTCGCTGCGTTTTCTTCTTCTGTTTTTCATTCAATTCTAAAGCTGCCGTGGAGATTTTTCTGTACTTTGCTGCCCACAAAATGGAATTGGGAAATTTACTTTAATTTGTTTTTCGTGCCGCCGCAGTAGCAGTCAACCCTTTCAGGGCAGCTCCACCCTCCCTCAAGGGTTGCAGCTCACCCCACTCTACTATAAGCTTGTTCCTCTTCAGCTTTTTAAAATCAATTTCGTCTACTTTTGTGGCTTGGCGCCCAGTGTAACCTCAAGCACCTACTCCCTGTACCCTTCTACACTGCCCTAGACCCCTCTGCAGCCTTCTGCACCTCTCTGCAACCCCCTACACTCACCTAAACCCTCTTATAACCTCTTTCCTACCTCCCCTCCTGCCTGCTTTCTTTTGTTTTGTAGTTTCGGGCAAATTGAATTTGGAACAGAGAACTTTGTTGTTGTAAGAAGCAGGAGAAGAAAGTACAAAAGAGAGGGTTGTGTAGGGACTGAGGGAGGGGTGCAGTATATGGAGGGGGTGTATGAGGTTATGTAGTTCGTATGTTTCTTCAATTGCAATTCGTGTTCTTTTTGCGCTTAACCACAAATTGTTGCATTCTTTGCTTGTCAGAGCATTCACTTTCAGCTGCCCCCTGCTTTCACCCCCACTCCCACTCCTCTTTTCCCACTCCACTGCTTCTTTGCAATTGCAAAATTCTATTAAGTTGCATTATTGCCAAGGCACATGTGTAGCAGCTGGAGAAATACCAGAAGGCATTCCAATCGAGGCGTAGCTCTTTCATTGCAGTTGTTACTCATTTGCCTCGTTAGAATTGTCCAGCATCAGCAGCAACTACACTGCCTCTCCCTCTCTCTCTTTCTCCCTCTTTTCCCTCCGTCCTTCCCTCTCTAGTCATCTCTAGCTGGCGCCAGTTGACGTTTACCTGCCAACAACGTCGCGCCAAGGTGCGAAAATGTGGCCACGACAAGGCAGCTTCGACTGACTCCCTCGATGAGTGTCCGTCTCCATGTCGCAGTTTTGCCGACAGTGGCGTCTGACTACGTCTGTCTCTAGCTACAGTCTATCTCTGTCTCTATACCTAACTCTGTCCCTGTCTCTGCCTCCATCTCTATCTCCCAGTCGTGCCTCGTCCGGTGCGTGCTTTGTTAACAAAAAAATTGCTCTCAAGGCGAAACTAGAGCTAAAGGAACTTTCAATGTGCGTAGGAGCAAAGCAAGTGGGATGTTGGGGGGCACGTGGGCGTAAGGGAGGTGGGGGCGTGGCTTCACACGAGAGGTGTTTGGAATTTCATTAATATTTTATTACTTTCTGTTGCCGCTGCTTGGGACTTGCGTCTGTTTTGTTGAATTTATTAAAAGTGCCGACTACCTTGGCATATTTGAACTTCAATTTATCAGTCTGTGCAGAGAGGAGAAGACTGGAGAGTGGAGAGTGGAGAGTGGAGACTGCAGACTGCCTGCTAAGTGTTGAAATATGTGCAGCTAGTGAGCCCAGCTTCCTGCTCTACTGATCAGTCTGGCACAGACACCCCTTCTCATGCCTCTAGCCGGCGCCTAATGAAGTCTTTGTGCTATTAACCATTCACATGCCATAAACAAGTTCCGAGTACCGTATACGCCAAGCTCAGAGAGAGAGGGAGAGACGGAGAGAGAGGGACAGGGACAGATAAGGAGCCTGCTCCATTGTCGATGGCTCAAGTTTTATGCCAACAAAACATGATTGAACATGATTACTGTCACACATGCCAAGCAAAAACTGACAGCAAAATGTCAGACAGGTCCAGTCTACAGTTCTCTACCCCCTCCCACCTCTCTCCCTTGACAAACAGAGCTAGCACAAAAGCAAACAAACCCTGGACTCTCTTTGCTCTGCACAGTTATTATATTTCCACTTATTGATGGCCAAAAATGAAATGAAAACAATCAGATGACAACTGTCAGCAAGGAAAAATGCTTGATTTTCTATTTTCCACAGACGAAAATATTGGGCAGCAAAAACTGGCAGCTTTATTGTGAAACAGAGAAATGTGCCCCAAAATAGTTTGCAACGGAAACTTTGCAATGAAATCAACAGAAGGAGGGAACAAGCAAGAAAGCTACAGTGTAGTGTGCTTGATTGTGATACACCCGCTTACTTCTGTGCTAAGCGTAGTTTGTGTTGCATGCTTTGCGGGCAGAAGAAAAGAGGTACCCCTTAAAATTATTTCTTAAATAACTTAAATGTTAATAATCCGAATGTAACCACATTTTTAGATATCATTAAGGAGTTGATGGTGGTTGTGTTTACCAAAACTAAAATGTCTTGCACTAAAATTAAGCTTCGAAATAGGTTTTTATGAATGCAAGGAATGAAGTGTGGCCAAAATCTAAAATAAACTAGATTTGCGCTCAATATTTAGACCTTTTTTCATATTTGTTATGAAGTTTTAGCGTTTATAGTCTCTGAGATACGGACGGACAGACGGTTATGGATATATTGACTCTGCTGTTAATGCTGAGTAAGAATATATAGCTTGTACGGTCTACCATGCCTATTTCATACAGTTTTGGTTGCCACAATCGTATAATACCCTTCTATCCTATGAGTAGTGTGTATAAAAAAAAGAGAGAGGGAGAGAGAAAAGGCAGAGAACTGCCAGTCGAATTGAAGCGAAGAGTTTAAGTAAATTATTTTGTCGGAATGGAGCAAAAAGTGCAAATCGAGAATGAAGAAAATAAATCTCCACATGCAGCACAGCAGCCTCAAGTTTTATTTGCTTACTCTTATTATCCTCATTGTGCCTTGCCACAAGGCAGAAAGGACGTGGCCTCGACACGGCACAGCTCCTTTCTGCAGCCTCTTTCTTCCACTTCTTTCTCGTTTTCTGCTTCCCTTCTTGCCTGCCAGTCGTTGTTACCTTAAGAGTTTTCTCGGCTTTTGTCTGCCATTGTGTGCGCTCACACACGACGACTGAGCCGACAACGTGGCGTATGCGTAATTTGTGAGGCAGCACATCAAATAAATTGCACAGCAATAAAGCAGAAAAGGTGCAGAAGGCAGTTCAAGAGTAGCCTGAATAAAAGGCAAGAGAATTTTCATAGCTAGAGAGCGATAAGTACAAACATTTCACTTTCCCATTGCCAGCCCCTTTTCCCCTCCAGGCTGACACAATTAAAGGCAATGTGGGCGTGGCACATGCAAAAAGAGAGAGAGAGAGATTCTTTTCACTTTCAGCTTGGCAGGCGCTGAAGCTGCACAAATCCCACACAAAATTAAAACTCACCCATCAAACCCAAAGTCAGCTCAATATTTACATACCTGCAACGAGAGAGAGAGAAGAAAAAGTGATTAAAAATCGTGTAGAAAAAGAAAAAACACTTGAAAGTTGGTCAAGCTAAAAGAAAATTGAAGGCAAATCACAAACAAATTAACCAACACTGGCCCAGCTCAGCTCTAGAAATGAAATTCCTGCGCTTCAATGAAATTTCCACGAAATTAAAGAATTTACGCGCACACAATTAATTTTCAGAAGGAGGAACAAATGAGAGCAGACAGAAGAAAATATTCTAGGAAAATGTACAAGATTTTCTTTTTATTTTACACTGTCTCCTCTCTCTCTCTCTCTGTGTCTCTCTCCACTCTCTCTGTCTGTTTCTGGGCACGTAGCAAACGCTAATCAAATAAAAACATTAGGTAACATTTACACTTTGATAGACACAGAGAAGGAAGGGAAAAAGAGGCAGGAAAAGAGGAAAAGAGAGGGAGAGAGAGAGAGTAGAGACAGAGAGAGACAGCGAGAGGCCTGAGAAACCGGTGTGGCTCAATTTAAGAACCTGTTTCCACGTCTTTTCTTTATTTTTCGGGGCACTATTATTATTTTACGACTCTCGAATGTTGTTTGCTCCCGCATTTTTCAGCCGGACGCAGGACACTAACGGCCTTTCATTAGGCAGCGGACAGAGGCAGCGGACAGCGGCAGCGGCAGCGGACAGCGACTGCGTCGAGGGTGGGCAATGTCTGAAAGCAGGCAGCGATATACGATATGCATAAAATGCGAGAGAGCAGGCAGAGGAAAGCAGCACAGAGAGGGACGCCACCAGCCGCTGCCTGTAACCTGATGCGTCGTCCTGCTGCGCCCTTCTTCCCCTGCCCCTCTCCCTTCTTATTGTAAGTTGATATGCTGAAAATGTGTTAAAAATGTGGCTGTTGTTGTTTTTGTTGTTTTTTCAACACTCTCCGCTAGCCAAATATGTGCGTGTGTGTGCGACAGATACTTCTGCTGTTTGCCACCAAAACATGCATAAAAATTGATGCGGCTATTGTCGCCTTGTTCCCCCTCCTCCCCCTGCCGCAGGCTGCCACATAATGTGTAACTATCGTAAAACTTCCATTAGCGTAGCGCATCAGTCTCTCTCTCTCCCCCTCTCTCTCTCCTTTTTCCCGTTCTATCTCTCTTTGTATTGCCTGCCATTTGCCAATGTATCCTTAAGATACTGCCGCGGTAATCACTGACAATCGCGCAGGCAGACTCCCTCTCTCTCTCCCCTGCCATATCATTCTCTTATCACTTGATCACTACCGAATTCAGCTCAAGAACATTTCAAGTACCCATTGCAGGCATTTTCCCCCTATAATTTTCGCATGTAACTCAACATGAAAACTACTTTAAGTGTCGTCGGCCATAAAAGAGTCGCACACAAGTAGGGGCAGGCAAGGCAGGGCAGGGCAGGCAGGAAGGCAAGCAGAGGCAGGGCAGGCAGGACAGAGGCTAGGCAGGCCTAGGCAGGCAGAGGCAGAGCAGACACTGCAGACACGCATCCTCCGCTTCTCATATTTGATATTTGTCTGTCTCACCAGCTGCGTTCTCCCTCTCCCTCTCTCTCTGCCTCTCTCATAGTTCTTACAGCTGCGACATTGTTTCCACTCGGCGCACACAATTTTAATGTCTCGACAACGACAAACAACAGCAACAACAACAGCTACAAACAAGCCAAAAACATTTTCCATTTTCCTGCCTGTGTGTGCGTTCTTCTCCTGTACTTCTCTCTCGATCTTCCTCTTCTCTTTCGTAGTGTGTGCGCCTATTTCGCTGCCTATTTGTTTTGGTCTCAAATGTATCTTAAATTTTATTTTATTGTTTTCTTTCGTCTGCGCTGCTCTTGCTGTCTGTCTCTGTCTCTTCTGCTTTGCCAGCATCCTCCTCCTTCTCTTCTGCGTGTGTGTGTATGTGTTTTCTCATAAAAATGAAAATGATTTTCACTGATTTTCTTTTCCTACTCGTTCCACACTTTGCGCAGTTGTCAACGTGGCTTGCGTTGGATTTCCTTTCTGATAAGCCTACGGAATGTCGTTGTTGTGATTGCTGTTGTTGTTGTTGTTGTCGGGATTGTTGTTGCTGTTGTTGCTGCTGTCCCTCTTTGCTATTTTTATCGCCTGCCTCTAATGATGAAATGTCCAGGCCGCAGTTGTTCCTGCCTCTGCTCTTATCCAGCGCCAAATTTTATTAGTGACCGCATTTTGTTTGCCTTTTTAGTGGACCAACAGCTGCGGTCCGCTCTTCCTCCCCCTCCCTCTCCCTTTGTCTCTTTCTGTCTCTTTTGCTGCCTCTTATCTGTTGCCTAATTTGGTTCTCTAAGCCGCTTTAAGGTGCCCAGATTTCAGCGCATTAAAAGCGTCTTTTTTTTTTTGGTTTTTTCTTCCTTCTGTCGCCGCTTTTATTATTTGCCGGGTTTATTAGCCCGCCAGCTGACTGCCCCCAACACACACACACACACATATACACACATACAGTTGTGGCATATAGCTGTCTATATACTATGTGCACTTGTGTGCTTTATATCGGTCAAAAGTTTGCCCAAGTCTCCCGCACTGCGTTGCCATTGAGCGCTTCCGTTGCTGATAAACGAAATCTTTGAGAGGCGCACAGAGGCTGCAATATGCTTGGTTTCCATTCAAGTGGCATATATAATGGGGTTTTGTCGAGTATTTATAGCGACGCTGATATTTTATTAGCGATAGCGACAGCTGCCAGTGGAGAGAACAGAAAAAGGAGGAGAAGAAGGAGAAGAGGACAGCAAACTGGACGCCCACAAATGCAATCGGCGTTGTCGGACAAGTGCAGCAGATGCAGAGACAGAGACACAGAAGAAGAGACTGAGGCAGACAGAGTGAGGCAGGGAGAGAGAGGAAGGCAGAGAGAGAGACAAGAAGAAGCAGTAAGAAACCAATTGAGCTTCATTTGTACCCCCCTCGTAGATCTTCGCGACACTCAACGCATCTGTCAACACACGAATCTCAATTCATCTCAACTCAACTCATTTCATCTCATCACATCACAGATCAGTTCACATCAGCAGCCCCACAAAGGCACAGCCCGTTCTTGGCATAGTAAAGCCATAGAGTAGTTCGAGAAAAGTGCCATAAAACCAAACCCACAGTCGTAGTGCTGCTGCGGGAAGTTTGTCATTGCGTTTAGTTTTTACTACTTCTGGAAAACCCCAGAGCGTACATTACTTTTATGGCCCCGTTTTTGGCTAGGGCCATTTTCAGTTATGGTTTCCAGTTCGAGTTCTGCTTCCAGTTGAAGTTGAAGTTACAGTTTCTGTGCCATTCCCCATTTCCATTCCCTGTTGCAGCTTTAGGAATCGTCGCTTAATGCAATTAAAATAAGAAATTCTCGAGGCTCGTAAACCAAAGAAATAACTCAAATATGGCAGAGGGAGAGTCGGAGGGGGCGGTTCCTGCGGGAATGTTGAAACAAATTTGCATTCAGTTGCTGAAACATTTTATAAAAAATAATAAATTTAATGTTCGACAATAAAAAACGGCAAAGCATTCGCATATTTTTATGTGTTTTGCGTGCTCCTTCTCCTTGTCGAAACAGGGAATTCTTGCCAATTGCTGCTCCAGCTGCAATTACTGTAAACAATCATCAGTCAGAAGGAACTTCAGACAATGTGTACAAGTCAGAAACCGCCACACTTTGTCAGCATCCTCTCTCTCTCTCTCTCTCTGGTGACTAATGCCCCTGAGATTGTATCCCTATCAGCCGAAAAATATGCACACAGATACTCCACACATACTTAGTAACCGTGCCACAACATCCGCTGACAGCAAGACACAAAAATAAGCAACTCAAGCTTGTGAATAACCCATGTAACTCGGCACTGCCCCAAGCTAGCCAAAGATATTCAATTTTAGAATATCAAACACTAAGTCAGCATTAATTTTAAATTTAATATGGACAGAACGCAGACACACAAACGAAACGAGCTCCATTTCTGTGTCTGAACTAATAAAATTAAAGGGGAAGCAGCCTAAGCGGCTTTGCCCAACGACAGAAATCAAATTATAATATGAATCGAGAAGGTAGAACCTGTAGAGACTGTGGAGACTGTAGAGGAGAGTCTGCTTATCCTTTTTCTAAAATGAAATGAGGCGTGGCACACAAAACGCAGCGATATGAAACGAGGCACAACTGGAAAAATGTGCTTGGCTAATCCCAAAATGACAAAACGACATGAGAGAAGGGGAAGAGAGAAGAAGAAGGGAGATAGAGAGTGAGTGAGATAGAGCCATCTCAGCTGTGGCAATGCAGCTGAATAGAAGATGAAGTTGGAGTGTCCACACGTAGCGACACCTCGTCGTGGCAGGCCGCGACAGGTCAGGTTGAGTGCAGTGCAGGTCAGCATAGGTCACCACAGTCTAGTTGAGTCTATTCCGTGTTCAGTTTCGGGCTCTAACAAATTTTCGGTGCTAATTTATCTCTGTTGAGGCTGCTCGAATGTTGCTCATTTGCGGTTGTCCTCCGCATCATTATCGCAGAAGGCTCCTGCAGGCTGTGCCCTCTAACCTCGCTACCCTCTCTATCTCTCTGCCCTCTGCCGTGTGCCAGGTTGAGTGTGTGGGCTTAGCAGGCTTTGTCCTGTGACTGTGTCCCTTATCCCTTCGTCCTTTTGTGTTGCAAAAATTATTATGGAGAGTGGAAAAAGGGACGACGCGTCGATTTGGGCCTCCTGCTGTTTACGTGTAATTTTCCCAGCATTTTTCAGCATCTACCTCCTTTTTTTCTTTCATTCTCCTTCTCTTTCTTTGTCTCTCTTTATGTGTGTCTGACATTTTAAATATATCCCACATCTATGGGGCGCTGTCAAATGTTTTTGCTGTTATATTTTTCTACTCCTTTTTGGCCTGCTACAAATCGCTTTGATTTACATAATTCTGCGCACAATTCGACGCATAGTTTTTTCTTATTTTCCCTTAGTCTCCTTGTTGTTGTTGTTGGGTGTTTGCATATTTTTTGACAGCTGTCAGGAAGTAATAAGTTGGAATTTCACTCGCCGGCGCCTAGTCAGCTTCTGTCATTGACAGTTTCCGCAACGAGCAACAAAAAAAAAAAAAAGAAGAAAATTCCAAACGAAAAAAAATGAGATGCGAAAATCGTTGCAGACATTTTATAAATGTCGATGCTGCCCCTAGAAGATAAGGGGTGGCATGGGGGAGTTATGTAAAACCAGCAATTGTTAAATATTTTACTGCCCTCTAACGGTTTCTCTCTCTCTCTAATATGACAGCTGTGCTTATAGCATCATTACAGGTCCGCACACACACACACACAGAGAGAGAGGCCAACACTGAGGTTGATTTTCAGGATTAGTCGATGAGCAGCTTAGCGGCAAGTGAGGATTAGACGGCGCCCTGGCAGCGGTACCACCACCAGGGACAGAGTAAGCTGCTTTCGGGGCAACAGATCACTTAGCATCGGAACCTTGATAAGTTGTTCTGCAGGGGAATCTTTGTAGAGGAAGTTAGAGTAAGAAAGGTCTTTGGTATGGCTAAGTAAACATTCAGATGAAGCACCTACGGTCTGTTCACAGTGATTCTAATAGATATACATATATCTTTATAGTATTGGGTAAGTATTGCAGCAATATAAAGACTGTTTCGATAGTACAAACTGCACATTTCGTGGCAATTGAAACAGCTTATTGAATGATAAATTTCCATTAAAGAGAAAACATTTTTAAATGTTTCTCTTTCATTTGTTTCATTCAGTTTCAGTTCTATTTAACATGACGCACCAAAAGTGCGAACACCTCTTCAAAAATAAAGATTATTGCGTTAACCAACACTAGCACAAGCGCAAAATTATTACTGAATCACTGCTACTAAACCAATTCCCCATAAAACAAATCAAAATACGAACCAAACAACAATTAAAGCCACACGAATCCAAAGAATAACACAAAATTGTTTAGACAAAAAACATAGCTACAAAAGTGGCATGAAATTAGAAGTATGGGTTACCAGATACCACGTAAAATTCAGCTTTTAAGAACATAAAGTCGAGTGTAAATATTTTTATAAAAATCAAATCAATTTGTTTAGTTTGCACAAGTAATAAATAAATCTAGAGTTGAAATACAGCTTAAATATCTAGAACTATTTATTGCTAATATAATATAAAATAAAATTGATATATCCTATGCCAAATACAATTGAAATACCAAACACAGCAAGTGTTGTAGAAGCATAAAAAAAGAATTCGCAAGGTAACCGAATGAACCAAAAATAAACAAAAGAGAGCAGGCAGAAGTGGCCACTCAAGAACCCGCAGCAGAGGCTGAGGTGGCCACCAAACTATGCACACACACTCACACATACACACAGACAGATGGTGGGGGAGCGGCCTCATTAGCCGGCACTGGGGCAACAGCTGCGTGGGGTGGAGGAAGGGAGGGGAGCTATAAAGCAGTCGGGCGCGGCATAAACAAATAAATTTTTGCGCTGCTGGAAAAATCAGTGTGAGAAAAGTCGAGGCAAATATATAAGGTAAATGCTATATATATATATAGGGTTATGTATGGTATATGTAACTGTGTATTTTGGATAGGCAATTCCAATTTCGATTTGAGGTTTGGATCGACCTTGTTGCCAGTCAATTTCCAAAATACATTGCGTGTCGCGCTTTTTTTCACCTTCTGTTTTGTTGTGGTTTCTGTTGTTGTGATTGACATTGGGGGCCATCTGGCCGCGTGGGGTTATTCTTGTGTTTAATAAGACAAAGTGGCCAAAATTGGCTGGCTAATTTCGCTAATTGAAGTCGCCGTGTTGGCCAAAAAATGTTGCACGCGCAGCGCTAGTGATGCAAATCAAAAGCCATAAACAAAATACACAAAAATACACAAAATTACACACAAATATTCTAATATTCCCCACTGTTGATGTTTTTGTTGTTGCCTTGCTACATTTTCACACATCAACAGCTGCCGTAGAGAATTTTCTCATTTTCCATTCTCTGTGGATTTTTATGCCAAGCATAAAAAAGAAACACACACAGCAAAAGAAGCCAAGCAAAGGCGCAAAATTTTCGCTCAGAATTTTTATGACGCGTCGAGAGGTAGATGCGAGAGAAGGAGAGAGGGATGGATGGAGGGAGGGCCAGATTGGGTGAGCTGGGCAGGCGTTTGTAGGAGCTCAGTCTGTGTGGTGTTGTTGCCTTTTGCCAGCTGCCCACTGAAGTGGTGCAAAATTTACGAGCCGCGCCCCCCTTTCTGCGCCCATTTTATTGAATTTTATTTCCTTCGCCAAAAGTGAAGTGCCGAAAGTCATCATTGTTGTTGCTCTTGTTGTTGTTATTGTGGATGTGGTGTTGTTATTGTGGATGGTGTTGTTGTTGCTTGTGTTGTTGTTGTTGTAGCAGTAGCTGTTTTGTAATTTATTGTTTGCAGTTACCAAATTTATTTCTGTGTTTTTGTTGCAAATTTACAATTTTATTTTGCGGGCTCTGCGACGCTGCAGGTATCCCCCCTTCCCCCTTTCTTCCCTACTCCTGCACCTTCCCCCACCCCATCGATTTCATCTTTCTTTCTTCCTTACTTTGCGTCTATCACCCCCCCCACACACTTCGTTTCTTTCTTTTCGGTTTTATGTGTGCTTCGTTTCGGGCTTCAATTGTTCAGCAATTGTTTTTACAACACCAAAAAAGCACAAGAGGAAATGCCAGAAATAAAGTTATGTAAATTGCATATGTGTCTGTGTGTGTGAGTGTGGTTGAAAGTTCGAATACCAAAAGTCGGAAATAATAAAATTGAAGCAAAAAGTTGTACCCGTTTATGCAGGATAGAAGCATTGAAAAGGGCTGTAGAAAAGGATTTCAGTTTCGCAGAGGGAAAAACAATTTAAGACATTTTGAAAAAGAGAATTGCAGAAGTGAATGAAGAACTATAATTATTTGGTATGAATATAATGTTTTACTAGATATTTCTTGATGAATAAGCAATGTATTAATTTACTAAATATTTCTATCTTGATGAATAAATAACGTATTCATTTACTTATCATTCCCTATCTGAGTTTTGAAACAGAGAAATGCTTTAATTGAAATGAAATACTGAAAATAATTAGTATTTATACATTGCTTCTTGAAGATTTTACAATGAATTAACTCACTGACAATTCTCTTTTTAAAGTTAATCTGATGTTAGAAGAAGAGAATTTTAATTGAAGTTAAATATTTTTTGAACAATTAGTATAAATATAATACTGTACAAGAAATACAATAAAAATCTTATAATGTATTAACTCACATTGAATTGCCTATCCGTTTTCTAGAATATCTTTTTACTTTGAACTTAATCTGATATTAGAAACAGGGAAATTTAAACCAAATTAAATACTTAATTTAATTAATTCATATAATTGAAATACTTGACTAAATTTCGTAAAGCATAAGTACCCTAGAAGAAATGTCTTAAAGATTTTATAGTTATAACTTTTATAGTTCAAGAATATATTTTATTTATAGCGCATTTATTCTGATATTACTAAATGGAAATAATATTCTACATTTAAATACTGCAACTAATTTGTACCCATATTTAAAATACTCCATTAAACACCCCTTTAAGAATAAATACAGAATTTACCTATGAATTATTTTCTTTACATCTAATACTTAACTTCCTTTAGACTTTTCTAACCTTTATCTATAACTTCTCTAGTACTTTAAAGAGTTAGAACCTTCGCATTGCCTTGTTTACTTGGTTAGGGATAAGCAGAGGTATTTGCCAGGATTTATGAGACTGCTTAAATTTAATTTTCCGCAGCGACAAAGTGGAAAAATAATACACTGCAAAGGGGATAAGGGAAATGGAAGGCAGGGCAGGCAAGGAGGACTGAGAGACAGACAGATTGTTGGGAAGAGAGTCGGTATAAATACTTTGAAATGCAGGCAGGCAGAGCGCAAACAAAACCCAAAGGACAACGGACAGGGGGACAGACAGAGGTTGGTGAATTGTAACCAAACTCCGCTCGAGAGTTTTTCGAGGTTTTCCTCATGTATCTATCCACTCTGTCGCCGCCACAGCCGCAGGCATCGCATTCGGAATTCCTTAATATAAGCGCGGGAAGGGAAAAGGAGAGAGAGAGAGATTGCCAGGGTCGGATCGGGTTGAGGCTTCTCATAATTTGCAGGCTCTATCTCCCTCTGGTTTTTCCTATTGTTGCTCTGCTGCAGACGCTTTTATATTTTATTAACAAGGCAAATAATGAAAAACCCGCTCGCCCGGAAAAATCATGCTGAACAATTCCATTGTTCCTTCCCCTCCCCCCAGCTTATTCGCGATCTCAATGTCAAGCAGCCCATCCCCCTTTTCCCCCATCAACTGTCGAATTCACTTTCCTCAACGTGGCTTTTCTCTAATTTGTTTAATTTATGCAAAATGACGATAAGCGCCGCTAATTTGTTCAAAGTTGTTGCAATTTCTGTTCCGTTATTTTCTATTCTCTTTGGATCTGTTCAGTTTCGGTTCCTTTCTGTTCTGAGTCTGTGCTGCACTCGCGGGTCGTGAAAATTAAAACAAGTTACGGAATTTTCATTTGCCAGCTCGGTGGCTTCGAAAGTTTTTCATGCCAGCAGCGTGAAAGAGATAGAAAGAGACAGAGAGACATGGAGAGAGAGGAGCTGGAGCGAGACAGCGCTCAACTGGCTTAAAGGATATATAGCTTTTATATTGAATTTTGATCGCAATGAAAACTAAGAATTCCATTATAAGTTATCCACGCGTTTAATTCTCACAATAACGGCAAACTAATCTGAGTTTGCTCTGCGCTTTAAATTAGTATCAAATACTGCATTTAATACTTTAGTGCCAAACTTCCTTATAATATTAAATTTGATGTGAAACAATATTGGTTTCATTATTAAACTGCAAATCTTATGACCAAATAGAGAATTCTGTTGGATTCGTAATAGTAATTTAATGCGAAATGTAACCGAAATTGAACCTCAAATTTATTTCTATAGAAATATAATATAATATAAATACATATACATACATAATTATAATATATTACATATATACAGCATATTATAATATACTTGTATGTATAAAGAAATTTGAGCATTTTTAGCCAGTTAAATTGAATTTGGACAATTACTTTTATAAAGTTTTTAAAGTTTATTGGTTTATTGTTTGTTTTAAATCTTTATTGATTTATATGATACACTTTTTCAATTCATTCATTAATTTTTTATGTTTTTTTTCTGACTGTCTCTAAAGAACTCTCATCAATTTAAACCTTACACATTCTCATGTACCAACAAAATTAAACTCAGGGAAATTTTAAAAAAAAAATTACTATATCTTTTCTTTGTTCTGTTAAAAATTAAGCGAATTCTAACCGAATTGTTGTCCTCGAGTTAGCTAAAAATACTCGTATCACACAAATAGTGGTCGTTTACCCAAATACATTAACATATTCTTTTTATTATAAAAGAAACCGTATTTTCTTTGTATCTCTTCACTTTCCTTTAACTATATAAAAACTCACTTAAAGAATATTAAATAATAATTCTTAATTCATTATACGCTCAAGGGAATTCAAAAAAATGCAATAATTCCAAAAAGAGCTGGAGAAATATCAAAGTTACATCGATAAAATTCCATGTGTTATTTGCAGAATCAGTAAACATCTATGTTTCTTCAGCTCTACTGCCTACTCTTTTATAACTCCGTGGAGGTATAGATATGCACTAGTATAGACCTTATATTAATAAGAACTGTATATGGTATATAGTAATATCAAATGATTTCTGTACTATATTCATGAGTTTTGCACTTCAAATTAGTCTGTGCCTTATCCCGATTTCACACACACTTTTCACAAATCGCGACAGAACTAATCAAGTGCAGACAGGTCAGTGCATGCACTGACTCGGTACTCAGTACTCGGTACTCACCTTGTCTGCCGTGTGTGCGTTGCGCCGTAGAGTTGGCTGTGGTATCCGGTGGACGATGGGGCAAATGCTGATACTCATAGTCGTAGTGCGACGACTGTTGAGCAGCGGCAGCGGCTGCAGCGGCGGCAGCAGCGGCGGCTTGTAAATTCTGTTGGTTTTGGTGCTGCAACGTTTGGCTGTGCGTGGCATGGGATGAGGCACTGGCGCCGGGCACAACTCCAGTGACTGCCATGTGGCGTCCTGTCATGGGCAGCGTGCCGCCGGAGGGGCAGGTGGAGAGGGGGCCGCCGCCGCCCGCGTCGCGGCAATCGAGCGTCGACTCATACTCGTAGGGATTCATTGTGGTCGACTCCAAGGGACATTCGTCGTCGTCGGTGTCGGTGCCACCGTCGTAGAGATTGTCCGTGTGACGGTATGCGTGATGCTGATTCTGCTTTGAGAACTTAATTTTGGCGGCTGTTTGCGGGCCCAGAAAGCCGACACTCGCTACAGACAGATATAGAATAGATATAGACGACGAAGACGAGGAGAGAGAGAGAAGCGCAAAGGGGCAAGGAAAGTGCTGAAAGTGAAGTGCACTCCTTATCCTCTTCCTTTGCTCTTGCTTGTTCCGTTTTTGCCTTTGCCTTTGCCTTCGCTTTGCCTGCTTATCTTTCCTTTCTTATTTCTATTCCTTCTTCTTCTGCTTCTTCACACAGTCTCTCAACACTTGAACACTTCACTTGGACACTGAGTGGGCGCCAATGGGAGCGACACCAACAACATTTCAAGCAATTTTCAATTTTTAATTTGTTGTTATAAATTTTTTAGCATTTATTTTGCACACATTTTTATATGTCTCAGGGGGAGTGTGGAGGGGGTGTGGAGGAGGCAATAAAATACATAAAATGTGCCGCGATTTCACAAATATTTCAAATTGATTTTGGTTTTCAATTTTTGCGGCCAATTTCGCACAAAAACAATTGTCGGACACACGCGAAAAGGAGACGCGAAGGAAACGAAAAACGTAAACGAGAAGACGCGAAACAGCGTGAGATAGGGAGAGAAGAACACACCGCGAGACAGGACAAGCAACTAAAAACACGCACACACACACTTTGAGACAGAGACACACACACACACAGGTGTGCGGGACAAGCGGTAAATTTTCTTTCCCTTCTTGTGTAATTTGCGCTTGCGTTTGCTTTGCTCTGCTGCTGCTCTGCGACTTCAACTTAAGCGTCGACTGCGGCTTCGACTTCGACGGTCGTTAGTCGTTTGTTGTTTGGTTGCGCGACGGCCGCGTGTCGTGCGGGTCGGCTCAGATGCGAAGTGAATTCAGCGAGCGACGATTTCAAACTAAATTGCTCGGAGCAAATTTTTGTGTATGCAGCCAGGCAATGCGAGAGAGAGCGCCGCTCAGCCTTCGTTCAGTTTCGTTGCCGAGAGAGAACGCAGCGGCGGCAGTGTGAGAGAACAAACGAGAGAGTAAGCGCCAGAGAGAGCGCACGCGAGTGC